>OZ012688.1:40060872-40131938 GCA_963942565.1 Maea johnstoni | reverse complement strand
TCCCTTTTCAAAATAGTCTTCGAAGTAGTGTTGTTCAAGCTGCTGTTGTTGCTATTCTCGAAGTCTTGTAGAGCGAAGTAGGATGAATAGAAATGAATCACATTCTATCTTATAGTTGTGATGGTTCCACTCCCTCTCCCACCATTATCGACAGTGCCGCCCCCTACTAGGGCGCCCCCTACCAGGGCGCCCCCTACTTGGTCGCCCCCTACTAGCAACCCTCCAAAATGTGGCCAGGACTTCTGTCAGCATCCTTCCTGCTCTGAATTGGGTTCGGGGGAGCAACAATTCACACTTGTGATGCAGTTTAAGGAGCCTGTTGAAAGCATGGACAAAATACAGGTAGGAAAATTCCTTTAACGCGTAGGTTACGTATATGTACATCTCTCTCTCTCTCTCTCTCTCTCTCTCTCTCTCTCTCTCTCTCTCTCTCCCCAGCAAACATCACGGTATTGGCCCGGTACAGGCTTTATACCGGCTTGTACCGCTTATACCGTATACAGTTTAACAGTATCGGGCCGGTACCGGTCCGCTATACCGTTTAGTACCGGCAATTAGCCGGTACTAGCCAATACAAAAACGGTACCGCTCTGCGGTATGAAGCCGTTACAAGTATACCGTACAATCCCACAATGCACTTCACCAACAGAAGCAGCCATATTGGATGTTTTGTCACATGCTTACAGTAGAATACATTTCTCTCTCTCCTCTTCTCCAACTGGACAACACTCCTTTGTGGTAAGTTTGTTTGAATGTTTATTTATCACTTGCAACATTACCATTATAATCCCAGTTAGGGTTAGATTATAGAAATGAAAATTAATAAGGAGATATGGAGCCTAATTGTGTAAGAGGATAGAAGAGCATGGGAACTGATCAACTAATGACAAAGGGAATCTAGCATTTTAGCAATAACTCCACTAATACTCATATAAGAGCATTAAACTTACCACCAAATTCAAGAGCATCCAGTAATACATAAGATAGTAAAGTTTCATAATTGTTAATTGGAAATTGTGTGATGGAGAAATGATAGAAAATGAAATAATTGTGACCAGGGAAAATAGCACAAGTTTCCGAATGTGCCCTATTTAGCTATAAGTTATAAACTACTGATCCTAGAACTTAAACTCGACCATCAAATTAAAGAGCATAGAATTTTTCATTAGATAGTAAAGTTTCATAATTGTAAATTAAATAATTTTTGTATTTTCCAGATTTTTCCTTTTTCGTATCGGCCCTGTATTGGCCCGATACTGAATTGGTACCGGGCCGATACCGTATAAACTATACAGGGCCAGTACTGGGCCATTACAGTCGAAATTGTATCGGCCCTGTATCGGCCCGATACTGAAGTGGTACCGGGCTGGTATCGTATAAACTGTAGCGGGGCCAATACTGGGCCATTACAGTCATTGTATTGGCCCTGTATCGGCCCGGTACAGAATTGGTACCGGGCCGATACCGTATAAACTATACCGGGCCAGTACTGGGCCATTACAGTCAACATTGTATCGGCCCTGTATCGGCCCGGTACCGTTTTGGTACCGGGCCGATACCGTAAAACTGTACCGGCCTTGTACAAAAAACGCGAGCAAAACGTACCGGGCCGATACTGGCGTGCGGTATCGGGCCGTTACCGAGAGAGAGAGAGAGAGAGAGAGAGAGAGAGAGAGAGAGAGAGAGAGAGAGAGAGAGAGAGAGACTTATTGCAGCAGAGATGTCAGGTGCAGTTAGGTTCAGATAAGATTTTAGTGATGTTTTTGTCTCAAATTGTTAGGTATACATAAACATATATATATATATATATATATATATATATATATTATATATATATATATATATATATATATACATATATATATATATATATATATATATATATATATATATATATATATATGTATATATATATATATATATATATATATATATATATATATATATTTATATATATATATATATATATATATATATATATATATATATGTGTATGTGTATGTGTGTGTGTGAGTGTGTTCCTGTAAACGGTATGTTTCAGATGGCTATCAGTCCCTCTGATATGTGGGAGTCAAACCAAATCATGACGACATGCACCTCAGAACTATGCGTCCAATCGTCCGACAAGAAGACCCTCTTTTTCCACAAAGTCATGCCAACTGGTGCAATCAAATATGCTCTCAATTACATAGGTGTGTATTCAATTACAATTTAATGTGTGCAATTTATACCTGTTAATAAACATCTAGGTAAAAAGTAAGATAAAGGCTGAAACAGCCGCAATCACATATAGCTTGTGCCCCTTGTTCTCATAAAAACAACCTTCAATTTTCAAAGAAAATGATATATATTGCCAACATCTAAACTTTCACTATTGTCTCATATTCTTAGTATCTTGATCAGCTGAAAATATTGTTTATGTTTGAAAGTATAATACACCAAGCCTTACATAACATATCAATCGTAATTATTATTTTTTGTTATTATTTTTATTATTATTAATTTTATTATTATTATTATTATTATTATTATTATTATTATTATTATTATTATTATTATTATTATTGTTATTATTATTATTATCATTGTTTATATTATTTATTATTTTCATTTATATCATCAATTTTACTTTTTGTTAGTTACTAACATCATCGCTCATCATCAAAATACGGTACCACCATTTTCATTGTCATAAATTCATTGCCTATTTTACCTTCAGGTAAATTTACACAACCTCCCATTGATTGGCAGAAGTCACCTTTCCAGTACCAGTGCGGAGGGGGAGGTGTGGATTATGGATCTGGTACCAAATTTCTCCTGGAACTGGACGAGCCAGGAGAGAAGCTCCCCCAGCAGACCAGGAAGTTTGTCCTGTATTTCTCCAGCATAGTCAAGGCAACACTCAACGCGAATGGTGTGGAGTTCGCGCCTCCAGGGGGCGGGAAATACACAGGTCTAGTACAGCTGGCCTACAATGGTGCTAGTAACAGAGGGGACACCTCTATGGATACATATCATGACCAATTTGCAGGTATGTGGATTATTCTCAGGTAATATTGGGTGACTTAGTTTCTCCTTTACTCGCATTTATTTGACCTATAGAGAGAATACATTTACTTGAAGGGTCTTCTATTTAGGAATGTATTAAGCATTACAGAATTACCCTTCCAGCAGTTTTAATAAAGGAATGGGTAAAAAATATTCAACGTTGTGTGTTTGTTTGCACACATATATATATATATATATATATATATATATATATATATATATATATATATATATATATATATATATATATACTCATTCATTTATACATTTATAGGTATATACTCCTACAAACCGGACACTACATACTGACGTCATGATAATGGCGGACAATGGTAGCACTAATGATAGCGTGGCGAGCTTTTGCGTGTATACTGGCTTCATCGACGAACGTATCGAGAGATACCTGTGGCACCTCGAAGATGAGCCTAAGAAGGATGTTGCTGAAAGTTTAGTCGGCGATTTTACCTTCGAGGAACTGGATGAAGCGCGGATTCGTCTGTTTGACAAGGCGGTAGCGAATGTTGGTGTCGAGCGGTCACTCAACCATGACGGAGAGGACATAGACTCTGACATTTCGATAGCGAACCCACTGAGGCCTATAAAGAGGAGATCGATAACGAAAGTGGCTCTGGATATCTGCGAGATTTATCTGTACATCACGGGGAAAGTAAAAAGTTTCCCGTCAGGAATTTTGAGGAGGCAGGTCATGGGGCCGTCCGATGAGTACCGGACGAAAGTTACAGTGCATTTAGAAGCGATATCGGAGAGGAGCGAAACAGACCCGATCCTGCATGACACCGTCAACCTTCCGAATGAACCGGTAGAGGTTATGTATGATGCAGTGCGAGATGTGGCTGAGAGTGAGGAGAGTATGGAAACCACATTCTTTAGTGACATGAGCAGTGATACTGATACGGGAGAGGAAGGATACGACAATGTATTGGAATCTAGGGCGGAAACTGAGGGAACGGAATCTGACAGTGATAACCCAGGTTTTTGGGCCACGGGTGCCGAGCCATGGAATGTACCTGAACTACGATTTGTTCATGCTAGTATCCCACCTACGGTGGAAGGTGAGATAGATAGGACCGTTGTACAGAATGAGACAAGTTTCGTTCTCTTTGCTGAACCCCATGATACTTCAATGCAATGTAGTGGTGCGAGCGTGAACCCCCTTGGAGAGCTGAATCGAGGGGATGTGAGCATTCAACCATATGATGTGACGATGAGCGAAGCTTTGTCTACTGCCTTGGCGACGAACCCTATTGGTCAGGATGACCACTTCATTGTCCAGTCTCCGGAGCAACGAAAGCGCGAGAAGGTGATACCCGAGGGAGAATGCACCGCGAGTGAGGCCGACGTGTCAGCCCTGTCGAGTATCAGTCAATCATCCCTCATCAAAGAGCTAGAAGAGGTTCATGAAAGAGTGGTTTTGGGTGCCACCCGAGAATCACGAAAAGAGGTGGTCAGCGAATCGGTTGTGTTGTCTAGGCATGGCCGTGAAAGTGCAGAAGTTTTGACTAGTGTGAACCCGAGACAAGACCCCCTGCGTGTATCTAACACGAGCAGTGTGCCGAAGGTACTGGTAGAAGTGCGTCGTGAGGAAGTGGTAGGCAGAGAGGCTCAATCATCTGACTCTATTCGTGTGGGATCATACAGGAGAAGTATTACAAACTTCCCGTCAGAGCAACCTGTTGGGGTGGACACAATTGGTACTGTTAAAGTGACTGGAGAAAATCGAGGAAACGCGTCTCTGATAAGCTGCCGCTCCCCCGTGAAAGCAGCTGGAATCAACATGAGTACCCAAACGCAACCAAACGTGATACCCGATCTACCAGTGCTGAAATCAGAATTTGATAGCTCTATGGAAACGATGGAGAGGTCACTTACTGACCACGAGCGGCGCGTAAGATCTAATGAGATATGGCGCTCAAGGAACGAGAGAAAAGTTGATAAGATAGATGCGGAATATCACCACCAGATGAAGTTACTTCGCGAGTCTAACAACGTGATGGTGAGTGACATGAAGTCTCTTAAGAACACTGTAAAATCGTTGAGCGACAAGATAGACTTGTTTAAGAGTATCCTGAGCAAGGATAGCTCTGCGAGTAGTGGTATCGATACACCTGACACTAAACGCATGAGAAAGGACAGTGGTAATGTGGCCGCAGCAAAAAGGGGACAATCGAGAATCGTGAGTACCCCAGCTAGGAAGGAGTGCACCCCGATTAAGAAAGGAGTGAGGAAGAGAGGAGGTGGTCTATACAGAAGTCTCCTAAGAGCAGCGAGAAAGGTGATCTCCCCCCAGGGCCGAGACCCAAAAAGTTCAGTGAATCCCGGTGCTATAGTCGATGACAGTGAGTTACCTAAAGGCGTGAGTGATACGGGTGGTGCTGCAATCTCAGTACACTCAGATTTAGACCTACGTATGACGGCGCCACCTATAGCGCCAGAGGGAATACGTCCTAATAGGATGGTAGCCAGTACTCCGGTTGTGCAGAATAACGCAAAGGTAGATCTCTCCTGGGCAGAGGAGGATAACGAGGACACTCAAGCAATTGAATTCTATCTGTCAGCCGTTGAGAAGAGGGGTGATCGACGTGAAGGTGATGAATCCGAAATCATAGAGGTCGACGCGATCGACTCTGCGCGTACTCACACTGATAAACCAGCGTCTAGTGATAGTGCCGGTAAGGATACTCCCCGTGCTACTACGATGAAGATGGCGGAAAAGCAGTCGCCGTCATATGCTGATAGTGTTAAGACTGGAATTGGGGCTGGTGGTAAACAATCAGGTACGATTGCGGACAGAGGGCAGAGTGCAAAAAACGCTCAACCTAGTAAACCAGCACCGAAGACGTATAGCAAGGCGCAGAATGCAAAAAATGGGGCAAATGGTGCTCGCCCTAAACAGGGGAATAATGGGCAAGCGAAAGGAGGCCAAGGTACCGGTCAACCCCCGCACCATAACAACGCTGCTGGCGGCGGTCAGTATGTGAAAGTAGTGACTAGAAATGGATGGTCAACGAAGATGGTCAAGCCGAGGAATCCATCCGGATCAGTCCCTCCCCTCCAAGCAGGGAGCATCAGACCGAAGAAAGATATCTTCGTCCGAGGACTCGCGGCGACAGTGTATAGTTGTAAAGATGAGATGGAGGACGCAGTGCGTGAGTACTGCGAAGAGCGCGGCGTGGGTGTATTCTTTATGTACATTATGCCCATCCAACCGGGATCTGACGTTGCTAACTGCAGGATAGCGGTAGCTGAGGAGGATGGTGACACTGTGATGCAGGACTCCTTCTGGCCTGAGAAGGTTACAGTCAGAGAGTGGCGTCACTCCCCGAAAGACGCACCACCGGGTGCTGGCGCAAATGACAATAGGCAGAACTATTAGAATCCTTTAGAATCGCCCGTCGAAGACTATAGACTATAATATGGACCCGCGGATGCCGAGGTCCACAAACAGTTTTTCTCGTACCCCTGTTACATTTTTATTCACAATTCTTCTCTTTGTTTTGCAGACGTGGGATCACGGAGTGGTCCGCACGCGGGCGATGGTACGACGGGCATACCCAGATATGCGCAGTGTGAGGTGTAGTGGTCAGTCGTGCCGATGGAGGGCAGCACCTACTACGTCGTTCATGCCGAACTTGGGGCTGTTATCTGATGTCTACCTTGACCGAGAATATGCTCACTCGCACCGGGTGGGGGCAGCACCTATTTTGCCACCTAGATGGGACCGAGACAGCTTCGACGCGCCTACTATGCAGGACCTGTTCTGTGCCCTTCTCAGTTACAGTGTCACATACCAGGGGAGTAATTCTTCATCCTCTGTTTGGCGTACCCTGACACACAGATATTTGTACACTATTAGTATCCGTTATTTCAGGCCTCTTCCGGGTCTACCTCATGATAAGATCACCTATGATAGACAAGTAATAATACCACCTGTGGGTTTGCACCCGCGCAGGGGTGGCGTGATGTATCAAAGATTATATCTCTCTCTCTATCTACATCCTACCAAGATGTCTATAGTGCGGCATGACTTTAATTGGTACTGCCACCCGAGAACACTTCCTGATACCTGTAATGTAAATAGGATCTATAGTTATATGTATGAGGAATGTATATGTAACGACATGATCGCATATTCAGGTTTATACATTTTATACAGTTTTGCGAAAAAATACTCTCGTTGTTATTTATTTTTTATTCAGAGCCTGTCCCCGTGCGAGTCTGGAACCCCGGATGTCACTGAGGGAGTGAACGGCGTCGTATGGAACTCTTGCATAGCTATAGATGCTTGGCCCTCGCGTTTATACGGCATAATGCTTGGTCTAATTACATCCATCGAACAAGCGCGAGTGATTTTGGACTATGTGACGCTGCCTACTACCTCGGGACACGGGAGATCCGACCCACGGGGGTTGGCGGTAATGAATAATGACTTATCAATACTAGGAAGTGACTTTGCGTATTTTATTTATATTAAACGCATTAATGGATAGAACAAAACTATCAATAACTACATGGAACTCAAGGGGCATGGTGTCGGCGGTGCCATACCTTCGAACACTGTGCAAGCTCTCAAATTTTATCATGGTGACCGAGCATTGGTTGCATGATAATAGGCTAAGGTTACTTGAGCAAATAGACAATGAATTTGAATATTTCGGACGATCCAGCAAGTTATCGAGTGCTGAATGTTATGGGACTTCTAGAGGCCAAGGAGGAGTGGCCATCATGTGGCACAATAGCTTTAAAGGTGTGACGCCACTTAGGGATATCTTGCATGACAGGATATGTGGCGTGCGTGTACAAACCGTAAATGGAGCAGTAATAAATATCTTCTGTGTGTACTTGCCTGCATATGGGTGCGGGGAAGATTACGAAACCACTCTGGACGAACTAAGTGCAATTCTCGAAAGTACAGAAGATGGTAGTATTAATATCATAGGAGGTGATTTGAATGGAGATCTGGGTGCGCTTGGTGGGCCAAGATCTAGGAACAATGCTAATAAGCAGGGTAAAATCCTGAACCGTTTTATTACGAAATATGATTACATTGCTACTAATCTATAAAGTTATGCTCGAGGCCCAGTCAACACTTACTATGGTCCGTTAAATCAATCGTGTCTAGACTATGTACTTATTCCAAAAATTCTAGACAAATGTGTATTGTCTTGTTACGTGAAACCTGAGGAGGCACTTAACACCTCGGATCACTTACCGGTGACCCTATCCCTAGATATGGCTCTTATACCACAGGTTTCCACAGAATGTAAAATGAAAAGTAGGACCAAGTGGGGAAAGATCTCAGACGAGGTACTTAGAGACAGATATACCATCCCTGTCAGTGAATGTTGTGATGAGTTGCTGACCAGATATGTAAAGACTATCCCACAACCAGAACATGTTGATTTGATCTTGGATAGATTATCGTTGTGTATGAGGGAATGTGAGGGATCCCTACCCAAAACCAAACCTAGGGCACATCAAAAATCTTTCTGGTCTAGTGAATTATCTAAACTAAAGAAGGATAAAGTGAAGTGTTATCGCGATTGGGTGAGTGAAGGGAGGCCTAGAGACAGTGATAACCAGTTCTGGGTCAACCATAAAAAGGCTAAGAAAATTTTCGCTAAGAGGATTAAAGAGATAAGTAAGAAATATGAGAGCGATAAAATAGAACAGGCTATCTCCTCTTCTGAATTGAACATAAACCAATTTTGGAGAATGCTAAAAAGGGAGCGTACGTCGGGTAGAGTTAAGGTTTTGTCTATAAAGAACAAGCAAGACAAAGTAGTACATGATGTATCCGAAATTTTGGAGACATGGCGTTCTCATTTTAGTGAGCTTAGTACTCCGATGATATCTGACAAATTTGATGAAGACCACTTTAATAGGGTGACTAAAGAGGTTCATGAATTTACCAAAACCACAGATTTGGACATGTTTAGCGATGTACCTTTTGAGTACGATGAGATAGCGAAAGGCATCGAAAAACTAAACTCGAATAAAACCCCCGGATACGACGAAATCACAAAAGAGAACCTCATTGCTGGTGGTCCTAAAGTGACTGAGCTGTTATGTCTTGTATTTAACCTGATCTTAACCTTGGAATACGTTCCAGAGAACTTCAGGCTGGGTATCCAAGTTCCCCTCTATAAGGGGAAGAATGCGTCCACGTTAGAGACAAATAGTTATAGGGGAATAACGCTCCTAAGCACCTATAATAAGCTGTATGAAGTAGTTCTCTGGGGCAGGATGTCCAAATGGTGGGAAGAGACTAGTGTTGTATCACGTCTGCAGGGGGCGTGTAGGCGGGGATACTCATGCCTGCATACTGCCTTGATGCTACAGGAGGCTATTGCTACTCTCCTGGAGACTAATCCCAATGTATTTGTCTTATATCTAGACGTACGGCGGGCTTTTGACAGTGTGTGGGTTGATGGTTTGTTCCACCGTTTATACGCCCTTGGTGTGACTGGTAGAACATGGAGGATCCTATATAAGACATATGTTAATTTTAGGTGTAGGGTCCGTGTGAATGATGATGTGTCCGAGTGGTACCCGATGATGTGTGGGATTCATCAAGGCGGGTACCTCTCGCTCATCAAATACACTGCCTTCATCGACTCCTTAATAGTGACCCTAGAACAATCAGGTGCCTGTGCATCAGTCTATGGAATTCATGTCTCACCTCTCGGCTATGCCGACGATATTGCGTCAGCAAGCATCTCAGAAAGAGATATTGATAAAGTTTTGCGACTAGCCGATCGACATAGTAGAGAGTGGAGATATGAATTCAATGCTAAAAAGAGCGCTGTATCAGTGTTTGGAAAAACAACCAGACAGTACGAGGATGATGCACAACATAGGCAATACCTCCTTGGCCCTGAAAGAGTTAAGGAGACTAAAGAATATGATCATGTAGGTCTTAAATCATGTGCAGGAGGGAAATACTCGAATAGGACTATAGAAAAGATAAAGAAAGGGAGAAAGACCCTGAATGCGGCGTCTGGGATTGGTCTGAGAAGAGGTGGCCTTAATATGAGGGCATGCAGTTTCATATTCTGGTCTCTCATCGTACCAATCGTGACCTTTGCTTCGGAGCTATGGGTGATGGGAGAGGAGGATGTGAGACTGCTTGATGATTTTCAGATCTATTCTGGTAGAAGAGTTCAGCGCTTTTCCTTCAATACCCCAAGAGAAAGCTCCTTTGTAGGCCTAGGATGGATGAGGCTTGAGAGCTTTATTGCAGGGAAGAAGTTACTTTTTATAAGGACAATTATTAAGATGAAAGATCAAAGCCCGGTTAAGATGATTTTTGTACAGAGGTGTATAGCTTTTGATAGGAATATCGAGGATGGGTTAACGAACAAGTTTGATAGCCCCATATTTAATATTCTGAGAATGGCATTATGCTTCAATCTTTATAATGAGGTAATGAGAATGGTAAAGGGTCTCGCTATTTTTTCGAAAACCCAATGGAGCAAAATGGTGTGGAGGAAAGCTTGGCAGGTAGAGGACACAGATTGGTTTTTTAGGTCTTCCCTGCTAAAGTATACCCTTCGGTTAAGTAAGACAATGGGTGATGTGTGCTATCTAGTTTGGTGGCAGATTTCTGATAGATATCCAGCTCTCATGAAAACGTGCGAGACCATGGCTAAATTTGTATGTAGATCCAGTTTATTGAAAAACGACGACTACAGATTTAAAAATGACATTAATACCAATCAAATATGTCAGTTATGCGACCTGTATGCGGTGGAGAATATCCAACATGTTGCTATGCATTGCACACACCACGAGGAGGTGCGGACTAGGATGCTTTTAGAAATAGATGCAATCAGCCCGCAGCTCTTTACTAATGATCCGGATGTGTTCAACATATTGTTAGGGAAGAACGTCCCTTCTATAGACATTGATATTATGACTGAAGTGTGGATATGTGCTGGCAAAGCAATTTGCAACATGTACTACTGCGTACTGAATAGTAGAGCAGGTATTGGATAGTCTACACCTCTCGTAGCATTTGTGACGCTCTACTGATATGTGTAGTACTATGTGAGTAGGGCTGCACATTACAGGTGAGTAGCACTTTGTATGTATAAACTTGACTAGTGTATCTGTCCTAGCACCTAGGTACCATCTTAGATAATATCTAGTCTGGTTGTCTGGTGCTACGCGCGGCTTTTGTAGTAGTAATACCCCTTCTGGGTGGCCCACTTTCTATGTTCTTTTTTAAAAAAGAAAAGTTTTCGACGGGCGTAAAGTAAAGGCTGCCTATATGACGCCTTCAATGTATTCACTCACATGTTCCGTGAGATGATACCCCCTGGATAATCCAGGAATTTCTGTCTTTTCTTATGTTCTGCACTTTAGCAATTTTTTTACAATTTAGTAGAGAAAGGACCTTATGTCTACTCTCGCAGTTGTATGTTTCATAATGCATTAATCTCCTGACTCGAGCAGAGTCGGTTTTGCTATTAGCTTTGTGTGTGCAAAACACCAAATGCATATTATGTATTAACTTTGATTTTTTCTTATGTTTACACATAAGTTTATTTGTACTTTTGTATGCGTATGTTTCATATCTTTGATATGGCCAATAAACAATACAATACAATACTACTACAAAGGAGACAAGGGATACATTAATGTCAACTGGAATAAGCATAACAAGGATGGCCCTACAACAGAGGGGGAAATGTTCATGATTGCGCTACCACACCAGGTAACTGAAGACAGTGTATATCTTAGTAAAGTTGGTTCATTAAACCATAAGGCAACAGACATATTAGGCGGGTGGCCAAATGTCAGAATTATACTTTTGATGGCGTTTTTCGTTACAAGTCGTCATCCATGCTTATTCATCTCTACATAGGGTGGGCTTTAGCGTATGGGTGGATGACATGTCTGCTTTTGCTTCATAAGGGAATTTTGGGGCATTTTATGCAAAAAATCACCAAAAAAGTATGTTTTCTGGGATTTCCTTCTAGAAAATTCATTTTTCGAGATAGAAACTCAAAACTTGCTACAAATGTGTTCAAGAGGATGCTTTTGATCAAAGAACATGTTGCGTTAGTGTGACTTCAATGAACCCCCTGCTGTGAGTGATTTTGGGGTAAAAATCATCAAAAATGAGTGATTTTTGTAATTTCCCACAACTTGAATGTCACCCAGTGGACTATTCCAAACTCACAACTAAATAGTTTTGGTTTAGAAAACTACCCAAGAAGGTGTAGATACAAAAAGTGAGTTATGTTTGAATATTTTCATGATATGCTACGTTTTGGGGCATTTTACCAAAAAATTGGCATTAAAACTAGTGATTTTAGGGATTTGCTTCTGGAAGGTGCAATTTTCATAGTAGGAACTTGAAACTTACCACAAATGATTTCATAAGGATTTCTATGATTATCAAATGGTTTGTGTTAGTATGAAATGTATCTGACCCCTGCTGTGAGTGATTTTGGGGTAAAAACCTATAAAATAGTAGGATTTTTGTAATTTCCCACGAGTTGAATGTCATCCTGTGGACTATTACAAACTCTCCACTAAATAGTTCTGGTTTAGAAAACTAACCAAACAGGTGTTGATAGAGAGAGAGAGTCATATTTGCATATTTCATGACATGCTACGTTTTGGGGCAATATACAGAAAAAATGGCATAAAACAGGTGATTTTAGGGATTTGCTTCTGGAAGGTGCAATTTTCATAGTAGGAACTCAAAACTTGCCACAAATCATTTGATAAGGATGTCTATGTTAATAAAATGTTTTGTGTTAGTATGAAATGTATCTGACCCCTGGTGTGAGTGATTTTGGGGTAAAAACCTTTAAAATAGTAGGATTTTTGTAATTTCTCATTTATTTGAACAAAGGTTTATTATATCTTATTCCAAGTTTCTAGACTGATATTGTTGTTACAGAATATTAACTAAGAATGGGCATATAGGGAAAATAAATTATGTTTGCCAACCTATGACTTGCTAAATCTGGGGTATTTTACTGAAAAATCGTCAAAAGCATGCGTTTTTAGGAATTTGCTTCTGGAAAATGCTGCCTCCAATGTAGATGTATAAAACTTGCCACAAATATGTTCCCATTGATGCATATGGTTGTAGGATGTGTTGTGGTAGTTGAGATTAAGTGTAGCTCCTGCTGTGAGTAATTTATTGGTAGTATCCTTTAAAATCATGCATTTTTGTATTTTCCCAGGCTTAACCTATCAACTTAGAGACTATGCGAATGATTTTGATTTCCCAAATTTGCCAAAGAAATCACTTAAGAATGTGTTGGGGAAGGAACTGGGTTAGTTTTACTAGCTTTCAATGATAAGCTATTGTTTTGAGCATTTTATGGAAAAAGTAATAAAACGTGAAAACTATAGAAATGTGATTTTTGTAGGCTCTATCATTCTATGGAATTTTGTCATGATATAATGAGAGATGGATAATTTTGATAGTGCCTATGTAGCAATCACAGTGGAACCTGTGAACATGGAGCACTCATGAGAAATTAAGAAGTGCTCCATGTATGCAGGTCTCTGACATCACAGGACATGCAGATCAAGAAACAGTGTCATTGAATTAGCATCAATATCAATTTATGGTAGAGAATAGTTAGCAGAACTCTTACTACAGGTGAACTTGGATATGACGGACCACTGTGCGACGGATTTTTGCATATGCTTGGTCCCAGTCCGATGCATATCAAGTATTCGTCATATGTATACGACGGATTTGGCATGTGACGTACCAATTTTCCTGGTCCCATTGAGTCTGTCATATCCAAGTTCACCTGTATTGCAATCAGAGTCTAAGGTATATCTCACTCAGTTACATAAGTATCATTCTGTGAGATCTTATTTCATTTATAATTTAATATACATGTGAGTCATTCACGTATGAAAAACAAAACACCCACATTGATCTTTCAAATCCCAGTCACTATGTGAGAAAGTTGACAGTGACTTGGGGTTAGGCAGCAGTTTTTGCTGGGTAATCTGGTTTCCTAAACTAATCTCAACTGGTTAGTCATGACTTAACCATGGTATGGCAGAAAAATTGATGAAAAAACAAAATTACCAACTCCCAAATATTTGTTTGTTCCTTGATCCCAGATAGGGCATGTGAGAAAGTGATCACTGACTTGGGGTTAGGTGGTTTTCACTGGGTTACTAACATCACTAACAACAGGCTAGTTACAATTTAGCCTAAATATCGCAGGAAAAGGGAGGATAATCGAAATTCCAAATTATTGCATGAATCAGGATTCATTTTGACTCCTCCCCATTCATATCTTCATTATACTGCTCTTAATACTTCCTATTCAGCAGAATATAGGTTATCGCTGCAAAAACACTGCACAATTAGGACCACACCTTTTGTCAGTTTGCTGCCTATAGATTAAATGCCCACACTTTCCTAGCACAAAGCTTTGGAAAATTGGGCTCCTATCACTTATGGATAAACATCACCAAAATATTCTAGTAGCCAGTGATGGACTACTTGTCCACAGCATTTAGTAGCCCTTTCACCATTCCCCTTATAATAACTAGCCCATGAGCATATTATGAACTTTGATAAGACTTTCCTAAATATACAGTACTTAGCTCAATGGACCTACAAGCCCATTGTTTAAGCAGCCCTTCCATTACTTTTTAAAAGATTTGTATAGTCACAGGCGACAGGGTTACCTTGCGCTGTTACAGTATGCAGGTACTACTGTGAAAATGCTCTATGTACAGACGTAACCTATCAGGTTCCACTGTATATTATCCTCAAATACAATTTTCCACCAAACAGTCTCAACAACTAATGAATAATTAAAATCAGTTCTATTTTTTGATACTTATACCAGAATATCAATGCAGCTTGCATTAGCTTGGTAATACATTCTTCCTGTTCCAACACATCTGAGGTAGCAATTACAAGAATTAATAGTCAAAGTAATGTACATGTGCATATGTACTCATATTAGTGATGATATTACTAGTACTTTTCAGATTCAGTTTCTGCATCTAATCCCCCAAAACAGCAATCACCCAATTACATTTAGAAGGCTGGGCTTTTTCAGGAACACCTTCTAGTATTTCTTTCTTCTCAAACTGTTTGATAACAACGTTGTTGTTGATTTTGAAATTTGTCATCATTAAAACCACTGTTAGGGAGTATTTCCTGGTCATCAACTGGCCCAGTGCCTTATATTATGAGGCATTAACTCAGGAAGAATGCTTTATTGCACTCAGGAAAAAAGCTTTATTTTTCTTTATGTATTATGAATGGGAAAACCACATCTTCATAATTCACTATTTTGTGAAAAGACTTTATTTCCTGTTTTCATTCTTATAGGGGTCTATATATAGGATCATTTTAAATAATGAAACACCACATCTACCTGTGGCACATCTTAATTGTTGAAATGCTGAATGGCAAACAGTGTTACAACTCCGATTAAAGGTCAATGTAAATGCTAAAAAGGGACTATTAAATGACACATTTCTTAATATTTTACTGCAAAAAGGTGAAAGATTATGCATGAATGTTAGATTGATTTGTGATATAATCAAATAGTCCATAGAATATTATTTTCAAAGTTTTTGTCCAAAAAATCGCTTAAATTGTTAAGCAGAGGTCACATGAAGCTTCAAACACAACATCTCTATAATCACAGAAATCATAATGAATATTATTGTACCAAATTTGAATTCCTACCATGAAGTTTACTCTCTCTATTGAAGCAAATCTCTAAATTCAAATTTTTACTTTTTCCATAAAATACCCAAAACCATAGCTTATCATTGAAGGGTATAGTAAACATAACTGAGTTCCATAGTGAACACATTCTTAGGTGATTTCCTGTGGCAAAATTGTGAAATGGTCTCCAGGTTGACAGTTAAGCCTCAGAAAATACAAATAAAATTGCATAATTTTAAAGGATTACCCGTAAATTACTCACAGTAGGAGCTACATTTAATCTCAAAAATCACATTTCTATAAGTTTTCACGTTTCATTACTTTTCCATAAAATGCTCAAAACAATAGCGTATCATTAAGAGCTAGTAAACCGAACCCAGTTCCTTCACCAACACATTCTTAAGTGATTTCTTTGGCAAATTTGGGAAATTAAAATCATTCGCAAAGTCTCTAAATTGACAGGTTAAGCCTGGGAAAATACAAAAAAATGCATTATTTTAAAGGATACTACCAATAAATTACTCACAGCAGGAGCTACATTTAATCTCAACTACCACAACACATCCTACAACCATATGCATCAATGGGAACATATTTGTGGCAAGTTTTATACATCTACATTGGAGGCAGCATTTTCCAGAAGCAAATTCCTAAAAACGCATGCTTTTGACGATTTTTCAGTAAAATACCCCAGATTTAGCAAGTCATAGGTTGGCAAACATAACTTATTAGTTGATATTCTGTAACAACAATATCAGTCTAGAAACTTGGAATAAGATATAATAAACCTTTGTTCAAATAAATGAGAAATTACAAAAATCCTACTATTTTAAAGGTTTTTACCCCAAAAACACTCACAGCAGGGGTCAGATACATTTCATACTAACACATAACATTTTATTAACATAGACATCCTTATCAAATGATTTGTGGCAAGTTTTGAGTTCCTACTATGAAAATTGCACCTTCCAGAAGCAAATCCCTAAAATCACCTGTTTTATGCCATTTTTTCTGTATATTGCCCCAAAACGTAGCATGTCATGAAATATGCAAATATGACTCTCTCTCTCTATCAAAACCTTTTTGGTTAGTTTTCTAAACCAGAACTATTTAGTTGAGAGTTAGGAATAGTCCACAGAGTGACATTCAACTCGTGGGAAATTACAAAAATCCTACTATTTTATAGGTTTTTACCCCAAAATCACTCACAGCAGGGGTCAGATACATTTCATACTAACACAAACCATTTGATAATCATAGACATCCTTATGAAATCATTTGTGGTAAGTTTCAAGTTCCTACTATGAAAATTGCACCTTCCAGAAGCAAATCCCTAAAATCACTAGTTTTAATGCCAATTTTTCTGTAAAATGCCCCAAAACGTAGCATATCATGAAAATATTCAAACATAACTCACTTTCTGTATCTACACCTTCTTGGGTAGTTTTCTAAACCAAAACTATTTAGTTGTGAGTTTGGAATAGTCCACAGGGTGACATTCATGTTGTGGGAAATTACAAAAATCACTCATTTTTGATGATTTTTACCCCAAAATCACTCACAGCAGGAGGTTCATTGAAGTCACACTAACGCAACATGTTCTATGATCAAAAGCATCCTCTTGAACACATTTGTAGCAAGTTTTGAGTTTCTATCTCGAAAAATGAATTTTCTAGAAGGAAATCCCAAAAAACATATTTTTTTGGTGATTTTTTGCATAAAATGCCCCAAAATTCCCTTATGAAGCAAAAGCAGACATGTCATCCACCCATACGCTAAAGCCTACCCTATGTAGAGATGAATAAGCATGGATGACGACTTGTAACGAAAAACGCCATCAAAAATATTTCTAGAGCTCTTTTAGGGATTTGGCCACCCGCCTACATAATTACTTTAGTTATTTTCAAAATAACATTTTTACATCTGTAAAAGAAGCTCTAAAGCAAGTATAGTATAGGTTAAACAATTGGATATCATGAAAGCAAATCAGTCCTCTAAAACCTGATATACATTCTTAAAGAACTATTAGGTGAATACATGACACACATCCAGCTTGCTGAAGTGAAGCATCCATCTTTTTGACTAATGCTGTCTCGCTCAGGAAAGACGCACCTTTCCAGCACCTGCTAACGACTTCATGACTAGAACACCTGCCTTATCCTGGGGAGGCGGAAAGAGACTCTCCTGATAGCTAATACGAGGCCACATTCTGGGGACAAATGGCAGAGAAATGAATTTCATCATAGACTAGGGCTACCTCCTGTAATGACATAGCCATGTGGTCTAACATCTGCCTTTTCCTGAGGAGGCGAAAAGAGACTCTCCTAATTTCTAACACAAGAACAGATTCTGGGGACAGATTGCAGAGGAACATATTTCATCATACATTGGGGCTACGTCCAGAGCTGAGTGGTCTAGCACCTTCCTAAACCTGAGGAGGTGGAAGGAGACTCTCCTGATAGCTAACACAAGACCAGATTCTGAGGTCCCACAAAACCAATTTCTGGGGTTCCACAATTACTTCTAGGATCCAATTCCAGAGGAATGAATTTCATCATAGATTTAATACCTGCCTTTTCACCAAAATTGTCATGCTGTTTTTGATCACTGCAAGAATCAAAGGGTTAGTATTTCCCTTAGATAAGCAAAGGTTTGTGGAGAGTTCCTCTGGACAAAGTAATTTTGGAAAACAAATATTAATGAGTTAAAGTTAACCACAACCCAACCTGTAGATAACCAAAGGTCTAGCAGTTTTGTTGCTAGTTTCTCTGAGCAAAGCAATTTTGAATAAACATTAAATGAGATTAGTGAGATTAATGAGGTTAACCACAACCCAGATAACTCTCTTGCACTTATCTCATAAAAATCATATACAGATTATTTTCATAATTAACATATACCCAAACATTTCTTTTCAATAAATTTCTAGGCATGAACAGGGTAAGAGCACTAATTAATTAAGGAACTGGCTGTAGCTAGAGAGCAAAGCTAAATAATAGGAAGAGTAGTAAGGCAAGACCGAGAACAAACATTTAATACTGATTGTCGCGCAAGCGTTCTATTGGCCCAGCATGATGCCGCATGGGCGATCGCGGGAACAATCACAAGTCAGCGCATCGTCCTGCCCGTCTGCGTCTACGCGATTCCTACGCCGACACGCAGCTCCAGATCACATGACCAGCTCTGCACACCAGCTCTGTGTACATTGCGGCGACCTGTCTCTTTGCCGTGACAAATGGCTCATGAGTGTCGTGTCAAACCATCAAGGCAAGATTTGTGTAGCGTTAATATTCAACTTTCAAGATATTGGATATATTTGTACAATTTCTTTTATGGGCCGCGAAAAACTTACGTCAATTACTGGTAAAGTCATTTCTAATTATATTCGAAAGTAAAAGATATTTTCACAAAAATCGACAGACAAAACTGCTTGAACCTATAGGGTCTAAAAAGTTTCTACTTAGAAAAATTCCTATCCTTAGTTTTTTCCATTCTTCCAACTTAACTTTCAATCAACACAAATACCGGATTAGAACACTGCATTACAACTACAGCTGCCATTATATTGGAAATGTATTGGAAATATATTGGAAATTAATCATGAATTCACAAAATATTTGAAGGGGATTAGGAAGATAAGTTCTGAAGAATTCTTCCCCTTCATATATTTTCTGAAATTGCTAATGTTGCAGAGTTATCACCAAAATAGTCAGGCAGTTTTGGCTGCTACAGGCATGAATAGGTTAAAATTGCAGTGAATGACTCTAGCTATTAATGCCATCTCTGTGTCAAAAGGTAATGAAAACAACATTGAACAGGCATGTGTATATATAATTGTACACCCACGCATGGAAAGCTAATCTCAAAGATTAGTATCACATGAAACTTCCAGTCTTTAGGTTTATAATATATTTTAGTACATTTAGTATAAGGATGGATGGAACATTTCAATCAAATCCTGTTGTAGTTTTTCCTTTCCTCCAGCATGGTTTATTATCTTTCCACTCTCAGCATTGAATTACCATCTATAATTGATCATTTACTATTTAACCACCCACACCATATTTCTACTGAAAACAAACTAGACTATTCACAATATACATTGATCAATAAAGCTAGGCAACCATTTTCCTCTCATGTATATATAACACATATACACAGCAATCATCACAATATGAAAAGATTAATATTTATTCACAATATAAATATCTATCTATCTATCTATCTATCTATCTATCTATCTATATATATATATATATATATATATATATATATGAGAACCTCAATATGTCTTTTGATCACAAAACAATGAGACTTCTACCATTGAATCCAATGTCATCATAACAAGACCGATTAAAATCTTATTTAATAAACAAATATGCCATGTATAGCAAGTCCACTGTTATAAAATCCCAATTCATCTCATGCATAAATGGTGTCACAAATCTGGCAACCATACAACACTATGAGGATACTTTTACCATTGAACCCACTGGCAAATGTTATAAGAACATGTGCGACAGCTTTGTTTTGAACTTTGCCAGAAGGTAAACATGATCTTTTTTGTCACACTGAAGTCGTGTAGTTGAACACCGGAGCCTGGCCAGAACATGTGCTTTTCCTGTCTCACAAGACTCTGGAATCCATTGTGACAGAGGTCGGCACCTTGCCGGTTCACACAATATAGAACTCCGCAATATCCTGCTCTTCAGAAACCCTCCAAGCCTTCTTCCCAGGCCTGCTAGAGTCGGCATCTACATACACTACATCTACATCAACTTAACCCTTCAAATGCCACACACTCATATATGTGTTTACGGTAACATAGTCTAGAGAACCATGAATTTATATACGTGTGCGTGATAATCAAATTCATTTAACCATTCCAAGGCTAAGGCTACTTTTGTCCAAAGCACACAGACGCAAATATTTTTGAAAACCATCTAAACCCTGTCATGTTGGTATTCATTTGATAGCTCTCACTGAGTACTCTCAGATGAGTACCAAGTTGCACGGGTTTCAGCTATTTTGGGCTTTTTTGCATCATTTTGTATTGGCAAAATTAGCAACTAGCAGCAAAAGGGTTAGGATAAAGTGGTCAACTAGAGAAATCAAGAAATAGTTTCATGAAGACTAGGTGCAAAACTTGTAGTCCAATTCATTTCCTTATATCTACAGGATTGGCGGAATATACCCTACCCCCCTCCCCTGTGCAGAAATGATATTACCCACTCTTCATGGCTAGGAGACAGAAATGAAAGATCGGGCGGCGGGTCCGCCGGCCACTCAAGCTGAGCTGGAGGCAATCTGACTAAGGCATCTCAGCGCCGCTCTATTAGAACGCAGCTCATTGCAGAAATAATTTCCGATGCTGTCGGAATATTCCCAAGTGGTGTCATATCAGACAAATGGAGAAGCATAAGTCCTTGTTTCCTCGACACACCGAACAATCGTTATGATTCAGGGCCAGTCGATAGATGCCGGGAGTTAATTCCTAACGTGCCGCCCCGCGCTCTCGGAGAATAATCCTCTGGCCTCGGTGCTCCCTGGGCGTCCGTGCGGCGTGAGCGCGCTGGCTAGTTATTAAATTTGCTGGTGTTACGGGCGCAGTATTACACAGAGACAAAGTGTGAGGCGATACGGCCAGCAGGAAATGATCACCTCCTCCGCTGCTGCTGCTGAATATGCTCTTCTGATTACAGCCTGAACTCTGGTGGCAGGAGCCACGTAATCATGGTCACAGTGTTACAGTGTCACCGGAATACAGGCGAAGACCACATGTCTTCAGAAAAAAAAGTGTAGAGTTGAGGGGAAAATCATTTGTTGTGGTTGATGGCCATTTTTTTCAATAATAGTATTAAAGTTTATAATAATGATATTAATAATAATGATAATAATAATAATAATAATAATAATAATAATAATAATAATAATAATAATAATAATAGAACGCTTAAGCATAAGTTGATTGAAAATTCTGTCTTGTAATATCCAGATGAATCTATGTACCACTAACCATCGCGATGGTGGTAGCTTATTTTGTCAAAACAAAATGATGCAAAAAAAAGCTAAAAATCACTACATACCCGGCACATTCTGGTACTCATCTGATAGTACTCAGTAAGAGCTTTTCGATGAATACAAACATGACAGAGTTTGGATAGTTTTCTAACATGTTTGTGGTCTTGTGCTGGTGTGACAGATATAGACTCAGCATCAAAAAGGGCAACTTATTATACATCATTGTAGTCAAAGTTGACTCTCAACAGAAAAGCCATGACAAAAAGGCAGAAAAGAACATTTGCCACTGAATGCATGCAGCATTTTCTCTGATGCAATGACCTCATAATTGCGGTCACAGTGTCAGGGGGAAAAAATAAAAGAAAACGCACCATATGTTTGGGAGGATTATCATTTTCTTATCTCATTTAGCAAGTGGTAGTTGTAAAATTGAATTAATTAATTCGGTTTTAAATGTCTTAAGGATATGAATTTCAGTCCCACCAGTGCTAATTGAAATTGAAGAGATAATTAATGAAAACTGTTTGCGATATCTATAAGAGATTATTTTCTAACTCCCAAGCACAAATTTAATGAAAAAAATAATTAGTGGCACATGGTACAAATCTTCTAAGGAAGTCTCAGAACCATTTGGTACGCCAAACATTGAGAAATACTGAAACTTTCGAAATGTCCTTAAAGAAAATCTTTTTTATTTTCAGATGCCATTTATAAACCTGACCTTACCCTGACATTTTTTTTAACCCTTTCAATGCTGAGGCTACTTCTACTTTGTCCAAAGCACAAGGAAGAAAATATTTTTGAAACCATCTAAACCCTGTCATGTTGGTATCCATTGGAGAGCTCTTGCTGAGTACTCTCAGATCAGAACTCATGTGCCAAGGTTTCAATTATTTTTTGAGACTAAACATGACTACAACTGCTTTCTCTATTTCACCAATGAATTAACAGAGAAAAACTAAAGATTTCTAGAAAGTTTGAGCTACATTAGATAAGTGTAATAACATACCTACATACATTTCCCCAAGTTCTCTCAAGAGCTTGAGATTAACAGTTTAGATGGTAATAATTCCATGCACCTGGGTCCGAGAATACCCTGGCCTTAGATCTGCATTAGGAGAAGTCAGCTCAGGTTTGTTTTATCATTCAGAAGAGCTCCAGATAAACAGGTTTAAACTAATCAGCAGCATTTAAATGCAGCCCATGTCTACCCCTGCCCTTTCCACTATTAAACCCTCATATTACAACCAGCCAGCTCAGCTAATTCTGGCTTTATTTCCCTAGCTACATGTGCACTTCTTCTTCTTAAGGTGGTCCCTACAAGTGCACTACTTAAGGCGGTCCCTACAAGTGCACTACTTAAGGTGGTCCCTACAATTTCACTTGTGAAAGCGGTGCCTACAATTGCACTCTTAAAGGTGGTCCCTACAAGTGCACGTCTTGAGTTGGTGCCTACAATTGCAATCTTAAAGGTGGTCCCTACAAGGACAATCTTAAAGGTGGTCCCTACAAGTGCTCTTCTTCTTTAGGTGGTCCCCACAAATGGTCCTTACATGTGTACTCCTTAAGGTGGTCCCTTACCATTGCACTTCTACTTAAGGTGGTCCCTACAAGTGCACTTCTTAAGGTGGTCCATAGAATTGCAATTCTTCTTAAGGTGGTCCCTACAAGTGCACACTTAAGGGTGGTCCCTACAAGTGCACTTGTTCTTTAGGTGGTCGTTATTAAGTGCTAATGTTAAGGTGGTCCCCACACAGTGCAACTCTGAAGGTGGTACATACACATTCTTTTCAGAAGTGGGTTTCCTACAAGTGCACTTCTTAAAGTGGTCCCTACCATTGCACTTCAAATTAAGGGGGCCCTACAAGTGGTCCCTACCAGTGAACTCCTTAAGGTGGTCCATTGAATTGCTCTTCGTCTTAAGGTGGTTCCTACAAGTGCATACTTTAGGGTGGTCCCTTCAAGTGCACTTGTTCTTTAGGTGGTCCTTATCAAGTGCTAATGTTAAGGTGGTCCCCACACAGTGCAACTCTGAAGGTGGTACATACACATTCTTTTCAGAAGTGGGTTCCCTACAAGTGCACTTCTTAAGGTGGTCCCTACCATTGCACTTCTACTTAAGGGGGCCCTACAAGTGGTCCCTACCAGTGCACTTCTTAAGGTGGTCCATAGAATTGCTCTTCGTCTTAAGGTGGTTCCTACAAGTGCATACTTTAGGGTGGTCCCTTCAAGTGTACTTGTTCTTTAGGTGGTCTTTATCAAGTGCTGGTGTTAAGGTTGTCCCTACACAGTGCAACCTACACGTTCCTACACGTTCATTTCTGAACTGGGTTCTCTTCAGTGCACTTCTTAAGGGGGTCCTGCCTAAGAGCGCTTCTTAAGGTGGTCCTGCCTAAGAGGCACTTCTTAATGTGGTCCTGCCTAAGAGCGCTTCTTAAGGTGGTCCTGCCTAAGAGGCACTTCTTAATGTGGTCCTGCCTAAGAGGCACTTCTTAAGGTGGTCCTGCCTAAGAGCGCTTCTTAAGGTGGTCCTGCCTAAGAGGCACTTCTTAAGGTGGTCCTGCCTAAGAGGCACTTCTTAATGTGGTCCTGCCTAAGAGGCACTTCTTAAGGTGGTCCTGCCTAAGAGGCACTTCTTAAGGTGGTCCTGCCTAAGAGCGCTTCTTAAGGTGGTCCTGCCTAAGAGGCACTTCTTAAGGTGGTCCTGCCTAAGAGCGCTTCTTAAGGTGGTCCTGCCTAAGAGGCACTTCTTAATGTGGTCCTGCCTAAGAGCGCTTCTTAAGGTGGTCCTGCCTAAGAGGCACTTCTTAATGTGGTCCTGCCTAAGAGGCACTTCTTAAGGTGGTCCTGCCTAAGAGCGCTTCTTAAGGTGGTCCTGCCTAAGAGGCACTTCTTAAGGTGGTCCTGCCTAAGAGGCACTTCTTAATGTGGTCCTGCCTAAGAGGCACTTCTTAAGGTGGTCCTGCCTAAGAGGCACTTCTTAAGGTGGTCCTGCCTAAGAGGCACTTCTTAATGTGGTCCTGCCTAAGAGGCACTTCTTAAGGTGGTCCTGCCTAAGAGGCACTTCTTAATGTGGTCCTGCCTAAGAGGCACTTCTTAAGGTGGTCCTGCCTAAGAGGCACTTCTTAAGGTGGTCCTGCCTAAGAGGCACTTCTTAATGTGGTCCTGCCTAAGAGGCACTTCTTAAGGTGGTCCTGCCTAAGAGGCACTTCTTAAGGTGGTCCTGCCTAAGAGGCACTTCTTAAGGTGGTCCTGCCTAAGAGGCACTTCTTAGGGTGGTCCTGCCTAAGAGGCACTTCTTAAGGTGGTCCTGCCTAAGAGGCACTTCTTAATGTGGTCCTGCCTAAGAGGCACTTCTTAAGGTGGTCCTGCCTAAGAGGCACTTCTTAAGGTGGTCCTGCCTAAGAAGCACTTCTTAAGGTGGTCCTGCCTAAGAGGCACTTCTTAAGGTGGTCCTGCCTAAGAGGCACATCTTAAGGTGGTCCCTACAAAGTGCACCTCTCAAGGTGATAACTACAAAGTGCACCTCTTAAGGTGATAACTACAAAATGCACTTCTTAAGGTGGTTCCTACAAGTACACTTCTTGAAGTGTTTCCTAGAGAGTGCACATCTAGAGGAGATTCATTTAAGTGCACAACTTAAAAGTACCTACAACATGTGAAGGATATTTTGTTAATCCATATTAAAGAATGTTTTCAGCAATTGGTTAAATCAAATTATAGCGTTAAGAACATTATGTGTCAGAGGAATTGACCTCATACATCTCTAGGTTATCAAGAACATCAAATAAAGATCAACTATTGTCAGCCAGGACTAAATGAATAAGGCATTTTAAGTCACCATAAATGATACTTTTTCTCAAATTCTAAGATAAAGGGTGTTTATTACTATATAAGTCTCTCATTTCAGGTCAAGAACATTACCTTAAACATGAAACTTTGCGTCTAAGGACAATCAGTGTTTCTATTACCGCTCTGGCGATCAGCGTTACCCATTCCCGTTCCAACTGGCACTTAACTGCGGCGATCCGGTCATCAGAATTCTACGCAGATGCAGAATGGGAATCAAATTTTCCTAATGGGACTTTATTTCGATAAATTTCCAAGTGTTGATGCAATTTTCGTGAGGAAAATGTGATGAATTCCCCAGCTATTCCCAGAAGCGGCCGCCTTCCCCCTGACGCCAGCAGACGCCCATTCTGAGGCCTGAGCTTTACGGTTTGCAGAGCAGAGTGGATTGTGATGGGCCGCGGTAATTTCATTAAACAGATAAACGAGTGGAAATAAGGCTGCTGGCATGCCACAGAGGCCTCAGGGAGGGGGATGCAAAATTAACCCTTATGCTGCTGGCGGATAGTTTTGCCAATACAAAATGATGCAAAAAACCTAAAAAAATGACTGAATCCCTGACACATACTCATCTGAGAGTACTCAGTGTGAGCTATCCAATGGATACCAACATGACAGGTTTGAGATGGTTTTCAAATATATGTGTGTACATCGATTCGGCCGAATGAAGCTTCATCATTGGAAGGGTTACCCTTATGCTGCTGGTGGCTAATTTGGCCAATACAAAATGATTCAAAAATTCTGAAATATGACTGAAACCCTGGCAAATGGGTACTCATCCGAGAGTACTTCGCGAGAGCTATCCAATTAATACCAACATGACAGGGTTTAGATAGTTTTCAAAAATATTCTTGTGCTTCAAAGGAAAGTAGCCTCAGCATTGGAAGGGTTAACAAGGGCAGCATGCCTTCTTGGCCCATGGAAGTTTAACCCATTTGTGCCTGGAGATCTCTTTGACAAGTGTCGTCTGGACCTGTCATACCCTTGAAAATAACTTAGGCAAAACAATGCATTTCAAATGTTTCCCCTCTCAGGTGTAAGAGTGAGGCATGGCCTATAAGGCCTAAAAAAATAAAGTGTTTGTTTCCTGTAACGTTCCGGAAAAAAACAGGGTAGGTAGGTCAGGTAGGTCGTTAAAAAAAAAACTGCATTATTTTCTTGGGCAAAAATGTGTGTTTTATGTATGTTTTACGTTGATTGGGAGTTGGGAAGACGGAAAAAAAATTAAGGTAGGGATTTTTTTGAATAAAAACTTGTTAGGGTAGGGTTACAGGAAACAAACAACTTTTTTTAGGCCTAATAGGAAACCCACATCCAAGATGAACGAGTTAGGCATAGTTTCACAAAATATTTGAAGATGAGTTGAAGGTTGAGTTCTGAAGAACGTCTCACCTTCAAATATTTTCTGGAAATAGCCTCTGTTTGTGAAATATCACTAAAATAGTCAAGTGGTTTTGAAAATCTATGAGGAAAGCTTACAGATGAAAGCCATGTATAGAATCATGAAGACCAAGTGCCAATTAATCAAGACTTTCATTTTCTATTTCCACTGTAGATAGGCTATTCTTGTAACAATCCAAATATTCCAAACATTTTTTATGATGTCACTCTTATGAGAGCATTATTTGGAAATATCTACAGTATTGGGAGGACCTGAACCCAACCAGCAAATCTTCTTAAAGTACACTCTTGCTAGTTGATTCTTTTTACCAGAATAGCAACATAAGTGTCAAAGCATCCTGACGAGACTTCTCTATGAAAACTTCAGGCATGAACGAGGTTACCCTTCCAATGCTGAGGCTACCTTCATACAAAGCACAAGGATACAAAGATTTTGAAAACCTTCTAAACCCTGTAATGTTGGTATTCACTGAGCACTCTCAGATGAGTACCCATGTTCCAGGGTTTCAGCCATTCTTTGGCTTTTGTGCATGATTTTGTATTGGCAAAACTAGCCACCAGCAGCATAAGGGTTAAAGATATCAGAGTGCTGAGGGCCATTGGGATGTGTAAAATAAGTCGGGTCAGCGCAGGTGGGGTCTTGGGCCAATCATCTCAGGCTATTATGGTAATGGCGGGGTGTCACAAGGCGCTCTGGACAATACCTGTGACATACTGTTCCGCTATTACCCGTCCGGCGCGTTCACTCGTTTGCGAACCTAATTCCATCTCGTTTCCTGCATAATCCAATAGAACCTCAGCAGCTTCCTTTGTCGGCCTCAGGCGCTGTTACGCTGCACCTCGCTCGCTGCAGCTACACAGTCAACAAACACCAAACATCACTGGGTGAAACGTCAATCTAGCTTCACTGCTTTTTTTGTAGTGTTCTTTTCATATTTTCATAGTTAGTACAACAAAATTGTTGTATTCTTGTGGTATTCTTGAAGCGTTCTTGTAGCATTCTTGTAGTATTCTTGTAGTATTCTTGTGGTATTCTTGAAGTATTCTTGTAGTATTCTTAAAGTATTCTTGTAGTATTCTAGTAGTATTCTAGTAGTATTCTTGTAGTATTTGTGTAGTATTCTTGTAGTATTCTTGAAGTATCCTTGGTGTCTTCTTGTATAAGAGCTATTGCAGGGTGCCCTTTTCATGGCAAATCCCAAAATATGCAAACAATAATTGCACTTATATTACATACCCAAGATATGTCCAAAAAGAGCAAAAACTAAAACCAAAGATTTATTTCTAAAGAATCCAGTTTTTCAAGTCAAACTTTGAGCATGAATTAGTTAGGTTCACTAATAAAAGGATTCTTTAAACCCATGATTCTCCCAATATCTGCAAGAATACTAGTTTGGAGGTATGGCATTGGCAAAATACCAAGTCACCATCATAATGGAATGACAATCCTTTCTTTTTTTCTGTATATTACACAAAGCTGGTGCCTTGTTTCATTGCCTTCGTGACAATGCATGAGATTTCTAATATTGCATACCTGTCGCCATCCACCGACTCTACCTATAACGACCATGTGACAATCATTTCAATACTCTTTTTCACATGCACAAAACTCTATTGGCACGGCACTCAGAGATGGAAGTTGAAAGAGTAATTCTAGTAGCTTTCTGAGGAGAATCAACCTCGCAAGGCAACCCCAGGAGCTGAATTTCAATAGCGCCTCAGATTTCTTGCGGAAGCTCCCTGGTTTTACGATTCAAGCCTAGGAGAATAGATGCATCCACGCATTTCCCCTTCTCTCTCTCTCTGACTCAAGGGGACAATACAGCTTTTTCATCAGATACTGATACTCGGAGGATCTATTCAGCGAGCCCGTGTGGAAATACAGACATTGCCGACTGTTACGGTATCACATGATCAATTAACCCAATCATACCTATAGCAGCAGAATAAGACCTAACAATTTGCAAATCTCTCATACAAAAATGTATTTTGGAAAATACTTGAAGGAGGAATGATCTACAAAACTCTTATCTATGTGACTATGACTCTCTTGCAAATATTTTGTGAATTCAAGCATCATGGATGAAGGATTTTCAAAATAGTCCTTAAGTTCCAGATGGTATGTTTCATGAAAACTCAATTAAATACTGGCATTAATGAGGTTTAAGCTATTCAGGCTGACAGAATGCACACCAATTGAAAAGCTTGGGAGTTTCACAAAAACAATGGATGTATTTCAAAAGATTGTTTCTTCGATGATGAAAATACAAATATCATTAAGAAATGACTTGCAATGAGTAATGAGACATTTGAACTTGCCTGTAATCTATAATTGACCATGAGTCAGCTAGGGGCGTGCCTCAATGGCCAAGAGGTCTATCATATTGCAAATTGACTGCTCTTAGTTTCTTGCCACTGCTCAAAATCTGAGAGTACAGACCCACTTAATACATTTGAGGAAGTATATGACCTAAGTGATTATTTCATATTAGCCTAGAATAGGCAAAATTGTAAAGATAAAAAAAATGCATTTCAAATTCTTTCTCCTCTCAGGTGTATGAGTGAGGCATTGTCTAATAGGAAACCCACATCCAAGATGAACGAGGGAGAGCTAGGTTATAAAAATCTCCACAGGAATTTCATCATTAAAGTATGAAAATAATCAATTAAATTAAAAAAGCCTCAGGTGCGACAAATTTGTTTTAATTGTAATTTATCTTCAATTAAGCTATTTAAAATCAGGTGTTTATGATGTGATTCCAGGTTCCTTATCTTAATTAGTATCTGATTAATTCAAGCAAACTACCACCTGCAAGGAAATCATAAATAAAAGCCGACTTACCAACTCTAAGGAAATTTGCCAAAAATTCAACGATACATACCTGAAAAATACAAAAATATGGATTCACTAGTCTACATGCAATATTATAAGATTCATTTTAAAGGGTCATCATGTAATTTTTAAAGCCTTACATTAGTGATGGCTAATTTTGCCAATACAAAATGATGCAAAAAAAATTAAGAAAATGAATGAAAGCCTAGAACAAATTGGGAACTCATCTGAGAGTACTTGAAGCGAGAGCTTTACAATGAATACCAACATGACAAGTTTAGATGTTTCCAAAAAAAATTTGCGTCCCTGTGCTTTGGACGAAAGTAGCCTCAACATTGGAAGGATTAACCGTAAAAGGTAGTTCATACCAATTGCATTGCAGACAGTATTCTCTACTGCCTAGAATTTTCTTCTTTTATAGAAGAATATAAATAATGGAATAACAAAAAGGAAATCAAGCAATAGAGGGTCAAAAAGGCTGGTTTATTGTGTATATGATGATTGTTATCGGGAGTTATATTTTCAATCCTTTTGTGGCATCTTAATAAGCAGACAAAAAATAACAAGCTTATTTGTGCCGAATAACATTTCTCTTAATTTATCAAAAGCTCATCCAGTGGTGAAATATAAGTAAATGTTAATATAATGCTGGTAAGTGAAAGGTAGTGCGTCTGGTACACATAAAGGGAGAGAAAATTGTGATACTGTCATAACCCAACAACACCCATATATTTATATTTATATATATATATATATATATATATATATATATATATATATATATATATATATATATATATATATATATATATATATATATACATATATATATACATATATATATATATATATATATATATATATATATATATATATATATATATATATATATATATATATATATATATATATATACATATATAGCCCTGGTGTTGCTTACAGCTGGGGTAAAATAATGGGAAAACGAGGGATTTGTCAATGAGGTAATTCCGACCCCTGACCTTCATGACAAAGACGGTAACACTATGGAATGAGTGACAGGTGCAAGGCGATTAATTGGACCCTTCTGCTATGACTAAAGGAATTATTCTCAATAACTGAATCACGGACATGTGAATCATCATTCGTTATAAGCCAATTATGACACAACACAGTCGAGGGCCTATCAGAAACAGCTTTAATGAGGGAAATCTAATCTGTGACACATGGGGGCAGGAACAGTGCTGACCTCTACTGGGGAGATGATCCACTACGCGAAAACTCATTCATCAACCAATTGCCTGGCAAGAGGGGGACTGAAAATCGATCGGACAAAAATGTCCAGCAATAACCAATTAGTGCTACGGACAAAGTAGAAATCCGCCAGACCTAAGAGTGTCTTTCTTAGAATGTAGTACAAAATATGTTAAGGTGCGTCCAGCTCGAAGGAGATTAGCTAGCATTTTCTTCATTGACAGCTTGTAGGGGATTGTAACACCCAGTAATCTATATATTATCTGAAAGAAGACCATTTTAGCTATCTCTCAATGCTACTTTGATGTATCTCTTCTTAAATTTCAGAGTTTTACTGAGAAAAATGTAAACTGTTTACTGGGTGTTGCGATCATCTACATCTACATCTACCTTGAGTATATTTTGTTTGTGATCAATTACATATTGGAAATGTAATGTATGAAATCTTGGGTAAAAAGTCATCAACTCATCATATGGAAATCTATCACTTAATATGCAAAATGTCTATTTGGCCTTAAAAAAAAGTTGTTTGTTTCTTGTAACCCTACCCTCATGTACTGGTTTTATTCCAAAAAGTCCCTACCCGAAAGTTTTTTTCACCCTCTCAACTCACAATTAACGTAAAACATGCATAAAACACACATTTTTGACCAAAAGAATAATGAAAAAAAAAAATCTTTTTACCGACCTACCTACCCTATTTTTCTTCGGACCGTTACAGAAACAATTATTTTTCTAGGCCTTTGTGTTTTGTAGCATATTTACTCATATAGCAAACTAAAAATAGCTACTTTCTTATCAAAGAATTGTATTATAATCCATGTTGGAACTGTAATAAATCATAGCTCTATATTTGACAAATGGTATTCCAGTCAATTTATCATACTCCTGATATCCCACTTTGCTTCTTGAGTTCAAAGTCTAGGACTTTTGTCCTAGCTAGCAGTCCTACACAGGAGAATACTCTATAGCTACTTTAATAATACCAGTTTTTGTATTTTAATGTAATTTCGAAACATAGCATGAAAACAACAAGTATCTAATGATTTTTCAACCACTAATATCTCTATATTCCATTAAACCTGTATTCATTTTCTATGACCTTTTATTATATAAAAGCCGCCAGTTCCACACAGGTAAATCCATACATAGCTGTCTGGAAATAAGTATTTACTACATCGGCCCTGTCAGACCAATCTTTTGCTAGAATTTCAATTAATCTTAGGCACTTTCTTGATGTTCTTTCTTGGGAGTAGGCCTGATTAATGTCTGGCTACATTTGAGAGAGGTGGCCAATTCGTCCAAGCCAGTAGTGCTACATGAGAGAAATACTTCTATAGTTAAAGGCTGAAAATAACTATTCTCTGCATAGGCACTGTCGGAGCAATCTTTGCCAATGACGTTTATTAAATAATCTTTAGCATTTTTCTTGCTGTTCTTCCTTAAAAAAGTGGCGAATCCATCCCAGTCAGTAGTTAATAGCTGAAAATAACCACTCTCTACACAGGCACTGTCTCAGCAATCTTTGCCAGGGATGTCATGACTCTTTAGCATTTTTCTTGCTGTTCTTCCTTTAAAGAAGTGGCAAATACATTGAATAAATACTTCTATAGTTAGCTGAAAATATCTACTCTCTACACAGGCACTGTCGGAGCAATCATTGCCAGGGATGATATTAATCTTTAGCATTTTCTTGCTGCTCTCCATTGAAAGAAGTGGCCAATACATGAGAGAAATACTTCTATAGTTAGCTGAAAATAACTACTCTCTTCACAGGCACTGTTGGAGCAATCTTTGCCAGGGATGTTATTAACCTTTTCAATGCTGAGACTACTTTCGTCCAAAGCACAAGGAGGCAAAACTTTTTGAAACCGATCTAAACCCTGTCGTTTTGGTATTCATCGGATGGCTCTCGCTGAGTACTCTCAGATGAGTACCCATTTGCCAGGGTTTCGGTCATTTTGCAGGTTTTAGCATCATTTTGTATTGGCCAAATTAGCCACCAGCAGCAAAAGGATTAATCATTTGCCGTTTTCTTGCTGTTTTTCCTAGAGAGTTATCCTGATGGATGCGTTGCCGCTGCGTCTGGGAGAAGTGGTTGCAGCAGAGAGCATCTGTCTCCCTGTCTCGAGCCTCCATCCCTTCAAGGAAGTTAGATACATCACACGCCCGCCGCCTTATCCCTCATCCGCAGCGAGCTGCCAACAAATTGTAGTTATTATAGCGTACCTGCGCTGCCTGTAACTCATAATGAAGAGGTAGGGAGCTTCCTGCAAGATTTCTCAGTGCGTCTTGGCAGTAATACACGCCCACCATGCATACAGGAGAGAGGCTTTATAAGTACATGACATCTATGACAAACGTACACTTAGCTCACAGTGCTCTCAATGATTCTGCACTTTATAGGATTTTTCATAGTTTTCTTATTGTCATCATCCAGAGAGAGAGTAGAGGGGAGATATGAATTATGGGAATGAAATGCCGTAGCTGTATAACAAGAAGAGAAGAATTTCATATTAATGTCTGCTCTTCTACTTGTGGTAAGTCCAGGTCCTCACTCAGGACACCAAGGTGGTAGGAAATTTGGTTGGTTGTCCCCACAAATATATATGTATATGTATATATATATATATATATATATATATGTATATATATATATATATATATATATATATATATATATATATATATATATATATATATGCACTTGTAAGAGACACTCCCTGATATGAGGTTAGATATATGGCTATGAAAAGTTGAAATGTTGAAGATCATCATGTACTGGCTTTAAAATGCCAATACATGAAATAATTCTTTGTCAAACTTATCAAATTATACCCTTTTGGACTTCAGAAAATAGGTAAAGGCTCAATCACAATATTTCATAACTGCTTTAAGGTCATGCAAGTAGGGGCTGAAATACCATTGAGATACAAAAATAATGATGAAAAAATAGTAAAAAGGATGGCGGGCTATATTTCAATCTGCCCCTTGAGGAATTATATGAAGATTGAGGAAAATTCACTGAACCTGTGGACTAAGATAGATGGAGAACGTTGGAAAAAGAACACCTTTTTTATTTCTCACGGGAGCCAAAAATATTATTCAATTATCCCATATACCACATTAGAGGATTGTTTCATTCTAGTTTAACACAAGTCAATGGAAATATGTGAGTATTTGTGGTAAACAAATGCAGATAATAAAAAAACCCTCAAAAATAAGGCTATATTTCAAAAAAATATATTCAAAAGGAATAAGGTGCACATTTTTATTCAAATATTGTGAAATATATAGTTTTTGTGGTAAACAAAAGCAGTTGAAAAAAAATACCTCAAAAATAGGGTCAATTATTACAATAAATATATTCAGAAGGAATAAGGTACACATTTCTATTCAAATATTGGAAAATATGTGGGTATTTGTGGTTAACATTTTTTATGAAGATGACTAAAAATACCTCAAAAACAGGGCCATATTTCAAAAAATACATTCAGAAGGAATAAGGTACACATTTCTATTCAAATATTCTTTTTTAGCTCACTCGAGGTCTAAAGAATCCTGGATTTGAGAGTGACTCCATTGGAAATAAATTCAGAAGGGATAAATAAGGTTCATATTTTTATTCAAATATTCTTTTTTAGCTCACTCGAGGTCTAAAGAATCCTGGATTTGAGTGTGACTCCCTGGGGGCTGTCAGCTTGAACGGACAATAACCCGGTAAATCCCTACTCGGCCAGAGTAATGTGCTAAATGTGCCAATTCCAGAAAAGGTAAGGACTGCTATTCTGATTGTGCTAGCCTGAGGCGGTTTTGTTGAAAAGGCAGGGACTGCCAGTGTGATTTTCTTAGCCGAGGTTGATTATCTTGAAAAGGCATTGAGTGTGATTAGGATTTCTCTATCCTGGGGTGCTGCTATTGGAGCTGTAGTCAGTATGTGACAACACCTATGTACTACGTGGAGGTTAGAGAATTGTGCGCCTACCAGGTTAGCCACTGGGTGCCCAAAATATAAGCAGTTAACAAATTTTTGGGTATCCTATTTTTAGAGGGGGACCACTATATCCTTCGATTAAAACAATAAACATGTACATTTAATTACTGAAATAATGCCTAACAACTTAATACAGTATCGTGAGAATTATATTAAAAATTCACAAATATGCTTAAAAATGACATCTAAAGAAATAACTCAAATTTTTGGGGGGTGTCCCGAGGGTGATTTTTGAGTGTTTGAGTGTTCAAATGATGCCAAGACGCCCTACTGGCTAAGAATATGCGCCTACATACTACGTGGAAGCTAGAGATGTGAGCTTCAATACATCAGTGCAGCGGCTGCGGCGGCAGCGGTGGCATCAGTAGGGATGTCACATTGCCAGATCATAACCTGCTTGTTCTATCACCTGCATTACCAGGCGCGCTCCTGTTCTACGACCTGTCTTCATGACAGCGCACACCAACACCGCTACGGCCGCATCATACACAACCCCCTACCACCCACAAGCAAGCACCACTGGCCACAACAATACCACCTTTAGCACTAACTAGAAAATATAGGAGAATGTATACCTGGAGGATTGACATATATACAAATATATAATTATATATATATATATATATATATATATATATATATATATATATATATATATATATATATATATATATATATATATATATATATATATATATATATTTATATATATATATATATATATACATATATATATATATATTATATATATATATATATATATATATATATATATATATATATATATATATATATATATATATATATATATATAAAGATAAACTGTAGAACACACAATTTACGCATCTGTTTATATATAGCGTACATAGGGTGTGGTTCCGCTTCGCTATATATAAAAACGCTGTACTTTTTTATTTGTACTTTCTTCATGTTAGCGGTGGCTAACGTCGCTAACTTAAAGATACGCTATGATGCAAAAACTCCCCAATTCCCTATATTTGGGACACGCGTCATATGTGTGTTCTACAGTATATATATATATATATATATATATATATATATATATATATATATATATATATATATATATATATATATATATATATATATATATATATACATATATATATATATATATATATATATATATATATATATATATATATATATATATATATATATATATACACATACATATATATATCATTTGTTACAGAGTACCTTCCATAATTACATCTTGTAAGCTTAAATCACTGGGCTAGGATGTGACATGCTTTCATTTTCTCTGTGTTGGGATGATGATAAATGAGAGGACAGGAAATTGCAAGTAGCTTATACCCATCTTTAGCTTCTTAGATACATGTCAAGATAGCACAGCCTGGGACCTATGCACTCTTTCTCATAAATCAATGATATGGGCAAGTTTGCCAAGTAAATTCAATTTAGGCGATTGGTTCTCGGACTAAGATCATTCTTGGCTCTGATAGATATACACACCAACAAGATCAATAACTGGAGACAGATGAACAGACAGACAGACAGAATCTGAAACCATATCCACATTCCACTCCGACTTTGATATTGCGCCAAGGTTTATGGTTACGCATAATGCCTTTTGTCTTTGTACATTGTTCTTTTTCTGTGAAGCGCTGACCCGATATAATCATCCTTGGCACAGCGCCCCCTACTACTCTCAGTGACCGAGCTGGCCCGAACCGTTTGCATATGGATTTAATTTTGATTCTGTGGTTGTCGCTGCTGCCCGCCACTCTGATCCGAGCGCCGCCCCTGTCTCATTAGGGGCAATCAGGGATCGATTACTTTGATCTCCGTGGCGTAATCGCATTTCAGAGGGCCGGCCAGGATCCTTCACGTCGGCCGGGTTAAGCCCAGACTATTGTTTGTGCCAGGGTATGATCAAAGCTGCCGCTTTAAGCAGGGCATGAAGGATCATACGGGAATCTCTGATGATGCGATGGCGCGAGGTGCCGAGTAGCAGCGCAGACAGGAGGGATGAAATGTCAACGACAGCTGCTGCTCTTCTTCTTGAGGTGCCATCAACAACCAATATTGCCCCATCAACATCCAATATCGCCCCATCAAAATCCAATATTGCCCCGAGGAATATATCTACCTTGGCAGCTTGCCAAATACAAAATACCAACAAATCTGGACAAAAATATATATAAAAGAGATCCGCAGTGCAAATATTTGTGTGTATCGTGATCAATGAGCATAAACAAACCACACCCAACATTTTTACTCTATGGCTGTATGCAACGACTGCCATGATGGGCAACTTAATACTACTTTTCACTTGACCGGCAATAGTTTGAACTGAAACCTTGGTAGAGCATCTTTTTAATTGAGAAATGAATTAAAGTATAACTGTGATACATATTTTCAAATATTTTCATCTTAAAACACCCGTGAAATTTTATTTCATATATACAATTTATAAATTCAACCTTGTAATAATTGCCTGTTATAGGTTTTTTTCAACTTGTCAAATCTGGAAAGTCAGCCATATTTGTAATCATAGATCCATAAGAAAATTTCTAGAAGATTCTCAAAACATTTATGGGTTAAACAGGTACATGCCATATCAATGAATAATAAACATTTCGTGTGTATTAATAATTGATCACCTTCTTCACCTACAAGTATATGATACCTAAGTGCTTGATGATAGTAAATCATGTGTAGGCATCGATTTATACGAAAATTTTCTAGAATCTTAAAACATTTAACGGTTAAACAGGTACATGCCATGGCAATGAATACTGACAAAAAAAACATTTCCTGTGTGTATTAATAATTGATCACCTTCTTCACCTATAAGTATACGATACCTAGGTGCTTGATGATAGCAAATCATAACATATATAGGTATTGCTCTATGCTTCAATCAACATACACAGGCGATTCCGCATCTATGCAATCAAGTACACTGAAAAGCACATAGGTGTGACCCTGAGAATCATCCGAGCGCACTTTTCAATTAAGACACGCTCTCTGATTTCTCTGTTCTAATCAGAGGAATATTCACTTCAGCATGCAGGGCTGAACAAATAACTGGCAGCAGCCAAATATCAAGCATGAATATTTCATTGGACAAGTATATCCTGACTTCCACCAATCAATTCAGCAGCTTCATAACACCCGGCACAAGATAATCAGGTATTAACGAGCAGGCAGGTGGGCCATTGTGTTTTAGGTGTGGATCAATAGGGGAATTGATGTTCCATTGAAATACACCTATCCTACAGCTCGCGGAGATATCTATGTTTAAACACTCCTGTTGTTCGGGTATGTCTCCAGACTGTGGGTAAGGAAGTGGTACTACTGGGAGAGGGGGAATCGATAACTGTAGGTGGCTTAGAACACACACTAAAACATACCTTAACCCTTATGCTGGTGGTGGCTAATACAAAAATATGCCAAAAAAACTGAAAAATGACTGAAACCCTGGTAAATGGGTACTCATCTGATGGTAAACAACAAGAGCTTTCCTATGAATACCTATATGACTTGGTTAGGATGATTTTCATAATTGTTTATATTCTTGCGCATTTGAAGAAAGTAACCTCAGCATCAAAAGGGTTAAACACACTTACATGCATACACAAGCATGCATGCTCACACACACAAAAAAGTCATATAGAGTAGTACAAAAAACTAAGCAGGATTGTTTTGAAAAAAACAGTATACGACCCAATCTTGAATCAAAGCAGTTGAGCAGCCAGTTGGTATATGGTTGCTATACAAATGTGTAGGGTTGTGAAGTGCTGTTTATGGTACCTTTGCAACTGAAGACCCCTTGGAACTCTCATACAAAGAGAAGGGTTGCTTTCAGTGCCTCACACACAATTCCAGTGTAAAGCTTTCATTTGTGACAAGGGGAGGGGGGGGGCTAAATTTTCATTGCAATTAAAGAAAAGTGGCATTTCAACTGTGAAATTCCTAACTTAGATGGGTGGTTGGGCTAGGGTATTTGACAGCTTGGGGGTGGGGGTCTTGAATTATCACAATTTTCTTATTGTCTATAGGAAGGGGATTCAGTTACATCATACGCTAACTTGACCCAATAATGCTCATGGCATCCAAAAGAAGCCTGACAATTTTGAAGAAATCTTCCATATTTTGGAAGTATCAAAGACAGATAACAATTTCAAGAGTCACTCCCAAGCATGAGTGGATTAAATGCATTTTTTCACAGTATATGAAATTTGTCTTCTTATCCTATTGGTGGATACTGAGAGCAAGTGGTGCCCTCTGTGGAATAATATTGAACCAGCACTTAATTTTGATCACCTCATAACATGCTAATTTTTCCGCCTCCCTTGAAAGGCACTTAGCTAATTTTCTCAATTCCATGCCCCCTCTAAAACAATGCCGCCCATCTGCGCCAGTCGTAATATCTCTCGCTTCGCAACCCCAAACAGTGATTTATACTCAAACTTTAATACCGAGACACAATGAAAATTTATGTGCCATTTAAGCTGAATAGCCGGTGCGAAGTCCCAGCCTAGAGGACAATTGATACTAGATTTCATGTTTGACTGGGTCCGCGCAGAATCCACAATAGCAAGCGTGATTACCGCTGAACTTCACTGAGCAGTTTTCATGCGCTCCTAATGACTGTAATTTTGATATCTGGAAATTGTGATTCTCCGATTTCGCATTCGCTAATGAAGGATGGCGTAGGTCAAACCAGAATCGTGCAAGCGGAATGACAGAGTGCACTGTGCTACGGCTGGCGTTCCACAGATAAGTTCAATTAAGGTAATGTTTTCACCACAGCTATGCACAGACATCAGAGCATCAGAATTTGTGGTGAGAGTGAAATATATGATAATCTTCATAAAAAATGGAGCTGATATACCAAGTTAATCAGCTGATAATCCCAGTTAGAGTGCTCTTTTCAATAAGCTAACCCACTAATCCCTAACAAATTTAACCCTGCAGCTGTATAAAAATGATCAATTTAGTCATATCTACCCTATAAAAGCACACTACCTTAACTATTATGCTGGTGGTGGCCAATTTTGCCAATACAAAATGATGCAAAAAAGTTGGAAAAAATGACTGAAACCCTGGCACATGGGTACTCATATAAGAGTACTCAGTGGGATCTTACCAATGAATATCAACATGACAGTGTCAAAAAGGTTTTAAAAAATATTTGTATCCTTGAGCTAAGGACGAAAGAAGCCTTAGCATTGGAAGGGTTAACTAATAACTATTATAAGTATTATCAATTGTTTCTTAGCACCCAGATAAACACTTCAAGAAAATATAGCATTGATTATAATAGGTTAGAGAGTCCAAGGCAGAGTGTGCATATTTTTCAGATGATAGGTTCAAAAATGCTATGAAACACAGCTTCAATACCACAAAATACTCATTCAAAAATATTTGAATTAGATGAAAATATATACACATAGCTTGGAATACCTAAGGATTGCTATACTTTAGAATGAATAAGAATATCTCCAACTGCTGATAGTAGGTTAAAGTGCAGGAAGCCCTCCCAAGAAGAAAATGGCTGGCATCTTTAAAAACACATTTTTATTTGTTTGTGTGTTTGTTTTATACGGTAGAAGAATATCATTCTCTAAAATCCTACATGCCGTGCTGGAATCTTGGCTTGATATCATCCTAAGCCTCCCCCCTTTGTGGGAGGGCGAGAGAGCTAATTGCTTATAAGCCAACTAATCAGGCACCTTGGGGGCAAGGGGTTAACGCCAGGCTCACCTTTGACCCCTGAGCAAAAGGGTTAATAACCAGAAGGAACTTGACTCTTTCGCACCTAAATTACATTTTCCTACGAGGCTGGATTGTAAACAAACCACCCGCTGAGACTGCCTCGCAATGGCTGATAATACAAATCCTCGCTACTATAGAATGTACAATTACAACTGCAATATTGTGGCACCAAGTCATGCATGGAGGATTCCACCGAGACCCCTAACCTTTACACCCATGCCTCAATTACTAGTCAAAGCCGATCGTCCATGGACCGTCAGAGTCCTGTGTAAGGGATAGTAAGGACTCACCTTGGAATGGATAGTAAGCCTGCATGGTGTATGGATTAAAGCCAAATCCTCCAGTGTTGTAGATATTGTTCAGAGACATGTCGATGTCGATGATGAAGCTGCCTGGCTTGGGCTGCTGTCTCTCTATAATAGACTCGCAATGCTACTACTACTACAGCTATTCCCCACTAGTAGTAGTAGTTCTGCTTGCTGTGAGGTATCACATCTATGATCTAACACTGCGTGGTGGCAGTGGCCTGCGTCCTATGACTGACTGGACCAATGCGTTGTCGTTGTTGTGTGCCTATGTATCCATGTGCTGGCCTTGCACTTGCAGTGGTGTTTTTTGCCCGCACATTCACGGTTGCGTCGTCGGTGCCAGCGTTGGTGACGGTGCTGGCAGCGCTGGTGGCGGGCGGTGGTGTTCAGGGATGCCGAGAGAGAGAGAGAGAGTGCTGGTGTTTCCAGGCTGGCTTCTCCTGCTACTACTTTCTCCTACTGCTGCTGCTGCTGCTGCTGCTGCCTGAGCGGTGGCAGGTTAGCTGTGGCGGCGGCGGCGGCGCTGAGCTTATGGCAATCAATTGAATGGGATTACCCACTGATGCTGCATTATTTATGTGGGATACTACCATATCGTCCTGAGGGGGAGACAGGTTTTCTCAGAAGCTAGCTCCCGCCACCACCCAACCCTGATGCCCCAACCCCGCACCCCATCAATGATGCCCCAACCCTGACGCCCTAACCCTGACGCCCAAACCCTGATGCCCAAACCCTGATGCCCCAACCATGATGCCCCAACCATGATGCCTCAACAATGATGCCCCAACCCTGCACCCCAACCATGATGCCCCAATCCTGCACCCCAACCCTGACGCCCTAACCCTGATGCCCAAACCCTAACCCTGACACCCCAACCCCAATGCCCAAACCCAGACTCCCAAACCTTGATGCCCTAACCCCACCCTAACACCCCAAATAACCCTAGCGCCCCAACCCTGACGCCCCAACCCAAACATGCATTGCAGAGCATGAATTTTTTTTCGGTATATAATTGCATGTATGAAATACATATAATCTATATGGACTGGACTTTATTTAAAAGCTTAACTAGACGCGAGGTTCCAGAACCCGCCGTTAGGCGGCTTCAAACACGTCGAAAGCCTTTGTGGAACGCCTGGGATTGTTTCATTACTGAAAACCTGGTTCTTCCAGTTATGTATGATAGCGTCCACTCTGTTTTGGTCAAACAGCATGGATACATTCAATGGACTAATTGTACTAAGAATACACTTTTAGGAAATTAAATAACCTTTTTTAAATCAGTGAAATTAGCGATTTTACAGTTTTGATGACGTCACAAGTAATTATAATATTATAATACAGGACGGTGGCGACGCGTAGCGGCCGGGCGTTCATTTACCCTACAGACCTGTAGGGTAAATGAACGCCGAACACGAACACGTTACAGTCAACCCCCCCCCCCCCTACACCCATTCTACTGCCGACACATGTCATCCAACCCTAGTTCCGAAAAACTCTGGATAGCATAACAAGAGTAAAATGGATCAAGTCAAGTTATTGTGGTGGAAATGATTATTTTCATTTGTGTGTATTTAGATTATGCAATTATACATCAGCTATAAAACATCAGAGAGAGGGAGAGTAATTGATAGTCAACAAAAAGAAAAGTTCAATTGTTTTTCTGTGCTTTGACAATAACAGACCTATGCAAGATGAGGAACAAAAGCAGCTTTATACACCACTGACAACATTGATTATTGTAAGTGTGCAATTCATTATCTTAACCCTTATGCTGCTAGTGGCTTATTTGCCAATACAAAATACAGGTGAACTTTGATATGACAGACTCAATGGGACCAGGAAAATTGGTCCGTCATATGCAAAATCCGTCGTATACATATGACGAATACTTGATATGCATCGGACTGGGACCAAGCATATCGTCCATCATATGCAAAAATCTATCATACAGTGATCCGTCATATCCAAGTTCAGCTGAGAAATGACTGAAACCCTGGCAAACGGGTACTCATCTGTGAGTGCTCAGCGAGAGCTTTCCAATTAATTCCAATATGACAGGGTTTAGACATTTTTTGAAAAATCTTTGCATTCCTGTGCTTTGGACGAAAGTAGCCTCAGCATTGGAAGGGTTAAACCATGGCACAGGTATACTAATATAATACCTTGCAATTGTATGAGTAAGTCCATAACACGAGCAGCCCCAGTAATCTGGGAGACCGTAAGCCAGAGTGAGGCATGAGATTTCTTAGCCTGGTTCTCAGGCTGTGTTAGGTATAATGCCCCCACCACTATACATACTAAGTAGGTTTGATGTGTCTCTCCAACTATAGATGGAAGCACTGTTTTCATGAGTTACGGTTGAGTTGCGGTTGATAACACTAGAGCTCAAGTGTGTCCCCCTTGAGGATTTATTCAGAACTAATACTGGAGTGAATTCAACTCAAGTCAGATCAGTGAAAGAGCCAGAAATCACAGACTTGTAGCAAGTCTAGAGATTTCTCTGCTCCTAGGCAGTATCCCTGATAAGGCTGCAGTTATCCAGGTAATCAGGCCTCATAGTGCTCACAATGCTGGCATGATTGCAGGTGCTTTATTTCTCATAGGTAACTAAGATGAATATATATAATAAATCTAAAATACAAACAGCATCACACTACCTAGTTATACTCCAATCTCTAATCTATCGTCATCATCATCATCATTTTTATTTCTAATTTTTGTCCATCCCATCATCATCTTCATTATCTTTTTTTTTACTCATGACATCATCATATTTTATCTTCCTCTTCCTCAGCATAACCACCAGATTTGCTATCACCATCATTGTCATTATATTTTTCATACAATCTGATAAACATCATCATCATCATCATCATCATCATCATCATCATTGTTGCCATTACTGTCTATTGTCAGACCATTATCATTGTCATTATGTGTAATGTGTAGCATCTTTGCTTGAACCAAAAATGGCGATTAACTGGAAGCCAGTAAATTCTCACTGTGTGGCCCTCATTATGGGTCACGACAGTGGATCAACTGATATGCCCTGCTTGCAGCCAATCACCATCCTTTATTCCACCTCCTTATTGACCCGAGTGCTGCACTAATTACTCCGCGGATGCTGAATATCCTAATGTGATTGAATGGTAAAATTTGGCAGGGGGGACACATCAAAAAATGCTTCGCGATGCCTATCTCTAACTGAAACCCTGACTAGTCAATATATAGCTGTTTAGGCATGATATCTCTCCTAATTAAATGACAGACCCCATATGTGCTCCAGATGCAAATGGGTTAAAATAATCTCTAACCTAACTTGCAGGCAGACTTTAACCCTTATGCTGCTGGTGGCAAATTGGCAAATACAAAATTGTGCAAAAGACCTGAAAAATGACTGAAACCCTGGTACATGTGTACTCAGTATTTGTATTTGTATTTGTATTTGATAAAGTATTTGCGTCTCTGTGCTTTGGAAGGATTAGTAGCCTCAGCATTGGAAGGGTTAAACTGAGTCTACCATTATTTAGTTACTTACTTACTCACCAGGTGGCCACCAAGAGATCTTTCCATGCTGATGTGGGTGACCACCCCAGGAGATTCTTAGAAAATCCTCGCACTCTCCATAAAATCCTGGGAATTCTTTGCAACAATTTACATGAGTTCATTGAAAGAGACACCAGTTGACCGAAAAATATCCTGACATGTTTTTAAACACATGCTTTGTACCTAACCATTCTGTTAAATGTCAGTAAATGAGGGTAAACTGGAGGTGCTGGTGTCAATCTCAAGGCTCTTCTGTTTACTTCCTCCCCTTAACCTATTGATTCCTAAGTTGTGATATGGTCGTCTGGATGCTTTACTACTTTTGAAAATAACATAGGAATTAAGCATGAAATGGGAAAATATTTGAAGAGGAGTTGTTGGTTGTGTTCTTAATAACATTTCTACATGAAATATTTTCCGAAAGATGCTTTTTTTTGAGAAGATATTGTCAAAATCGTCAGACATTTTTGGCCTGCTGCGAGGATGAACAGCACACCTGCTTGGCATTTGAGTTAGCAGGGGAAGAGAACGCTGACAGGCTGCCGTGACAAATGAGAGAGACAAGTGCATGTGACATGCGTTCATACATACCTAAACACCATCCATCTTCAAACACTTATTTCAAGCTTCACGTGCCATTTGCCTGATGATGTAAAACTCAGTCACAGAAACAATCTGCCAACAACAAATGCTTCCTGTAGTACCCAGAAACTATCCCCCCCCTCCCCCCCCCTCTGAAAATAACATGGCTTAAGATAACTGTGAAACTTAAGGTTATTTCACTCAAAATATGAACTCTTTTAAAAAGCGACCCCATTACTGTAAAATCCGACCACTAGGCATTGTGATAAACGTTTTAGACCACTAGTCCAACCTTATTAAGTTTATTCATATCTCTGATTCGGCTTTAATGATAGCGAAATAGAAGGTAATTGTAATAGATGTATTCCTCCTTCTTTGAATATCAGCCCCCTGCCCCTATCATCTAAAATGCAGCCCCCATACAAACATAAACCCATTGTCCCTAATAGCCTATGTCAGCAAGAGTCGTTGCTGCAAAGGGTGATTTTTATGGTTAACTCAGTTCAAAAATGCCTCCATTTTGTAATACACCCTCTCCCCCTTTCCTGGTTGTACAAGCAGTATCAGTGCAAGTCAGGCAGGGCCCTCGCTCCAGAAGGTTGCAGGGCTGCTACCCGAGATGCTAGCGACAAGTCATTCTAGCGTTTCTGGCCACAAATCAGCGGCCCCTTCTGACCCTAAAGGTAGCCAGAGGACTCCTGTAACACCTGACATGACACAGCGAGCGCCATAACGGCAAAGTTTACGATCGTGAGGATCCTATGACAAAACGCAACACGCTCTGATTTATCCTGGCTACTGAAAACAAAGACAATGAAACTGAAACATTTTTCATCGAGCAGAGAGATTTAGCCCCGCAATTTATTGTAACTCAATACAAGTACTGCATCAAAGCTGAAAGGCTATCTTCTTCGCCTAATAACTAACCCATGAGTTTTCCCTTTGACAGGAGACCCTCGGAGTTCACCGATAGTTCTTATGCTGAGATGACACTGAGAGCGTGAACTCACACACACAGAGCAAAACTGGTCAATACTATTTGGTGGAGATTTCACTTTATAGCAGGACTTTATAGCGGCTATTTGAGATAAAACAATACAAATAGCATTACATACAGAGCAAAGCTGGTCAATAATATTTCTTGGAGATTTCACTTCATAACAAGACTTTATAGCAGAAATTTGAGATAAAACAACAAAAAAAGCATTACATAGGGAGCATAACTGGTCAATAATCTCTCTCAGAGATTTCACTTTATAGCAGGACTTGAGAGCAATTTAAGATAAAACAACACAAATAGAATTAGTTATTAGTTTCACACATACAGAACAAAACTGATCAATAATATTCTGCAGAAATTTCAATTTATAGCAGGACTTGAGAGCAATTCGAGATAAAACAACACAGATAGCATTAGTTATAAGTTTCACACATACAGAGCAAAGCTGGTCAATAATGTTTTGTGGAGATTTCACTTTGTAGCAGGGACTTGAGAGCAATTTGCGTTAAAACAACACAAATAAAATGTCATTAGTTTCAAACATACAGGCCAAAGCTGGTCAATAATATTTCCCCGAGATTTCACTTTATAGCAGCACTTGAGAACAATTTCAGATAAAACAACACAAATAGCATTAGTTATGCTTCAGGGATAATAATCAAATCATTCCATTTAATGTACAATATGATTTCATTTTATAAGTGCATGCCATATGTCAGAGAGGGCAGCTCTCAAAGGAGAATAAAACAATGCTTGCTATGTAGTATAGAACTTTTCCATCTAGTTACTATGGCCTTGTATATGATTTGAATATGGGTTTGGATAACAAAACAGACATAATAAACCTGCCCCACCAACATACTTGTATAACTAATGTAAAGTCAAACACAAATTATGAATTTAATTGAGTGAGGAGAATTCATCCTGTTAGCCAGTTAACTACAAGCATATATATATATATATATATATATATATATATATATATATATATATATATATAATTATTTCAATTGCAAATCTGTATATTGAAATGAAATTGTCTGGAAATTGATGTTCTCGATGGGTAAAAGAAGAATCCCTCTTCAAATATTGTTTTGAATATTTCTCTATTTGATAAGCTATATTCAAAGTTGTCAGTCCATGTGTACTCTACGGGTGGATTAGCCAAAGGTCTGTAAGATTTTGCACATTAATTTCCTGTGCGTACCTGCATAGGCTAATAAGAGAGAAGAGAGGTGACTTCTGAGAGAACCATCAATCATCCGCTACCCCAGAACCCATTATGCTACAACCAATTGATCTCCTTCAAAAATGACGTCTGGACTTATCAGACTTTTGGAAATAACTTTAAAACGAAGCGCAAATTTACAAAATATTTGAAGGAGAGTTGTTGGTTTTGATCTTGATACCATTTCTCCTTCAAATATTTCCTTAATCAATCTTGGTGACAGAAATTTCTCACAGTCAACTAAAATTAATTCACTAATAAATAACGAACTTTCTTCGTCTGGAGATGTCCAGGTAGCAGTTCAGTCAATATTACATCGTTTAAAGCAGTATGAGTATAACAGATCTGAAATGATATATATTTTTCCTATTCAATAACAATATTTGTATCATATCGAGTTCGGTACCACTCCCATACATTAACCCATTCATGCCTAAAGTACCCTTTGACAAGTGGTGTCTGCAGCCATGACACTTTTGAAATGACTCAATAAACATGAACTCAAAAAACATTTGAAGGAGAGTTATAGGTTTTGTTCTGTTGAAGATTTCTCCTTCAATTGTTTTCAAAAATATGTTTTTGTTCAAGAATTATCGTTAAAATAGTCAGGCATAAATGGATTGAGGATATCCAGATAATTACTCTACAGAAGAGCAGCGTCGGGTCGTAACATTCACCTCCCTGATGAGCCATTGCTCAAAATGCCGGGATGGAAGTTGACGATTGGTGATGAGAGGATTTTACAGCATAGGTGAGCAGCCGGCCCTGAAAGCATGCATCACTGGAGAGAATCCTCCAAGAGGATTTCTCAACCAACCCTCACTACTAAGCCGGTAGGAACAACCAAGGTTAATTGGAACTCCTCTTCTTGGTCTCTAGCTTTTCTTAGCCTTATCTCCCCCCCTCTCTCTCTTCTTTCTTTTCCCTTCTCTCTTTCTCTCTCTCTGTCTCTCTCTCTCGCCCTCCCTCCCTCTCTCTATCCTACCTTTCCCTCTCTCTCTCTCTGTCTCTCTTCTTTCTTTTCCCTTCTCTCATTCTCTCTCTGGCTCTCTGTCTTTCTTTCTCGCTCTCTCTCTCTATCTCTCCCTCTATCTCTCTCTCTCTCCTACCTTTCCCTCTCTCTGTCTCACTCTCCCTGTGTCTCTCCCCCTCTCTCTCTGACACTCTCTCTCTGTCTGTCTCTCTCTCTCTCTCCCTCCCCCCCCCCCCCCCCTCTCTCTCTCTCTCTCTCTCTCTCTCTCTCTCTCTCTCTCTCTCTCTCTCTCTCTCTCTCTCTCTCTCTCTCTCACCCCTTCTCTATTTTAGTCTTCAATTTTTCATGACTTTTGACTTTCCAGTTATAACTGAACTATTGCTTTTTTACAATTGTCTAATTTGTAGTCTGCAATATGTGTTTGAGTGGTGTTTGGGTTAAGTTTAGCTTGCTAGAGACTTAACCCTAATAATCTCTGACCAGAGCATATTCAGAAAATATTTGAAAGAGATCGTTGATCTGACCCCAATTCTTACAATTATCCTTCAAAAATTTAGTGATTTTTTTTTTTTTTTTGGAATTGGTCAATTCTGACGGTATTTTATCATCAGTCATAACATTATTTGTCAATGTTATCTTCAGGTCTGAATGGGTTAAAAACAGGCCGACTGATTACCTCAGTTTGCCGTGTAATTAGCCCCATCCCCCCATCACACCATCCCATTTCTAGCTACTACATCATAACCCACTTGCTGTTTGACCAACAGCGCTGCCCCATCCCGGCTCAAAAATTGCTTTTATTGATTAGGGTTTCGCTAGACCATCTCCCGAAGCTCAGTCAGATAAGGCATCCCACATAAAATTTGATTCAGAGGTTTTGCGATATTTCCCAAGGGTCGACAATCTTGAGGCAGGCGGATGACTAGGCTCAACCTAATTGACCAATGGAAGATCTTGCCTAGTGGAATGGAAAGGGCGACACTTTTTCATGTGCGCCGGTGTCACGGCCCCCACAGAAATTGGCGTAACACTCACAAGCTTGATTTAATTCAATCAGATAATTTCTCGCATGGCCTGCAGGGTTCGTGCTTCTTTCCAACCCCTAGCCTTACATCAAAGATACTTTCAACTCAAGTCAAGATGAAATCAAAGACTTCAATAAAATCCATCCATTAATTTATTTCTTGGGGATGGATGGGTTTTTGAAAATTATTTTCCAAATTTGAAAATGATTGAGAACTTTTTTTGTAGATAAGCTAACATGTCTTTGTTGTTGGTCAAAATATCATCATAAGCACCATTACCATTATTATTATAACTATTTTAATCATAATTACTATCATCCAAACAATAGCAATGATTATCATTACAGATATGACTATAACTATAACCATTGTTATAGATTTTATGTGAGGTCACCACTGTCATTCCTGGCATCATCATCCTCACTATTATCATCAAGATAATCACCATCATTAACATCATCATTATCACCATCAATAATAATAATAATAATGATAATAATAGAATTAATGATAATAATAATGATGATTAGTATAATAATAATAATAATAATAACAATAATAACAATAATAATAACAATAATAATAATAATAATAATAATAATAATAATAATGATTATAATAATAATATAAAAATATAATAATAATTATAATTATAATAATAATAATAATAATAATAATAATAATAATAATAATAACAATATGTATCTAAAGAGTAACTCAGTCTCCAATGGTGTAATCACCATCATCATCATCATCATCATCATCATCATCATCATCACCATCACCACCACCATAACATATATCACTTTCACAATAACTATCATCATCATCACCATGATCATCCTTATCAAAATAATTATCATCATCATATCCATCATCATATCAATGCTTCTCTAATGCTGCGTTCTAATGAGCAGGTTCAATACCAGACACCTGTATATCATCGTCATCAGATGCCAATCTCCAGACAAATTGTGAATCGCACCACCATTATTGATCAAACTTATCATAGCTCTGCAGAGAGCTGCAAACTCTGAGAACCTTCCCTCCCCGCCCTGCCCTGAATCTCAACTGAAAGAGGTCGTAACCACAAGATCCATTGTTGTGCAAATGGTATGAGGTTATAGTGGTTTACGACGATTGTTCATATCTGCGATAACGCACATTGCGATATTATAAATCAAACGCTAATTTTCCAACCTGCAATTTATACTGCAATTGCCGTCAAAGTAGGGCTGCGATACCATCACGCGCTGATCTATGGTACGGCAGTTTTGTTGCATTCTCCTGCCTCGCTAGGATCGGTGACGCTCTAATGAGCCCCTATTTCACTTCATTTACACCATCCTCTCGTCAAATTAACAGCTCTTATTAGTCCATTACGCTATCATAGCAATTCATTCAACTATTTATGCTAATATCCAAAATGCACTAAATAATCACAAAAAAAAACTGCATCATTTTTGGAGATTTTTACTAATGAATTTCATTGACCTGAATAGCAAAGTAAACTGTCTTTATCATGAATGTGCCTATTGTTAATATCAGGGATTAGAAATTCCAACATTGTACAAGTAACCTGGTAATGTTGATTACTCTCAAGACAGTCGAAAGATGCATGAATGTTTGTGTCGATTGAGTATTATTTGTAAGGTAAATGTTTCCACATAAAAGAAAATCCTAAAACACCAGCCCTCTATATAAATAGAATAATCCCCAAATATCATATTTTATTTCTTAGGAAAATGTTTCCACATAAAATAATATTCTCACCCGAAACAGCCCTTTATATAAATGGAATAATCCCCACACATCTTTTATGATCCGATGCCAAACCGCACTCACTTGACTCACAAGACAGAGCATTTCTTGAGTAGTTATTACCCCCCGCGGAGCACCTGCCGTTTCACCTGATCCCCTTGTGGCGCCACCTAGTGGCAAGACATCGGAGCAGGATCAAATGCCTGGCATCGTTAGGCTGCTTTACGAGCGCGATGCGCTGTTCGTTATTCCGCCGTCATTAGTGCGGCTGTGCACCTGCTGCAGCAGCAGCGGAGGCAGGGGAGGCTGGGAACAGGAAAGAGAACTGACACACTCCTCTAATGCACTGATTTGTGATACAACTTGCACCTGCTTTTTAATGAATACCCCTCGGCCATCTTGAGCTCCTCCTCGCAAGCAATATTGCCACTGCCGCATTACTATGCCAAAGAAACATAGACTTCATCTTCACCAGGCTAAAATAGGAGTTATGAATGCTCAGAGTGTGCAATAATAATTTTACAATCTTTTGATGAATATGTGAGGATACATTAAGAATTAAGTTACAAAGACAATAATGATGATAGGAAAGATAAATTTCATGAAAGAATACTGCTTGTGGCAGGGATGATGATGATGATGATGATGATGATGATGATGATGATGATGATGATGATAATGATGATAATGAAGATGTTGATTATGATGACAGTCACAGAGGTTTACTCAAATGTTTTCTTGCCAGTTCAACAGACTGGCTGCTTCCAGATTCTGCAGATCCTGCCACCTTTTTGCCAGTCTCCCACATAATGACCCCTTGATGGCCCCAAGAGGAGGGTGTGTAGTACTTGAATCCTTGCTAGTCCTTAGGAAGGAATGTTATTAATAAGAATTAATAAGCGTCTTTTCGAGGCATAAATTCACCAGTCTGTACTGACAGATTGATGTGAAAGTAGACCTCTATGATGATGCTGATGATGATGCTGATGATGCTTATAACAATGTCTTAGATATCCAAAGTAGACTTATCTGAATACATAAAACATGAAGACAGGGTGTATACACGTAAAGACCACATAAATCTCATCTGAACACTTTTGCCCAACTCGTAGTTCACTTTTTCATAATGTGAATGTGTTAGTCGCAAGTCCAAAGGTATTCATATATCAGACCTATATCAGAAAAGTGAACACCTCCTAACGTGAACACCTTTGCCCATTTAGTCCCAGGCCATTCACATATCAGACCTTGGAAAAGTGAACACCTCCTTATGTGAACACTTTTGCCCAAGTCCCAGGACATTTACATCTCAGACCTTGGAGGACTTTCATATATTGGACATAAGAGAATTGAATATCTCCTAATATGAACACTTATGCACAAGTCCCATGGAGTTCACATCTCAGAGCTATTCATCATGTTTGTACCACAGTCTCATCAGCAGAATGGTTTGAAGATTAATTGTTCAACCATTCATGTCTATTGTTCCCCAAAATGGCCACAATATTTTGATAATATCGTCAAAACAAAAGCACAATTTGGAAATTATATGCAGGCAAAAGGCAAAACATTAATCAGTGTCCAACAAGGAAAATGTCCCTCTATTTAAATGAACCAGGCTTTATTATGATGATATTTTCCCGAAGTTTAGTAGTATCGTATTTCCTGCAGAGATATACATAACCTAGGTTATGTTGATCTCTTCTTCCAGGCAATGATATTCAAAGGGAACTCCAGGCAGGCATGGATTAACCCTTCCAGTCCTGAGGCTACTTTAATCCTAAGCACAAGAATCAAAAGATTTTCGAAAACCATCTAAACCCTGTCATGTTGGTATTCATTGGATAGCTCTTGCTGAGATCTCTCAGATGAGTGCCTATATGCCAGGGTTTCAGTCCTTTTTCAGGTTTTTTTAATCATTTGCATTGGCCAAATTTACCACCAGCAGCATAAGGGTTGAATTTTCAGAAAAAAAGCAATCCTATCCAGACTATTATCCTGCTTACTAAGCCTATCCTGATTTTCTATCCTGATCAACGTAACCTAGGTTATGTTGATCTCTGCTTCTAGGCAATAATGTTCAAGGGAACTCCAGGCAGGCTTGGGTTAAACTATGAAAAAAGCAATCCTATCCAGACTAATATCCTGCTCGCTAAGCCTATCCTGCTGTTCTATCCTGATCCATAATCTCATCCTGCGGGCCCAACCTTCAACCACACTGCACATCTCTCTACCCCGGAGCCCGAGCCCGCGCCTCGATCAATAATTTACTGCCTCGCACAATAGCAAGCAATTCATCATTTTACGTGTGCATCGACAAGTAAAAGCATTATTCACACACAGGTTAATTCTCTTATCGACCCAATGGGGGGTCAGAGGGCGCTATTTGCCTCCGCAACATCAATATACCAGTCAATTTCCCTGTGCCTAGCAAGGTCAAGGTCGGAGGTCAAAGGGCATCATGCCTTCAGGGTGATATCCATGCAGAGTTAAGAGGTTAGCAGTTCGCAGCTCCATGGAAAGATGGCAGTGCAGAACAGGAGGAAACTATCTGGGTGATAAATATTCACTGCCACAGACGTGCTTCAAATAAACCTTCCTTTTTTTTTTAGAGTGATCTTTCAAAAATTGTCACATGATAACTTGGAAAATATATTCTGAATAAAGCACCAATTTTCAAAATATTTGAATAAGACCCAAATATCACACTATAGAGATATATGTTTATTACATTGTTAAATGCTTACAGTACTGCATCACTATGAAAACAAATGACATATGTTATGTCCTAGATGTACATGTATCTATTTTACAATTTGGAAAAGTATTTCTTTAGTGTTTGAAATGGCTGACTTCCATGAAATAACATAATTGGCATATTATCGTAAGCTAACTGTTTTAAGAGAATGATAAATAGGGGGTTTTCAAATGATGAAAAAATTTAGCTTAAAACTATAAATCTTGCTATTTATGAGAGCATGAAATATTTAACATTCTCCTGACTAGGAACACACTGTCGCGACAAAATTAATGGGGGAATGTCTAAAACATATTTTTAATATTTTAAAAGCAGTGTTCACTTTTGTCTCTGTGCAGCCAGGAAATATTGATAAATTGGCCTGGAGGATCCTAGATGAATGAGAATTTAATGCAAATATCTAACATCATACATAACTCACCTAAAACACCAAAATAGCAACTGCATTGGTAACATACATCCTGGAACGAATGTTGTGAGCCCACACAGACACACACAGCTAATGATACTGAATAAGTAAGATAAGATAGCTTCTGAAAGTGTCATATTTGGAAGACAATTTTGTAAGGTAGCAGAAAGAGTAGTAGTAGTAGTAGTAGTAGTAGTAGTAGTAGTAGTAGTAGGAGTAGGAGTAGTAGTAGTAGTAGTAGTAGTAGCAGTAGCAGTAGCAGTAGTAGAAGAAGAAGAAGAAGTAGCAGCGGCAGCGGCAGCGCCAGCGGCAGCTGCAGCAGTAGTAGTAGTAGTAGTAGTAGTAGTAGCAGTAGCAGTAGCAGTAGCAGTAGAAGTAGTAGAAGTAGTAGTAGTAGTAGTAGTAGTAGTAGTAGTAGTAGAAGTAGAAGTAGAAGTAGAAGTAGTAGTAGTAGTAGTAGTAGTAGTAGTAGTAGTAGTAGTAGTAGTAGTAGTAGTAGAAGAAGAAGTAGTAGTAGTAGTAGTGCCAAGAAAAAAATATAGTTTGTTTCCTGTAACGGTCTGAGAAAAAATAGGGTAGGTAGGTCGGTAAAATAAAATTTTTGCATTATTTTTTTGGTCAAAAATGTGTGTTTTATGCATGTTTTATGTTGATTGGGAGTTGGGAGGGTGGAAAAAACTTTAGGGAAGGGATTTTTTTGAATAAAAACTTGTTAGTGTAGGGTTACAGGAAACAAACAACTTTTTTTAGGCCCAGTAATATAATACTCTATGTGGTGGCAGTAGTATCTCATTCATTCACACTCACACACAGGGCACAAAACAATATGGTTTGTCAACCATCCAACAGATGTCACTAGCATCTAGATTAAACAGTTATCCACCTAGTGGGCATTTCAAAAACTAAAATTTGGAACTGATGATCTTCCTATGTAGTTCTAGTTATATTGATTCACATTTTGGCATAAGATAACTCTTAGTAGGTAATTCTATATTCTCTTTTTGCTGAAATGAAAAAAAGCAAACATTGCTTTGATAAAACTAACAGCCATGTAATGTTCTGAATGACATTTCTCCCTCAAAATATTTTCCAAAATAATCCCTGGTCTTAAAGATGTAAAAAAAAAAGTATTTTGGGGGAAAGGGTATTAATGGGTTTAAAAGAAAAAGAATAATTTACTTTAAAAGTAGCACAACAACATAAATCAATTTTCAAGAAAAAGTGCATCATTTGCAGAGGAGACAATATGTCGATGGAATGCGAAATTTTAATGTCAGTCACATTTATCATCAGTTCATCACATGACAATTACATCTGTGTTAAATGACCCTGGTTCAGCAACAATATACTGTTGTACATATCTATGAACAAAATCAGTCGCCACAGCTGGCTTTGTCTGTCAGAGTGCAACATAGGTACCAAAGCATTACTTGCCAAGCAGGGCAAGCTGCCCCTAAAGTTAACTTGCCCTGCCGGCACTTCCACTTGCCATGCGACTCTGTTAAACAAAGGTGAGTTACATTGTGAGGACTCTGCCCAAAACATTACTTGCCGAGCAGCGCAAGTTAGGGTGTTGTTCTGCTTGCTTGCCCGATTGCCTTTTTTTTGCAAATTCAATTGCAACATGCAACAAGGCAAGTGGTTACGTTGCGTGCTGTCTGCTGTTCACATGAGGGCCCATACATATTCATTCATACCTGAATTGTACATTACATATATTCGAGCTCTGACAGTGATGAGGGCCAGCTAGCCCTGAGTGGCAGCGCCTTAGACCACATGGCCATCAGGCATCCCCCATATGAACTCTGCACAAGAATGTTGAAATGGATCCGTTGAAATGTTAGTATAACGTCTTACCTGGTGAGGATTTCCTATCACATATTTTGGACCACTCATCTTGGGGGGGGGGGGGGGGGGGGCAGTCCCTATATGCACAAGAATGTTATAACGTTATTTCTTGTCACATATGTTAGACCGCTCAGCTATAGGGACAGTCCCCATATAAATTGTGCACAAGGATGTAGCAATGTTGGTATAACAGTCTTACCTGGTGATAATTTCTCGTCGTTATCGCGACTGTCTCCGTCATCCCTGCTCCTGGAATCATCGTCGCCGAGACCCTCTATCGTCTGACCGTGATGAGGGAGGCCTACGTCACCATTCTGCTGTAGAGAAATAATGGAAGACAATAAGTCATTGCAAAAAACAAAGCAAAGGCCTAAAAAAAAATGTTTCCTGAAACCCTACCCTATCAAGTTTTTACTTAAAAAAACTCCCTACCCTATCAAGTTTTTACTTAAAAAAACTCCCTACCCTAAAGTTTTTTCTGCCCTTCCAACTCCCAATCAACAAAAAACATGCATAAAACACATTTTTGAACCAAAAGATATAAATGAAAAAAAAATTCCCCGACCTACCTACCCTATTTTTTTTCGGACCATTACAGGAAAGATTGACACATCTATGATGTTCTTTAACCATTCATGCCCATAACAGCCAAAACCATCTGACTATTTTGGTGATATCTCTCAAACAAAAACATTGATCAGAAACTAGAGAAAGGAGAAAGGTTGATCAGAGAGTAACCAACAGCTCTCCTTCAAATATTTTTCCAATTCATGATTAATTTGAGAGTGATTTTCATAAGTATCATAGATCCAGACGACACTTATCAAGAAGATCTTCAGGCAGGAATGGGTTAAAGAGTGCTTTTTCACAATGGCTAGTGGGTATTTGAGTTGTACTATTGGACTGGCAGACTTTTTCGTCACATCCTGGGCAGACACCACTACCGTGAATTAAATCAAATCAAGGTGTGTATTAGTAGTGCCACAAAACTAAGTCCATCTATTCAGCTTCAAGTTTTGAAAAAAAAAATTCTTTTTTAAAATCATTTTTGCTTGAAACAGCACCCTCCAGAAGTACAAACCCTGCCCTTAAACTATGTATCTGCCAGTGTAATTATAGGAAGCGTTCTATGATGGTACATAGCAGATAGTCTGCACAATTTAGTTTAAAACTTCACCACCAGGGGATTTGGTATTATTGTGTGTCTGGCCTTCACCTAATAGCAATGGAACAACCACTAACTCTTAAATATATTTTAAGTCATGCTAGAGCACCCAGTTTTTCTTATTGTTTCATAGCATTCTAGCCATTCTTTGGAATGGATCCCGGACATAAGTGACCTGTTTTGAACAGTAATTCTCATAGTTTTTATAGCATTCTGGTCATACATAAAAGAAGATTCCTGACAGGAGATCTTTGGGTTGATTGTTATCTATTACAGCAATAAGGTATTCGGTTTATAGTCTTGTATCCACCGAAGTGCTCACACGACCTTCCTCCCCTTGCAGGCACTGTACATACAGAAACCATTTCAATCCCACGGGGGATATTCCAGAGCAACTGGCAGCATATAGCGCACACACTCTAAGCACTGCCTTATTTATGCTAGGTACCCATTTTGCAGCTGGGTAGACTGAAGCAATATGGAATAAACTGTTTTGCCCAAGAACGACCAAAGTGCCCGGAGTGGCCGGGAATCGAACCAGCGACCCTCTGATTACTAGTCCGACACCTAACCAACTGAGCTACTTTGTCCCCAATAGACAAAACCGATTAACTGGAAGTTCAGGATACCATACAAAAAAAAAACAATTAACATTTATACTTTAAAATACTATCTTTATCACGATGGAAGGCCATCTATGTCATTACTTGGCTAAAATTAGAAACTATCCATTCTTTCTGACCTATCAGGGTATATATGTGACCCATAAAACTAACCTGTGTAATTGAATACTCACACAAACAAGGCAAAAATAATCACATGCTTATTCATCGATTATTTCACAATGAAAAAAATAGTTCCCTATTATGTATCATGGCAGGAAAATAAGTAACAGTGCAACATATCAATTTCAAAACCTAAATGTTCTCATTTGCAGCATCATTAAAAACTCAACAAATCTGCTGTTTAACCCAATTAAAATTATATACATATATATATATATATATATAAAAATCATGTGTGTGTATATATATATATATATATATATACATATATATACATATATATATATATATATATATATATATATATATATATATATATATATAATATATATATATATATATATACATATATATATATATATATATATATACATATATATATATATATATATATATATATATATATATGTATATATATATATATATATATATATATATATATACTGTAAAACCCATTATTACCGCGCTCCTTTTAATTTCACGCATTTCGCGCTAGGTGATGATAACGTGTATATTACTGGCGCTGATATACGTTCAACATAGCATAACAATGCCCTATCTAGTGGGGATACAGTTGATGCGTGTAATTTAATGGCCGCGATCGCATTCACACTGCAATTGCGTGAATAAAAAGGGGCGTGGTTATAAAGGGTTTTACAGTAATTAGGACACTACCAAAAACCCTCCTTCAATTATTTTGTAAAACTATTCTTAATTCCAAAATTATTAGAAATAAAGTACCAAAGACCAAGACAACAATTTCCAGAGAACTCTTTGGCATTAACCCTTCCAATGCTAAGGCTGCTTTGGTCCAAAGCACAAGGATGCAAATACTTCTGAAAACCATCTAAACCCTGTCATATTGGTATTCATTAGATAGCTCTCGCTGAGAACTCTCTGATGAGTACCCATGTGCCAGGGTTTCAGTTATTTTCAGGTTCTCTTGCATAATTTTGTATTTGCCCTACTTAAGTTACCATCAGATGGGTTAAAATTGAGCCAGATGTCTGTCATCAGAAGAAAGGTGAATGTTTCCTTTTTAGCTGGGAGAGCATCCAGGGGAGAAATGGCCTAGTTTTGGCTAGATTTATAGAGACAAGGCCCTGCTATGAAAGAACTAGTGTTAACAGTGTTTTTATATAGCATGATTTATACAGTTAGCAATACCAGCTAGACCTTGAAATCCAGACACCACTAAACAAGAGAAAAACTCTCCTCCAGAAAATTGGATAACTGAAAAGGTGGGTTTGAGCAGTATCCTATTATCAATTGTGAATGGTATTGATTGTCCCCATTAAAAAGAGGGCAAAATTGTAATGCCTGCATAAATCACTCAGGTAATACAATTACCTTATCCTTATATAATTCATCCACACAGTGCTCCAGATAGGCATGATATGCTTAAAGGATATCTTTCACATTTCAGCATTTGCAATATTTGCAATATTTGACTGCAACATAACATTTACAGAGAGAGTTTGTTCAAACAGTTTTTAAAATCTTGTATTTACACAAAGACAGTTTAAACGGAGTTGTAGAATTCAGATATGGGCTTTAAATGCGGGTATGAATGGGTTAACCCTAAAGCTGCTGGTGGCTAATTTGGCCAATACAAAATGATGCAAGAAAACTGAAAAATGACTGAAACCCTGGCACATGGGTAATCATCTAAGAGTACTCAGCTAAAGCTGTCGAGGAATACCAACAGGACAGGGTTTAAATGGTTTTCAAAAATCTTTCCATCCTTGTGCTTTGGACGAAAGAAGCTTTAGCATTGGAAGGGTTAATCTGAAATAGATATTAAATGGTTTTACACTATCACACTAGGGTACTGAAACGTATTATGTAATGACACAGACTCCATCAGCATAAGGGTTAACCTCCTTACTTTATCCTGAGAAACTTATTCTTCACTCAAACAAAAATGACTAAGCAGGTATAAAGTTTAGCTGAAACTCTGTGCTATCACGAGCTGGATCTGAGGTTTCTTCAGTGTGTACATTCAAAACAATTTCAAGTGAATAGTGCAAGAAGTTATCTTTTTTGGCAGAAAAAAACTACTGTGTGGTACACCGCAGACCACATTCTGGTGTCAGTAAGTACAATTTTGTCACCCTGTTACCCTGTGTGAATGTACCGGTGCGGGCCAATGGAGGTCTATGAGATATGATGGGTCAATAAGATCCATTTATTCCAAGAACTTGCAAATGTGACTTAAGCAACAATTTATTCTGGCCACACTTTTGAACATGAATTGTGAAGGTTGAATTTCTAACAGTGGGAAGATAGGCCAGTGAATTACAAGAAGTCACTGTCTAAAGTCACCAGTCATGAATATGAATATACACAATTCTAGTAGTGAAGCTTTTAGGCTAGCATGTACTGCAAGTAACTACTGTCTAGAGCCACAACCACTATCAATCACATCGGTCAAATCCTGTTTGGGGAAACATGACACTTACATGAGTGCAACTGCAACACCACTTAGAACCCCCATAAGTACCCAATGAGGTATGCATATCTTTGCGCCAATGAATATGAGCATACAAAGTTTCTAGGGGTAAACTTTTTAGGCCAGTGTACTGCAAGTACCAACTGTCTTAAGTCACAATCGCTATAAATCACATTGGCCAAATCCTGTTTGAGGGAACATGACACTTACATGAGTGCAGCACCACTAAGGATCCCATAAGTACCCCCCAATACTATGCATATCTTTCAACCATGAAAATGAATATATACAACGTTTCTAGTAGTGAACTTTCTTAGGCATGTGTACTGCAAGTACCAACTGTCTCTAAAGTCACAATCACTACAAATCACATCGGCCAAATCCTGTTTGGGGAAACATGACACTTACATGAGTGCAATATCACTAAGGACCCTTAAGTACCCAATGAGGTATGCACATCTTTCAGCCATGAAAATGAATACAAACTGCACATAATAAAACGTTGATTTACACCACCCACCAAAGGCCCCCAGAGCCACAGCTGGTCTGATAGCACTGTCACATAATTACAAACAAGTACCCAAGTTCCGGGTTGAATCTCGGATTGACAGACATTTTATGTGAAGGATATCTATACTTTAATCATCCCTCATGCTTTAAGTTTCAATAATTCAGGCAAATGACAACTTGAAGGGCCCTCGCTGTTCTTAAGTATAAAGTAGAGGTCAAATGTTAACTTCTTTTGGGATGAAGAGAAACTCTTGACTAGTGACAGTCACGTCAGTATTTTCCTCAGAGAGGGAGAGTTTGAAAAAAAACTAAAGGAATTATGAGGTCAAATTCAAAGAAAAAATACTTTTCTTCAGTCACCTATGTGGTCACTTCAGAGGGGTGGTCACTTTGATGGGTTTCACTGTATATGCCTCACAGCTAGCCTAGCACTAGGCCAAGCAATCTTTTCACTTCTTTTATATCTAACCGGAAAACTATACCACCTTAAAAGTAAGTGAGGTAAGACCACCATGATTTAACTCACATGGTGCATAGGTAATGAGGGTGAAATTTATTTGGGGCCATCTATGATCAGTCAAAGAAACTTACAAATACTAGATGCAGATCAGAACAGATCAAATTTTAAGGACTAGGAACTGATACTGGTGTAGAGGGAGAAAAAAGTGTTTACAGCGTAATACTAAGATAATGGAAGGACAATTCAACAAACATTTAGGACACCTTGTTTTTAGAGGCTATTTAATGTAGACCCGTATTGCTGAGGTATCATAATATGTATCAGTGCAATCTTTATGCTTGCACAGGGAACAAAAAATAACTTCAGAGGGAAAAGAAAGTAAAAGTGAACCAATTTGAAAAAGAGGGTGTCAATAGCAGAGAATTTGATGTTTGTAAAGATAACATATTCATTCTATCTAAAAAGTCAAACTTAAAAACATTATCATGATTTTTAGGTCATTAGAATTAAATACTTTTAGTTAAACACATTCACATCTACAGCATGGTCTGAAGAAATTATGCATGTATCTATTAAAGAAAGCCAAATTAGAAGAAACATTTGATTGAAATTTATTGTTTCTGTTCATTTTGACGATCCCTTTTTAACCCTTTTGCTGCTGGTGGCAAGGTTGGCTCATACAAAATATTGCAAAAATCCTCGAAAAAGCGCAGAAACCCTGGCAAATGGGTACTCATCTGAGAGTACTTCATAAGGGCTATCCAATAAGTACCAGTCATGACAGGGTTTGGACGGTTTTCAAAAATATTTGTGCTCTTTTGCATTTCAACGAAAGTAGCCTTAGCATTGGAAGGGTTAAGCAACATTGCAAATATCAATGTTGAACCCTCTGTCTCTGTGTCACCCATCATAATTCAATATCACGACCAGTGCCCTAATCTGCTTCTCATGATACTTTGTTACAATGTCAAGGTCTGCACTAAAAATAGACAATTAATTTCCCACTGGATGATGTAATAACTACCAGTAATAACTTCATACACATGATCACGCAGAGTTGGGAGGAAAAACGTGACATTTCTGCCATGCTATATGCAAAATAAGATGAGCCAATAATCAATTGTGAAGGAAACCAGGGAAAATCACTGCCTAACTACATGTAGCTGATCACTTCCTCCCACGCCTCAAGCTAGATCTAAACCGCTAGGCTTGTTCAGTGGTGAGACACAGCATTGAGTATTGGAGTGCACATTCAGTTAGACAGACCATCAATGGAGGCAGTTTCGTGAAGGGTTGTTCTGTTCTTCACAAAGAACAACTGATTTAGTCGGCCAAGAGCCCTGGCAGCTCGTGTTTACTATGTAAAATTATTACCGACTTGAAATAAAGATTATCTATCTATATCTATCTATATTTATTAGTGTTGAGAATCGTTAAAAATTTCGGGCTCGATTAATCGTCACATTCGCTGAGCGATTGATCGATTGTAATCGATTATTTTGTAGTTTACCTGACACGCAATAACGGCAAAAATCAATGTGCGAGGTTGCGAAATGTAAATGAACTTGGAACTGAAACTGAAAGTGCAATACCACAGATTGCTCTACGCATCAATTTCATCCTGAAATGAAGTATCAATGTAATGCCTACAATAAAACTGAATCATATAAACAATGTTACTTACCAATTCCGCTGGTTCTGTGAGATTATACACTGTAATCCACTCCAGAAGTGAGTTACTGTGTATCCTGCCGATCGAACATATCTTTCAAGATGGCGGCCGTCTCGTCATGTTTATTTTCATTATCGCTCGGCAAAGATCGAGCGATGGAAGGCAAGTTCGATTGATCGGAACTCGGCCCAAAGCGAGCCGAGCAATCGAGTTTGCGATTAATCGACCCACCACTAATATTTATGTTGGCTAACTCTCATTACCAAACCCTATTGAGTCTGCAGTCAAAGTTAGCAGTTGGTGGAATATGTTAAATGCCCTCAAGAGTGGGTTGTAGTAGGGTTATCCTGTGATTCACCAAGAATAGCTATTTGATATTTGGCCTACTCCCCTTACCCAAGTTACACCCACGCTAGGCTAGCAGCATGAATTAACACATGAATACCTGCAGCACCTTAAAATAATATCATCACTAAAGATGACAGCATGCTCATCATTAAGGGGTGTAAACAATTCTTATCTGCTGCAACACCTGTGGCTACACCTGCAGTTAACAAGCTGAACTAAACCTGGGTTGAAATCAACTGAAGGTAGATCATAGAAGAGGCTATCTACAAAATGTCGTCAGGATCTATGATACTTTTGAAAATAAATTGATAATCAAGAAAGAATTTGCAAAATATTGTATGCAGAGTTGTTGGCTATGTTCAGATTGACATTTCATCTTCAATTCTTTTCCCAATAATGCATTCGCTTAAAAATATTCATCAAAATTGTCAAGTTATTGGAAGAGGCTACTATATATAGACAGACTTGCAGCAAGTCTAGTTACTCCCAACTAAGGTCAATAAAATCTGGGTCACACTCTGTACGTCCTAGTTTGGGTTCCTGTGGAGACCATTTGAGGCTTCTGCACAACTGTCCTGAATGGAAAAACTAGAGGCACCAAGTGCATTGAGTACTCCTAGTGCATTGATCTATATAAAACTCAAGCTAATCTAATATTAAAATAGACAGTTACTTAATTATTTAGCAATACACTACAAGAATGCAGACATTAATTTTAGAGGAGGTTATGGTATTACCTTATTCCTACTGGTAGTATCCTTAAAATATTTGATACAGGTGAACTTGGATATGACGGACCACTGTACGACAGATTTTTGCATATGACGGACAATATGCTTGGTACCAGTCCGATGCATATCAAGTATTCGTCATATGTATGCGACGGATTTTGCATATGGCGGACCAATTTTCCTGGTCCCATTGAGTCTGTCATATGCAAGTTCACCTGTAGTGAAATGATAACATCCACATAAAACCCCTCCTTTAAATGTTCTGTGAATCTATCCCCTATTAGACTATTACTGTATAGTTATATCAAAAGTATCCTAGGTCCAGGCGTACTTTTCAGTGGGAACTCCAAGCATGAACACATTCTAACCTACCACTTTATATTAGGAAACCCATTCTCCATAATTTCATGTTTTTGCTTCAAATTTGATGAAAATATTCTTTTCCTTAATCTTCTCCAGAGTGTGAGGTTAGCCAACACAGAATGGAGCTCCAGTCAACAGCGCCCTTGCTTATCAGAAACATGGGGCAGAAGCAAAGGTAGCCAAGGTGATTTCTGGAATATTGTACTCTAGTAGCCTTCAGCTGGAGAGTAATCTGATAACACCTGTACATAGATCTACTTCTGATCTTTCTCGACGTTCGGGCGCCAATTCTCTGATTGTGCTGTCTTGACAGCTATACCAATGATATTAGCAGCGCGCACACATCTCCAGTAATATCTCTTAGCGGATCAAGTGGACAACGAGTGATCACGTGACCACACAAATAACCCGACAGTGCGTTTATTACACACTTCTAAGCATTCTGTTATTATCGTCTGTCAGTGGAATGTTGAATCCGTGGCGTCGTTAGTGTTTAGGCGCCCTATATGTTGGTTATAGGCGTGATCTTATACGGAATTTTTCTTGACGAAGTGTTGGGATACACCTATGTTGTTCGGTGATTGCGGCGAGTAGCGATGCGAAGTGATACTATGCGTAGCGGGATCTCTGGGTAGGAGAATGATCGTCTGGTACTTTTTTTTTAAAATGTACAATGTGTTTTATCACGCTAAAAAAGATATTATCATGATTGTCTGTCAATAAAATGCTGTAGAGAAAATGTTGAATGTTTGGCGTCGCTTGTGTCTTAATCATTAAAAAATGGAGATTACCTGTTCGTTGTTGTTCAGCGTGTCTCGCGACCGCATGTATATAGACTATAGAGCCAGTCCTTCCAGTCGCGTGCGCGTAAAATTTGAATTGGATAGACTGGTGTCAGTTCCTTTGAACTGTTGTGCTTCAACAATTAGGGGGAGGGGGGCGGCGGGGTAGGCTGTTGCCGTTCAGCTGGGTGGACTCGTGCATGAAGCACACATCATATCATGGGGTCATATCTAACTACAACAAAAGCTCGTTTGTTCAAGTTATCAATAGAGTGTGGTGAGATACAACTATAACAGCCATTGGCATGCGGTCGCGGGCGCCTTTCTCCGCACAACTTCGCGTTTTCCATCAAAATATTTCATGCTCAATGCCCACTTTTCCTTCTAGAATTGAGTCCTTCTGGATAACCTTCTACTGGTACTGCTGCAGCTACTGCTGCTGCCATCACTGCTGCACCATGCGATACTGCTACAGCTGCTGCTGCTACCATTTCTGCTGCTGTCAGCTGGGAAGCACCTCTTACCCTTGCATGCAGGTCAGGCTGCCCTGACGCCGCCTCATGTGGCCAAACGAAAAAACGCCAATACTGCATATAAACCCACATCTTGGATGAAGAAAAGTGTGTTTGGTCATCTAAGCCCACACATAGGAGAGAATATCAGAGACTTGCAAGAGTGCCTTGTAAACTGGAGGGGAAAAGGGGATGTGCGGGCATCATGGATTCATAGATACCCTTCCCCAGGAAAACTATGGTCTTTATTAATTGCCTAAAAGATTGGCCAAGTAATTCAGCAAATGCAAAAAAATAATAATACAAAAACAAAAATATCTGACGAATACAAAATATGCATCCTTTCATATAAAGATAATTGTTATTACTTCCTTAACAATAGACCTCTGTGAAAATGCTAGGTGGCCTCAATGTATGCATTCAACGAATAAGTCAAATATTGATGAATGAAGAATGTCTATGCTCACAACATTAATATTGATGAATCTCAACCTGGCAATGAACTTACTAAACTAACAGCACTAAGCTATTCTTAGTATTGTTACATATCCACATGTCATAAAACATTCATTGAGGCAAAAACGAGGGTTCTTTCAAGATGATCTGGAGAGTAGGGTTTCTATAGACACTGAGGGCATTGTTTGCTTTGAGAGATGCCACCCATCAAAACAAAACAAAACAAACATAAATTTAAGTGCAGACAGCCGATAGTCCAAAAATCAATAAGTAGTGAAATAAAGTGGAGAATAAATATCATCATATCACTCTGGGCTCAACATTGATAACAATTTCAGTAGCCCAGCAGTGCTAGTTGCCAGGGCTCAACATTAAGAAAAAACTTCATAAGCCCAGCAGGGCTAGTTACCGAAAATTTAACTAGCCCCGAAATATTTTTGCTAGCCCTGATATTAATGACAACTCTTTTCAAATAGTGACCTCTTTTGATATCATAGCCTCTGTTGATAACATGAAAAGAATACAATGTATTGAGTTAAATTCAGTTATATTATCATCCAGGAATGCAGAGCCAAAGGAGGGCTTCATACTTTTAAAGCGCTGATATTCTAATTCTATCTAGCCCCTCAGGGCTACTCACAGGTAGAATTTACTAGCCCTGACTTTCAATAACTAGCCCGGGGCTACGGGGCTAGCCTTAACGTCGAGCCCTGGTTGCTTAACATTTTTACTTGCCAAATCTGATGCTTTAAGTGACCTACCCTTGCCTGCATTGATGTTATGACAAAGAATCTAGTGCACATGCAAGTCAAGTTTATTATCATCAGTGAGCAGAACCAGAGGAGGATTTCCTACCTTTTAACTCACAGACATTTCAAGGTACATGAAATATTGATATTCCCTGAAGGATACAATATAGAACAATATCTTTATTGATAATGCTTTCCTCCCAAGGACCTTATTTTGTTAAATCTAGCACTGTCAGCTCCACATTTAGCTCGTAAATAGTGAACTACCTTTGTGCCTAGGTAGCAGTTAAGTCAATATTATATTGGTAGCTTATACTAGTATTACAGCAAAAGTCTGAATGTTTGTTATACTGGGCGAAATACAGACATTTGAGCATAATCGATTTTGTCAAACGTCTGTCGAACGAGTGGAGCTGGCTTCGCCACAATTAATTCCGTTAGTTGTCAATTGATCGTCGGACCACTAATCACAGCTTTTAATAGATATGATATTTTCCGTATTCAAAATTGATATCTGGTATCATATCGAGTATAATCACTAAACCCTATTGCAGGTATAATACTCTTTGATCCTATAGTTAGATAAATAGTCTCTAAGAGGCAGATTGTGTATAGATATGCCTAGCAATGCAGGTGTTGTAGGATCAATCCTCAATAGTCAATACATAGACCAGTGACTAGCCATGGTTGTTTAGAAGTAAAAAGAATATATACAACCTATTGATTCAATCTTTACTCCCAACCTCGCCTGCTTTACAAATCAATAATCTTGAAAACAAGTACAATGAAGTTCATTATTGGTGATTGCACCATGACAAAAGCTTCATGTCAATATAAAAAAAAATTGACTGTGGCGTCATCTAGGTTCATCTATAGGTTACTAGGCAATACAAAATGACCTTGCATATTGTAACAAAAGCAAGCATTTATGGTCATCAAAGTAAATGTCTACTATCAGTGTACTAGAGAGGACACACCTGTGAGCATGTGTGCTAACATGTGCATATACTGTATACCATGTTAATTTTGCACATATAAGTAACTATCATGTCAGCGTATTCTACGGTAGTAGCATTGGGATCGGATGTCAAAATAATAGTGTGTGTGTGTGTGTGTTTATATATATATATATATATATATATATATATATATATATATATATATATATATATATATATATATATATATATATATATATATATGCAGTTCCCTTTTTAATGATTCACTGCTAATATATATATATATATATATATATATATATATATATATATATATATATATATATATATATATATATATATATATATATATATATATATATATATATATATATATATACACATAAATAACGTCGGATGGGTCCAGATTACACTTGTGAAAGAGATCTCCCGGCATGCATGTGTTAAGAATCCCCTACACCCACGCTCTGCCAATCCTCATTACATGCAAGTCGCTTATTATACGGTCCATACAGGAATCGATAGCAATCAATCACAGACAGAGAAAAACACATGACAAGTGCCTTGATCCTCAAAACCAACCAGACAGACTGTTTCAAATGTCAACGTACGCAATATAGGGCAAAAGGCAAATCAGGATGACCCCCCCCTCCCCCTGGCCACTTGTCAGCAATATGGTAATTGTAATATGTTATGCTTAAAGTTCCCCTTAAAATGTAAGTCTGCATCTATGATACCTTTGAGAATAAATCAGTATATCAGTCTGATCTATGACACTTCTGAAATAAATTAGAATTTAAGGAAATACATCTGGATGAATGATACTTCTTATACTAATTATCATTTAAGGAAATATATCTGGATCTATAAAACATTCTTATATCAATCAAGACGTGATGAAATCATTTGTGGCAGCGTATTACTTAGGCCTATAATACCTTTATGAATGACATTGGAATTAAACTTGAATTTACAAAAAAAATCAAAGAAGAGATTTCAGCTCTGTATAATGATGAAGATTTCTAATTGAAATATTTTTCAAATTCTTTTCAATTTCACAGAAATGGTAATGCCTTTTTTTGTTGTTACAGGCATGTACAGGATGACGACTCCTGCCCAGTGTTTGCGTGACCTGAGATAGCTTACAAGCCTGCTGCTGCTGGCCTCGCGGGGGAGTTAACAACCCCGACAGATCGCATCTCCCTCATCACTGCATTGATCTACACGACAGCAACGATGATCACGAGAATCCTAGACAACCAGCAGTAGCAGCAGCAGCTCTACTGGAAACAGTGCTAGCAGGGGCTGTGGCAGCTCTAGTAGTAGTAGTAGTAGTAGTAGTAGTAGTAGTAGTAGTAGTAGTAGTAGTAGTAGTAGTAGTAGTAGTATAGTAGTATAGTAGTAGTAGTAGTAGTAGTAGTAGTAGTAGTAGTAGTAGTAAGAATAGCAGTAGTAGAAAAATTATACTATCTTTATTACTATCATTATCATCATTACCATTATTATCATAATCATCATCATTATTATTGTTATTATCATTAAAATTAAACTTATTATATGTTATAATTATTATTGTTATTATTATTATCATTATCATTATTATCATTATTATTATTATTATTATTATTATTATTATTATTATTATTATTATCATTATTATTATCATTATTATCATTAATAATATTATTACTATTATTATTATTATTATCATTATTATCATCATTATCATCATCATATTATTATCATTTTCATCTTCATCATAATGACAATCTTTTTATCATTGTTTTCATTATACCCATTATCCAGATTACAATAGTATTATCATATTTAAAAGGCAACAGATCACATATCTCTTTGAAAATTAACTATTAGCAAAAACCTATCAGACAATGACATCAATCCACTGATATCAAATGGCATCTTTGACCCTGCCAGTTGAAAAAGATATAAATGTATCTCATGTTCAATACAAAAAATGTTTTCAAAGGGACAAAAACCATATAAAGGTATCATCAATATATTATCTTTTTTCATTAAAGACATCCCTTTTCAAAGGGTGCTATATCAGGCAAAGATATCATTTTTCTTTTTTTGTTCATTACAAACATCTTCAAAGGGTGCAATACCCTACAAAGTCATTATTCTTCCCACTCTTTTCATAAAAAATTCAAAGGGTGCATTATAGTATACAGGTAATGATATCATTATCATTCATATCTATTACAGATATAATTTTCAATGAAGCATATTCACTTTTCTCACCCACTCTTATCTATTGCATACCAACAATATCTGAATTCACCAGTGAGCTGCAAATGTACAAATACAGCATGTTAGTAAATCTGTAATAAATATAAATGGCCAAATCTGAAAATTTGCAACCGTTGTACTGTATACAGCTTTAATTTGGAGTGCTAAAGGTTTTGCTTTACAGCCCTGCTAGAGGGTATTTGCGCTACTACAAATTTGCGCATTTAAGCACTTACTTAACCTTCATGCTGCTGGTGGCTTTTTTTGTTCATTACAAAATGATGCAAAAAAACTGGAAAAATTACTAAAACCCTGGCACATGGGAATTCATCTGAGTGTTCATTGAGAGCTATCCAATGAATACCAACACAATCTAAGGGTTTAGATAGTTTAGGCGACCCTTAATTGATTTGTAGTTTCCCGGATCTTTCCCCGGACCATTTTTGCAGAGTCGGTAGGGAGGTAAATAAAAATAAAATAAAAATCCTATTTTTTTATTTATTTTCTGAACCCGAGCATTAATGAGTCGGGAAATAAAATAAGGCTATTAGGTCAAGTTAGATAATTAAACATTCTTTTC
>OZ012688.1:39885064-40060672 GCA_963942565.1 Maea johnstoni | reverse complement strand
GAGTATCCAAGATATCAATGCCAGGGTTCTGTGCATGGTTATAAATATTTTGCATCATTGTGTATTGCCAAAGTAGCCACCAGCAGCATATGGGTTAATTTGGCCATACTTTTCTGATTAAACCATGTTTCAGAAAATATATAGTAAAATAAATGTGTAGAAGTATCTGGCTAAGATAAGTTCTTCAAAACAATTTCAATTTATGTCTTGCCTCAAAATTACTTGTAGAGTAGGGTAGTGCCCTGAAAACCCTTATCAAGGGTATCTCTATTGGCTACCCTGATACATAACACCCTATTGTCATCAATTGTATGTAGTACAAACAGATACCCTGAAACAATGACTACATTATAGCCCACAAGTCTCAAATACATGAAGGGGAAATTACCTCACAATGTTTTCTTGTATCAAGTTTCAATTCAAAAGAGTTTAGGTAGCTTATGTGGTTAATTTCTTTGACATTTCATTTCCTAAAAGGTTATTTATAGATAATTTGCATTTTTTTCAATAAGAGACTACTTTTTATGGCTGCCATCCGGATATGTTGTGGTCTACCTTGATAATAAATAATGATTGTCCATGATCACACACAAAAGCATATGTAGCTCATCGAAAAACCATGTTATAAATCTCACATACATTTGAAATAAAGTTTATAAAATGCAATTATTGTCAAAATATTTGATTGAGAGTTGTTGGTTAGATTCCATAAATGTACAGAGCAATCTCCTAATGTAAACACCTCAGAGATGTGAACACCCTCTAGTATGTCACATTTGTAGCTAATGCAAAGGTTGTGCCAGGATTTGGGTTCCCAAAATTGGCTATTGTAAAAGTTTTGGGCGTCAAACTTTAAGGGAGACCACAATATACTCAGATTACAACCATGAATATGTATTTAGTATATTTCATGAACTATGAACTATTTTACAATTTTTCAGGTGGTGTTACCATCAGATAGATATCTCCAGAATATCCTGGCGGTTGTTTCATTTTACTTTTTTCAATGGATAATATTTATATTCTACAATTTCAAAAACTTAAAAAAAAAATTCGATAGATATTTCATTATTTTCAAGTGATATTACCATCAGAAAGATATCTCTAGAATATTCAGGCGGTAGTGGGTCACCGTTATATATCACTATTTTCAATATAAATTATATTTCACTATTTTCAAGTGGTTTTGCCATCAGAAAGATGCCTCACGACAGCATATCTAGGCATTTGTAGGTCACTGCTGGTATGTATTAGTGAAAATACAGTACAGTAAAATACAGTACAGTAATTATTGTGCCAGGAATGTCCATGAAAAAGAGAAAATAACTTGAAGTAATAAGAAAGCAGCTGTTAGCTGTTAACCAAATTAGGCTGAATTCCCCCATTCAAAATAACCTCTGGATGCCCTGACACTTTAACTGGCACTTTTAGGGGATAACACACAATTATGACAAAATATAACAAATGTTTTAGGTACAAATACAATGCTCTTATTAGAAAGATGTTTCGAAATAATCATGACCTTTTTGACCATACAGGTAATTAAACCCGAAAATTTGAATTTTTACAGAAGTGTTCAAAACCTCTCGAAACATCATTCATACTATTTGAAACATGATTTTTATTACTCTTCATCTTTCAGAAGCAAATGATACTAGTCTTGTGGAACCAAATTACCCCTTGTGCTCAGTTGATCTGATCTCAAATTTGGACATTGAAAAAGGGTGACATTACCATCAAACCTATCTCGCGTAAATTACACCCCATGCCAACAATAAATAAATCCATGTGTGAATAGATAAATAAACAAAATATGAAATATATCAATAAAATTATATATATATATATATATATATATATATATATATATATATATATATATATATATATATATATATATATATATATATATATATATATATATATATATATATATATATAAAAATATATATATATATATAAATGAACTAATAAAGGAAAAAATAAACAAGCAAAACAATAATAGGATCAATGACAAATTATATTCATTAGAAATTAAATTAGTGGAAAATAGATTGAGAAATAAATAAATAAATAAATAAATAAATACATAATCAATTAGATAAAAACATAGATAGATCAAAACAATGAATGAACAAATACATAGATAAATAAATGAATCAATAAATAGATAAATAAATAAATAGATAAATAAAAAAATAAAAAAATAAAAAAATAAATAAATATCCAAGTAAATAATGAAGAAAGAAAGTTACAAAATATCTATGTGTATCAGGCCACCAGGGCATCACAGACCTGTCTGGCCGATAAGGCCAAAGGTCAGGGGTCACGCTCAGAGCAGTGACTAATAGATGAGTAGTAGTAAACATGTCTATCAGGGAACGGAGGGTCAAGCCAGGGCAAGGCTACAGGTGTTCCTGTCATCGCAATGAAAAACGGCAATAATATCCCCTCCTGCTGCTCTGATATTGCCAGGGATGAAAGTTCACTCACACAGGTGAAATGATTACACTAACAGCACATCAAACAAAACCCTGCACGCATAGTAAACGGGATATAGAAATATCACATTTCACAGAGATTTTTCTTTTTTTCTTTTTTTTTTAAGTTGGCCTATAACTGCTGTGTGTATTTGCAGGAGTGGGTCATCCTTTGATCTCCAATCTCTTCATCTCTCTGGGTCATATTAAAGCCACATGTACAGCCATGTTTCTCAACACATTTTTATTAGAAAGGTCTACAGTCAGAGAGCTAGATAAGGGGTAGGTAAAGCTGGTGGGGGGTTCGCTTTGCTCATCCCTTCCAATGCTAGGGCTTTTGACTTTTGATAACCATCTAAACCCTGTCATGTTGGTATTCATTGGATAACTCTCGCGGAGCAATCTCAGATGAGTACCCATGTGCCAGGGTTTCAGTAATTTTTCAGGATTTTTGCATCATTTTGTATCGGCCAAATTAGCCGCCAGCAGCATAAGGGTAAGCCTGTAGTATAATTAGTACTGCTCAGGTCAATAATGACCAGGCTGAAGAAAATAGAGCATGCTCATTGGCTGCAAGCAGGGTATATCAGTTGACCCCATGGTGTGAACCTCAGCCAAGGTCACACACCAGATCAGCCCGCTTCCAGTCCATCCAGATATTCATCTAGGCTAAAGTGTATGTTGTGAAATGACTTTTTCATCTTTTCATCATTCTGAACTACAGTAACACGTATGTACCTTGAAGTTGGGTTTCCTCATTCAACTCATACATATTAAGGCTACAGCTATTACCCTGTTTCTGAACACCATTTTCTACACTGCACTATGTGAAGTGACTTTTTCATCTTTCTTTACTACATGTGCCTTGAAGTTGATTTGCTACGTTTCTCTGTGTCATATTAAGGCCACACACATACTGCCTAGTTTCTAGTCACATTTCTTTCTATATTTTATGACCCAATGGCATTAATGGCTGGAAATCCAGTTTGAAATTGTTGATACTGCGCATTGAAATAACTGCCTACAATAACCATTTAGATGGGGCCTATTCAAGAAGCTTACACTTAAAGGCCCTTATTTTCAAATATAGGAGTTACTTATCTGTAAAGAGATGCCATGACATTTCCCTTTTGAATTTACTGAACTGAAGAGTATGAGCAGTTGACTGCTCAGCCTACCATGTATAGTATGACTCATCATCGTCAAATATTGCTAGAATTCCACTACACCCATCTCGTCACTGTCATCACTTTACACACCTGTTCCCTGTCCTACCACGCATGGAGAATCTCAGAATTTAACCTTATGCTGCTGGTGGCTAATTTGGCCAATACAAAATGATGCAAAAAACCTAAAAAAGATGATTAAAATCCTGAGACATGGGTACTCATATGAGAGTACTCAACGAGAGCTTTCCAACGGATACCAACATTACAGGCTTTAGATGTTTCTTTTAAATCTTTTCGTCCTTGTGCTTTGGACGAAAGTAGCCTCAGCATTGGAAGGGTTAAGTAGTTTGGAAAATGAGAAAAATTGGATTGCACAAAAAGTACTGTGGGGATATTCCTCAACATTCCAACAAATGTTTATTAGGTTTCCTATCCATATAATAATAATAATAATAATAATAATTGATATTTGATATAGCGCCCTTTCCACCTATAATGTTCAAAAGCGCTTTAGAGTCATTGGACAGTTGTCAAGGTCCATATAGTCAATTAAACTCCTTTCGAAATAGCAATGTTTTCAGCTGTTTCTTGAAGTTTTGCACACTATCAGCAGCCTTGATGTTGTCAGGGAGCTCATTCCAAAGGCGTGGTGCATAGGCGCAGAATGCTCTGTCACCAAACCTTTTCAGATTAGTGAGTGGTATCTGTAATAAGTTCTTAGTGTTTGATCTTAGTCCTTGTATTAGCTTGTTTGACTAACAGTTCCCTCAAGTATAGAGGGGCACATCCTTGCATGCATTTGAAAGTCATATATTAGTTGTTATTTTATGTATGTGCACCTCATGACATCGCCTGTTAAGAGAGACCACCCACCTGCAATGATTGACCTTAATGGTAGATATAGATAGACAGATAATCTTTATTTCAAGTCGGTAATAATTTTACATAGTAAACACAAGCTGCCAGGGCTCTTGGCCGACTACGAATGGTCTGGAGCATGTTATTTTGTGACCAAATGCTATAATGTAGGAGCCATTATAAAGTTTGTGAGGGAATTTTCATCCCCCTTACAATGCCAAAAATTCATCTCGGAGGACATGTTTTTTACAGTTTTCTGTGGACTAGGAGTCTAGTCTAGGCAGGCCCCTTTTAAACAAGCTTGAATGATCTAGATTAAGGAAACCTGAACCTGCCCTTGAAATCGATTGAGGTCTGAAGTAGGTCACGGGTAAAACAATTCACTCATCCATAAACTGACTCTTATAAGTCATTGGGTGCCTAGAGGAAACACCCAGAAGCTGACTATCTATGCCTAAAAACATCATGTTTCTGGTATCTCACTTCAGTGTCTTCATCTTTGGTATAAATTCCTAGTACAAAGTTTGGAAAACAAGTCAAAAATTCTCCTTAAAACCAATCTATTGATATTATCTATTAGCCAGATATTATTCTTTCTAGTGCAAAATTTAAAATAAAATGATCCTTTGAATCAATCTATTAATATTTTCTTTGGGTCTTCAGTTTTGGTGGAAAGAGTATTCCCTTTTTCACAGTGTCAACTGAAATATATATTTTTCAAATTGGGCAGACCTAAGCTACTTCAGGCTAAGATATACGCTTGTCTATGGCCAAGCATGCCATCTGGTGTTCAACTATAAAACTAAGCAGTAAGCAGTCATCTGTGAAAGAAATAGAATTAGAGTTGTTAGGTAATTTTATGACAATGACTTCTTGGCTGCAAGTTAGGGTAGTGTTAGTCACATAGATGCAAGTCGCATACATCTTCAAGGAAAAAAGGCAACATTCTGACATCACAATTATTTGTGTAATACAAGATTCAACTACCAGCATAAGGGAAAGAGACTTTTCTATGTTACCTTCGGTAGCAATAAAAATCTTCCTGTAAATAGTGTTAAGTTCTGTCAACATTTTATAAGACACAAAGAAATATATAAAAAACCTAGATATTAGAATATAAAATTACAAGAGTACAGATATGCCATCTAGTGCAACAACCAGTCTTCTATACAGGCAATTAGTTTAATTTCACCATCAAGATTGTGAGTAGGCTTATTCTGTATCAACCCATAAGTCAGTGGCGACATCTATTGGCAAGAATAAAAATCACATACCGATCAAGTCTTTCAAGAGGGCATGTGAGACGAGAGATAAACATGACCTGGGTAATGTACATCTCTGGTGAAACTGAGCACTTCAAATCAGAACCGAAGACAGCTGCCAGTGTCTCTTGACTTCCAAACAATACTAAACGATAGTGTTCGGAATCGGTCACAATTTTCAAGATCGATCATCGGTCCATCTGAACGACTGATGATCGATTAATAATCAAAGTTGTATATGCGCAGTTTACTTTGGTAGTCTTGGCTTGTTCAATGGTTTTTGGCTCAATTTTTGTGTAAAGGAGCTAATCTAACTCTCTTTAAATACCCCTTGAATCCCTTAGTTTTACTTGTTACAGTACTGCTTGATATTAATTAAGATTGTGCAGGCTTAAGTGGTGTCTCTCACTTGAACAAAAGGCTGTTTCTTGATACAAATTATTTTTTTAAAAACTCTTAAAATAATCAATCTTGTAAGATTGCAATCTATCATCAAAATCAGAGGTTGAATGAGCGATTAATCGTTATGTCCGATTAATCAGACGATCCCTACTAAACGATATGTTGAAAAAATTAGGAGATGACTGTAACCATTAAAATATTACAGTGGTTAGGAATGTGGATTTTATTCTTAACCCTACATTATTGTGTGGATAAGGCAAACTACCTGCATGGGGGTGAAAGGACATATTCAAAGAATTCAAGTTGTTGGAGAGAATTATATAACAAGAAAACAATCTTACTTATGAGTTTATCATATGAAGCATGAAAGTTTCCATGATAGTTTCTGGTGAACCATGGAAAGCATCAGTTTAGTTTACTTATTTGTCAATAGATGGCAGCTCTGCATGGTAAATTGGTAGATAAAAGAGACCAAATACATTTTGAATTACCCGGCATGGTGGCACCATCTTATAAATAAAGATATAGATATCTATATAGATATTTGCTATAAGAATATTTTCATAACTTTCCCTGCCCTGTCCTAGTTGTCCTCATTCATTCTGAGAAAGTCTAATGTGAACATGAGTGAAGATATTTGTTCTGCTGAAACTGGACTATGGGCAAGTCCCAGTCCTAGCAGAGCTTTGTGATCTGGAACCAGGTCAGGAAGACCTACTTCTCAGCAGGTTACCATGATCCCCTACACCAGGTGGCAGCACAGGTCTATACGTGTGTCGTATGGAACTATAAATCTTTGGAAAATAACTTTGGAAAGAAAGATGAATTGATAAACTATTCGAGAGAGACTTGTTGGTTTGTTTCTGATCAATATTTCACCATCAAATATTTTATGAAAATTGCTTTTGTTATAGAGATATCAGTAAAAGAGTCAGGGGGTTTGGTCGCTACAGGCATGGATGGGTTAAGGATTTAAATCTACTTGACTTAGGAGTGATTGTTAAGTTGTTGTGGACCAGACCTACTTTTTACTTCCTGTATTCTATATGTACTCCACAGTAGGGTTTTGGCAAGGATTTGGAAACAGGTTGTTCAAAATGGGCAATCATAAAACTGTTGGTCATATCTTTAGCCTATTAATACTGACAGTGGCACAAAGCAATCCAACAATTTTGATACAATCTTATAGGCAAATGCCGGTTGGGAAAATTAAATATGTGAAGGAGAGATGTTAATTAGAACACTACCAATAACTCTTCTTCATATTTAGAAAAATTGTTATCCATTCAGTGATTCCTAATTTATTTCTAAAAGTATCAGAGATTCAGACGACATGTAGATTTATCTATGCATTTTAATTTTTAATGACTTAGCATTCATATTGAAGTGTAACTTAATAATAATTTGGTTCAACATTTTCATTTCGAAATTCTGATAATAAATTTAATGTTATGGAAGGTGTTTTTAAACTCTGACACCCTGCAGAGTTGGACCCCGTCTTATGTATGTTTTCCAATGATATGATTGCTGGACTTGTACTTTAGTAGGATGAAACATATATAAGGCTAGTAAGCTTGGCAGCGCCAGAAGCAGCACAGATTTAAGTTTGACCAATGACTACATAGGAAAAGATGCACATAGGGCTAGTAGCTGTGCTTCAGGAAAGGCCAGTGTCTACAGCAGCAAACAGAAAACCATGCAGGGCACGACGTTAACTTTTGCAGCGACTTGCCCCGTAGGGCAAGTGAGATTCAATTTTCACTTGCCCTACTCCAACTTTCACTTGCCCTTGAAAAAGTGTATGTTTTATAATATTTCTTTTAAAAACAAGGAGAACATGGTTCTGGCATGTGAAAGCATATTTTCTAGGAGAAGCTTAGATGGCAGACCACAAAACTTGCACACATTCTCAAAAGTAAACCTGAAATATACAAAGCGTACTTTCGCAGTGGGGCAAGCAAGATGCAGTTTTCACTTGCCCCACAGCTATAATATACAAATTCTACTTGCCCGGGGCAATGGGGCAAACACCATGAATTTAGAATTTCAATTACCATCACTTTTTCAGCCATTTCTAAGCTAAGTTGCGGTTGCGGAGACCTGAATAACTGTTGAAAACCACCGCCTTACCCCAAGTCACTGCCAAACATTCCCCCTTTCCCCACTGCTGGGATTCGAACCAAAGCGTGGCAGGCCATGCATTTGCTACATAGGTATGAAATGTGAGTAAATATTAGCAATAGATGTATGAAATGCTTGGCCCTGGCACTGTCCATAGCAGCAGCAGCCGCAGGAATAACAGCAGCGGTGGGAGGCCCTACTAACCACTTTGCAAGTGACGATCTGTGCAATGTTGTTGTCAGCATGCCGGAGAAGAGTATCAAGTCACATGACCCCAAGATTCCAGCACCGCTGCGGAATGTCTCAGAGAAAAACATCTCTGTGTCGCACAGCCCAGAGTGGAGGAGACAGCAGCCCTGCAAGGACCACCACATAGCCTGCTGCCACGGCAACGCCACGGCAGCGTCACATCTGTGCCTTCACAGCTTTCCCTTCGCCCCACAAATAATTACATGAACGGGACCCAAACAATTAACATTATCTCCCGCAAAACCCTGGGCACGCAAAGTCTCTGACCCGCACAAATGTTTATCCGACCTAACCAATAAGAATTCCTGGAGCTGCACGATTATCCAAGTTCCTCGCTCTGCCTCCAAGACGGAACCCGGGAACAGGGCTAAGGAATGGAGCCTCGTCTGCAACCCTGAACCCATGAAATCGCCATATGGAACACAGAGGGAGAGACTGGCTGTTTATTTATGCTGTAAGTGATGCCAGGGCAGGGTATTTTTATGTAATCCAAGTCGTGTCGACTTGTTCTATGCTGACAAGTGGTGGGCATGCTACAACTACTCATCTGAAATCACATAAGGCTAAAAAATCATATTTTGTGAGTTTATTATTTACCAGAGTTGAATAGATGTTTACATTAGTGCAGGACAGCATTTAGGGGTCTAAACCGACCCCACCAAAAGCACATTTGAAAGTTAGAGAGATTAAGTGATATAGGGTCTAATGCCAGAAGAGCACACAAATTATTTTCCAAATCAGTTTTTTTTCTGAAGATAGTATCAGTGTCTTAAAAATACTTAGATTGTGTAGAAAATAATGGCAGAATTTTTTTTATTGGCAAAATTAGCCATAAGCAGCATAAGGATAAAGATGTTCAGAAATACTCCTATATACAAAAAACCTTTGCCTTTTCTTGCCTTATGTGGCTACATAGAGGGGCCACCATTTCTGAGTGCAGACACGCGGGAGCACATGCTCATTATGGGCAGTCAATGAGTCTGATACGGCCAGCTGCGGGGTGTGAAGGCGGCCACTAATTGTCCCGGTCACTTCCCCTATCACCGGCCTCTGATAAGACCCGGATACATTTCACCAGGCCTGCCCGCCTCCTCGCAACCAGATGTGCTCCTCACAGAGTGCTGTGGGAGAGAAATGGTCACATGCACTGTGCTCCTTAGACTTGCTACAAGTCTGTCTTATATTTATATATATATATATATATATATATATTTATATATATATATATATATATATATATATATATATATATATATATATATATATATATATATATATATATATATATATATATATGTAAATATATATATATATATAGCTAGGATCTATTCCTATATTAATCCCCAAAGGAAAGACCCTGCAGCTGTGTTTGATGAGTTTTATGAGTTTGTAACATATAGGCAATGCACCATTTATATTAGGCCTGCTAATAAGTCTGTATTCAAAACCCACTTGTTTGGCTATGATCTACCATGAGTTTCTGTTAAGCCCATGTATAGTTTTGGTTTTGCCCTCTAGGGGGTGCCACAAGATCCTCAGTAGTTTACACAGGCAGAGTTACTTTCTATAGCCCCCACTACAATCTTCAGTAGAGTGGTGAAATAAACATTGTTGGTGAGCAGATGAGGACCAGAGTCCTAGTTCAGCCAACAGCATGCAGATATCCAGAGGAATGAATGCTGATTCCAGTGGTTGAATGAAGGCCAAACTTGTAGGTGGATAAGTTGAAATTGTCAGGTTTTGTAAATCAAAGCACCGTCTAATCTCAATGCTTCATCACTTATTGTTTTCTAAGAAAACATGCGTTTGACAGCGACACAGCTTTTTTGGAAGGATAACGGGTCTCGAAAGCCATAGTACTTTGACCCTTTCATGCCTGGAGATCTCATTGAACGTAAGGTCTGGACTAGGTTACTATTGAAAATTACCTTTGTGCTGCTGGTGCCTAATTTGGCCAATACAAAATATGATGCAAAACACCTGAAAATGACCGAAACACTTGCACATGGGTACTCATCTGATAGTACTCAGCAAGAGCTTTCCAATGAACACCAACATGACAAGGTTTAGATGGTTTTCAAAAATCATTGTGCCCTTGCACTTCCGAGAAAGCTGCCTCAGCATTGGAAGGGTTAAGAATAAGCTTGTATTCAAAAAAAATGTTTGTGGGTTTTGTTCTGATAAACATTTCTCCTTCATATATTTTCAAAAAAGATACTTTTGAAGGACAGATATCACCAAAAGAGCCTGGCTTTTTCTGGGTGTTACAGGCATAAATGGGTTAACACACTGAAAGTTTTTTTCTGTTGGGCTGACAATACCTCTAGAAATGTTTTTCAAATATGGCATAAAATGATTATGCATGAATATGTTGTAAATTGTTAGACCATGTATGCACACCAGATATTAATAGGTTAATAAATATTTAATTTTAAGTTGTTTTGCCCATTGGGTTAAACAATCCTTCTTCAAATATTTTTCAAACACTAGTCCATTTGAGAAGATATGTTTAACCTATTCACGCCGGATGATCGTCTTGACATGAGTCATCTGAACCTTTGATGCATTTGATCTGACCATAACATTGGAATTATTCATAAATTCACATAATATTTGAAGGAGAGTTGTAGGTTCGGTTTCATGCAAAATTTCTCCACCAAATATTTTCTGAAAGTTGCTTTTGTTAGGGAGATATCTCCAAAATTGGCAGGTGGTTTGGGCGCTACGGGCATGAATAGGTTAAATATGTCAGACCATGAATATGCTCCATATGCAAATTAGTCAAACGGCAAACAACCGCTGCCAAAGGTTGAAAGGTGCTGAACTATCAAGAGTGCCTGTCTGACCCCATCTAAACTCTGGTCTTACACCTTTCAGCAAATATTATAGATAAAAGCTAGATATTGAACTTGATATTGGACTAGATATTGGACAATTTCAACTTCGAAAATAGTTTAGAACTACACTTTTACCTATCAGACTGTATAGGAGTTTTTGGAATACATTATTTCACTTAATTCCATATCACAGTTATCTGGTACAGACACCCATCTGCAGACTATGAGAAGTTTGTTGACATATCTGGTTAAATGAAAAATTTCTTCAATCGAATAGTTTCCACAAATATTCTTTTCGTCCAGTATCGTTCAAATTTATCACAAGGGCATTTTTTATATTCATAATATATACAATCTCTCTACTCAATATTTCCATCTGCAGACTGAGAGGGAAGGTTGGCACAGATGGAGGAATTCCCGCTTGCAAGGCATAATTACTAGATTGCATTCATGTGTTAGGTATAATTATGCAATGAGGAGTTTATTGACATATCTGGGGGAGTGAAAAATATCTTCACTTAGATAATTTCTAATTTTCCTCCAGTATCATTCTAATATATCATAAGGCCATTTTCTATCCTCCCACCTGCAGACTGAGAGCTAAGGTTAGCAGAGGTGGAGGAATTCCCGCTTGCAAGGCATAATTACTAGATTGCATTCATGTGTTAGATATAAATATGACAACGCTGTGTTTGTTGACATATCTGAATGAAAAATTGAATAGTTTAATCAAATAGTTTCCACAAAAAAAAAATTCCTCCAATACCATTCAAATATATCACAAGAGTCTCTTTTATAGCCTTCCATAGGCAGATTGAGAGTGGAGGCTGGTGAAGACGGAGGAATTCCCGCTGCCGGCCGGCCATAATTACCAGATTGCATTCATGTGTTAGTTATGAAGCATCACCAGCCTGATGCATTTCATGTGTCGCAACTCTCAGCCAGGATATCTCCATTGTTATCGCTGCACAGTTATGGGCAAGAAATGATTTTTCTTCATCAATAAGCGCTGCAGTTGTGCAATTATGAGGCAGGTGACAGGTAGGGGCTTACCTGAGCCTAACGAGTTCACCTGACTCGCATGGTAATGACGCTTAATTAACAAACCTGTTAGTGCCTTGTATCAATTTCCCATAAATAGTGGATAACAATGTCGCTCTACTGAGGGGTTCCTGGTGTTGGATTAGCTGCGTGTGCCCGCAATAACAGGTTTGTCATCCAAGGTCACTGGGGAATCTGATACTTTATCGTAAAACCAACCATCAGCACCTTACAATCATTATAGAGTTCTCCTAGAATTTTTCTTGGAATGCCTAGCAAAAGTGCAAAGAATTGTGCATTCTTTTTATCAATTTGATCAATCGAATTGATGCGCGTGCCCACAATAACAGGTTTGTTTTCCTAGGTCATTGAACCTATAATCATCAACACCTTACAATCATTATCCATGTATTGAATGTACTCAAAAGTTGATAAACATATCAACTTTTGATGTACTGTGAGAATGGCACTAAGTTAGAATTTTGAAATAACAACAAAAATTCAAATCAAGCACCACCCTAATATATCCTGGGTAGCCCCTTAAACCCTTCCAAGATGTACTTTTTCCAAGGACATAATGTCAAAATTCATAGGATCCATGTGTTGTTCAGCTATTCAGTACCTCAAAAGAATCTGGTCAGTGCCCCTGAATAAAGTATCCTCCTATACCTTTAATATTACCTTAATATAGATAACATCTCTTTACTTACCATACTTTCAAGTAACAACAGCATTGGATAGTTAAATAAGCCAGTCAAACTCACCTGAAAAAAAAGAAATGATATGGTTAGAATTGTGTGCAAGTGGTAGAGGGTTTCTAGTAGCATTCAATAGGAAACTAATAAATGTAATACAGCCTTCAGGGCTCAACATTCGTCAGAATTCATACTGGACCTGCAGGGCTAGTAGCCCTTAATTTCCACTAGCCCAACCAAACGTCACACTAGCCCCACCCAAGATTTTTAAAAGCATGACTGAAAATTTGTCTCTAAAATGAAATCCCAATAATCTCACTGCCTTCCGTTGCAAGTGGACACAACTTTAGCAGCACCTTTTTGTTTCTTCCACGAAAGTACATTGAGTTGTTGGCAGTGGAAGATGATGACTATCCCCACAGGGCTAGTCTTACTCAGGTTTTACTAGCCCACCACCCTGGTTTGATGGCAACAACTAGCCCCAGGCTAGTGGACTACCACCTATGTGGAACACTGGGCTTCCATCAGCAGACTGAGAGGAAGATTGGAAAAGATTTGCAAGGCATAATAACCAGATTGCATTCGTGTGGTAGATATAACTATGACAATTAGCGGCTTGTTGACATATCTGGGAGAATGAAAAGTCTCTTCAATATAATTGTTTCTGTAAAATGCAATAGGAAACTAATAAATGTAATTGATATGAAAAAAGAATATTTATTCATTCTGTGACTGCTGATGATGACAGTAATGATGATGACACTGATGATGATGACGGTGATGATGATGACAGTGATGATGATGACGGTGATGATGATGATGATGATGATGGTAATGATGATGATGATGATGATAATGATGGCGATAGTGGTGGTAAAAATAAAGATGATGATCATGATCGTGATAACGATACAATGGCATTTATAGGAACTATTACAATGATATCAGAACAAAATATGATTACCAATTGCTACCATTCAAATCCTTCGAGAAATGCACACACAAAATAATGATAAATCAATCTTCAAAGTTCACAGACCTGCATATGCTTCAAAACATATATACACACTTGGAGCTACCGCTTCAATACACTACCTGATAAATAATTTAGCATTATAGACAAGTCATTAGATATTTGTTTCATGCTTCATTTAACAACCATTTTATTTCCGCGGGATGGCTCAGGGACGGGCACCACCTGTTCCTCAACTGATTGGCCGTCTATATCGCCAGATGTTTTTTACATGTTCGGATGTTTCTGGCGCTGTCAATATTGGGCCGCCAGGTGGGGCACATTCACCATTTAGCAATGACAGCTGATATTTTATGAATTATTGCATTTTCATATATTTTCAGGAAATCAATCAGAAGTGAGGATTTAGCTTGGATGATTTATTGATACTTAGATGAATAGAACATGGTTTAATCGCCACAGACCTTTTACTATAGACCAATTATAAAGCCCAGGACACACCTTATCTCACCGAATCTAGTCTCAGAGTGACATCATTAGGAGACAAAGTTAATTGCAGATGGATGAGGGACCCAGAGTACCAAGTGAAAAACACCGCTTTTCACCCAGACACTGGTGAAACTTTTCTAGCAGTTGCAAGGAGATCAACCACAAGATAATGCACCCTTACTAATACTCACTTGAAAAACTCACTATAGCATATCTGCTATCAATGGCCACTTATTAAGACACCCAACAATATCAACTCAAAACTTTCTAGCAGTTGTGTACCATTGCGGGGAGATCTACTACAAGATATCGACTCAAAACATTTCTAGCAGTTGTGTACGACTGTGGCGATAATTCAAAATAACCCACTATTGCATATCTGCTACCAATGGCTGCTATTAAGACACCAACAATATCAACTCATAACATTTCTAGCTGTTCTGTACCACTGTGGGGGCATCTGCCATAAGATGATGCACCCTAACTGACCTTGAAACGACCCCCTCAGCCACCAGCTCTACAACCACTTGCGGAAGCTGCTGCTGCTGTGTTTGCAGCACTAACAGACCCACCAGTCACTCAGCCAATGATTGCCACAGACCTCCGGGAGGATAGTCAACGACACAGCTGTCACTGGAGAGTGCCAATATTTAGTTACAATACCAATATCTCACTCCCCCCTCTCTCTCTCTCTCTCTCTCTCTGCTGACGACAACCAGAATCATGGTGGCACAGCTCTACTCTATCCCTCTGCCTATTGAAACTGAAAACATGGTGGGATAAGAAGGAAGTAGTAGTAGTAGTAGTAGTAGTAGTAGTAGTAGTAGTAGTAGTAGTAGTAGTAGTAGTAGTAGTAGTAGTAGTAGTAGTGCACAACACCTGAAGGATTCTACATTTTATGAATGGAAATGGAGCTATATAAATTCCAATTATTATAGTAGTAGTAGTTGATGCAGTAGTAGTAGTAGTAGTAGTAGTAGTAGTAGTAGTAGTAGTAGTAGTAGTAGTAGTAGTAGTAGTAGTGGTAGTGCACAACACCTGAAGGATTCTACATTTTATAAATGGAAATGGAGCTATATAAATTCCAATTATTATAGTAGTAGTAGTTGATGCAGTAGTAGTAGTAGTAGTAGTAGTAGTAGTAGTAGTAGTAGTAGTAGTAGTAGTAGTAGTAGTAGTAGTAGTAGTAGGAGGAGGAGTAGTAGTAGTGGCAAAAGTTATAAACCTACACAAGAATACCAAAAGGAATAAAGTTGTCATTAAAGATGCTGACTATACAGAATACAATAAAATCCATAGTCCATTGGGATGTGTTTATGTTTGATAGCAATTTCCAATTAGATGGGGGAATTTAAAAGTGTTGTGGCGTGACCATTGGCCATGAGCTTTTGGTTGTTATTGAGAGGGGCAGGGTATTCTCAGAATTTGCGTGCCCACATACCAGCTGTCATGTCCGGGACAGCTTTACACAGGAGAATCAACGAGAGCAACGCCACCAGACATACTTAAAACAGCTTAATTCCACATCCATCCCACCAGACAGGCCTTGCTGGGGATCACCCAACAGCACCTCCTACGGCAAACTCACACATCTTACACAAGTTCTGAGAATATCATCTCAGGGCGTGGCCGGGGAACATGGATATGGATATGCTGGTGCTTTATATTGATACTATCAGATTGCACTTGCTGGGATAAACAGAATCTTGTTAAGTTTACCACTTACCCATGAGGCGACAGGGAAAGCTGTAAATTGTCTTTCAAGGTTAATCACACTCAAAGCCTCAGCCACAGCTGGCAATGTCAGTTCCCTGTCTCAGTTCCCTGTCTCGGATACAACACCCCACCCTTCCTTTGCAATCCATGGCATGACATGTTGACCCATTCATGCCTAACACGAGTTCTCCTTCACAAGAGAATATATACCATTTAGGATGAGGCATCAATAAAACAATATTTATATCACTAGTTGATCTAAGAGTTAGGCATAAAAAGTTGTTTGTTTTGTAACCCTGTAAGTTTTTATTCAAAAAAATCCATATCCCAAAGTTTTTTCGACCCTCCGAACTCCCAATCAACGTAAAACATACATAAAACACACATTTTCGACCAAAAAAAAGTCCCAAATAAATTAATTTACTGACCTCCCTACCCTATTATTTTCTGGACCGTTACAGGAAACAAACAATTTTTTTCTAGGCCTTACATTTCTCTCGCAAAATCTTAATTAAAAGCATACATCACCACTACAATCACTTTTCCTAATTAAGGAAATATTGGGTATTGTTCTAAAATGCAGAACATAAACCCATTCTATTTCCTTGCTACCTCCCATCTATTATACCCCACCCTCCCCCTTCCACCTCCGAAAGATTTAATTAGGGTACAATCACCCTGAATCACCCTCCCGATCTTGGACTGAAACTCAGATGGGTATTATATTATGACACCAGTTGCTGTTTGTCACTTAACAGCAAAGAAATCAAGACCCTGTGATAAAACCAGTCTTCCTCCAGCCCCTGCCCCTGACTGCACCAGAATATCACTTCAATATTAATGGTGGAGGAATCCTGAGTTACCAGGGAAAGCTACTGACTAACAGTAAATATCACTGGCAACTTTCTCACCAGCCCCTGCGAAACAAACGGAAACACACTTCAATATCAACGGTGGAGGAAACCAGTTACCAACGAAACCCACTGGCTAACTCTAAATATCACTGGCAAGTGGCAACTTTCTCACCAGCCAGCCCTATCAGCCACTTAGAAAAACTCAATTCAATATCAATGGTGGAGGACACCTGTGCTACCATGGAAACCCACCAACTAACCCCATTCACTGATATCTTCCTCACCGGCCATCCGGCTGCCAGCCACACAGAAACTCACACCAATTTCAATGGTGAAGAAAACTGGAGCTACCAGGGAAAAGCACTGGCTAACCCTAAACATCACTGGCAACCTTCTCACCAGCCAGCCCCTGCCAGACACATAGCAACTCACTCCAATATAAATGATGGAGAAAACTGAAGTTACCAAGGAAGACCACTGATGAACGCGATTCATCGGTAACAATATATCGCTGTTTTGGCATGATATCCCTCCTAATTAAATGTCAGATCCCATGTGCGCTCCAAATGCAAATGGGTTAATTTCTAACCTGACTCTCAGACTCAGAAGAACAGACAGCACTGGACAAAGAGATTTCCAGGCATGAAGGAGTACACCCTCCTCTTTCCATCCAGTTTGTCCTGTTCCAGTGTGATCCCAGATGTGTTTTCTCAACGCCAAGGGCTGTTGATATTGAACCCACCTCCCGTTATTTATTTGGTACACTTGACTTCATCTTTATCAACTCCAAATCTGAAACAAAGTATAATCTCGCATTCCTGAGAGGCAGCCATCTTGGCATTTAACCCCAAGGTCATCCAATCATTATGGGATGGAACAAAGAATCAACAACACAACCAAAATATTTCTGCTGGGTTTTTTCCCCCTTCAAGCTGATTCACTAATAACAGACTTAACTGAGCCACTCTTTTACCTATAGAAAATATAGGGTTTCTTAGGATTCATATCATTTTCATTGGATTCATATCACAAGAATCTTGGAGGGAGCAATATCGGGATGGTTTCCAGACAACATATCTCCTACAAATATTTTACGCAAAATGCCCTAGTCACAAGTTTTATCAATATAGTCTAGTCACTAGTCATTCATACTTAAAGATCTCTTTGACACATATCATCTGGACTTGTGATTCTTCTTAGAATAACTTTGCAATCAAGCATAAATTCACAGAGTATTTGAAGTCAAGTTGTGGTTTAGATTCTAAACAATCCTTCAAATATGATCCAGAAATACCTTAACCCTCTTTACTAATTTGACCAATACAAAATTATGCTTAAAACCTGAAAAATGGCTGAAACCCTCATCTGAGAGTACTCAGCGAGAGCTATCCAATGAATACCAACATGATAGGGTTTAGATGGTTTTCAAAAATCTTTGCATCCTTGTGCTTTGGACGAAAGTAGCCTTAAGCATTGCAAGGGTTACGCATTAATTCACAGAGTATTTGAAGTAGAGTTATGGTTTAGATTATAAACAATCCTTCAAATATGATCTAGAAATATCTTAAATCTCAAAGATATTGCTAATAATGTCAGGACATTTTTGGGCGCAATAGGCATGAATGGGTTAATTAGCATCAAAGCTCAGCATGACCAAATAGGTCCAGTTACCTGTGCGCCAAGCCCTGTCCCATTCCACTCGGACCAGAGAAAGATGATATCTTATCATGTGTTTTCAATCAGCGAGACACTGAGATATATTTCTCCATGACAGGTCTGTCTCTTATCAGAGGGCACCAGGCTTCACCACAGAGTTTCCTCACGCTGACTCCTGGCTCTGGCATTAACCCAATCAGGCCTGGAATCTACCGCACAAGTGTCGTCTGGACCTATGATACTTTTGTAAATATCTTTGTCATTAAGCATAGATCCAGTAAATATTTGATGGAGAGTTGTAGATTTACTTCTTCAAATACTTCCAGAGAATTGCTCTGATCCCAAAAGATATCATATTTAGGTCTCAGAGATATTACCAAATATTCAGGAAGTTTTTAGATACCTAAGGTATGATTGGATAAATATGGGTCAGACGTAAATTACATATGGAATAGCATATATGTCAACACTAGGGCCTAATACAAAACATCTAAAGGGGGGTTGTTGCTTGTGTTTCAATTGATTTTTTTTGTAAATATTTTTAGAAAAATGCTCTTATTAAAAAGACATGGCCAAAATAGTCAGGACACTTTCGGGTGCTATAGGCATGAATGGGTTAAGGGTTAAAGGGTTAAGTTAAAGCACTGAATAATAATCCAAAACATAGAACTCCCCTTTAGATATATTGCCAAGTTATGCCCTATTCCCAAGTTATTTTTGTATACTTCATAGATATAAACATCTCAAGGCTTTAGGGGAATGAATATTGGTGAAGGGTTAGTTGGCTAATGTTCAAATGCAACAGAGGCATTCCTGGCAAAACCCTGTGCACTAACTTATGAGGTAATCACCATTCACTGTCAAAGTATTTGAACAGCTAAGATTAGGAGAGGGCCTTGCCAAGCAATGAATAAATGAATGTTTGCTTAAAGGAACATCAGTACACAAAGGCCATTTAGTGCCATAAAATCTTTATGAAATAATGGTCCTTTGTACTTTTCCATCTATGCAACTGTATTGAGCTTAATGATTTTTTGTTATTCAGAATGTAGTAGTATTTGCTAAGAATATTATCAATATATGTGTATTTCAGTGGTCTTATTTGCTTCCCTTCAAGTACTTGAAAATCTACAATGGCCATTGAGTGTATTACCTAATGGGGAGCCTGTTGTACCTGAATATACAGTAAACACTTTGCTGCACTGAGATACAACCTTGAATCTATCAATACAATGCTAAAATTCTCCACATTGAAATGTACTTTACCTTTACCCTTTATCCCATAATCCACTTCTCCTTCAGATTAGGTTTTTGATATGATAATTCGGGCTTTACCCATCTATGCTTGTAGCACCCCAAAACCAGCATAACAGTGTTGGTAATACATAATATTTCATATTTGTAACAAAACATTTATCAGAAAATATTTAAAGAAAAGAACTAACCCCATAATGCTCCTTCCACTATTTTAAAAATTTAGGCTTGATTCTATACTGATTTTCAAAGTTATAATAGGTAGTCATCCAAACTTGAAATACAAAAGTGATCATTGAAAAATTCTAGGAAAATTCCACAATTTCCTGAGAAGTCTCAGCTATATTCAGTGAAGGGAATCTCCTTGTCAAAGAAACTTGAGGCATAAACTAATTAATGCTTAATTTCAGTAACTATTTGCAGGCGCAAGCAGAGTGAGCAAGTCTGTCTGTGTACAAACATACTTGTGACCCTACATTCACATATCATAATCCATCAAAGGTTATGATTTAGCACCATGTTCCTGTTCGCCATATGGTGTGTTCATGACCTCTACAACTTCCTTCAATACAGGATATACTGATAGAATGATTACAACCCTTGCAATAAATAAGCTAGTTCAAAAAACAGTGATCCCAGAATGCTGATTATCATACCCATATAGTGCTGCTCATTTCTTTTCACTGATCATCAATAATGCTGCACTGCCTCCTTGACTGAGCAGTCTAATGCATTACTAGAATAGGCTCCTAGTCCCTGGATAGTTAACCTTCCAGGGCATACAGATATATCCTGGCTACACACAACAGGTTATTCAATGTCGCCTGGATATTTCTCAGTTCAGCAGGACCAGGGTTAGTATCATTTGGGGTACTAAATCTATGTATTTCTTATCCGCAAAATAAGGAAATCAGCAACTGCAGTCCTACATTTGTTAAACAACCTAAACTTGTCTGTAGAAGGCAACTGAGTCTAGAATCATAGTGTTAAGCTTTGTGAACTCTAAGGTCAATTCAAAGAAGATATCAAATGAAGTGTATCCTCCCCAAAAGAAACAATCATCTCTACACACTTCTGATCCAAAACCATGATAGTGACACATAAACATCAAGATTTCAAATATCCTAATCTAATCAAGGAAAAAGGAAAACAAACAAAAAAAGAATACCCTCCTCTAAAAAGTGTGCATTTCTGAAAATATAAGAAGATTATATCTGGATTTATTCTTGTTATATTTGAAGATATCATAGCATCCACATGCCACCTTTCCAGGGGCACCTAAAGTAACCGATGGTTAACCGATACCAGCATGAACGCTACTTTTCCCTCCATCCACCAATAACATCATTCCTCAACTAATTAACCAATCACAGACACATGGAGGTGCCTGGCATCAGTTGCCATGGCAACAAGGAACATCTGTTCCAAGCCTCATGAAGTACACTGATATATTGCTGTTGGCAATTACACAAAATTGAAGTTTTTCACATCAGATTTTTTCTGCCATGATGGCAATATTGCCTGTGGTATATCTGCGGTGTTGGGAGTGTCATGGCACGTGTAAACTTGAGAAATATCACTTGAGTTATTTATACATCTGACAAGTCTACACTAAATTGCAGCTTTCAGCGCTTAGTTCTAGATTTATCCAACTGAGATTTGTTTCCTTACCTACTGATTTCAGCAACACAGGCAACAAAACAAGAGGCAATATTAGGGGAAATAAAGGATTATAGGGAAGAGACTGAGACTGCACTTGTGTGGGTACAAAATGACATCCTTCGCACTCTTGATCAGGGTGAGGCCGCCATCCTTTGTTACACAATATTGGCGCTGCTTTCGATACAATCGATCACTCTATCCTTTTATCTAGGATGGAGTCAGTTCTTGGAGTTAAAGGATCTGCTCTACAGTGGTTCATTGGAAGTGACACTCATGGTCTTAGCCAGCAGGGCGTCTGGGTGTCTTTTTGGACACCCAAACCCTTGAAAAGAACCCCTCAGGACACCCAAAAAATTTTGTGAGGAATTTCTTCAAATGTCAATCTCAAGCATATAAATTGAATATTTCATCTCCATATAATTCCCATGACATTGTATAAGGATATCATGCCTTATTTTGATAAATCTATACATGTTTATGGTTGAAATCTGAGTATATTGTTGCCCCCCTTAAAAATTTGGATGCCCAAATATTTAACAATTGCCAATTTTAGGCACCCAGTTTCTAAATCCTGGCTAAGACCCTGGTGACACTTGTGAGATTGTTTATTGAATTATCTTGATGGCCAATTCATAAGTTTTGACATCAAACTCACAGAGGTTTATTATTCGCCTTTTTCTGGCCAGTAGATAGTAATGGCCGCATCCTGATTCTACAGGTCCTACTACTTTTTTACCACACCTGTTATTTCTGACTTCGGTATATCAGCTCAAGTTGTACAAGAAAATAGCTAAAATTCTGCAAAGGGTGACAAAAAAGTCAGTTAATTAGTGACGAAAACACACATACAATGTACAGTGCCAGTCAGACCCTTAGCATCCATGGGAGAGAAAGCAAAAGTTTGGAGGGGCAGAAAGTCACAAATACCATGTTTCTAGCTGTCATCATGGTAAAGCTTTATTGCTTTCTCTATACTAATTAGTTGGCCATGTGGTGAAACTGCTGCTTGGATAATAAATTAAAGCAATGTGTTTTTATGGGGTGATGCAGCTATGGGCCACCTATGATCAGCCAAAGAGACTAACACCTCAACATTAAGCAAAAGATGGAGACTAGAACAGAGTGAAGCATTATTTGATTATACCAGAGACTAGGCTTTAGTCTAGTACTGTAACTAGGTGAGCTGTAGACTCCTAGTCCCTAAAGAGTTGGCATTCCCTTCTGTGTTGACCAAGCAGTGTGGTGTAGTACCAGGTATGGTAGATAGATGGCACCATCTGGTACTCCTATGAATCCTATCTCTAGAGATATTCAGAGGTTATAATCAAACTGAATCCTCTATGGCGAGATAGGTGTAAACTATGGCCACCTAGGTTATTTGGTGCCTGGTAACAGAAAAAACATGACAGAAAAAATACATATCACAGCCTAGAAATCTAGGCTAGGTGAGCAGCAGAGATAATGTACAGTTAACATGTGTGTGTGTGTCCAGACACAGAGAGAGAGTGGGTTGCGCTGAGGGCCCCAGGGTGGTTATGTAATCAGGCTCTCACACAGGTGGAGGACAGACAGGTAGCTTGCCGCAGTACAGGTAGCAACATATTGACAGAGGATCAGATTATATAATTGGAAATCAACACGATGGATTGTTGCCTGCAGGTGCAGACCTGATGCCTCCTGGAAGTCCTGGTTAACACATTCATGCTTTCAAGAGCATTACTCTTAAAATTGTCGTCTGGATCTTTGTTTCTTTTAAAAAATAACTAGGAAATTAAGAATCATCTTTAAAAATATTTGAAGAAGAGTTGGTTGTAGTATTCTGATGAACATATCTCCTTCAGAAATTTTACTTTTGCCTGTAGGATTTCACCGAAATTGTCAGGCTGCTTTTGGCTGCTGCAAGCATTAATGGGTTAACACATTTGTGCTTGCGTTCCCCGAGCCTAGCTACTAGGCGTTACTGTGTTTTACTTTATTACATATAAATGTATGCCTGCACCTATACAACATAAGGGCTTGTGGCCTACTGTTGGCCATTTAGTTCACACAAATGCCACACCAGGGGGTTGTACTGGCAGTTTCGCTAGCCATATTTAGATGTCATCCCTAGTGGATAGATGGCACTGCGGTGTGCTAGTGAGGGTAGTTAGAAATGCTGCCAGTACAAACCCCTAGTGTGGCAATTTTGTAACTAAATGGCTAACAGTTGGGCAGGAACTACTTTCCCCAATTTGAGCTGAACCTCTGATCACCCTACCAGCCCTACCACAACCTGTGTGCTTATTGTAAAATGTATAACCTTTAAACTTTGTCCTCAATCTGAACTTATTGCGGTCTTTGATAGATTTACCCTGAAAGATGTGCCTTTGTGCTCACGGAGTACAGCTGGTTATCAGTTATAGAACAGCAGGGAATGAGTTACACACAAAAGTGCTTGCATGAAGAAAAGAATAAGAGCTTTCATAATCCAAGGCCTTTGCCAGATGTGATACCCTTCAGGTGTGTATACCTATATATACATATATATAAATATATATATATATATATATATATATATATATATATTTATATATAAAAATATATATGTATATATATATATATATATATATATATATATATATATATATGTATATATATATATATATATGTATAATATATACATTGTATATATATATATGTATATATATATATATATATATATATATATATATATATATATATGTATATATATATATATATATGTATATATATATATATATATATATATATATATATATATATATATATATATATATATATATAATATATATATAAATATATATATATATACATATATATATATATATATATATATATATACATATATATATATATATATATATATATATATATATATATATATATATATATATATATATATATATATATATATATTCATGTCCTTAACAATCAGAGCTGGAGATTGTTGGTACCATACAGAGTGCCAATGCCCTATCCAACCCTCCTTGCCCTATTCACCTGTGACTGTGCATACCTAATACCTCCAGAGCTAGAGAGTTCACCTCGAGTCACAGCGGGACTAGCACCAACCAGGACAACACATAAGGAGGAGGAGGAGGAGCCAAGGAATGCCTTTAGCTGCTAATTGGATTCACTTACCTCATTAAAGCTGGATCCCTGACCAGCTGATAAGACACGCAGGCCACAGCCAGCAGCACAGTAATCGGCGGCCATTGGCTGCTCAAGTCACAGACAACTCTCATCAAAAACAAATAAACACCCACTAGGGATGCTGATGCAAAACAGATTTAACTATTTCAGCTACAGAGATTTCAAAGGAAGTGTGTTATTTAACAGTTAAATTTCTGTAGATGACAGTGTTAAATTTAATCTGCAGTCAAGACATGGCTACTTATCTCAAATCCTTCTACAAACTGCAAAAAGGGCAATTAACACTTCACTCATGCTGCCCAAGATGATGGTTTGTTGGGAAAATATGTGGTTTTAATGTGAAAATTCTTCATAGAAAGTTATGCCTGTCTAAAAAGGAGGTTTTTAGGAAACTGCCTGCAATGCACTCTTTAATTTCTGCATGATACTAGTAGCATTTTTCTTCATTGGGCTCAAAAATACAAAAACATGTTATGAGAAAGCTCTTTTTTTTTAAATATCTATATTGCAATTTATTTTCAAATGCCTCCAGGATTCTGGTGTATAGAACACTTATTTCTCTTTTACAACATCCAACTTGATTCTGCCAATGTTACTATTGCAGGCCAAATCTCTACCTCGCCAGCCTTGCTATACAGAGCATGCCCAGATCAATAAGTCCCCAGACCAAACCACGGTGACTGGCTGATGTTTTCATTTCAATTAATCCAGACCCGCCACCTTGCACGGATCCACAATGGCCGCACACACCAGATGTTTTCAATGGCTTCTCGTTTAACTCCGCCACATGCTCCCAGTCACAAAAACACCATCCCATAACCAAACATGAATCAACGTAAATCAATGTTCCGCACACACAGTTAACGCAATATTAATTTCGTGTCCATCGGGGCGCCTCTGTGTTTCAAGGATTTTCATTGGTTACAGACTCCAGCTGGCTGGTATCGGATGTTCTGTAAATTCCCCGTAACCTTCCCAGTTCTTTGTAACTCAGAGAATCGAAACTATAACATCATCACAAGAAATATCATACGATTCATCATTCTAATTACAGATATTAGATAAGTACCTAATATTTTGCTAAGAATAGATTCTCCTATAACTGTAGAGGTTTTATATCTTCTTTTTTTAATCATACAGGTTTATTTCAAAAATAGATTATATCAGTGAAAACTTCAATATAAATGCAATAGATTACTAAATATAGAAGTATCCATTGAATTCATTCTTTTATTTATAACTTTTCCAAATTTTGAAAAAAATAGGATCAATTCATTACAAATATTTTATAAGATTAATGACATAAGTAGTCATTTCACAGACATAAATCTGATTAGTGAACAAGCTGATTGTCATTGAATCAAGTTAAACATTCATGGCACAGCTGAAAGGCAACCTTATCTATTCATTCAGTTTTAACCCATTTACAATCATAGTTGCTCTTCAAATTCCACATCTGTGTACTAAATCTTTTGAGAAAAAAAAAATGAATTGAAGGATATTGATTTCAAAACAATTGACAGGCAATGGCAGGCTGGGTTCAGAAATATTTTCCAAAATATGCTGGAACCAGATAGACATCCACATTTGACCCAAACAGTCGGGGTATTATTTGGCCGTTGCAGCAAGGAATCTGTTAATCTCATAGATCAATTTCATGATGCGTAGAGCAGCGTAGAGATCGGAGGTTCAACGGAGTGTGACGTCTTCACGCTGCAAGGGAGAGTCATTGTAAAATGATCACTACCAGCTGTCTGTTCCAGGTAACGACACTGCTGACAACTACTACGACGATGGATGTCACCGACGACCAACGGACAACCTGAATGAATAAGATTCCCCCGTAGAACGCACTAACACCTGTCTTTAGACACGCCTTTTGTGTGGCGAATCTTTTCAACTTGACACGGCTAGCAAGGATTCTTCGCCGACGTAACACAAGCCGGGCAGCCGGGCTAAGAACCTACTCGGGCCATTGCACCTGACCCTCGCCCACAAAGGCCCAGGTGTGTGCAATACCCTTCTCTGGGACAGCATAAAGCACCCTACTTATGATTTATACTGTGTATGTTATCTAAACAAACAGGCCCCAACAGTTAGCATTGTTCACGTTAGCCTGTGTGCTCAAACAGAAAAATTAGCCATTGGGTACACAAGCCTTGCCTCTTGTTCAAGCACAGGGGTGCTGGGGTAGTAGGCTTTGAGGGTATGGGGTGGCACAGGGTGATCCAGGAGGTGACAATCAGCACCTGGATGCCACAACAGTATCCGGTGACATAGGGAATGGGCTGGATAGATGTTTGAAGCCTGTGAGGTCTACAGAGAAAAAAGGGCTCTATTTGAAAGAGAGCCAGCATTCACACAATAGTCAATACAATTTACCTCTCTCTCATGTTCTATTGGTGTGAGTAGTAACTGTGAGTCTTTATAGCACGACATTGAAGGGGTATGCACCCTTATACATAAGGCTTTTATTACCCTACATTCAGGGTTTTCTATAACTAGCATGTAGGGCTGTCTTGTCCTTACATATTCAGGGCTGTCTAAGATTGGTATTCAGGATTTCCTTACCCATATAGTCATGGCCTTCTTACCCTTACATTCAGGGTTTAAGGACCTCAAGTATCACAGGTCCAGACAACACTTGTCAGCAGCGACCTCCAGGCATGAATAGGTTTGACTCATTAATGCTTGCAGCAGCCAAAACCAGCTTGACAATTTTGAAGAAATAGTTCAGGTTTTAGCACAATTGGCAAAATATTTGAAGGAAAAATGTTGATCAGAACATTACCAACAACTCTCCTCCAAATATTTTGTAAAATAATTTCCAATTCAAAAGTTATTGTCAAAAGTATCATTGCTCCAGACAACAATTTCCCAATGAAGCCTTAAGCATGAATGGGTTTAAGTTGTTGGATGGCCAATGAAAGGTTAATAGTGTGCTGGAAAACTACTGGAGTAAGACTGTTTACTATCACTGTGATGGAAAACTACAGCAGTAAGATTACTTGCTACTACTGTGATGGAAAACTACTAGAGTAAGACGATTTATGTTAGATTAACAACCACAACAACACCACCCTTGACCTCTTCATGACTGAAGCACCCTGACCCGCTTTACCATTTTGGTGCTACCTCTTCTTCAAAAGCAATTTTCTGAAATTATTTGAAAGAGAATTGTTGATCAGTTATGTATCTACAACATTCCATCAAATTCTTTGCAAATTAATAGTTCATTCAGAAGTTTTTTTCAACTAAAGTATCATATGGTTTTGGAAATATTTTACTTACAAAAGCACTTTTTGAAAAACATTCTAAGGAGAAATGTTAATCAGATGCCAAACGACAATTCTAATTCAAATATTTTGTGAGCTTTCGCATTATTCAGAAGTCATTTTCAAAAGTATGAGAATAGCAGACGACACTAAAAGAACTCTGAGTGTGAATGGGTTAAGGAGATGTCTGACAAGAAGGGTTTAAGCCACAACCACCTGACAGGAAGAGTTTACGCTGGGGATTACTAAAGTCGAGACCCATTTCCTGAGCTGATAAACAAGACCTTGAGAATGTATGCCTCATTATTGAGATATTTTTGAAAGAGAAATAGGCTATGACAACACTTTTTCTAGGGATCTGTAAGCATGAGAGGGTTACATGTAAAGCAGTTTCGCAAAATAAATTATTGTACGAACTTAATGCACAGGAAACCAGCACGAGACAATTTCTTAACCATTATGCTGCTGGTGGCTATAAATTCGGCCAATGCAAAATGATGCAAAAACCAAAAAAATGACTGAAACCCTGGCACATGGGTACTCAACTGAGAGTGCTCAGCGAGAGCTAGCCAATGAACACCAGTATGGCAGGTTTGAGATGACTTTCAAAAATCTTTGCGTCCTTGTGCTTAGGACGAGAGTAGCCTTAGTGTTGGAAGGGTTAAGACCAATATGAAAACATGATCATAATAACTTCACTAAAAGAAAGTTGCGTCACCTCTGCAAAAGAATGTTAATACAGATGTTTTTGGAAATTTTGGCTTCATTTTCCTAGGTATTCCCCAATAACCTGAATCCCAAAAATGGGTGACTGGCTACTGTACTACAAGAAGTCCTACCACCTGGGAGCTCAAGAATGGCACAAGCCATAAAGCCAGGTGCACAAACCCTATACCAATAAATCTGTACCTCTTTAACGCCCCAAGCTTCTATGTGGCCTGACATCTTCAAAATATCTTGAAAATTAAGGGGACAAACTAGAAATATCTTCAAGAAGTTTAGTGCTGGGATGCAGATACATAACTTTCATTCAAATATTTATTTGGATTGAGACTGTTTCTCAAGATATTTTCATTTGTGTGAGATGACTCAGGGCATGAAAGGGTTAATCCATTTACCACTGGAATGTATCCATTGACTCCCCCAGGATTAACCCTTTGAGGCACATGTTAACTGACATAAACAAATATATGATTCATATAACAAATTTCTGCAATTTTTTTTATAGAAAAGTGGTGCAGTATACTCAAACGAACAAAGTTTCTTAAATTATTTAAGGATTTAAAGTTTGGTTTTGGAGGGGTGTGTAGATTTGTCAGATGAGCAGTGCATTGTGGGATAGGATGAGTCAAGTGTGGAGAGGCCTCTTCACCAGGTGCATCCTGCCGAGCCCAGCGCGCCTGCTCACTTTGCCCCATCTCCGTGATAAATGACGGGAAATCTCACCTTCAGGTCAAGTCCTCGTAAATCTGCCGTCATTCCCCAGATAATCAAAGAGGAAGGTGTAAGAAAGTATCAGTCTTGTCGGGCGGGCGGTTGGGTGAGTCAGGCCATGAGACATAGGCACAGAGCTCCGGGAGAGATTTGGGGGAGGGAGGGTTCAACCATATGTAGTTATTACACATATACATGTGGTTTCTAGAATAATGTAAAAGTCGACCAGGTTTTTCAACAGTGGGACCAGCATTATGAAGAGTTGGGTTCAGCCCAATGAACATACAGTGCTCAGTGAGCTTCTGGAATCTGGAAATGATCTTTTCTTTACTAAGATGAAATTATCTATGTATGAACATCTTCCCTTAAAAATGCTGTTTAGGCCCCAAAAAATAAATGTTATGTTTGTGGTTACATGATCCCCCAAAAAAGGGTCAGTCGGTAGCCTTTTCTTTTCAAAAAATGTTTCTGATTGCCAGGTATTTTAATGCCAATATATAGATATTCAGTTAGGTTGTATTGTGCATGTATGATTATATGCATCATTGTTGGGCTAATATGAAGTTATACATAGTCCTCGTAGAACTGTAAGATTTAAAACAAGTCCCTTGTGTACCTGCAGTTCTTAAGTGTACCTGCATTAAGACCAAAAAAGCTTAAAAAAACTTAACGTTAGGGGGGTCAAAACAGGGTCGGTAGGGTAACCACAAACATAACACTTTTTTTTGGCCTTATCAAAATTTAATGAGTGCCCATTTTGGACATCCAGTTTCAAAACCTAGTGTCAGGCATTAGCACTACGTCCACTATATGAGGGATCACAATATATGAATATTTAATTATGGAGGATAATATTTATGACTATCTGAAAGACAAGGTTTTCAAATATCAAGATAATATTCTACAATCTACTTTCTGATCATATAAATGAACTCGCACAAATTTAGATTTCAAAATATCACATTCACTACATAGCATTGGTTGTCTATCTATCTCAGAAACATGATACACAGATCAATTTGGATATTTTTTCCTATTCCGGTACTATTCTCTTTAACAATACTAGTGAATTATGAGTAGCTAGAAACTCTGTTTGCAGGTGTACCAGATGTTAATGGAACTGTATTACATTTTTGTATTTGTGTATCAAAAAATAATATCACCAGCTTGAACAGGTCATCCAGCCATACAAATAAAATCGCAAAAATATCAAATATCAAAGTTTGCGACTAATTTCAACTTTGAAGCATGAAAGGGTTAAACTTTACAATATACAAGAATTTGGTGGGCCACAAAAAACATGTCAACTATTGAGAGTAAATCAAATAGAAATAGAAGGGGAGAGAATGAAGGGCACTGCAACCTTTCTCTGAGATGAGGAGGCAGTGTCTTAGCCAGCAGGGCGTCTGGGTGTCACCCAAACCCTATAAAAAAAACAATAGGACATCCAGATTTTTTGCAACAAATTTATTGAAATGCTAATTTCAAACTAAGAATTTTGAAATTTTCACTTCAATGTGGATGCTGGGACATTATCTAAAAGTGCTTTTCAGTTTCTTAATAAAAATGTATCCTGATGGTTGTAAAGTTAAGATATTACGGTCTCGTCTAGAATATTGGACGTCCAAAAAAATCATGATACCCTGTTTTGGGCTCCCACTTTACAAACCCTGGCTAAGACTATGTATGGTGGCATTGTGATTTGCTCGAGAAGTGCCCTGTTCTCCAGCTGGTGAACTCGTGACCCCTTTAAGCGGCGGCAGGGGGGCATGACTTATCTTATGCCCCCTGCCCCTGCTAGGGTTTCATGGCCAAGACATCCTCGTGATCACTCAGCTAAGAAAACACACTGCTGGCAGTGCTTGACAATAACCCTTTCATGCCGGGAGCAGCCAAAACCGCCTGACTATTTTGGTGATATCTCTCTACCTGAAGCAATGCTTGGAAAATATTTGAAGGAGAGTTGTTCATTGAAACTTTATCTACAACTCTCCTTCAATTCATTTGCAAATTAATGCCTTATTTTCAAGTTATTTTCAAAAGTATGAGGTCCAGACAATTCTCGTCAAGTAGATCTTGAGGCATGAATGGGTTAACCTATTCATGCCTAGGAATCTCCTTGGCAAGTGTTGTTTGGATTAACGATACTTTTCCAAATAATTTTACAATTAAGCATTAATTCACAATATATTTGATGGAGAACTCTAGGTTGGCTTATGATCAGTAATTTGCCTTCAAATATTTTGAATATGCTCTTGGGAAAAGAAAATGATCATCAAAATAGTCAGGATGCTCAAGAGCATGATTATGGGCATGAATGGGTTAACCAAGGAACTTGTGTCAAGATTATTCAGCAGGGCAAATATAGGTCTTTCTGGATTTGAAAGTTTATATGATAAGCAAACTCTCATCTGAAAGAGACAATTTATATTTGTAGGGTACAAGGGTAAGTACCCTAAAGCACAAGTCATCATTAGCAATCTTTAAGCTTGCTTAAAATTCACGTAATAACCATTTAATCAAGCAGAGTGAAATAGTTGTATGGAAAACAAATATGTTTATTCAGGTGTGTATGGGAATAAATATATATATATATATATATATATATATATATATATATATATATATATATATATATATATATATATATATATATATATATAAAAATATATATATATATATATTATGTATTATATATTCACATACAAATATCATTAAGTAGGGCAACTAGAGGACAACTTGACCTGGAGAACAAGAAGCCATCAAGTTTACATTGCTAGGTCTTGCGCTGCCATCAGCATCGGTGGCCAAGAGGGAGGAGGCTGGTAGGGTAGTCGTCCCTGGCGTCATCATCATTGCAGGCAGTCGCAGCGTAACCTAGATCTCTAGGCTGTCATATGTACTTTTCTGTCATGTTTTTTTCTGTTACCAGGCATCAAATAGTCTAGGTGGCCATAGCGGTCAATTTAATTTACACTCATCTCACTAGGGGAAATAAAGGAGTCAGTTAGAGTACATGACAAAAACCTCTAGGGATAGGAGGACCATGTGGTGCCATCTATCTACCATACCTGGTACTACACCACAAGCCTTGGTCAACACAGGAGGGAATGCCAACTCTTTAGGAACTAGGAGCCTAGTCTAGCAGTCGCGGAACGATGACAACGACTATGAGGACGAGGACGATGCCTGCTCCTCCGCTATTCATAAGCAGGGGAGGTTGCTACATGAAAGGAGCGTGTCAGGGAGGACTGTTTACAGCCCGAGAGCTGACAGCGTCTTATTCATTAAAGCCGGGACTGGAGAGTTGCTTAAATCCCTTTCTGACATGTACAGCTGCCGAGCACTCATCGCTCGCGCCACCGTCCCCGCCTCGGCACGGACATGCAAACCTGCTGATCGCATGCCGATCTCCAACAGCTATGCATGACACGTAACCCTTATGCTGCTGGTTTTACAATTACAACATAATGCAAAAAATAGCTGAAAAAATACTGAAACCTTGGCACTTATCTGAGAGTACTCAATGAGAGCTACCTAATAAATACCAACATGACAGGGTTTAGATGGTTCTCAAAGATCTTTGCATCCTTGTAAGCACTTAAGACTCAATTAGTCTTGGCATTGGAAGGGTTAAAAGATCCGCTCAGAGAGGTGTGAGAGAGAGCTGCTCAGCCTCCTGCTCTATATAGCCAAATGGCATGCAAGAACCTACCTGATAATCCAGGTGATAATTGGCTGCATCACCTCACCTGTCACAGGTAGGTGACAATAGTAGGATTATAGATAGATATAGAGAATCTTTATTTCAGGTGGGAAATAATTCTCCATAGTAAACTCAAGCTGCCTCGGCTCTTGGCCAACTAGGATTCCGAAATACATGTATTGCTGTTTTGATCATTTTTACAACATAACCATGCTCTTGGTATTACATGTAAGTATCAACAATCACATGTATAGGGCTATTTTATCCAAAATATAGTTGGCAGAGCAATTTCTCAATAAAAAAATGCTAACTGCTTTAGGCATTTCCAGTTATAGATATATGTAATAAGATACAATAACATGTGATAATTTTCCTGCAGACTACGGAAAATACATTTGACTCAATGGTACAGTGGGACTTAAAAAATCACCTACAATCACCTTTAGGCTTTTTCAGAACACAGACAACAATTCATAGCACAAATATTTCCACACTCAATGTGTGTGTTTAGAGGCTGCAGGGCTGACCTAATGAAGTGTAAGATGCCGCAATAATAACTATTTTCAAACTGGTTGTTTTAACTTCTGATTCCATAGTGCCCTTGGGGGCCACAAATGTGTGAAAGGGTTTGACAATAAGGGTGTTTAAATGGGCATCATTTAGGTGAGAGGAGTACCGTTATGTACCGAAATGGTTTTGTTGCCACCCAGCTATCAGGTTGTGTCTGTGAGTGAGGAATACTGAGGATACAAATATGGTGGGCATCAGGGTTTGTTTATAGGGGAGCCATTGTCTTGTGGCGGGCGGCCGGCCGAGGCTCTGATCAGCTGGGGCTTATCACCAGGAACAATGTCGTGCCCGCCAGCAGAGAGGGGCGGGAGGCAGCAGCGACATGCGATAGCCAGGGTTCACGTCTGAGCCGAGCGGGCCTGGGCGGTTTGTGCAGTATGCGGGGAATGCAGGGTGGCGGGCAGGCTCGGAGGGCAGCAGCCGGGTGGGGGACAGTATTGTTATAAGATGTCACCGTGATAACACCAAGCAGCACATGGAAACAAACCACTTAGTCTCTTAGTACATAGCAAGTGGCACACACTTCCTCTTTACATTCATGTACAGAACAGGGAGCGCAACAAGGCATTTTTTAAGGAATTTTGCAACTTAAATTTTCTCTTGAGACAGTATTGTTATAATATGTCACCATGATAACACCAAGCACATGGAAACAAACCACTTCGTCACTTAGGAGCAAGTGGCTGAGTGGCACACATAGTTTCCTCTTAACATCATGTAAAGATGTAAGAACAGGGATCAAAAATAAGGCTGTTCTTTGGATTTTCACAACTAAATTTCTGTTTGGACAGTGCTGATATAGAATGTCACCATGATACCACCACCCAGCACATGGAAACAAACCACTTTGTCACTTAGAAGCAAGTGGCACACACAGTTTGCTCTTTATATTCATGTATAGAACAGGGAGCGACAACAAGGCTGTTTTAGGGATTTTTGCAACTTAAAATTTCTCTTGGGCTGGGACAGTATTGTTATAAGATGTCACCATGGTAACACCCACTTAAGTCTCTTAGCAAGTGGCACTCACACAGTTTCCTCTATATAGTATAAGTTCATGTTCACAGAACAGGGTTCGAAAACAAGGCTGTTCTAGGGATTTTTGCTAACTATAATTTCTTATGTTCAGGTGAGACGATATTGCTAAAAGATATGACCATGATAGCACAAAGCATATGGAAACAAACCATTTTGTCTCTGAGCAAGTGGCAGAAACAGTTTCTTCAATACATTCATGTACAGAGCAGGATTGGACAACAAGGCTGTTCTTTAATAGGAATTTTTGCAACTTAAAAATTGCTTTTGGGACAGTATTTTTTTTAAATATCACCACGATAGCATGCAGCACACACTTATTATACGAAATAAGAACCCTTTTCGCAGTTTTCCATCCTCCTTTATGGAAAAGTGGATGAGTAAACATTATTTTGCCAAAAGTCATGCAGGGTCTTCATCAGGATTTTTAAAAAATGACTGTCCAAAACAGCAATTCTAAAAATGCTGCCCATCCATAATTAGGTACTAATCCATTTCAAATCCTTATACCAACTATATTTGATAGCCTATTGCAGCAAAAAGGGTAATTTAACTTCTAAGGCTATGTCCTAGAAGATGGTTTGTTAGAAATAACTTGGTCAGTACCCCCATACGTCAAAATTGAAATTTCTTACTGGAAATTTTTGCCTGTCTGAAAAGGAGGTTATCAGGAAACTGCCTATCCAAAAGACAGGCAGGACAGGTCCTGGCTAAGTCCCTGGCTTGACAGCTAGTGGTATCTTGGTCAAATATCCCCATTCACTCAAGATTCTGCCTTAACCCATTCGTGCCTGTGGCACCCTATGGCCTGCATATTTTGCCAATATCTATCAAACAAAAGCATCTATCAGAAATATGTGAGAGAAAAACTGTTAATCAGGACCCAACAAACGAATCTCGTTCAAAAATTATTCTAATTTCTATAATAATTCCCAATTTATACTCAAAAATGTGCCAGTACCAGACGACAATTTCCAGGGAACTCTAAGCCTGAATGTGTTAAGTATTCAGGAAAAAAGCTCAAAGACAAACACGCTGCACAGGTGGGCAAACTCTACCTTGAGCAGCAGGTGAATGACTTCATTCAAATAGAAATCTATTTTATATTGATAATGGCTATATTGCAGAGTACCCAGCTTGCACTGGGGCGGTAGTGTGCGGAGGGAGCGGACAGGTTACCATGACGACTACCAAGGGGACGGAGAATCGGTGCATAAACAAATAGGCATAACATGTGTGCAAGTTAATGTCACTAGATCAATATACCTACTTCTTAGAGATGTGACGATCACTCGCTCTGACTTCGGCCATACTCCAACTCAAAAAGCTATTGCTATACATTAGGGCAAAAGTTCCTCTTAAGAGGTACTGTTTGGATCTCTGGTGCAGTTGAAAAAAAAATAAGTAACTAACAGATCACAAAATATTTGCAGGAAATTTGATGGTTGAGTTCTAATTCACATTTTCCCTTCAAAAAGTTCCCAAAAGATACTCCTACCAGAGTGATATCACAAAGATAGTCAGGTTTTCTGAGCAGTATATAAATGAAGTATAGGAAATATCATTCCAGATTCCATACATGGATATCTTATGTATGGATAGTCAGGAGACTGATGAGAGACTTGCTTATGATGCAGTTTATGTACAAGTATACACATACACACACTCTCTCTCTCTCTCTCTCTCTCTCTCTCTCTCTCTCTCTCTCTCTCTCTCTCTCTCTCTCTCTCTCTCTCTAAATATATATATATATATATATATATATATATATATATATATATATATATACATATATAATTATATATACATATATATATATACAGATACAAGTAGATAATGAACAAAATACTACATGCCTAATGAACTCAAGTACACAACTAATTTATATAATGAATCACATATATCTGATACAGTTCCAAACAAAGCTGATTGGGAGGCACCTGCTAATTAGCGTTTACCTGTACAAACGTTGGCAACAGCACTCCCCATGCTTGAGTTCACAGATTTTACACCTGTGTTTAGCCATAAAACGCTCTCACCTGACATGCTAGCCCCCAATTCACTAGCCCCGCACAATCGAAAGCTTTCATCCAATCAATTATTCATTCACCATTTAACATGTGCCAAACCAGATTAATTACTGGTTGCTAGTTAGTTATTCAGCACTTACACATGGTTTCAGAGTGTCAGTGATAACAAGTCCCTGAGAGAATGATTTGATTTGATCAAATTTCAGCTACAATGTAACCCACCCTGGGATAGTTTTATAGCACCACATCTTTATAAGACAATAATGTAATGTATCACCCATAGGAGATGGACTATTGGTGTGGCTGTCCAAGTAAAAGAGATTGAGTGCACATATTTCAACATGTTTTTTTATGAAAAAAAATCCCCTGTATGATATTGATATATGCTTGTATTTCATAGCTGCCTCAGAGTTAAAAAAAATCAACAATTACCCATGGATAGGTTGGTTGGCTCAGTGTGGGTATCCTCAGTTCTTAGAATAAAAATTTGTAAAAAAAAAATTAAAATGGCTATATAATGGCTTACGCCACAGATCGAAAAAAAAATCATACCAAAATGCAGAATCTGGAGCCTGATGATATTGTTGGAAAAAAATGTCAATTTAATGGTAACAGTGTGATATCCATCAAGGAATATGGTACTATAATACAGTAGGAAAATCCTCAAAAAATCTGTGTGATCATTATTAAAACCACTCAAAACAGGATCCTGAGAAGGCTGAACATTACAGGCAAATAGTTCAGTTAGAGCTAATTAGCAGATCTTTAAGTCCCCTTTCACATGCATCTTTTCAAGAGTAACGATTCCCCTTTGGTGGTTACCATGTGAAAATCTCCCACCTGTGTTCAGCGTATTTGTTATTTCCCTTCCTCACAAAGCTGCATTCTGCAGAGCCTCATTGGCAGATGGTTCGCCAGTCAACGCCTTTCAATCGCGCTAATAGGGACACACGGACACATTTGTGAAAGTGTGACTAAAAAGGAATCGGAGAAAAGCAAGTGCAATTACGGCACTTGCAACACCTGCCAAAATAGGCAAATATTGGAGAGGACTGCACTTGCCTGATGCGCCTTCATTTCACGAGTCTAGATTTCTACTGAAAAAATCTGACTGATCAAGACAGTCTGAAGAAAAACTCAGTTATGGAATAGATCATAGATGATTAGATACTTTTTTCAAAATGAAATTTTAAAAGTAGTAATTATAGTGGAAGTAGCACATAGTAACAGTATTATTATATGTAATATTATTATTATTATTATAGTTTTTATCATTATTATTATTATTATTCCGAATACCTTTATTATTATTACCATTGTTATTATAATCATCACAATTATTATTATCTACATTATCATCTACATTATTATTATTATTTTTATTATTACTATCATCAAAACCACATGATCAGCCATTTAAAAAAACAAGGTCGGAAAAAAGGTTATAAAGTACAATGCCTCAACCTTGGACAGTGGCCGGCTACCATGGATGCTTATCTGCTCGTGATGACAACATATCCTGTACTTTGCCCCAGGGAACTGGAAATACCTGGACTGAACCATCTAAAATTTTCCACTGCTGAGTGCTGATTGACATCATCGTCCTTAGGCCACACAATAAAGATCTGGGTGTTTTTAGCAGGATTTTGCACCATTTTTACTCACTAAAAAGCACTCAAGATTGTTCTCACTACTATGGGCTTGCCAACTTTTTTGAAACTTGTTGATCAATGTGTTGCAATATTTGCATACAAGAAGTCTACTGAATATGATGGTAATCTACTACAAATATCCAAGCATCTATTTCAGTTCTATTCTATCTATTCTCATCATAACCAATCGAATATCTAAATGTATTACATGTAACTAGATACATTTGAATGCACTCAATATTAACAGAAGATAGAGCTAAACCAGAAGAATCCCTTGCATTCTGGCAAGTGGTTCCAGATATTGTTGGAAGGTACTAGGTATATAATAATCCCAGATATGATTTTTTGAGAAGTCAAACCCAGAACTGAATTTTAAGTGACAATTCCCTAACATCTATGATCTAGAGAAAAAGATATCCATAATCAATAAAAAGCCAAATCACTTGGCCTTGGGCCGACACATGATCCTAACACCCACAACTACATCCCTGTGCCCTTGCTATTACGTCAGATAGCTATCAAGAAATCTGGTTCAAACCAGCTCACACGCAGTAAATTACTATCAGGTTACGAAAAATATTGAGATAATGTATCAGTGTGAAGAGGAATAAACAAGATGAGGTGAAAGGTGTTTCAACATTTTGCTTTCAAGTGCAGTTATGCGTGTTGGTCCTGAACAATGTATAATTAATAATAATATTTAAAAAAAAAAGCTTTTCCAGTATAAACCGGATGAAAAAATGCCCATTAAAATTTTTACTTTGAAAACTTGTCTCTTCTCTACAGGTCCTGAGCTGAACATGAACTACAAACATGTGTCTGCATATGCCTGTCTCCGAGTCTTTAGAGGAAGAAAAAAAATAAAGACTTTAGTACATTATTTTTTAATAATGGACGTTCAATTTCTTGTCCAACATGCATATAGAGGTTGAAAAGATTATTGGCCCCAATCATAAAATCAAAGATATCACAAGTCCCTGGTAGACCACCTAGACATTTAGAACTAGCTATGAGCTAATGGAATAAATTGAAATACTTGAAGAGTTCTTTTCAATTTTGATTTGTTACATTTCACTTCAAGTCAAACATAGTTGCAAAGGAAAAAAATAGATGGAGCCAGGGTGGTGCATCAAATAATATCTGAAGCCGAGCTGCTGGTTGTGCCACCATGTGACCAATTATAGAACTAAATGAAGGTTGACTCGTCTTTGATTAGTGGTATAAAAATACTTGGCAGATGCATGGCAGACAATAACAATAGAATCTCTATGCCTATGGCTATGCTAGGCTAACACATGCCATGCAGGATACAAGTGTCAACTTAGTTTAGTCAAGGAAGGGGGTTAACTTGCTAATGCAGTCAGCAGGGCAAGTACCTCTATAGTTTTTATTTGTCAGGCAGATGTATAATTAAGACAGATTCTCATTTTTTTTTATTTGCAAATCAAAATGATGCATACATTTTATATATATATTTAATCATTCAATCGAATTAAAGTTTTGAAATTTCAACTTCCCATGTCGGGCAAGTAAGCAATGACTTTTGCCCGACTAGCAGCCACTCTTATTTGCTAAGGAAAGCTGGCAAGCACTGAAGTCATTGCCTGGTATCAGTGCTATGGCATGTTGGTGGTTGAATGAAAGTGACCTGTCTGCACCTACCTGATCTTTCTCCTGGCCGCATGGAGTCGGTGGTGTCTCAGCGGTCCAGTTGTATTTCCTCATGTGTTTTGGTAAGCCCATCCTCTCGTAATCCTCATTCTGCTCGGCGAGTGTCTTGTCGCACGAAATACACATGACGACACCCTCACCATTATCTATCACCAGGGCTCCAAATGGCTTGGGGTGCTCCTTCAGGAATGGGAACTCTTCGACGCGAACACTGCATACTTCGTTACGTAAAGCCTTCCTACTGCACAGGTAACAGGTGAACTTTTTGATATGGTAACGACGAAGCCAGCGGTTCCCATCCCCGGGCTTGTGGGAGATTTCATACTCATTCCACTGATACATTAGGCTGTGGTAGCAGTAACGACAGGTCAAGACTGTCCCATCATCTGTCATAGAGTCCGCTTCTTCGCTGGGGTCTCGGTTGGCCAGGAAGGGAAAGAACGGTCCAGCAAAACCAGTTGGTGCAGTGGCTTCCTTACCAGGGTAAGAATTCAGGACAAAGGTGCGATGGTTGGTTTTGAACCCACATAAAAAACAGATCTTTGAGGGAAGAGCGGCCGACTCAGGTAGCTCGACTGATAAAGGTGCATCCTTGATAAGAGACACTACCATGGATCCACTGGTGCTTTCTGACTTGGGCATGCTTGGGGCGGATGATACGTGCAGTGGACTTTGTGCAATTGATGTTTGAGAAGCCTGTGTGATAGCCGAGGACACGGGAGGTGTGCACGATTTCGGGGGAGTGTGTGACACCCTCACTTGGGCTGGGGAGTATTTTGTTGGCACCCCACCAATAAAGGGGTGTGCTGGGTGAGAAGGGGGTGCTATCGCTAGCAGGCCTTGATTTGTTAGTCCATATGGAGGGCCAGGGCTGGAGGAAATGATCTGAATGTTCAGTGGTTCCTGGAGGTTATTATTCTGATTCCCAGTAGCACTAGTTGCAGGTGACACTGGAGGCTGGCCTGAGGACAGTGGCCTCAAATTGTAATGCCGATGTTTGTGTGGTACCCCATCCTTCTCATAAGCACCCCATTGCTGCTGCAGGTACCCATAGCAGGACCTACAGGTCAAAACCCGCCCTTTATTATCGATAGGCTTGGCATTGCGTGGACGTTGCAGGCTGACTATGAATGAAAAGTGCATATGTTTTCCATCGGTATGTTGGGAATAGAGCATTTTCATAGCCTCGCGGGGATGGACATGGGCACAAAGATAGCACACCTCATCAACAGTCGCTTTCTGGCGTGACGGGGCCCTCTCGGAGTTAATCTGGACACTGTTAGTAAGGTCATACTGGGTAAACATTCCAAATGGCTTTTCATTTACTCTGTAAATCCTGTGCTCCTCCGTGGTTTTATTCAGCTCGAATGACTTCCATTGACGGGCTAGGGACTTGCGACAGCCGCTGCAGACGCGCGTCAGCCCCTGCTTGGTGAGGGGCATGGCACCAGCAGGTGGCCGAATGTTCCTGAGGAAGGGGAAAAATGCATCGCCCTCAGTGTGCTTCGCAGCGTAGATGAATCTGCCAGATGTGGAGGGCTGTTCAATTCCACATAGAAAGCATACCATTGAGGAGTTGGCCGCCTCGTTCTCCTGCTTGGCAACACTTGCTGCAGAGCTGTGTTTATTTTTAACGGGTTCATCTTGGCGAGATTGTTTACTACTTGGCATGGACAGATCTAGTACACCATTAGGAGTGGTGGTCAGTTCTAATGAGGCCCGTCGGCTGCCACCACCGCCCCCTCCACCCATATGATGGTCAATGCTAGACACAGTACTCCCTGCAGGCGATATCAGGCTAGGCACTGGTGTACTCATTGACCTGTCACTGCGATAATCCCCAGGGCCAGGGTAATTTCCCCCGAAGGTCGCACCGGGCTGGTACTGCAGGCCCATGACTTGTGCAGCATACTCCCCTTGTATTCTCATCTCGGCTCCGGTAAATTGACCATCATCTGATCGTTTGAGCCAGTACAATCTTTTGATGGCTGGGGTTTTGGTGCGCTCGAAAGTCTCCCATTGTTGATTGAGAAACGAGAAACAAACTTGGCATGCCTGAATGGCTCCTTCCGCTGTGGGCGGGAGTGAACCCTTGGGTAGCTCGTGGTGTGACAGGAACGGGTAATAAGCACCCTTGTCAGCCCTTGGTTTGGTATGCAGGACGTGGAAGGCACCCATGCTACCACAGACGAAACACACAGCGCGATTCCGCATCCTTCCCGTGCCCGCCTTTCTCGACATGATGTGATTCACTAGCCTTGGCGCTGGCGAGCCTGTTCAGGCTGTTGAAATTTGATGACAACAACTCCGACGGTTCTGAACATTCCACGTTTTTGGGGTCCTCAAATGGTTCCCACGCGTGAAACTCGGGTAGATGATCTTCCAAATATTAATGTATACGAGAGTTCCAAATTTGTGTTCATTCCTACCGCGGAAGCGGATAAATCAGAGGGGATTCCCACACGCTGTTCACGGATAGTCACTTGCACATGGTCGCCATCTTTGAACAGCTGTCTGTCATATCCCACAATTCCCTGCGGGAGGAGCACTTGTTCAATCAATTTCTCCGAGTGCAACTGTTTGCCTTGAACACCACCTGTCAAATTGAAATCTATGGACCTATAATCTTATCTTTCCCTGAATGATACGAGGAGTTTTGGAGGAGACCATCACGACTAAATGCTAAATATCAAATAGCGATACATATGTATACATTGTAAAACAACCAGATGCTTCACCGGTAACTTTGTAATCATTTCGCTGATTTAGTTTTGTAGTCAAAATGGGCTCCGCCCACCTTGGCCACGGGTAATGGGAGGATGGCACACAAGTCACAAGGATTGGGGGTTCGTTCATAACTAAAAGGGCTTCTCTTCATGAATTTAAAAAGATCTTATGCTGGCTATGGCATGCTAATTCATACATTTATTCATTCATTTATTTATTCACAAAAAAAATCTTTCCTCTTTTTTTTATGAAAAACGACTATTTAAAAAAATAAATTTCAATTATTTTTCCATAAACAGCAGAAAAAAATCAAATTTTGTGGCTTTCCAGAATCACGGTCGATGTTTTTCTGCTGTTCACACTTGCACCATCGTATATTCATTTATCTATTTATTCATTTATTATTTATTCATTTATCCATTTATTTATTCATTCGTTTATTTTTCATTACTTACATTTGTTTGTGAATGTTATTTTAATATTGATTGATTTACGGGGATGATGATAAGTGTCAGTGTAGCGTAGGCACGGCAATGTCTATGCAATGCCAACTGTGTTTTATTTGTTTGTTTTGTGTTGCTATTTTTTATTTTCTAAACTTATTTTCTTATGAATTTTTAGCAACTTGAAGGTCATTGCCAACCAGTGTAACACATCCAAATGTTGGACTAACAGAGTTGATTCACAAATGTCCATCTGATTGAAGGAAGCCGGCTGAAATCGTTATATGAAATAGTGACTCGGGAATGTGCTCCGGGAGCTGGAGGGGTGAGGCCAAAAGGTGTGCCGCATGGTAAGAAGGGATATGGGCAGGAACATATATAACTACCATCTCCGCTCCTTTACGGAGATGTCCTGGTAGTCAACGTAGTTTGGTACGTGAACGACTGCTGCATTGGCATTGTGGTTTCACTTCGCTATCACGCCACACAAGGCGGCGGCGGCGGCCCAGAAGCCATCGCATATTTGTTTTATATAACGTATTCGGCCGGCTATTTCAGGAGCCAGGTGCGCTAAAGCACTCGCAGGTGAGATAAATGAAACGGTTGAAGCGCGACAGATAGTTGACCGTGGTAAAAGGTAGAACTGTGTATCGCCCTGCGGCGCACCTGTCACGGTGGGGCAGTCAGCCGTTCTTTGCCGATGCCGCGCAGCATCTCCCCTATCATTCAATTCTGCAAATCTCCTGATGCTGAGGCTACTTTCGTCCAAAGCACAAAAATGCAAAGATTTTTTAAAACATCAAAACCCTGTCAAGTTGGTATTCATTGGATAGCTATTGCCATCAGTATGTGCCAGTGTCTTTGCCATCATTTAGTATTGGCCAAATTAGCCAGCAGCAGCATTAGGGTACGTTTAACAAATGTCGTCTGGACCTAAATTATTTATGGAAATAACTTTGAAGTTTACCAGAAATTCATAGAATATATGAAGGGGGTAGTGAATAAGGTACTGATGTACATTTCTTCCTCAAACATTTTTCTGAAAATTGCTGATATTGCAGAAGTATACCCATTATAGTTTAGGTTTAGGGGACTACAGGTGTGAATGGCTAAAGGTGGCTTTTGATATTAATTCGCGAATATGAATTCACACTAGGTTAATTTTTAGATTTCCATAGGAGGACCCATGGTTTCTGTGCAGGGGTTCGTTCTACTACATGTAGTATGAAAGTTCTACCTCACTGGTTTTAAAGCGAAACCAGCGAAAAGTGACAATTCTTTAAAAGGAAATTCTTGAACTGTTTAATGGGGATTCTGCCGAACCCCACGAATCCACTCTGTTTCCATGTCTGGACGCGAGGTTCCGGAACCCGCCGATAGGCGGCTTCAAACACGTCGAATGCCTTTGTGGAACGCCTTGGATTGTTTCATTACTGAAAACTTGGTTCTTCCAGTTATGTATGATAGCGTCCACTCTGTTTTGGTCAAACAGCATGGATACATTCAATGGACTAATTGTACTAAGAATACACTTTCAGGAAATTAAATAACCTTTTTTAAATCAGTGAAATTAGTGATTTTACAGTTTTGATGACGTCACAAGTAATTATAATATTATAATACGCGACGGTGGCGACGCGTAGCGGGCGTTCATTTACACTACAGACCTGTAGTGTAAATGAACGCCGAACACGAACACGTTACAGTCACCCCCCCCCCCCCCCCTTACTAAACCCATTCTACAGCCGACACATGGCATCCAACCCTATTTCCGAAAAACTCTGGATCTTAACATATGTTATATAACATATAACGTTTTCCTTTATCAGTATAAATGTCACACCAGCCGTCTGGACCATCGTTCAGCAGAAGAACAGACCAAATATTATAGAATCGTAGACCGACAGAAAAGGTTTTGGTTTCTTTTTAACTATATCACATTTTACCAAAAAACACTATCGCTTCAAACATGCTTTTCACCTTTCATTGTAATAACGATTGATATATTTGATCGAAATTTCCATATCTAGCTATATATGGCTATATGAATAATAATGCGGAGAGAAGTTAATTTCTTCGTTTTATCAATTTTGACTTGCATGACAGTGAAATCTCTTATTTCGAATATTGTAGACTTCAGCGTGTATTTTAGATGAGGCACCTTCGTTTCATATTTGCCGGATTCGGTTGAGCTCGAATCCTCATTGTGAATTAGAACTCCGTTTGAAAACCTTATGTAGAACCTTCGTACATCCTACTGAGAGTGAACCTATGTGATGCTTTTAAGTATTCCTCATTTCAGGCATTATAGACCAATTGCCATGTATGCACGGAGTAGTCAAAACAAAAAGTCAGAACCACAACTTTCTCTTAAATATTTCTTAGGATTCACTCCAGACTTCCGAGTGTGAAATTCTAAATCACCCGTAAATCATCCCCAAAAAGGTGTTTAATCCCTGAAGACTATACTTTCAATGTGCAGCCTGAGAGAGGGCTATTGGAGCTAGCAAGGTAGGCAATATAATTAGGCTGGTTTATTGATATACACGTATCTTTATTCACACTGACCATCATGCAACAAGTACCTTTGGCGGCCAGCTTTGATCATCTGATACCAGTGTCAGAAGTTCTATGCTCATATTTTTCACTTAGCAGCGCACCACAGCTTTGTGTGAGTAAGATGATGCCGTCTAGTTTGTCAGTGAAAGTATTAAACTAGCGCGGGTGTGAGTGCATTGGTCACACAGAAATACATATCACGCCATCTATATGTATATTACAGTACTAAATTCGTGATGGTTTGTTTTGAGTAAGGATACATAATGCCATCTATAAGGCAATGACACTACTAAACTTGTTTGTTTGTTTGAGTAAGGATACATGATGCCGTCCACGTCTATGGCAGTACTACACTCTTTTTGGTCAAGTATTTGAAATTTCTCAATACACTAGATATGTCAAAGCACACCACAGGTCTTAATGTAATCCAATTTATCATTGTCATCATCATCAGTAGTAGTAGTTGTAGTAGTAGTAGTAGTAGTAGTGTCACATTGATATTTCAAACGAAAGTTTCGTTTTTCAAGCGAAAATAAAGGATTTGATTGCACTTTAAGCTTGCATCTCAGTTACTTTTTTCTAATAGAGAAGACGAAGGAAAAAATTATAACTTTGAAAATTATGAAATAATCGTCACATGTGTGGGCATCTGGTGCCGTCTATAAGCGGTTTTGGTGCACACTTGAGCAGCGCAGCGCAGCAAATAAAGTTTGGTCATATAATACACGTTTCTCTCACATATAAATAATAATAATAATAATTGATATTTGATATAGCGCCCTTTCCACCTATAATATTCAAAAGCGCTTTAAACACATCTGTACTCCCGAGAGGCTAGAATAAACAGAGCGTCGCCACTGCATGTTATATTTTCTGCTAAAGCTGAATTATCCTAGGGGTACGCAGAGGTAGTTAGATGTGTAAACCTGCGACTTTATTCGCAGTAAACCACCCTCACAAAGTTACATCTCTATGGTTGTCGCTTTTCTGTCGCCACAAAACTGCTATCGCTAAATTCGGCGACAGCTTAGACAATGCGAAACTTATTCAATGCAATGTGTCTGAAAGAAGAGAAACCCGTGTCGACACGCAAAACTATCAAAATATATGTCAGATTGTATCAGGATTATAGTCTGTCTGACTTGAGTTAGGCTAACCGCTTTTCCTCTTTTTTTCCCACAAAAAGTTCGTTTTTCCCATCCAAACTTGGCAAACCTCTAAGTAGCACTACCGCGTGTATGTATGAACATACTTTTTGTCTCAACTCCGCAAAATGTTGATTTTGCTCGTTAGGTCCCATTTGTAAAATTTGCCCATTGCCAACGATGACGATCTCGCGTGTTTGTACTGTTGGAAATGGGCAAATTTTACAATGGGACCTAATGAGCAAAATCAACATTTTGCAGAGTTGAGACAAAAAGTATGTTCATACATACACGCGGTAGTGCTACTAAGAGGTTTGCCAAGTTTGGAAGGCAAAAACGAACTTTTCGTCGGAAAAAAGAGGAAAAAGCGGTTAGCCCAACTCAAGTCAGACAGACTAAAGATGGCCCTGCAATGTATCAACTTCAATTGGTAACCTACTAACCTACCTGTTCAGATATTAAAGTCTGTCTGACCCAAGCTTGGCTGACCATTTTGTCTTCTTTTTTGTTACATAAGTTCGTGTTTGACATCCAAACTTGACAAATATCTTAGGAGCACTACCGCGTGTATGTATAAGCATACTTTTGTCTAATGTTGATTACACGCGTTAGTGCTCCTAAGGTTTTGACCATTAGATATCCAGGGGGGGGGGGGGGGGCATTTATATCTTTGAGATTCAGGGCTCAATTTTATTTAATCATTTCACGGCTCAATTTTTTTTTTCGCAGATGTTGAGGGCTCAATTTTTTTTTCATCACTGCAGGGAAGTACGAAAAAGGACAAGAAAGAGACTTGCCTTGAATCTTTTATTGAAGATAATATTGTATATTTCAGGGACGTAGGGTGCCTAAGTTCGATGCCATCGGATAAAAATTATTTCTGTTTTGAGAAAACAATCTACCTTTTTTTAACCCTTTTTTGGTGTGCAGGGCTGTCTGCCCGTGGCGCACTGCCGTTGCGTCTGGGGGTCTTGAGCGGTCCCCAGAAGCCAGAGGCTTCTAGATGCTCTGAGATGCATTCTCAGCCTTATCTGAGACCAAAATGAGTGATTCCAGATGAATAGTATTTCTGTTTTGAGAATACAATTTACCTTTTTTTTTAACCCTTTTTTGGTGTGCAGGGTCGTCTGCCCGTGGTGCACTAGTATTGCGGACGGGGGTCTGGGGGTCACTCAGAAGCCAGAGGGTTTTAGATGCTCTGAGGTGCACTCTCAGCCTTATCTGAGTACCCTAACAACCTTTTGTTACATTAAAATATGTACTATGACCTCAAATAATAGCCTTTTTTGTCTGCATGTTGCTGGACATGTATCACCAAATATTAAAGTTGTAGGTTACTATTTATGGCAGTAGCTTGTCGCATTTACCTTCCTCAGTTTGCATTTCCCCTTGCATTCCGCTTTTGCCATATACCGTGTATAAGACGCACCTTTTTACACGAATTTTTACACTCAAATCGGGGGTGCGTCCTATACACAAAATTAGAAATCTAGGGTGTTTTACATCGAGTCCGCAGGCCCCACGACGTTTCGAAATATATGACCCTGAATTCAACTCTACCTTGATTAATCCATAGACTGGTGAACCCATCGATGTTTTAACACCTTAACCAACAAAGGCATCCAGAAAGACTCAATTCAAGAGGTAAAATTTTGGATTGAGTGTGTAATATTAGGTAGGACACGCGGAGACAGGGCGACCGCACGTCAGGTGAAGAAGTAGGTCTATCTTGTAACTGAACTCTAGAGGCAAAAGCTGATCACCTCCCCCATCGCCCCGATGTTAATGGTAAGTTCATGACAAATTCTAGAATAATCCGATGAACCCTTTCAGTAAACATCTAAAACCCTAAGTAGAAGCCTACCTTTGTTCAAAGGGGGATAACATGGTAATTAGCTCTACTGTATTTGAATTTGCAGATGCAAGTAAAGTACGTTTTATTCATAAGCAACTTCCACATGCCCAGCGTTATTTAGCACAATGCATCCAGGATATGCTTTGTGCTACACACTCCTAGCTTTCGGATTATACTTTGTTTTGAAATAATTCTACAATGGGGGTTATTTCCAAGTAATTCCCTGTTATTTCACAGAATAGATTCTGTATTGAGGGCTTCAAATCTTTTTGCGAAATAGGATTATTGAGTTATTTTGATTCATATCCATCCCAAACCTGCCACCAACACTCCTAATAGGTAAGACAGATACCTTCTAACGAACTTCAGTGTGATGAGGACAGGTTTAAGACACAGGCAGCTGTAACCGAAAATATAGACCTATAAGAGCAATAAAATGATGATAAAACGAGATTCAAATGGTCTGTTATGTTTGTTTACTATATAAAGAAGACTTCTTTATATAGTAAACAAACATAACAGACCATTTGAATCTCGATTTATCATCGTTTTATTGCTCTTATTGGTCTATATTTTCGGTTACATATGCCTGTGGTTATGACCAGGCAGTCCCAAGGGTGCCTGCAGCCCCAAAGAATGTGATGGTAAAAAAGTTTGGCTATTGAGCTCTTGACAAGATCCTTCTTTCCAAGCTTACATAATGCCGATTGTTGCAATAGCACTGATTACTATCACAACTTATTTTTCTTCTTCCATACCAATTATTTTTTCAAATTTTCAGAGCCAGAATTCAAACCTTGTTTTTTTTTCAAAATATAATAAAACAGTGGTTATATATGCTGGTTATATAAACGGCAGAGGTCCAGGATTTTGATATGATAGGGGTACTTTGTCTAAATTAAACGGAGTAATTCAAATAATTGGAAATGGTGGGGGAGGGGTTAGATATTTTAGTTCTCAAAACTGCCAATAGGGGAACATCTCTAGGGCATAAGAGACTTCCTCATATATCACATTTTTCGTGACTTGGAATATCAACATCAACAATTTCATTTTCTAATTAGTCTTACTACTTAACATTTCAGTAACGTAGTGATGTCTAGAATGCAAGATTTGACACATGGGATATTTTTGCTTATATCACTCAACAAATCCTACCATGTCCTGTAGTCTGCGTCAGAGACTCGGAGCTATATACACAATGGGAGTGTCCGCCAGTGGCCAATTACCATAGGCCCAGTGGTCAAGCAGTCGAGCCTTTCCAGCTATGAGAAATGAAAATGAGGATCTGTGACATCACTAGATGCTAAGGTAGCAAACCCTAAATCCTGACTCAATTGGGCTGAGGAGGCCACTCTGGCCATGAAGTCCTCACGCACATTTGACAGACCTTTGCCGAATACCTGTACCGGTATATGATGTACATCATTTCGGTGTGCATTCGTTTTCCACCTCTTGACAGTGGTTCATTCCTTCACTTAGCGTGAAGCTAGTCAGGAGCGCTACCAGGCCATCTATGCTGCAACACTCGACTACCTGCTGAAACCCATGTGGAGCGTCTCTCGTGTGAGATCTGCCGGCTACCAATCTGTGTATTGACTTCATGGAATATATAAATAGTGAAGTATGTTTTCTACTAAATTAAACCTGTCAACTCAATATCTGAAACACTTCCTTAAATTGAATTTTTGGTAGATCCAGGGACTTCCATCACTTAATTGAATCTCTCTGGTAGATCCTGAATTTTTCTCTCCATTTTTTCAGTGTGGTAACCCATTCAAGTTGAAGATCAGAGTATGTTTAATAGCCAGGTAATCATACAAAGCATGTTGGAGACAATACATGATTGACCCCCCCCCCCCCCCCCCCTCTCAATCAACCTTTTTTACTTGTGGGCTAGTTCATAATATGAGATTTCTTATTCGAAGTAGCAAATCAATTGGTTTATTTTGTAGTTGAAAGTTAACCCTTGTATAGTGGACAGCTAACTAGGTGTGGTGTTGGATATTTAGTATAGGTGGCAGCCCCACATGGACTGTCAAATTTACTTTCTAGTTTGCCCTCCAGAGGGCTGGGCTCTTTTTGTTGTTCTTGTTATATTGCTCAAAGGTAGAGGAAGTGGAAGTCTCAGAAGTTTGGTTGGAAGTATTTGAGAGCTCAGTCATTGTACCCACATACCAAGTGTGTCCAAGGCGTTAAGCCTCCTAACATTTAAGAATAAAGTGGAGTTCATGCAAGAGCATCTGTTAATTGTAGTGATACCAACCTAACCTGTCAACTAAACCTTGTAAGATCTAATTGTAATTTTGTAAATTTACCTACAAATGTCAGAAGCCAAACCCTAATGGGGATTTCAAGCCAAAATCACAGGGGTTGCTCCATAGTTGATGATCTTATAAAATTTTGGTCAACAAAAGTTATTTGGCATATCAAAACAACCCTCAAAATGAGCACATCATTCAAAATGCCTATTGCCTAATTTGAGCTCTGTAGGGGGTCTCTTATATTAGCCAGTCAGGCTCTTTCTTAATTAGGTTTGATGACCTTACCAGTATGTATGCAAGCACGGTTCTCCAGGGTAGTGTCGCTACAGATACATATTTGCATGTGTGGCATTGGAAAAGTTAAAGCAGTTGCATGTGGAAAGTTGCCCAACGCAATTAACGATAATACAGGTAGTCCGGAATGAGGATCTCACTGCTTTGAAAAGCTAGTCTCATAAAATAAATGATCCAAGTAACCAATATAGCTTTAGAAAAATAAGTGAATTATTTGCTCATCTAACTTTCACACATCAGATTTGTTGGTTATAAACCAAGTAATTTTATAGTATGTAATGGCGTCGAAATAGTACAGCTCGTAGATTCTGAAGGCTACTAACCCTACCATATCTCTCTACTTAGACTCTAGTCATTACCACCCTATTCACCAAGTTACCATAGAGGTGCTTTTTTCTAAATATTGAATAAAATCCAAAAAGCAAAAGGTAATGATATGGTTTCTCACCAATTCACAGACTGCCGCTGGTTAAACACAATGCTTTATCAATTATTTCAACAGTTCGCCCATGAATCCCATGCTTGTTAGCTGGTGTGGGTCATATTGAATAAAATTACAGGAGGATCTGATCTCCCTTTTGACTGGTAGAACTTAATTGGATGTCCCAATTGAACCCTGATATAATTAGAATCATTATCTAATAACCCTCTAGCCCACAAAGCAACACCTGGATTTCCAAAACTGCCACTTTCTATGAAGCCCCTTCTAGGTGGATATAAAAACAACTGACAATTGATATCCCTCTGTCATATAAAAAAGTTTTTATTTCACACACATTCACCCGCTCTCCTCTCATACCACTCAACCCTAACACACAGAACCAAGACAGGAACAGCACCTGAAATGGTCCTCAGTACATTAAATGTTGTAAAAGGAGGCTGTTTCTTTAGAGTAGTGTTAGAAAAATGTGTGTGCTATCCCCATATGGCAACGCAATGCTTACTTTGTAGTAGGGGTCCTGACTGATCTTGTTTCAATTACTACAAGTACAGCATATGCCTTTGCCAACCGTTACCTTAACAAACGTGAAATATTAGAAAAATATCTATATTTTATCAACCTACCAAAAAAGTAAGTTGAATTGAATTTGTAGCAGGGGGTCCTGATTCTGCTACAAATAAAATATACATATCATACCAAACCATAGTAAAGTCTTAAAAGCCACAGCCTGCATACTCCATATACACCTAAGTGTACAATGAAGATCTTACACTTAACAGATTGATACAACAGTGAGAAGGGCAAGAGTATCCTCATGGAATGACAAAAGTTTTTAGAGAAGAAAGACTTCTGTAAACACCAGGTTACGGATATACAGTTTATACTTTTTAAGTCTTCGACTTCTACCGAATCTTGACCACTTGCTGGTAAACCGCGGCTCAAGTCTGTAGTCTTCGTTCTTTGCTCAACCCTCCCTCCAACTCAACCAAATATATACATGCTCTTTTCCCGGTAGTAAGTCTCTTGAGCACACTCTAGTTTGCCTAGTAGCGGTAGTGCTCTGGCTTGAAGGGACCCTCCTGTGGGATACCCAGGTAGGAAGCCTGGTCTTCGGAAAGCTTGGTCAGTTTCACACCAAGATGGCCGAGATGGGCAGCTGCTACTTCCTCATCAAGCTGAAAAACAAAAACCGGGGAATCAGAAAGATATAGAAGAGAATTTGGAGCATAACTATTTTTTTGTGACATTCTAAACCAAATCTTGACTGTCATGTGGTTAAGGGTGGAGATGTTTCACAATCATAACGAAACCATAGACTATCCTGAAGTCCCTGGTAACTTTCCTGCATTCTCAAATCGTACCTTTTCCCCAGATCGCTAGCAGCAGTGAGCTTAGCCAGCCATTGGTGCAAAACATATTATTATCATTAAGGACTTGGCTATAAGGCAGCTCCTGGCAATAAGTAAAATAAGTTGTAAAATTTCTGTATTCTCTAACTCCAAGTCTTTAAGTTCTTCAGAATATTTTGCAGTTTTAGCTCCCACTACAATTTCTCCGATTATAAATCTACTTCTTGATTCCAGCTCAATCTTTCATGAACACCATTTCTTATTTGTGCGCGAACCCTTTGCATTCAATGCTACTTCATATTTTTCTGTGTCAGATAGGAATACAATTGTTACAGCACTACTCTGACAAGCCCTTTTTACAAGCTTAATTACAGCGACCACTAGTGTGCACTAGAACAATTTCAAAAGTCTACAATCTCCAGTGAGGGTTTGAATTAGTATGAATATAAAGAATGATATGGCGACTCGAGTGGACATTCCACTAGTACCACAGGCCACAAGCACAGCATATGCACAGCTTTACACTTTAACCCTTATGCTGCTGGTGAATAATTTGGCAAATACAAAATGATGCAAAAATCCTGAAAAATGACTGAAACCCTGACACATGGGTACTCATATGAGAGTACTCGGGGAGAGCTATCAAATGAATACCAATATGGCAGGGTTTATGCAATTATCAAAAATCTTTGCATCCGTGTGCTGACGATGAAAGTAGCCTCAGCATTGGTAGGGTTAAGCCCCAGGTGTGACAGCTTTGTAATGAACGTACCTTCTTGGGGAGTGTGACAACCTCAACCTTGTACTGGTCAGACTTGGTCCAGAGCTCGATCTGGGCGAGCACCTGGTTGGTGAAGGAGTTGCTCATGACGAAGCTGGGGTGGCCCATGGCGCAGCCCAGGTTAACGAGACGGCCCTCAGCCAGGAGGATCAGGTGTCTGCCACTCTTCATTGTGTAACGGTCCACCTGAACAACATAGAATATACTCATAGTAAAATAAACACAATATGCAGTACTAAACATTATCATATCACTTCTCCGACATTTATTAAATGAAACCATTTTCTTTCTGGATTTATTTCATTCTTGTACCTGATAATCCAAATAACTATTATAACTTCACCCCTTTTATTTAAATATGCTTTTAATTAATATCTTCCTATAGGCACCAACCAATATTTCAACATGTCAAATAATCAGTTTTATCTTGACTAGTAAATCAGGACTAGTCTGGTAGTTTACTGGCCCGATGGGCCCTTTTCACATCCGTACTAGTCTAGACTAGTAGTGCTGACTTCTATATCAGACCCTGTCCATAACATGTGTCCATAACGTACCTGTGGTTTGATGTTAGTTTTTTCCTTGCAGTTCTCGTTCAGCCAGGCAACATCGATTTCACAATCGAAGTGACCGATGTTACAGACGATTGCGTCCTCGGGCATCTGTGAGAAGTGTTCTCCCTTGAGGATGTCCTTGCAGCCAGTGGTTGTGACGAAGACGCGGCCAACCTTGCAGGCCTCTTCCATGGTGGTGACCTCATAGCCTGAAAAGAGTAAGCAAGATCATGAGCTTCATGAAAAAAAAACTAAGAATTTTTAAAAAGTACTCTGCAAGTTTGCCCTAACTCAAAGAGAACATATTTGCTATGAATACTGCTATTGATGCAGACGAGTTAAATGCTTATGCAAACCCATAAAAGGTCTTACAATGCATTTGTAGAAGTGATAACCATAATTTTGATGCAAACTGAAAAAGTAACCTCAAATAAATACTGTCATATTCAATAGATTATATATCTTATTTTTACAAAATCTGTATCTTGATTGCACAATTGTTATCTATCTGAATTTAAACGGAACAAAAAGGCAGGTCACTATCTTACCTTCCATAGATGCCTGGAGGGCGTTGATTGGATCGATCTCCGTCACGATCACACGTGCGCCGAAGGCTTTGAGTGCGGCAACACTGCCCTTGCCAACATCTCCGTAACCAGCGACGACGCACACCTTACCAGCCAACATGATGTCAGTAGCACGCTTGATACCGTCCACAAGAGACTCACGGCAACCGTACAAGTTGTCAAACTTGCTCTGCAAAATGAAAAACATACATAATTAGCTTTACTTATTAATAAAGACAACCAAGAAAATTGGAAAATGGATGAGAGTTCATGTGGCCAATAATTCTAAGATAGCAATTTCCAATATGTAAATTTTAATACATTTTTACACCAAAAGAGGGGTGGTCTATTCATGAATATTAAGCAAATATATACACAACTTAATGAAATAATGCCATAAACTAAATTAAGTATGTAACATCAGGCTTTATCAGCAAACTTTTTAAATAGCCGAGTCGCCCATACCTTGGTGACGGAATCGTTGACATTGATGGCAGGAACCTTCAGTTTTCCAGCTGCGGCCATCTTGTACAGGTTGTGGACACCAGTGGTGGTCTCCTCGGAAAGACCCTTGATTCCTAAATAAGATAAGTGCATTCATTAGTTGACCATAATATAAAAGTAATAATCAGATATAAGAAAATCCTTCTTTTAGCGACCAGAAAGTATCTTACAGTAAATTGAGTATGAAAACTGACTTTTCCCACATTTAGTTTGTAGTTTGCAAGTAAATGCTTAATTTATAATTTATCTTCACAAATCTCATACAACCATATCTTACAGTGATGTGATCGTCGAAACTTAACCCACATCTCATCTCCAAATAGTTTGCAAGTCTGTACATACTTACTTAAATCAAGTTATTTTCAAAAATCTCATACAACCACATCTTACAGTGAATTAAGTGTCGAAACTTGACCAACATCTCATTCAAATAGTTTGCAAGTACACGTACATACTTCTGCAAATCTCATACAACCACATCTTAGAGTGAATTGAGTGTCGAAACTTTTTTTCTTATATAAAAGTCTACCAGATACTTTTTTCTGTTAATTTTTTTTCTGACAGTCGAAACTTAACCCAAAACACGTACATGCTTAATTCTTTCACAAATCTGCCATGAGGAGATGGCAGTTGGTACGTACCTGGAAGGTATTGTGGGTACTTCTCGTGGACGAGGTTGGTCAGATCACCTCCATCGTCAAGGATCATGTTCAGGGGCTGGCCATCTGGGAAGACCAAGGTCTGCAAGAAAAATGGACAATTTCCTTAGAAAACCTCAAGTCTAGTATCATCTCTGAAAATGCTGATTGCAAATTAACTTGCTAGGAGGCATTCTTACAAAATAAAAACATTGATGTTTTTTTTCCTTAAATAGGTACCCCCTCCTCCCCCCCCCCCCCCTTCAAAAAATATATATATATATAACACTACACAAGGAGGTAGCAATTCAACATGATACATGGGGTAAATTATCCAAAGGTTCCTATGCAAATCTTGCATAAAATACACAGACTTCTCCTTCATACCAAAAATAATAAGTAATTTTTTGGATTATATATATTACGTCGATTGGGGTTTTGAAAGGCGGAAAAAACTCAAGGGTAGGACATATTTTTGAGTAAAAGCTTGTTAGGGTCAGATTACTTATTCAAGCCATATCAATTGATTCACACTGTTGGTATTTAAGCGCCACACCTACCTGCTCAACACACCACAGGTATTCCTCATCAGTCTCGCCCTTCCAGGCATAGACTGGCACGCCAGTCTTGGCGATGGCAGCAGCAGCGTGGTCATGGGTGGAGAAGATGTTACAGCTGGACCACGTGACCTGCAAAATAGAAACCAGTCTATTAGAAAACATTCATGAATTTAGAGAGTATTCAGACATAATTGCTAAAAAAAAAGAAATAAAAATGGACAGGTCTTAAGACATGTAATATTTGAAAGACTACTGAAAACAAAAGGCTGAGGTAAATTTATTATCTTTGATGAAGGGGTTGAAAGAAAAAATACTGGTTTAGATACAACTATGAATTAAAAGAGCAGAACCAATTCATTCACACCTTTAATGCTATTTCTTGGGGGAATCTCCGCATATGATAGTATATTGAGTGAGCAGACTTAATGAGATATCATCTTCATATAAACCTATTCTGCCCTTATTGAAATGCAAACAGGTATTGTCCAAAATGGTGAACTTAAAGATATTTATAACAACTTAAATATGCTTAGGTCATGCCTGGCCTACTGAGGACTGAATAAAAGTTATTTGAAAATAAAATACTTACATCGGCTCCCAGTTCAGTGAGGGTCTCGATGAGCACAGCGGTCTGCAGAGTCATGTGCAGACATCCTGCAATACGCGCACCCTTCAGGGGCTTCTTTGGGCCGTAGACGCGACGCATCTGCATGAGACCGGGCATTTCATTCTCAGCCAGAGTGATGGCCTTGCGACCCCAATCGGCGAGGCCGATGTCAGCTAAAAAGAAAATAACAAACATGGTGAGCATGGATTACCTTAACACATTTATCTTTGCAGTGACGACTTAGGACCTGAATCTTTTAGGAAATTGATGGTTTCATAAGCCAAACTGAGTACACCTCTGGATGCATTGTTCATACCCGAGGCGCGTATGGACTACAGCACAGTTGTTCATATTAAGATGTATTCACATCTCAGGTCCTCTCTCAATGTTTTGGGAACAAATGGGATTTGGAAATGGCTTTCATACCTAAGGGGTGTGCATTTCGAAAAAAATTTAAGGAGCATTATTTGATGGAATACAATTAACATTTTTCCTTCAAATCTCTTGCATAGGTGGCTTACTACCAAGTGATTTTAATTGGTGTCATTTAATCAACCATGCACTAACGTTTTTGTGTCTTAGTGTGGTTGGATGTAAGCACATTAAGTCATCACAGTTCACGAAATTTCCATGACTTGAGACAATCAGGACTTGATAACGAGGTACGCAACTCACCCAAGTATAATCTTTACAAAGGCATGACAATTATTAACCGCAATCAGTCTTTGGACTTGCTTCAACCTTCCCTACATTCCCTGGAAATTTCCACCACCAATTATCATTTCCTGGAAAATTCCACCACTTGAAAAAAATTCCACCATTATCACATAATGGCCCTGACCTGTATCGAATGACAGCTCTTGAGCATCATGATATTGTTGACTTTCATCCTTCACCTTTGACCATTTTAATAATGTATGTACTACGTAGTACCAGTGCAGGGCTCGACATTAAGAGTAAGGACTACCCTACTGCCCAGGGCAGGTAAAAATCAGAGTGCAGGGTTTGACTTTCCCAGGGGCATATGCCCCACAGATTTTGCTGTGGGCCCCTAGACTTTTCTGACTAGGGCCCCAAAAAAACATGCAAAAGTAACCAGAAATCCTGTTTTTGACCACTATTTTTTTTTTTATCAAAACACCTTTTCGGGCTCCTAGCCTGAAATCTAAATGTCAGACGCTGGAGTGTGCCTGCCCTACATGGCAGGTATGATTTCATCACGTAACTTCTGAGATTCTATGACACAAGGGAAATCCAACATTTTTTCAACAGCAAAAATAATGCTACAGCAAGAAAACACTTAACTGGTACAAGTATAGTACATACAGAAAAGTCACTTGTGTTCATTCTATCACACCCTTTGCCCAACAGTGGCAGATAAAGGTGTTCAAAGGGTTTTATGTACCCCCTTTAAAAATATTGATTATCGTGCTTAAAATCAAAGAGGTGGATCTATCTCACTGTTAAAACTAACCCCGCTTATACAGAACTAACCCATCCACAGAAATCCTGGATCCGCCACTGAGTTAAACTAGGCTACCCCTGAGAATACACTTCCAGGGTCCAGAGTATGATAGATGACCGAGCTCAGAGCTGACCCTGGTTAGATTAGATCCAGGACTCAACATGTTGTACATGGTGCTTTAAACAGCCTTGTCAAGTCCCTTGTAATCTTTTAAAGGGTCATATGTCAGGGGCCAACAAGATTTCAATTATCTATATTTGCCAAGTTCCAGTTGATACCAGTTTTTATTGACTTACCTGGCAAAATATCAAATTGATAAAATTTTTATTTATATGTGGCACCTTTGACTTCATTTCAGATTCTACTTTAATGACCAACATGACTTCTACATGCACAAGTCACTTTTGGCATCAGGAGCCAGTGGATAATAGCAATTGAGCAGAAAAATAGACAATAAGATAAACTTTTGCACCAAATTTACTTTACACTGAAAATTAATCTAAACTCGAGTGGTATGCCTTCAGTCAATACTGTAGTGTACTTTCTGAACTTGTTTTATATTCAGCAGTTCACAAAATTCAGTGACATGAACAATCACGTGAATGTCAAATACTTCACTCAATGTAATCCAAAGTTCATACACATGATTACCTCATCCCAGTAGCTCTGTGCATGTAACTAGTACATATGAATGGGACACACTGAACAGGACTTGCAAACAATCAAAGCACATTGAAATAAAACCTGTAACAGACATTTAACTGTTACGCATATTTAAGTGGCAAATAAAATGCCCCGAAGTGCTGTGCTGGAGTATTAACATTAAGGCTAAAGCGCTTCTGGTAATAATCTGATAAAATTGTGGCCTAAAGTGGTTTTATGAGCCCAATACATGAGTGATACAACAGCCCACAGTAATATAATATTATAATATACTGGTCTATGTATGTTGATTACCTGCATATCTAAGCTCCACACTCATCAGGGATTGACCTTTTCAGACAGAAGCAGATTTGGTTCCGAGAATTTCATATTTAGGAGCAAATAAATCCTTATCCTAGTGCCTTAAAATTTTGCCAGACACTGTCTATGGACATGCTCTCCCAGAAATTTCTTTAAAAACATGTGCTTGCCGTTGCATTTTTGGCCACTGCTAGGTAAAATAAGTTGATAATGATTTCTAAAGAGAAAAATAATTAAATTACTCCTATTGATAACTGATATGTTGAATTGCAAACTTGGCTCCTTCAAGTTACCATGGTCGCAGAATCACCTGATCAGATCATCAAGAGGCATATGCCCCTAAAACGACCATTAAGGTCAATCCCTGCTAATGCCTGCCTTCAACAGGTAAGCTCTGCAGCCTGCAGGGCAATTGATAATGCGAATAAAACTTAACTATGTGTCACCTGCCTCACTGGCCATGAGCGACAACAATGCAATGAAGCACAACTATATAATACTTACTAATAAACATCACTATTTCCAATTAACTACCTGCAACGTCCTGGTATGGTCTTACAATTATGTGAACACTGAGGCAATCTTAAGTAAAGAATGAATCCCTACATGAAAAGACAAAGTCTCCAATATCTCAAGTAATACTCTTGTTCGCCAGTGCATTTGACTAACCACCACACTTCCATATCTCGATTCCCTATGACAGTCATGTAAACAATTCAACTGTTGATTTCAATGGTACTGGACAAAGCTTACAGTAACAAAGCATTGCCTTAGTATGCCATTGATCATCATCATGCATCCCCACATGTATGTAAACACCATAACCAGGAAGTATACAGCATACAACTCAAAACAGACATCGCTCTAATAGAAGCTAGCTGTAATATTTGAAGTTGTCAAGTGCCAAAATATTCTGAATTCTCAAGAATTACACCCATTTTAGGGCCTGTGGTTGACTTGACAGGTGTCAGTGCCACAGGTAGTTCGCGACATCTATAAATCGGTACAAGAACTACAGCTGACCCTCGACTAAGTACAAGTTGCAATATCATATTCTAATTTGTAAATAAATAATTGCATAACATATATTGCCTTTTCAAAGGGCAAGATGATAAACCCACTCACCAACTTTGTAAGCAGGCTTCTGAGACATGTTGATCGGTTGGTGGATCTGAGAGAAAGAGGAAGATTGTGAACACGCTGAAGGCTTTATAGCGGCTTTCAAACCGGTGTTCCATATTTGGTGTGTCGATTTTGCAAGGCCTCTCGTGATTCGCTGGTAAATATTCCCCCTGACCTATCACAAATCGCTTTGTATCTGACAGCCTCCGGATCACATGATTGCAGCCATTTTGACTATCTGAAATTAGAAAACCTTTGCCTTGGAAAATATTTTCAAGATGTTATCAGAATACATTTTTAACATCGATAACGGGTATTTAGAAGCCCTTACACGGGGATTCAAGGCTGGTATTTTAAAGCAGTCAGATTACCTGAATTTAGTACAATGCGAAACATTAGAAGGTAAGTCAGCTGTGAAGTTAAATGTCTGTGATAACTGATATGGTTTCATTGATTCCTAATTTAACTTGTCATTTTGTATTTAAGGTTTGACCAAAATCCTCCTTAATATTTTCGATACTGACCATACCTTTACCAAGTCAATGGTCAGCTTTATATACTTGTTGAAATCATTTTGCAGTATATTTCCCTAGTGATTAAATGAGTCAGCCAAGATACCTCATCATCTTGTGACGTTGTGTTATGTTCTATGTTGCCACTCCCCCTCCCATAATTGAAAGAAGAATTATAAGAAAAGAACACCAACCCTTTCTTCATGAAACATTTTTCATTTTCAGGCATTGAAAATTGATATGAAATAAAAAGTACAACCCAAGTATATAGGCTTACTCTGAAACTACACCTAGAACCATAATCATGGGTTCTTTTCTGCCCTACATGATATAGTCATGTGTCAGTTACACTTGTATTATAGGTACATTTGATAAATACAGAGTGTAGTAGAGAGGGGTTTTGCCTAGCATCATTAAATAGGGCCTCCAAGGGGCTTTAAGGATTATTCCATGAACACTGACTTACCCTACATGAAATACCATGGGAACATGTTTTCACAGATCTAATACCAGATTCATAATCTTATGTGTGTGTTTTGTATTTTCATTCAGAATATTTATTTAAATTAAATTTTATAATTGGATGAAGGTTTGAAATGTTGTAAGCCAGTAGCACCACCACCAAACACTTATTTAATACATCCACATTAAAGTAAGTTTGATAGAAACAATGCACAACAATTTAGCATCTGCCTTTGGCGAGTAAAAAATGAGCTCTCACTCTCAGAAGTTTTATTTTAATGTATCCTATTAAATTAATATACAGCATTAAAAAGCTGCCCTTCATACAACATTCTGCACAATAGAATATGCCAGATGATATTTAAGCATAACATTGACATTGCCTAGAGACAGGTTATATCAAATGTCTTTTAAAATACTATTACTTAAGGTGCATTTCTTTAAAATGCATTTCTCTGGATTGATATGTATATTGTATATGCCAGTAAAGTAATTACTACTCTGTGAAGGTTTTGTATCAAAAGGAAGAAATAAGAGAAACAAGAACAAGTGATGTAGTAGCAATTATGACAGCAAATTAGTGCTCATTCCATAGATAGATACAGTAAATATTTTTTTACCTATATTAGAGGGGGGGGGGGGACGGACTGCTTAAGATCTGAATCACCTGCCATTATAGGCATGTAGCTCCATGAGTCAGTTTTCAAGGCCTGAGATTTTTTTCAATTTTATTATCACTTTATCAGCTAAATGCTGTCCTGAGATGAAAGCCTGTGGTCCAGCTTTTGCCTGTCAATGTTCACTATCCAGAGTATTTCTCCTAGTTTTTATCTAGATATACAATTATCAACTCCAAACCCTGATACTACCATTTTAATCTCTGAAATTTTTGATAAATCATTCCTTTATGGAAATTTTTGTATCACCCCATTTATTCTGAATTGAGACCCTTAGCCAGCTACTTTTATGTTGTATATTTTAAATGTTGAATAGAGTTAGATATGAACTAATTTGTAAACATTTCATTATTCAATCATTTCATTGAAAGTTTGATAATTTAAACTTGCCGGTCAACTTATATCCAAGTCAGGGATGAGGTCATCAACCATTTTTACTTGCCATGGCAAGGCACATCTATAAGCTCCTCTGAGTGATTACTTATAAATGGTTGTTATCTCAAGTGTAGTCTTAGCCAGCAAGGTGTCTGGGTGTCATTTGGACACCCAAGCCATTGGACGTCCAATTTCTTTAGTGTGGAATTTCTTGAAATGTCAATTTCAAATATGTATTTGAATTGTTTTCACCTCAATATAACCCGCATGGCATCGTATATGGGTATTATACACTATTCAGATAACTAAATAGTAAATACATGTTTATGGTTGTAATCTGAGTATATCATGATTTCCCCTGAAAATTTGACACACCCAGTCTATAAATCCTGGCTAAGACCCTGATCTCAAGTACTAACTTGCCTTATCAATTTCACTACAAGACATCTGATATTTCTGAAGCCCAACTATCTGCTGACTGAAATATAATTATACATTTGTCTTAAAATCTATTTTTCAGACTTGAAACTCCACTTGCAGAGTACAGATTATGGAAACTTCCTTGCCAATGAGGCTAGTCCTCTTTCTGTGTCTGTCATTGATGATAAGCTCAAAGAAAAAATGGTGGTAGAATTTCAGCACTTGAGAAATCAGGCTGTGGAGCCACTCTCTACCTTCATGGATTATATAACGTAAGTCAGTTTCATGGATTATATAATGTAAGTCAGTCTTAAGTACTAGCAGAAAGTTGGGTGAAGTATTAACCTTATACATGAATTATCTCTCATATCATGCTAAATGTTTACAGAGTAAGTTAATGGTCACTTCTGTTTTGTTTTGTTTTATTGCTGTTTCAATTGATTCAAATTTGGCATCCAATACTCAATCAACAGGGTGGCCCCAATATTGTGATGAACCCTTTAAATTCATTATTAATTAACGCTAAAGTGACAAGCTAGCAGGAATTTATGATAGAAATCAATTGTTTCATGGTTCAAGTCATTTTGGTTATCATCAAATGTTTTAAAAACACAGGGGCAATTTGCTTTAGTTATGGAGATCAGTTCTCCCATGGAATGAATTATCAATTCTAAAACTACACCTAGATAAGAACCATAATCATGGGTTCTTTTCTGCCCTACTTATTGGGTATTTCCCATATATATATATAGCTATGTGTTAGTTACAAGTGTATAAGTTTCTTGTGTTGATATGAATTTCAGGTACAGCTACATGATTGACAACATCATTCTGCTCATCACCGGCACCCTCCACCAGCGCTCCATCACAGAACTCATCCCCAAATGTCACCCCCTCGGCAGCTTCGAACAGATGGAGGCCATCCATATTGCTGCCACCCCTGCCGAGCTCTACAATGCTGTGCTCGTAGACACACCTCTTGGTAAGCAAAACTGAATGGGTCTCGAGAAGCAGACTTTTATTAACTCTTATGTTGTTGGTGGCTAACTTGGCCATTACAAAGTGATGCAAAAAAACTGAAAAAAGACAGAAAACTCTGGCACATGGGTACTCATCTGAGAGTGCTCAGTAAGAGCTATCCAATGAATACCAATATGACAGGGTTTAGATGGTTTTCAAAAATCTTGTGATTTTCTAGACACAATTTATTATTATTGTGGTATCTGTCAAAGATAAGGATATTTTGGAAATAGTTGAAGTAGAAATGGTAAGAGTTTATCAATCTCCAAAGTTCTCTGTTAATTTTTGTTTGTGAATTTGTGAACCAAATTGTGAATTCATATAATGATTACCTGTGCTCTGCAACACATATTTTTGTCATAACCTCTGAGGAATAAAATGCATTTCAAAATGAATGGATTGTGTTATGGTTTACTTTGTTTTTGAATTGCAGCTCCCTATTTCATTGATTGTATATCTGAGCAGGACTTGGATGAAATGAACATTGAGCTGATAAGGAACACATTGTACAAGGTATGGTATTGTTTCATGGATATGCAAAATATCTTAATCTTTTACTTAACAATGTAACGTTAAGAATAATAATTAAACTTTTCTGCTCTGCTGTGTGAAAGAATCTCTTTTAAAGTGAGACATTTTTCACTACCATCATATCAGCATTTCCTCAATTTAATATCAGTTTTATACTCTATAGAAATGAAATAGTTTAACCCAATTCTTCTATATTAATAGCACCCTACAACATTGCTCTTATTCTTTTAAAAAACCTATCCCTTACAAAACTGCTAAAATCTTGTGTGAATATCACCTGAATTCTTTGCTTCTCTTTCCAGGCATATCTAGAAGATTTCTACAAGTTTTGTGAGGATCTTGGTGGAGCTACAGCTAACGTCATGTGTGAAGCCTTAGCGGTGAGTTAATCCACTCATTCCTGAACCTTAGATTAGGGGCTTAGCCACCTATGCGTCCAGCGTGTCATTTGGACACCCAGAACACTATTCTTTGACTGTTTGGACACCCAAAAGTTTAGGTCAGGATTTGCTGATGATGACTATTCCTAGAAGAAAGTGCATGTAGTGTCACTCCTACAATACAAACAAAGCAGATACTGGCCTAAAAAAAGCATAGGGTTTATATAGGGTTTAGATCATTAGTAGTGTGAACTTTGTACCACACTTTGGACCCCCAAAAGTCTATGAAACCTCTGTTTGGACACCGTTTCCAAATCCTGGTTCAGACTATCAGAGATCGCGTTGACGCCGTCAGCATATGCAAATGACGCAATCTTTTACAAAAGGACGCAAACATTTAGGTGAAATGCGTACCTCAAGGACGCACTTCAGCCAACCTCAAGTGGGCTTGAGTATCTGAATAGCTTGGCCATTTACGGCCCTTAATGGCCAGCCCACACAGCAGCTATCATCCCGGCAAACAACTCCCCACACAGTAAGCACCGTGTCAGGCCTGCCTCTAATTAGGTCAAATGTCAGCTTTCCACATGCAGACGATACTTTGTTGCAAGGACCTCACTTCCTGGTTCGATGCTATCATGTATATACAGCTCCTTCAGAGGAGCACTCAATCAACAAAGAAGAGGCTAGCTTACGTATTAGCTCAAACAGTGGAAGCCTGTGTGTGTGTGCCTCTCAAAATAAAAGATATAACAATGATAATGAATGACTCATTAGAAAGAAAAGAAATGCTGCCCAGTCTAACCTATTAATATGCAACTTAGGCAAAAGGTAGGATTCTTTATTGTACCACTTCATTGATATTATATCACTTCACTATCATGAAGAAACATATTTTAATAATTCTGAAATAAAAAGAAACATCACCTGAAACTGAAGTTCTTGATATTTTTGAATATATTTCTGTTGTAGCTATGTGAAATGAATTATATGATATTTGAGCTGTGTAGAACTTTAGCTTTAGCAGAAAACATTCAGAGTTTGATATTAAAATGATAAATTAAAAATCAGTTTTTGATGCAGCCTCACTTAAACCTGTGATTTCCTGATGTGTAAATTCATCTTTCTTAAAACAGGTATATTTAAAATGATTGAACAAACACAATTGATGTGATCATATTCATTACCTATCTAGATGGGTTAACTTGGGAAGTCTTAAAGGAAATAGTAGACCAGCAAAGAAACAGATTCTAAGATTGAATCTGAAGGAATTCCAAGATTTAACCTACCCTTTTAATATCCCACTTAAGATAAAGAAAAATAAATATCTGAAAAAGAGAATGTTAATACCTTGTACATTTAAAAAAAGGATGAAGGGGTCTGTCACACTTTCTAAAAAAATTTCCAGAAATACAGCTAAAAAAGGGAATTTTTCAAGGGTATTTCCAAAACTTCATGCTCATAATGCACCAGAATGCATCACAGAGCATCTATATTTCAAAAAAATTCCGTGGGGGCTTGCCCCCGGACCCCCCTAGCTGGGACTTCCCGCCTTCGGCGCTCGTGGTGCACAAGCTGCGCGTGCACACAAGGGACTCACTTTTTTCAGGCTTGAGATATTAAGGGGCTGCAGTCTTTTTTTTACCCTAGCGCTAACACTGGACTATGCCTTAGATACTTTTGAAAAGCTTTGAAATAAGCCGAAAACTCATAAAACATTTGAAGAAGAGCTTTTTAGTCAAGCTCTAATGAATATTCCTCTTTCAAATATTTTACCCATCTATGCTTTTTCTAGAAATATTTCATCAAAATTAACAGGCTGCTTTTGGCTGCCCCAACATGAATGCATTCATACAGCAGCTTTTATGATTTCCCTCCATTAATTGAAAAATCACAAAAAATCGTCGCTGAGGTACAAATTGAGTCTCAGTTGAACAGCTTGACATAAGTAGAGAAGTTTTCTCACACCTCTTCAATAATTATTGAGTAAAATCAAATTTTATTGCAGAAGTATATTTTGAATAATATTAAAATAACTAATGCATAACCAAATTCACCAAAAAAGAAAACTTCATTAAGTTTTCTTGATCTATGATTTATTCCCTAATAACACTTATCAAGGAAAACTAGGTATAAGTAATTTCCTTTAATGACGACCTATCATATAGTGGTAGAATTCTGATATCTGCTGAAACATAGATGAAATGAGGTACTTTTTATTTCTTGTAGTTCGAGGCTGATCGCAGGGCCTTCATCATCACCATCAACTCATTTGGGACGGAGCTCACCAAAGACGACCGAGCCAAACTCTATCCTCGCTGTGGAAAGCTGCACCCTGATGGACTGGCCTCGCTGGCCAGAGCTGATGAGTACGAACAAGTCAAGGCAGTGGCAGAGTACTACGCAGTAAGCATTGATAACAAGCCAAACCTGAGTTCATTCATGTTTGAAGTGCTATATGTAAATTGTCGTTTGGAGCCATGATACTTCTGAAAATAATATCAGAAAAGGGCACAAATTCCTGAAATATTTGGAGGAGAGTTGTAGACTGTATTCTGGATCAAGTATATCCTTCAAATATATTTTGAAAGATGCTTTCTTTAGAATATCATCAAAAAGTCAGGCCTTTTTTTTAGCTATTTTGGCCATTAATGGTTTAATAAAATGGTGTCTGGTTGTATTCTGATTTCATTGTTAAAGCCACCTGCTTTTAAACATATCCAAGGACAGCTGAGTGGATATGAGATATAACGTACGTCAAATCTTAATATTTCTACTAATTTCCTTCAGACTTTGGGTTTAAGACTGTCTATTGGATCAGACTGGTTTCCTCCATCATCAGAGACTGTTTGGAAAGCTAGTTAGCATTATGTGTTGTAGAGCAAAAATAAGGTAGTTAAGTCATAACTTCAAAACAAATAAATCATTCTATTGCGAAGGTTCTGATATCACTAATATAATCCAAGATGTATTTTGATACTAGTTATTTCATTCCACAAGATTATTTGGTTCATGTTAGAGCCATTGTTTGCGGTATAAGACCAGCATTGAGATACATGTCTGTTATTGCAGGAATATAGAGCTCTGTTTGATGGAGCAGGATCTAACCCCGGTGAGAAGACGCTGGAGGATAAATTCTTCGAACATGAGGTATGTATTTATGCCATGGATAGGTCTGTTAGGCCTAGATAAAAATGTTTGTCTCCTGTAACGGTCTGAAAAAAGGGGTAGGTAGATCAGTAAAGAAAACATTTTTTTGGGGGGGTTATTTTCTTTTTGTTAAAAAATGTGTGTTTCATGCATGCTTTATGTTGATTGGGAGTTGGAAGGGCAGAAAAAAACTACATGCACCCCGGAATGAATAGTAGTAGCTTCAATCACATTATAATGTGAAGTCAATGGGCTCTGTGCCAAAATAGTATTCCCATGGCATCCTTGTTATCTTGATGCACTGGTGAATTCAACATCAGGGTGCAGTCTAGAGTGATCTCTAAATAGAACCATTCATGTGAGTCCCTCTGAAAAATGCTCTTTTTATGAGCTGATATTTTAAACCAAGCAAAAAAACACAAATGTTTTGCAATATATTTGAAAAGGATTTGTCTGGGTTTGGTGAATATTCCTCTCCCCAAATTTTTTCCATATGATGCTCTCTAATCAGTTCTGGGGGTCACCTCATCAATGACTCGTATCCTCGACCCAAATATTTATACAACAACATGTTCCAAAGAGGTCTAAGTTCAAGAAGATAAGATGGGAATGACATTGGGTTTAGACATCACACTCTGGTGCAATTTTACAGGGCATGTATCATGTGTGTCAGAAGCCATAGGAAAATTATCCTTAAGTGAAATTTCCCATGAAAATTACCTTGTGGCGGAATTTTCCAAGGAATGTACAGAAGGCTCAGTAAAGTCCAAAGATTGACTGCTATCATGTTGTGCCTACCGCCTGAGCATAGGTTACTCATGGTTCTGGGTGACTGATAACATTCAGTACCTGTGTGTTAGTCAAGGGCATTCCCTTGGATGGATGGAATATTTATTTTCTTGTCTGGAATTTGGATTACAGACTCCTATGTCTATATGCACATGTACTCAAGATTGACCCTAGGAAGTTTCCAGACCATGTCCCATACACACTTATCCAAGGTCGAAGTTTAACCCATTCATACTTGGATAGGGATGACAGTATCATTTCAAGTTGAAATGTTGAAGTAAACCACAGAGTGATAAAACCTGATTAAAATATATAGGAAACTAAATGGGAAATTGTTGGTTGTATTCCAATGAACATTTTACCTTTAATATGCCAACCTGCTCTCTTAACCCTTTCCATTCTATGGCTCCTTTTTTCCAATGCATAAGACTGCAAGAATGCTTGAAAACAACCTAAACCCTGCCATGTTGGTATTCATTGGAAAGCCCTTCCGGACTCTGGAGTACTATCAGATGAATACCAACATCGTAGGGTTTCAGGTATATTTCAGCATTTCTTACGTCATTTTGTTTTTCCAAATCAGTCACCAGCAGCAAAAGGGTTAAGAATGTTCTTGCCAGAACAGTCCGGCCTGATTAGGTTGATGCATGCATAAGTGGGTTAGAGCTTGCTTACTGGGCCACACATTAGCTAGTGAAGGGTCCAACGCAATATTTGCCTTTATCATCAGCTCCACTGTGATACTCGCAGCTGATTGGTCAATTGCTGTTGGGTACTGGATTGTATTTCATTGCTTCTCATTAAATGGCAATGTTAGGATCCGGATAAGTGTTTTATCCCCACTCTCAAAGTTTTATCCCACTTCGCCATGGCAACTATGGGTTTGACCTCAAGTTTACAGGTCACAGCCTCGTTTTGAACCCTTGGCGACGAAAAATAAAATGGCGGACATTCCTCTTCACTTTGCCGCCTGACGGATTCTTTTGGCGTTTAAAACATTATTTGCGCATGTTAGTCTGCCAACATGGTGTATACATGAAAATAAAGATGGCAGAAAGTAAATAAGATGGATTTAGGTTGGTATGTTGCACATACATATGAGAAATAATTGCCGTATGGTCGGCGTCAGGTCTGACGAAAATCTCCGTTGCTATATAGCCTGTGGGACTCGACACTTTGGCTACCGCTTTTTTCATTTTCTTTGTGACAAATCGCTCGAATTTGCCATCCAAACTTGGCAAACCCGTTTGGAGCACTAAGTTGTGTATAGATGAACGCACTTTTTGTCTCAACTCTGCATAATGTTAATTTTACCCATTAGGTCCCATTGTGAAATTTGCCCATTGTCAACAATACAAGTATGTTGGGAGGCGTGGGGGGGGGGGGGGGGGGGGGGGGGGGGAGCTGATGATAAATTCGTTATCCTCCTTGTAAAAAAGGGATACGGCCTGGTATCTGCGTTCAGCCAGTCGTATCACACTCGGCCTCCGGCCTCGTGTGATACGACTGGCTTCACGCAGATACCAGGCCGTATCCCTTTTTTACAAGGAGGATAACTAATATTGTAGCCCTGCTAGCTATAAGTGACATTTTAAGATAATACTCAGAGGAATATCAAGAATATGATTAGTTGCGGTATCCATGCTCGTTTTTTGCTCTGTCTACTAATGGACATGTAAATTTCCTTGTGTTTGCAGGTGAAGTTGATGGTGAATGCCTTCATGCAGCAGTTCCACTTTGGTGTCTTCTACTCCTACGTCAAGCTAAAGGAACAAGAGTGCAGGAACATCATCTGGATCTCAGAGTGTGTGGCGCAGAGACATCGGGCAAAAATAGACAGTTACATACCCATCTTCTAATTCATACACAGTGCATAGTTATGAGGAAAAATTAGCTTGGTTCTACTCAGTGCATTTTTGACCTTTCAGGTTCAAATCGGATTGCAGCTGAAATTCCAGGTGTTAGCATATGATCATGTAAACCCCTTTATATATGTAATTTAATTATAATTTTGTATTGTGTGCAATAATGCAGAGAATCTTTCACACAAGTGAATCTTATACACTAATTTCTTAAAAATGCAAGAGGCTCATGTTTACTAGTAGAAATTTACTTATCTGTTTACTGTCTCTGATCTGTTTACGAGAAGGAGTGGCCCAGGTGTTCCATTTAGGAATTGGCTGAAACATTCCATTTGTTTCTAAGACTTCAACCTTTTCTTTGGATGATACCTCTAACTTGGGAGTAGAGCTGTATCGTAACTAATAACGAGCATTTCGTGCATCTAAAATTAATTTCTAAACCCCTATCCATCCCCTCTAATTTGGCTGTATATGGTAAATAAAAGTGTTTGGCTCACTTGTATTTATCAACTAACCCTGGGAATAGCTTCTTTGATTTTGGAAGGCAAAAGTTAAGGGCCTTAGAAGTGAGGCTATAGATGTGGGTTTAAAACCTTCCTGATATTAACCCCCCAGTAGGATTAAAGGTGGTTATTAGAAATTAAGTAACTAGCACTGATAGGTTGCAATACTTAGTTGGTATTGAATTTTCTTTCACCAATATCAGTGTCTACAATGGAAGATGTTAGATATTTAAGAGGTGGTGTCTGTGACTTAACGGGACCTCCAAAATATAGTATTCCAATGGTGTAATGTGAGAAAACTGTTCATTAGCCGTGGAGGTGTAGATCATCTATGTATAATTTATTGTAAATGTGTATATATAAATGTGTCTATGGTTTAGTGAGTTCTGCATGTTGTACAAAGATTCTGTACTTGGATTCTATCACTATGATGTTGGGTGGTGTACTAGTATGAACACAATCTAGTGTTGTATGCCTATATATATTTAAGCAGAATAGCTGATCTAGTACTTAACCCTAAATACTTTCTATTGAACAATAGTATTTATGATGGAAATGGTGAATTTGTCCTATTTATGTTTGATTGATGCTGAGCATAGCTTCAAAGAATTATTGGCAATAACTTTGTTAAAAGAGATGACACAACTTGCTATAGAAATTAACACTCATTCATTAAGTTATTTTAGCAAAATCAAATATATAATTTAAAGGTCAGGTTATTGAATGACCGTCACATTACGTGGGAAATAGAATAAATAATGATAGAATCTGGCAGTCACACTTGCATAGATAGAATGTAGGCTGTTGTATAAATACTTGTTTAGTGTAGAGCACTTAACTGTATATAATTGCAACATCATGTACAACTGACTGTAGCAAATAATAAATGGTACGAGAAGTGACTTACGGTAATTTTGTTTTAATGAATTTGTTGTACTGTATGTGAGCAAATGCTTTACCCATTCATATCTAGAGCATACACCTGGCCTGACACTTAATATCATAATAACACAGTACTACATAGACTTTGAGCAATAATTGACTTTTCAGATACTTTCCCTTTTGAGTTAACAATTCATTTTCACTACAAATTTCAAGATTGGAACATCTAAATTTTTCATGACTTGATACAATATAAATTTTTCCTTAATGCAATATATTAGCAATATTCAAACAATATTTTCATTGCTACTGCCTGCCTCCAAGGTACCTTATATTGTTTAATTTAGCACTTCAGAAATTTTATCTAATGCCTTTGTGCGAAGATATCCCAATAGCAGATACATCAATTTCATAGTGTTAAGCAGTACCAGTATTACAGATCTTAAATGATATGATACTCCCTCCCTTTTGTTACAGGTATTTGGAGGTGTATTGAGTTCTGGTACTTGTCCCTATACAGATACAAATTGATCAACAGAGAGGTTACAAGGAAGGATGTTTGACCTTAGAAGAAAGTAGTTGTAGGATTCAAATATTATGTAACCGTTAATAAACTATGCATTTTCCTGGTTCTATTTTCTACATTTAGGAGAGCCTTCAAGATGGGATCACCTAATGTGACCACTAATGAGCAGGTCCAAAGGTATTAAGATCTCTGACATTTACTGTAATATTCTTTTATAAGGTGAAATGAATATTGAATACCTCTCACCTATATTGCTTCCATTTATTGGTACCGTAACACAGCATAAAGAAAAGGTAGAGTTAAGTACAGTAAGAACAGACTTCATGTAGTTGTACATACTTTATTATCACCTTAAACAAAGCTGATTTGAATTGAGAAATTCATATGCTTTCTTACCACATAAACAAGTTGACGAAAACTACAATTATTATTTTTTCGATTTGATTAATGTTCAGCCCCTTACATAACAGAGTGCAAAGTTAACTGAAGTAATTTCCTTGACCAATAGACTACAAAAAGGTCAACCACAAGCGCCATTCTGTAAAACCCCTTTAAAATCACACTCCTTTTTGTTTGCAATGTCTCCCACCAGAACAGCCATTATATTGTACACATTATAAATCTCCTATTAGTAAGTCAAAAGCTGTTGATGAGTTACATCAATGCCACAAATCTTCCTTGTTCTCACTATTACGCAGGAAATGTGCATATCAATAGCAAGTGCATATGGAGAGGTTTAGAGTATTCAAGAAAATCACTGAGTCCTGAAAGAGTTTTCCCATTTTGCTAAAAAAGGCCACAAATCACTGCAATGGATAGTGTGACCATTTTCAGCATAAGTTATGATTTGTATCAGAAAATTGAAGCTTTCTTCGCAAGTCCCAGCTTGGTTTTACAGAGTTCCTCATGCTTCAGAATATGTTGTCAAAAAATCGTTGATACTTGTCATTTCCACATGAGGTGATAGTGGGTCATGACAAGTTGGTGCTCGCTGATGCAGGTAGCTGGAATGCTTGCTGGAATGGCTCCACACTCTGTAGATAGGAATGATAAAAAGAATAATGATAACAATAATAATAATAATAATAATAATAATAATAATAATAATAATAATAATAATGATAATGATAATAATAATAGCGATGACAATAAAAACAACTAATGATATAACTGCTGCTGCTTCTACTTGCACTACTACTACTTCCTACAATAGATAATAGTACTAATAATATAGTAATAATGATAATAATAATAATGATAATAATAAACATGATAATAATAATAATAATAATTAGTGATGGGACGATGATCGACTGTAGTCGAAAGTCGTCAGCAAGTTAACAGTAACCAATTAATCGGCTGGAGACTTTACACCTAATTGTTAGTCGGTATAATAGCCCATTAAGCCAGCCCACATCCTCTAAGGTCAAAGGGTTCCTTGCCAGATATCCCACAGAGAAAGTTTCTTGTCTCACTTACAGACCTACTGGCCTGTTTATACCTTCTAAGAGCAAGCACTGTAATAGGTCTAGTATGGGTCATGCAAGTAGTAAGTAATGGCATACCAAGAAGTATACCTACTGACTCTGATAAAAACTGGGGTACTGAGCAAACTAGATATTTCAGATTCCTTCTAAATGTAGAAATATGAGTTGGATGAAATGTGTTCTATGATGTGTCTTTCATTATTTTTCTAAAGACATCTTTTAATGCCTTCATACATATTGTAAAAAGTATTTTGATTTATTAGAATACTGGTAATTTGTCTCTAAGTTACTGAATAAAAATAAGAAAGAAAACATACAAGTAAATCTAACCTGCACTGTTTACATGTATAATCCTTCATAGCATAAATCAAAAACACTTGAGAAAGTTTGATGCCAAGATAGAATAGATAATTTGAAATAGTACAATATTATAATAAGTGTTAACATGCTAAACTTAAGCTTTGACAAGCAAACATTCTCATGAAAGTGCGATGAACCGATTAATCGGTGATAGTCGGTTGGCCTAGCTGACTGATGATCGGTTGGGAAAATTCAACTGACTCCCACCACTAATAATAATAATAATAATATTAACACAGCTACTACTACTCCTGCTACTACTACTACTAATTAGACTAACAGATCACCTGTAAGAGGCTCATGTTTATGAATAATTTGAGGAGTCTACAAGACTGAACTTGCATTATGTAATAGAAGCTAACAATGTAATGTGTGGCAGAACACTGCCATTTATCCTCTGACCACATTGTAGCATGTAACATAAGTTGAATCTTCACAATTTCATAATGGAAGGAATAGTCAAGATACGATTGCATTGGATGAAATGCAATTACATGTACAATCAATCAATCTGCTAAGTATTCATAAAATAACACCAAAAATAAACCAACCTCGTTTCACAAACACTGACACATTTTTCTAATGGCACACAGTCTGAGGCCATGGTGGACTTGGTGGTATTGATATCCATACTATTTTTTAAAATGAAACATGTTCATCTGCAGGTTTTTAAATATTGCTATATTTAGCTTCTTTGTTTAGCAGGTGCCATGCTTTACGATATTGGTAGCATATATACAAGACAAAAGCTTTAACTATCTCTTCATGAGTTACCTTATTTAAAGCCTTTTGAATTTCAACTGCAGTCTTCATCTGTTGCTGAATAAACCTTATTTCCACGGTCACCTTTTCTGCAATGAAACAAACATGCCGTGTTAATTTAGCCTGGGGTGGGGCCCTACTCCTCATCCCCCTGTTTAGTGGTTAGGTAAACCCTTCTTTCTTCCTCGTCCCCCCAAGCATTTATTCCATCACATGACGGTGACCTCATTTGAACAGGTATTTTTTAGTAGTAGCCAGGACTTAATAATATTAATATATATATATATATATATATATATATGTATATATATATATATATATACAGGTGAACTTGGATATGACGGACTCAATGGGACCAGGAAAATTGGTCCGTCATATGCAAAATCCGTCGTATACATATGACGAATACTTGATATGCATCAGACTGGGACCAAGCATATTGTCCGTCATATGCAAAAATCTGTCATACAGTGGTCCGTCATATCCAAGTTCACCTGTATATATATATATGTATATATATTTTATATATATATATATATATATATATATATATATATATATATATATATATATATATATATATATATATATATATATATATATATACAGACTGTAGAACACACATGTGACATGTGTCCCAAATATAGTGGTTTGGGGAGTTTTCGCATCATAGCGTTTCTTTATTTTAGTGACCGTAGCCGCTGCTGACAGCGCCAGTACAGTATCAAAAAAGTACAGCGTTTTTATATATAGCGAAGCAGAACCACACGCTATGTACACTATATATAAACAGACGCGTACATTGTGTGTTCTACAGTATATATATATATATATATACATGTATATATATATGTATGCATATATATATATATATATATATATATATATATATATATATATATATATATATATATATATATATATATATATATATTGTTAGGGTATAAACACATGGGAAAATTGCTAAGTGAATAAAAAACAGCAAGTGAGCAACTTCAAAATGTAAAATCAATCAAAATTACACACACATATACTCAATACACTCAGCGATGCAATTGACCCCCATTATCACAAAAAGCTAAATCAACAACCTCTGATGTTACTCAAACATGTAAATGTTAAAATAAGGTCCTTATAAAGTTTATAATCAAATATTAAACTCAAAACTGATCCAGAAATAAGGTGGCCTATCTCAGATTTATCAGCTTTAAATTTCTAGTATAACCTCTCCAAAATAAATCAACTAATGAGTTTTCATACGCATTTTTAAACAATTCGATCTTAAATCTATACCGATAGATTCCTTGGCTAGCCTAAGCGACTTTGACAGCTCCCTTGCTTCTTCTAAACTCAAATCTTCCGCCATACTTGTTTAGGGTGCGTTTGATTGATACAGTTAGTAACCGCGAACCGGTTTATTATCCTTCTACTTTCTCCAATTCAATGGTCGGACCATTTAATGTACTAAAATTTCAAGCGTTTAAAAAGGGCTTTATATATTTTTGGAGTATTTCTGCATTCATTCAATAAATCATATGTACAATTTCTAAAAGGTTTAACATTACTTTTAATCTTCACTTGATGTTTTACATTTTAATTCATTTTTAATGGCACAGTGGAAGTGTAATTGTATTTTTTAGACAAGACTTGAAGTAATTGGACGGACTGGCAGCAGCTCTCGCTGCATGACCCTCATTTGGGTCACAGCAGTGGATCAACTGATATACCCTACTTGCAGCCAATGAGCATCCTCTGTTCTATTTCGCACAATCAGTAATGAACCGTGTGCATTACTTATTACCATGGCTACTCAGTTGGGCCTAAAGGTAAAAGCAATTTGGTTTATAGTCTTGTAACCACCGGAATGTTCACACAACCTTCCTTGTAATAACAACAACAACAATAGTGATGATAATATTGATAATAAAAGAATGATAACAATAAGAAGAAATATAATAATAATAATAATAATAATAATAACAATAACAATAACAATAACAATAACAATTACAATAATACAAATGATAAAAATGATAACAATAATAACAATAATAATAATAATAATAATAATGATAATAATAATAATAAAAATAATGATAATAATAATAATGATGATGATGATAATAATAATAATAATTACAAATTATAATGAAATTAAATGTTGAGCTAAACGCAAACGTGCTACTTCCAGGGTGTGCCGGACAATGTAATAGAACTCGCCCATGAGTCAGTGCTTTCAGGCACATCTAAGCGAGCAATGCCCAAACCACCCAAAAACGATAACACCTGTGCTCCTAAATAGTCAATCACAAGACACTCGAACATCAAAATAGTATTTTGAAAAAATAATATTGCATGAAAATACGCGAATATTGTATTGAGTGGCTATTTTGAATTTGTACTAGTTATGCATTAGTTGTGGCTGGAAATTATAGCGCATGCGCACTTAGACGTAGCAACCAGTTCATTCCTCAAAATGGTAAGTTCTGCCTAAAAGCCCTCAATATCTATCGATTTTGCCACATTAAACCAGTAAAGTGCAATTCTTCAATTAAAAAATAGTTCATTTAACATCCAAGATATATTTTTATTTGTAAAACTAGTGAGGCAAAGGCGATAAATGTTCAATTTATTCATAGTGTTGAGGACGTTCAATGCTGACAGATGACAAATGCAAAACAAACACAAACACTACATTACATTGATATTTTATATTTTTCATAATAAAAAAGGGAATTTTTCATTGATGTCAATGAGCTCATAGAAAGATAGAACTGAAACCACGTTCGAATATAACGCATATCCGAAACTTTCCCTGAATTAATTTACCTATTTTATTTAGTAAAATAAAACCAAGTTCTGTAATGAATACCAATTTTTGAGGGAGGAGGTCTGTATGAGGGCCCACCAATACTATGGCTTACCAAAGACGCACACCTACAGTATGTTAAGTACAGTGACTTCCTATTGACAAGTACATTATTTACTTGGAAGAAAGCTTGTTTTGAAAGTCGCAGAATATACTACTGAAAAAACACCAGATACATGCTTATTCAAGCCGCTTTCTTAAGCCTTCCAATGCTGAGGCTACTTTCATGCAAAGCACAAGGACGCAAAGATTTTTGAAAAACATCTAAACCTTGTCACATTAGTATTCATTGAATAGCTCTCACTGAGTACTCTCAAATGAGTACCCATATAACAGGGTTTCATTCATTTTTAGGGTTTTCGCATACTGTTGTATTGGCCAAATATGCCACCAACAGCATAAGGGTTAATGACTTTATTTTTCAACACTTGTGGACATATTTTCTTTACTCAAAAGTGTATTGTGGAAACGACAGTTTATTAAGAACGGGGCCTTGATAAGGGTGTGAATCAATCTGGTGGTTTTATTTTAGTAATCTACTTAAAACATCACTATTTTGGTATTGTACATAGGTCCCTGCCTGGTAAGAAGGTCGCTATCTTGACCTGCACTGAACATTGGAATCTAAAGACGTGATGACAATCAAGTAAATGTCTGTAGCCTGTCATCAACGTAAAAAAGCTCTGATCATGAGGATATTACTGTCAAAGTCTTTTTTTGGGTTACAAGCAATGGCACAAATAGGACGATACCTACCTCCAATTGACCAGTAAAATCACTTGTGAGGGCAAGAAAAAGTGCTAAATCTGTATGATACTTCTCCTTTGGGGGTATACATCTTTGAAGTAAATGCTTATGAAATTAAGGGTATTACATTAAGTAGGATAGGGAAAAATTTGAAGTTAACATGCCTTACAGGGAAAGTATATTTTAACCCATTAATGCTCAAAATGGCCAAAAGCAGCCGGATAATTTTAGCACAATCTTGAATGTGAAAGCATAGCTAGGAAAATATTTGAAGGGGAAGTGTGAATCAGAACACCGCAAACAACTCTCCATCAAATGTTTTGTAAAAATAATTCTGGATTCCCAAGTTATTGTCAAAAATATTAGCTCTTATCCTGCTTATCACAAGATTTACAACAATTGCTGTGATGGGCAGCAGTGTGCAGCTATGTGCCCTTAGGTTTCACAGCAGGATAAGGGTTAAAGATCCAATCAAAATATTTTCAAGGACCTAAACTAAAACAGCAATGGGTTGAAGTGATGACTCATGAGCCCTGACTCCCTATTCCTGATCTCTGGTGAAGGCTTTAAAGCATATGCCTTGTTTTACAGGCAGAAGTTGAAGAAACACTGAAGAGAATCCAGTCTCACAAGGGAGTTATAGGAATCATCGTTGTAAATAATGAAGGTAAGTACCCAGAATTCCTGGTCCACCCAGAGATGTTGGTTGAAAATACTCCTTGGCGATTGGTCGATTCCATATAGACTTGTTCGGCATATTGCCGTATATACATATTAATGTTTGACGAACAGAACCCATTGGTGAGTAGAAAAGCAAACAAAAATAGACATTTTGGAGCATCTTTCAAAATTCAACTTTGAATTTTTTTCTTGGATATTTGTTCACATTACAATTACAATTGAGTGTAGGTTTAATGTCTCCTTTGATATGGCATTTTTTACAGTAGATGTGCATTGAATAGTGAAAACCCTTTTCAAAGAATCCTACTTATATACCAACTTACCTACTATAATTATTCAGGACAGTTAAGTAAAACAAATTTTAGGCTTTAGTATTTTTTGTTCGATACTCAATTGAACTTTGATTCCTGATTTTTTTCTTCTTTTTTCAAGCATTCCGAATAGTACCACTATTTGATCTTGAAACACTTTTTCTACTTCTTTTTTTTCTTCATTTCTCAGGCATTCCAATCAGGACCACCATGGACAACTCCACGACTGTGCAGTATGCAGGCCTACTACATCAGCTAGCCGCCAAGGCGAGAAGTGTGGTGCGAGACATCGACCCCCAGAATGATCTAACCTTTCTGAGGATCAGATCAAAGAAGCACGAGATCATGGTCGCTCCAGGTGAGGGATTAGTGGCCTTAGCACCTGCTATTTCCCTAATGAAATACTGGCGAGTGCTACAGGTCACTCCTGCTGTCAGCAGCTGGATCAACTAATTTGTTCGTCTGTGGAAATTATGTAATACCCAAAGCAGCAAATCAATATGAAGATGAAACTCAACAATATTGAAAAAATGTTTAAAACAAGTATCACAAATGAGATGTTCAGAGAGTTAAAGAAAAAGATAATATCTAACAAAGGAACACATTTGCCATGGGAGAGGGGAAGGAGGGGGGGGGGGGATTGTTGAGGGTTTCGGCCATAGGCTCATAGACTATCCTGTGGACACAATGAATGAAATTCATTTGGACGTCTGAATAGTACAATAGGTGTCCTAACAATAAGTAGCCAACCAATTAGTGTTTTAATTGTCTCAAGTGGAGACTAACATGAGAGTTACTCAGAGGGGGTGTTTAAATCCATATCAGGGACTTGGCCATGACCCATCAAGCCTGAAACCTTTACATACAGGCAAAACCTTCTATAAAGAATTTTCAATTTTGACCTTTTGTGGTAAAAACAAATCTTTTCCAAACAAACATACTCTAAGACGTGGTTGAAGTATAAATTGCCAAAGTCGCCAAATCTAGATGAGCAAAAAAATTGTGATTGCTTTTTGAAAAGACACTTATTAGAATCCTGGCAAAGAACCTGATTCACATCAACTTCTATTTTTACTTCATGGTCACTACTTACCTATAGAAATGAATGAGTGAATCATTGTGTGAATGTACAATTAACTCTAGTCCTGCCAGACCCCCTGCTGGCTCTATATGCTCCTGAAACCAGCACATTCAGCAGAATGCCTGGTGGTTAAGTACCTTATAATTCAATGACACCATACTCTAACAAAACTTGGTCCTATCCCTGCATGTCTGGTATCAAAATAAAGCTGGAAGAGGGGGCTTTCAAAATAGATTAGTGGCATGTAGATTGTAGGGGGGGGGGGGGGGGGGGAGAGAGGGTAATTTAGACTGGTAAGCCAGTCTTTTCTAGTGTTTCTGTGGGAGGTCAGGATAAAGTCAGACCTGGCAGCTGAGCCCCAGATCTTATGGTCCTACTTTATCCAGACCTGGCAGGAGCAGAGTTAATTAGGTGCATGCTGTTACTCGGCCAGCAGGTTTCCAGCAAAACTAATTATCCCTCACAATAGGAGTTCTCATTCGCAAAGAAATAGCAGGGAATTAACCATAAAGGAGCATGCATTATTTCATTTTGTTTAGCCAAAACTGATGCTGAATTCTCTTAGGAAGACAATTGAAGGTTTCCCTTAAAAATTATGTTGAGAAGTGAACTCTTTATGTACCATTAACCAAATATTACCTTTTATAAAACCTATAAGTATATTTGGTCACATTTTTTCAAGAATTTAATCACTTCACAATACATTTTGGTCGCTTCAAGCATTTATGAGTTAACACCACTCTACCTTATATTGAAATATTTTCTGCCATATTTTCTGTTTATCTCATGCAATGCACCTTTTACCTTTCAGATAAGGACTACCTCCTGATAGTCATTCAGAACCCAAGAGAGTGAATGCGCCGAACAAACCTGCATGGAGAAAGGGACCGTCGCTTGATCTGCCTTGTACATAGTTTCTTATTATTGGATGTCTTTCATCAGAACCCCATTTTGACTGAATAATGGGACGGTCTTGTAGTAGTGAAATTTTATTCTGTTATTAAAGCGATCAACTTCTTTAGGACTATTTATTGCTCTACGGTGGAAGAGGATGAACTTTTAGAAAATTCAAGTTACTCTTTAGCACAATTGATTTGGTGTGCAACTTCATATGGAATTGGGTCCTGTTTGGTAAATAGATCTGAGGTGAAGTCCTTTTGTTGAAATTAGACCAAAAAATATGTGTTTTAGTAATAGTTTTCAAATAATGGAGGTTTTGAAACATTCAAAGGGTTTGGTTGTATGTTGAATATCTTATTTAAACATAATCACTGATGCAGACTTTGAATCTATATTTCAGAATTATTATTAAAAATATATGTAAAATACCAGGCTATAGGCCCAAAAAATTAACACAAAAATTAATTAATCACAAAAATTTAGGTCAACAGGTTTGAATGGATTTGGACACTTATTAGTTAGTGCTATAATCTTGCTATATAGCTGTATTGATGTTACAATAAATGAAAATTCTATATATAACACGTCTTTGTTGTGTAATTGCTTTGTCCTTTATTGCTGATTGTGTAAGGATCCTGCAGTTCTCGAGTCATTTATAATACAATAATCCAGACAGAATTCTATCAAATACTTGTAGTTATGGCAAGTGGTAAGAGACTATTGTGGCTTATTTTCACCTTTTACATAACCATGGTACTGAAAAGTAATTGAACCATTACGGAGTAGTAAAGAGGGTTCCGAAGGGTCCCTGTTGCTGAAATAGAGGTTCCCTTATGAACGAGGTATAGGATCAAAATTCTAGAATTGAGATGTATCATTTTTAGTCTAGGGAGTGAACCTCGTTTTCAAGGCCAAAAATGATATTTGTAATGTATGAAATTTAGTTCCCTTACCTTATGAATTGCAGAACATATTTGGACCATATACTTCAGAAAAAGATATTGATTAAAATGCTAAAACTATCTTTGGGCTTAGATGAAGAAAAGAATGTATATGTAGCAAGAGACCAATTACTATATGCGCTATAGTGAAGGCTGGACACAACAGTTGTTTCTGATCTGGCAATCAACGTGAGCTCATGAGGGAACAAGGACCGACCAGGCCTCTCGTATCATTTACAATACAGAGAAACCTGTGTGCCAGCATCATCTGAGCATGCACAGAGCACGACTTTTGGGCTATTGGTTGAGGCTAGCCTTTTCAGGTTTACAGGCTGGTTTCATATCCACTTGTTTTTATTTATCTAAGCTTTGGGTAATCCACATAATTTTGTCCACATATTGAACTAAAAATCATTCTTTGGGAATGAGCCTTGAGAATGTTTTTCTTTGATGGTTATTTCTGCCTTGTGGTGATAGAAATGATTTTCACAAGCTCAGTTTTTCTGGTGAAGTAACAGTCAATTAATTTGTGAAAAAACACCAAAAAAACTGATTATTTTCTTATTTCTTGACTTTTTAGACTTCAATGTGACTCCATGATGTGATTCCCATATATTTGGGCTGACTTAGTCTACACAGATTTAGGTATTGGACCCAACCCTGCTTTGTAGTCACGCCCTTAAAGCTGGCCTACCAATTTAAATTTAGGCAAATTATAGATCACAGAGTGCTCCTTCTGTATCAAACAGCCGTACATGTATAAGTCTTTAGTAAGCTATGGGAGAAGTGCTCTTAACCCTTCTGCTGCTGGTGGCTAATTTGGCCAACACAAAAGGATGCAAAAAACCTTAAAAAATGGCTGAAACCCTGGCATGTTGGTACCCATCTGAGAGTAATCTGCGAGAGCTATCCAATGAATACCAACATGATAGGGTTTAGATGGTTTTCAAAAATCTTTGCGTCTTTGTGCTTTCGACGAAAGTAGCCTTAGCATTAGAAGGGTTAAGACCACTATATACAGCGATAATGTCAGAGACAGTCCTTCCATTTGAAGTGTGTCCACTGAGCAGGCAACATCAGCTTGATATGGTTCAGTGGGCTACAAGCCATGCTTCCCAAACTGTCTGTGAATATGAGGATAGCAGCTCCACTCACCTTATATAATAATAATGATAATAATAATAATAATAATAATGATAATAATGATATTAATAATAATAACAATAATAATAATAATGATAATAATAATAATAATAATAATAATAATAATGATAATGATAATAATAATAGCAATAATAATAATAATAATAATAATATAATCTATTAAAAGTCTCACTCAGTATGGATAAACATCACAAACAAGTAAAAACATATGCAAGTTCAATATACAGATCACTCTAAAAAGAGTTATGAGAGACAAAAGCAAATTATTAGTACACATTACAAAGCAATGTCAATTCATTAGAGTAATGAGAGACAAAAGCAAATTATTAGTACACATTACAAAGCAATGTCAATTCATTAACACATTAAAGTATTTTAAAAGTTTATATGTCACATTCAATGCCCCTGTGGTTTCATCATTTCAGATTGTCTTATCTCGGGGATGTTTTTAAGGAAGCTTGCGTATTGCTTGCGATTACTACCATCGCTTAGTATTATTTTAAATTTCTGATCCTCTGGTAAATAAAAAAAACTTGGATTGACTCCTTTTAAACCACTAATTGACTTAATCTTTTCAGAGATATAAATAGACCTCTCTGATCTTTCAAATTTATTTTAAAAAGCTTGTATTGATGTTTGATTTTCCTGCGCATTTCCGCACTTAAAAGAAAAGGTGTCAATTTGGTCCTAAAGAGCGATTCTGTGAGCTTAAAAATGATTAAGATACAAATTGGAATGAATAATGTGTACATTTTTCGAAGGCATTATTTTTTCCCAAATTTTAAGGGACAGGTAATATAAACAGACATTATATTGCGGACATTCTAAACTTGAGGCAGATTTCATTTTTTCCAGAGGAATCCTAAGGCCTGGGAGTAGTAGACAGGGAGTGGGCACTGTGCATGCATCATCAAATTTCGCTGCCTCCCACTATATGAGTCATAGGTAACCTGTGTACCCCAGTATTGGCTGCCTGCTGAAAAAAATCATGTGACCAATACTTCCCCAGGCTTCACCGCGTAACCGGAGGCGCACATACCCTAGGTACTAGCATGCTGTGCCTATGGGGTTGCGGATCAAGGGGATGTATTTCTCTGCTAAGGCTTAGGTGAATAAAAACAATTTATTCATCTAAGATATTTCTTAAACATATAACTGTGGACATTTGCAAGAATATTTACAAAAATTGCATTATGTATGTATAAAAATATCATATCGAAAAGAATGTGGGTATTTCATCGCAAGGGTATATGATTATGTATCAGTTTCTTCAGGTTTGGGCTCTTTAGTGTACTCTAAGCTTATTTCCATTTCGTATGGTGGCGCCATCTGCCTTCTAAAAATGTAACTACATCTGTACAATTACTGCTCCCTATAGAACTCTCTCATTTGTTGAGGTAGCTATCTGCAAAATGGCTTCTGCTACAAAGTGGAGTTCGCTGGTCGTAGTTCTTCCAAGGAAACTGCGATTATTTCTTCAAAAAGATCTCGGCAGGAATATAGAAAGATGTAGGAAATCAAATTTTTGTCAGGTGAGTAATGTTTGTATCTGTTGTTCATATTCAAAAATGTCCTTAATTTAAAGTGTATTCACCCTTTCATTATAGGCTTGGGCTCTTCCAAAAAAATAATAAAAATATATTTGAGTGGCAGTGAGGGGGGGAAGCTCTGATATACAGAATTCAGCTTCCACCCACACCAATTGTTATTTGTTTTCAAAAACACCCCACCAACAATGATTTTTAAAGGGCGCCCCTATATTTTTTTTCCATTTAATATGGACTCCCATTTGCAATTTGTTTTTTGTTTTGTTTTTGACCCTGCCTATAGTCTGTCTGACTCGAGTTTGGCAATCACTTTTGCCACTTTTTTGTGACAAAACGTTCGAGTTTGCTATTATATCATGTTGCCAGAGCAATACCCAGGCATTGTTTTCCCACACAGTGTATACCAAAGTGTACTCGGTTTTCTACCCTCGTTCGTTGCCCTCGTTCGTTGCCCTCGTTCGGTGTCATGGCAACCATGTGTAAACAACTTCTGAAAGAGCCCTGGTTTCCACAAGTTAAAGACACTTTTCCCAAAAATTAAACAGCAAAATATATTTTTTCATGATATAATAGCCATTAAGACCTCGCCAGGCAGCTGTGTTGGAAAACCCAAGACCTCGGGAGGTCTGATGCATCTCACAGCCTCTGGCCTGGCGGCCCTCGGCTGTGAGATGCATCAGACCCCCTCGGCCTTGGGTTTTCCAACACAGCTGCCTGGCTCGATCTTAATCCCTATATCCAAACTTGGCAAACCTCTTTGGAGCGCTACTAGCCTACTACGTGTATGTACAAACATATACTTTTTGTATCAGCTCCGCAAAATGTTGATTTTGCTCATTAGTTCCTATTGTAAAATGTGCACATTGCCGACACTACAATCTCGCGTGTTTGTCTGTTATGAACAATACAAACACGCGAGATTGTATTGTTGGCAATGGACACATTTTACAATGGGACCTAATGAGCAAAATCAACATTTTGCGCAGTTGAGACAAAACATATGTTTACCCATATACGTAGTAGTGCTCCTAACATGTTTGCCAAGTTTGGATGGAAAACTTGAACGTTTTGTCACAAAAAAGTGGCAAAAGTGATTGCCAAACTCGAGTCAGCCAGACTATAGGCTATATAAGATACAATGTGAATGATTTTGCATTTTTAGAGGAACCACCCCCCCCCCCCCCATCATTTTCTCGAATAGGCCTATATACTTTTTTTCAATGAATGTAATTGATATGTGTTCGCTTTCACTTCTAAGCAGGGTGGTGGACACTGCAGATATTTTTGAAGATAGAGATCTATGTGGCAAGAATTTCATGCCCTAAGTCACTGATCGGAAAAACACCAGAATTATGGGGTTCTATTGGGGCCCCTGTCCAAAAAGTCTCAGCTTTGATTCCCACCAAAAATTATCTAGGGCAAGTAAAAGTCATGAACTGCCTGCCCAGCATAGCGAGTTATTTCTGAAACTTATGTTGGTGCCTGACTTTTGTTTATTATTTTCCTTAACACACCCCACCCCACCACTGTTTATTATTTTCCTACAACTCCCCCCCCCCCCCCCCCTCCACCAATAATTGTTTCTATTGTCTGGACCCCACCCATCAATGATTATTTCTTATGAGAGAGTTCTTTCCCCCTCCCCCATGCAGATTTACCTGGAAGAGCCCTTAAATTTTTAAATTTAGCTTAAAGCCTGAGCAGGCCTAGTTGATTTTTCGCCAAGGAATGGCCACTGTTTGGTATTTTGTAGTGCTGTATTTTTGCCCAGAAAGGTTGTAGTCCTTTTTTATGCCGCATGGCATAATTTAGGACATGAAATCTCTTGTCTGTGAAATTGTTAATTTATTTGGCTATTTGGCTGAGACATGTGTATTTTTGTGTGAATCCAGCCACTTACAAATCCCATTATTCCCCAAGCCGTATTATTTAGCCCAATGCGCCCCACCTTTAGTCACCTTTAGTCACTTCATTCTCCTATCTCATTCCAAATACTCAATAAACTTATGAAGCTCTGTTTCATAATCTTCACTTCATAAAGGCTGACACACAGCGCAGGGTCTTAACCAGTATTTCAAAACTGCCTTTCCAAACAGCAATTTCAAAAATTCTGCCTGTCCAGATTTAGCTTCTCAGGTATTTCATATCCTTATTCTAAGAAGATGTAATAGCATATTGTGTCAAAAAGGGCGATTTTCACTTTGGCCATGTCCTAGAAGATAGTCTGTTAGGAAAGGATTTGGTTATTATGCCCAAAAAGTCAAATTCGAATATTCTTCAAAGAAATTTTTGCCTGTTCAAAAAGGAGTTTTTCATGCAACTGCAAAACACGGACTGTACAGGTCCTGGCTAAGTCCCTGACACAGCTACAGCGTTACTTGTAAGTGAGCTTAGTGAGGTAATCTGTATCTCAATTTTTTTCTATCCCAGGGTGTCAGCAGAATGACATGGACTGTTCCGTCCCGACTGATGCTCCTGCTTCCAGCGATACCGACTGTACAAGCCTTCTGGGGGAACACCAAAACTGGCACTGCAACCTCAGGTAAAATCACTCATTCATAGTGTTACCATGTATCTGCTGATATTAGTATCAATCAAAGCTTCCTCATTTGCATGATATTATTTATAGTCAATTAATAATGATCACTTATCCAGTAACGTGACTAAATCAGTTAAATTTACAACTGATTTTTTTTGTGATCGCCCTTTAGGGGTCAAACAAAATAAATGTTAAGAATCCACTTCCCTTTGGTGAACTCTTTTTATTGAATTACTCGCTTTGAAAAAGAACCCCTCATGTTGAAATTCTTCATCTAGCCCTGAATGTAGGAAGTATCTGCATTGAGGTGAACAGTCTTGAATGTTAGTGTCAAAAGGTTTTCATTGTTAATACATGTAGTGGCCAAAAGCATCCTAACTATAGTATGGTAATATTTTTGTGGCCTGAGAAATTTTAGATAATATTTGAAGGAAACATGTCAATAAAAACTAGACCCTCAAATTTCCTTCAAAGAATTTGCTAATTCATTCTTAATTCAAAAGGCATTATCTTAGTTATCAAAAGTCTGGATGACACTTGTCAACGAAATATCATGGCACGAATAGGTTAAAAAGATTATTTAAGAATTGTTTAACCATAATACATCTCTTTTTTCAGAGCCTCAAGCTAAATATGAAGTTGGGGTGCATGAGATACTGGCTAAAGCCGATGAACTTTACTCCACCTATGAAACTTACAAACTGTACGATTACCTGAGACAATATAAAGATTTAAAGGATCCTGAAATTCTCTGGAGGTTAGCTCGGGCAACATGCGACAAGTCCAAGATGGTCACTGAGATCCCCGAGAAAAAAGCCCTTACCTGTGAGGCCTTTGAATATGCCAAGGAAGCTTTGGAGTATGATGACAAGAACTTTGCTTGTCAAAAGGTAAAACAAAACTACTACTACTATTACTACCACTACTACTACTACTGCTAATACTTCTTCTACTACTACTACTACTACTACTTCTACTAGTCTACTACTACTACTACTACTACTACTACTACTACTACTACTACTACTACTACTACTACTACTACTACTACTACTACTACTACTACTACTACTACTAATATAACAACTGCTACTACTATTACTCTTCCTGTCTGTGTACTACTACTACTACTACTACTACTACTACTACTACTACTACTACTACTACTACTACTACTACTACTACTACTTGGTTGTTAGATGTATTTGATTTGTTTCTTTGCAGTGGTTTGCCATTATGCTGAACTACAAGGGAGAATATGAAGGGACAAAAGAGAGGATAGCAAATGCATTCCTTATTAAAGAACACTTTTTGGTAAGAAAGTACATGAACACATTTTTTAATGGATAGGATAGTAATTATTTAATGGTCTTATATATATATATATATATATATATATATATATATATATATAAATATATATATATATATATATATATATATATATATATATATATATATATATATATATATATATATACATATATATATATACATATATATATATATATATATATATATATATATATATATATATATATATATATATATATATATATATATATATATATATATATATATATATATATATATATATATATATATATATATATATATGAATATATATATATTAGAGCTGCACTCACAGAAGGAGATCAACTCATGAGCTCACCACAACTTTCACTCGTGAGCTCATGAGCTCGTGGATGCGCGGTTTTTGCAATAATTATTCATTATTCAGCCTACCAATTAAGAAAGAAATACTTACTGATGGAGAATTGCTAACATTTACATGGTTATTTCATTTTAAAATGTGCTTGCATAGAAGAATACATATCTATATTTACATATTGCTTTCTATAGAGCGGTACAAAGGTCAGTATAATGCTCAACGCTGCTTGTATATATTGGATTTTGTAAACAAAACATGACAGCGATAAGCAGTAATAAGAACGTTTGTGTTAGGTGTTCTGTATTACGTTTGTGTTCCAAATATAGACGAGTTCGCGAGTTGACGACTACAGCTCGAGCTCAGCTCGCCTGCCCTAGTGCTCGAGCCACTCGAGTTCGTGAGTGGTGAGTGCAGCTCTAATATATATATATATATATATATATATATATATATATATATATATATATATATATATATATATATATATATATATATATATATATATATATATATAAATATATATATATATATATATGTATACATACACACATACATCCATATGTACATAAATGTAATTTCTGATGATTTCAAAATGTCAGTGGTTTGATTACCGAAGAAGATACCTTGTATTATAATCTCATAGGAACAATATAAAGGTAAGTTCCTTGCCCGCAGTATTGCAGCTTTGAGTTCAAACATGGTTTTAAAGTCTAGGTGCAATTCGGGTGCCTTGGCTAACATTTTCTAGATGCAAATTTCATAAACCAGGTGCATTATATATATATGATTTCTATTTTCAGAAAGCGATAGAGCTGAACCCCAATGATGCTACTACTATGCATTCCATAGGATTTTGGTGAGTAGACTTTGCCAGTTTGTCATTATTATTGCAAAGTTCACTTAAATACACCTTAGAATTATTTAGTTATCCCATTGTTCCATCTGGAATGCAATCTTAGCCTGGCAACTTTGATTGCCACTCATCAACTAGAGCAATATTTGATGAGTATTATACAAAAGGGGGAAGGTTAAACATAACAAGAACAACTTCCATTCAAATAATTTTTCAAAACTATATTGCTTTATTATCAAGGTGTGAATGAGTTATTAGGGTATTGCCTTGTCAATATTTGCGATTAGTACTTCAATTTTGCCTTGCTACTTGTATGATCAATACTTGTCCCTTGTATTGATTTGCTTGTGTGTTTTCAGGTGCTTCACCTTTGCCGACCTCCCATGGTACCAGCAGAAGATAGCAGCAGTACTTTTCACTACACCCCCTACCTCATCATATGAAGAGGTCAGTTTTAATTTTAGATTTCTTTTACTCATCCATATAGAGGCTATGTTGTGATTAGCCAGTTGTGGTGGAGGAAACTGGAGTACCCAGGGAAAACCACCGCCTAACTGGAAGTCACTGTTAAATTTCTGACATACCCTGAATGGTATTAAAACCTTGGCAGGAGTATGAGACAGCAAGCAGTCAGTAGCAATATCCTAGACTGCCCGGCTAAGGACTTAAGTGGACTTAACTGAAGTCTTAGAATATCATGATATTAGCAGGGCTGTGGTCTTTAGTTCTTATCTTAAGATATTTGATAAACTATAGTTGTTGAAACTTTGTGATGCAAACCTTTATTATATCTGTATAGGAACTTTTACTAGAAAAAAAATGCCCCACATATTTCCATACCTTTCCTCGGAAGATTAAAGAATATCTTTATCTTTGAATGAAACCACCCTTTCACTATTTTTTGAATGCAGAAATATGTTATATTTAGATCATAACCTTGCATTGATTGTTTTTTAGGCTCTCAAGTTTTTCATGGGAGCAGAAAAAAGTAAGTTCATTATTGTTTTTCTCAACTTTTTAAAGAATAATATTCATGTTTTTCTTTGTCAACCTAACAAAGAAAGATGTGAGATATATATTTCACTTATTCTCAAATTATTTCGCCAAACTTGTTGGTTAACTAACTGATGAATGAAAGTTATTCATAATGGCAGCAGCCATAGATCTTGGGCCACATTCACACTTGAATTGATCTGATTCTTTTAACTGCAGTCAAAAGCCAAGAGTAGCATCAGTTGATAGGGGATTAATTCCATTTTATTGTGGCATCTCATGCTTGTTTGTTTTCAAACTGCTCAGACCAATACTGCTCTTCTCTGATCTCGGCAGTCACAATAATTGATATCTTCATAAAATCTGGGCCAAACTGTCTCAGTTTTGATGACTATTTTCTACAAAGATGGGCCACCATCAACCAACAAAAATTGTGATTAATAAAAAGTTTCAGCTAATTTACAGTATAGTGTGCGCTAGTACCCCAATGGGAATGGGGTTCTGTTTGGATATGCTTTTTCAATTGATTTTGCTAGAGCATGCAAGAACGATGCTAAGGCCTTAATAAGGTCAACTGGTAGTTTCTCCTGGGTAGTTAAGTGTCATCCTATAGACTAGAGTGACAGATAAGCAAATTTCCATTTTTTGATTTTATTTCAGTTGATCCAAACTTCTACAGCATGAATCTGCTGATGATTGGCAAGAGCCTGCTGAGGATGGGAGATAAGGTTGAAGCTCTTAAGTACCTATGTCGGGCCCGGGAATACACAGTGCGCACTCCAGATGATAAAAAGGTGAAATCTTGGTGGACATGCCAGAACTATTACCAGACAGCTTATTACTTTTTTTTTTTTTAAATGATTTTTAATTTTAAAAATTAATTGAAAAAAATATATTTTATTAAATTTTTTATTTGTTATTTATTTAGTGTTTCTTATTTAGAAAAGGTATTTTACCCATGCATGCCTCAAGATTTTCACAATTGCCATTTGGGTCTATGATTCTTTTGAAAATAACTGGAATATTAATAATAATAATAATAATAATAATAATGATAATAATAATAATAATAGTAATCACAATAAATAATGATGATAATAATTTCCTCCCTTTGCAGGCACATCAAGAAGCCATTGAGCTGCTCAAGAGTATAGGAGTGGAAAGTACAGAATAAAGACGACCATGATTCAGCCCAGTCACATCTGGAGCATACCCATTGTCTGCAATATATCAGGGGTGTCCAACTGCCACACCAGTGTGCATCAGAGGGCTTAAATCATGTGACAAGACCAAACCTTTTAACTCAGGAAATATCCCAGAAGTATGACAAAATGAGTGTATTAGATTTTCACTTGCATTTTCAAATACACATTGTAGTCAGGTAACTCGAAATCTCCCTTTATTGATACCACCTATTGAGTGATTTTGGTGTTCTATACTGCTATGAGGGCTGATATGGAAGGGTCATCAGGCGACAGTATTCAAACTGATTGTCGCACAGCACCCACCAAAAATTGCTGTGTTTCAGGACTTAAGTTTGGACACCCCTGTATGTGGTGATATTTTTATAACTAAGTAATGCATTACAACAAAATTGACTGACGTTGGTGTTCCTCCAACTCATAATCTATTTTTCATATATCACTATATTTGATGAGTTATGTTCAAAGTCATCGGACCAATTGTGCTCCAGATGCAAAGGGTTCAATCATTTGTAGGAAAATACTTGATCATTCCCCAGATACCTTGGATCTTACGTTTGTTCTATTAGGCATTGCTGTCCAACATGCAGATTCTTGTTCTATGCCTAACTCAGTAGGTTGTTTGACTACCTTTGGCAATAGCTTTCTGACAATTACTTTATTTGGAAAATAAAAAATCAGCGCAACCTACATCTATTAATGTATTGTCCACAACTGAATTTGGTGGTAAGGTTTTCTGTAATGATTGTTAAAATATTGATGTGACAATTATTAAATAAACTTCAGGCACTTGTATGAATCACTCCTAATGTACAATCAATATTTTTAGGAGAAGTTGCAATTTCATATCAATGCTGGAAATGCTTTTAGGAGCATGAACTGTTCTGAGTCTCCTGGTTTCCCCAAAGCCTGCCATCTAGACCAGACAGGTAGAAGGGCTAGGGTGCCCCTAGTTAAACTTTCAGTTTTAAACAAATTCACTATTTATATATTTTAGAATTATCTATTTATTATCTGATGTTGACCGTCCTTGCCATTCCTGACCAAGTAATATTTATGATCTGATGGCAACTCAGTTCGAAGGGTATGCTGCATTTCCGAAGGAATCTAATAAAGTTGTTTTAAAGACAAAGTGTTTTGCATTATTTTTTTTGGGAGGTGATGTATAGAAATAGAGGTTCCACCATGAGTGGTTAAGGTGATGAATAATCTTGCACGCTTGATGATTTTGTGTCTTGGGATGAGTGGTGGAACAGGTTTCTTTCACAATCAAATTGTAGAAAAATATAATTTTAACTCCTCTACTTATCCACTATGTCAACAAAGATGATTTACGTGTGTTATGATGTGCACTATCTATAATCTTTAAAAACTGGTGCCAGATCATGTACATGAAGCTGTAAAAATGCATGTGCACCATTGTTGGATCTGTGTTGGAGCAGCAGAATATCATATATATTTACAGTAAAATGCATTTCATAAGAACAAAATTTAATGTATTTGTAAGCACCTTTCAAAATGTGCATTGTTCATTTTTCATTTCAACTTCGCAGAAAATTCCTATATTTTACAGAACAGCGGCGTTCTGTTTCTTGAATATTTACCTGGACTTAGGAAGGTTTTAGTATGGCCTACATATTATCTTACACAGTATACCAAGTGTAAAAAGATAAAAGTTCATTTCAGGTGTTCCATACATAGTTCATGCCTCCGAGTGGGAGAAAATGTTGTCTCTGTTGGCATGGTAAATTGTATGATAGGTCGCAGTTGAAATAATTTAAATGCATTTGAACCCAATCGCGATTGTCCTGATACATATGAAATGTTTTAGATAATCAAAAATCAATCAACACTTATGCTGCTAATTTTGTGAATACAAAATGACTCAAAAAGCGGAAAAATGGCTGAAACCCTGCCATGTGGGTACTCATCTGAGAGTACTCAGCGAGAGCTATCCAATGAATACCAACATAACAGGGTTTAGATGGTTTTCCAGAAATCTTTGCAATCATGTGCTTCGAACGAAAGTAACCTCAGCATTGGAAGGGTTAAAAAGTTGAACACTGTAAAGAAGTAATATTTTTATCAAAAATAAAAGCAAGATCAAGACACTCCCAAAAATGTGTATTATTGTAGTAAAGACTGTGTTGTGCTATGGACTTTTTGCTGTAGCCCTGTCTACTATGACCTATGTAAGGACTAGATCAGAAACGATGGGTGCAGATATGCATGGTAGATTTACTTGGAATATTCTCCCAGTCTTAGTTGAGAGTTCTCCGTATTAAAGGCATTGAGAGGTACACAAATTTCAGATCATTTTATTCAGACACTGGACAATAGGTAGTAAGAGTTGATAAATCATGCAACAGAATAACAGAAATCAACATCTTGTATGAATCTGATAATTCTACAATTATGAAAATCGAATGAACAAAATATCAAGTTTTAGCAGCAATATATACTCGAGTACTTGTAACAGAATAACAGAAATCAATATCTTATATGAACTGAATAATTCTTCAAATATGAAAATTACATGAACAAAATATCAAGTTTTAGCAGCAATATATACTTTAGTACTTGTAACAGAATAACATAAAGCAATATCATGTATGAACTGAATAATTCTTCAGATATGAAAATTACATGAACAAAATATCAAGTTTTAGCAGCAATATATCAAAGGTTCTTTGAAAAAGTAACAGAATAAGAGAAATAAATATCAAGTATGAACTGGCTAATTCTTCAACTATGAAAATTAAATGAACAAAAATATCAAGGTTTAGCAGCAATATATCATAGGAACTTTGATAGGGCGCGGAAGGATCTCAAGTAGGTTTCTTAGGCATCGCATCTGAGATGATAGAGGGTGATGTAGTCATGGCGGTCAGGGTCGGCCCCAGAAACACATTGGCAAGTCTGTCCATTCTGCTTTGTCACCTGACCGCCTGGCTCTATGAAAGATGTGTCGAGCGGACTTTCCTTGCATCCTGAAAAATATGGTGAGGTACAGATGAAGATTTTCGTTCTTTGTCACTTTTTCTGCCATATTGCGGCTTAGTTGTGACTAGCCAGTTGTAACTGGTGGAGGAAACCGCCAAACCGGAGTACTTGGCGAAAACCACCACCTAACCCCAAGTCACTGGCAACTTTCTCACATGGTACAGATGAGTACTCACTACAGACATTTGTAATATTTATAATTCGCTATTCAAAAATAAATTATCATGTACATCCTTAGTAAAATAGAAATGATAATGTTATCTCAAAGCAAAATACACAGATTTCTTATTTGGAAGAGTAGTACATAATATGCTCCTGCCTTGCAAAAATACACCCTTTTAATGCAAGATATTTAGAACAATGGGCACACACTGAATAATACCTCAACATGTCTCCATTAGTATGAGAAAATATTTTTAGAGGGAACCATGGGTGTACGCTGTGCAGTTTCAAAAGTGAAATTTCAGAAGAGAATCACAGGCAATCAGTCTTGGAGCAAAGCAAGTTTCGGTGGTCGGCACATACTACTGGTTCAATAATTTTCACTAGATGGCATTACTGCATTTTAGTGTGAAGGCTAATACCAAAGGTAACAACGGTGGCTGGAAGTCTGACCTGTCCATGTGCATTTACCAAAGAAATTAGAAATATGCAAAACATATTTATAATGGGTCACTCATATACCATCTCAAAATATCATTTGAGATTAATTCAATGATATCCTCCCAATGATATCTTATTATGTCTTTAGGGAAATTGGGTCGAATTTGTTATTTGTAATGATAATGTTTCAGATTTGATGGATACGGGTCACCCTCCTATACACACACACACACACACACACAGTCACACACACACACACACATATATATATATATATATATATATATATATATATATATATATATATATATATATATATATATATATATATATATATATATACATATATATATATATATATATATATATATATACATATATATATATATATATATATATATTTATGTATATATATATATATATATATATATATGTATATACATATATACATATAGATAAACATATATACTTATATATATAAATATATATATATATATATATATATATATATGTATATATGTATATATATATATATATATATATATATATATATATATATATATATATATATATACGTATATATATACATATATACATATATATATATATATATATATATATATATATATATATATATATATATATATATATATATATATATATATATATATACATATACATATATACATATATATATATATATATATATATATATATATATATATATATATATATATATATATATATATATATATATATATATATATATATGTGTGTGTGGGTGTGTGCGTTTGTGTGTGTATTCTCTCCACCATTTCTTTGGCTAATACTTATATATATATATATATATATATATATATATATATATATATATATATATATATATATATATATAAATATATATATATATATACATACATATGCCTGGCATACATTTTAATGTGGCTAATACCTTCCAACTTGCAGTCCTTGGTAACTGGGAATTTCCCATCAAGCGGCATACGGACATGGTATCCTACTTGATAGAGGTAGACGCACTCGCACCTATTATTCCCCTCTTTCCACATGCTTCCATCCGTGCTTCTAGTTGTACCATCCGCGCCAACGCACTCTTAAAGGTGAACATTCAATAAGGGGTAGCTTAAGAGGTTAATCATGAATAAAGGGTCATTTTGAAGTTTTTACATATCACAAAGCCTACACCCTTATCCTCATAAATATATTAAAGGGAACTAAAGGCTCACATACATACTACCAGGGGCTGCTAGGGGCTGGCTGAAGCTGGTAGCAAAACTCAAAATTCTCCCCTCATGGGCTCACTAAGAGAAAAAGGAGGACAGCATCCTATTCTATAAGTGTATTACTTTCATATAAGCTAATATGTATGTGAGCCTTTAGTTCCCCTTTAACTGTGACTGTCTAGGCCATCAGTGGGCAGAGTAAGTAACACATCAGCAACTATCATAGGCTTGCACTCACATTGGAAACGTTTTGGTTCTTTTCTCCATATTGCATTTCACCAAGACATGGTCGCTTTAACCAAGAAATTTGGGTATCAACTGTTAACGGATTTTTCTTGAAATTAGGATTATGAATAGATATAATAAGAGTATTTCGGATGAGTGTTGCAAAGTTATGCAATCCTCAAGTTAAAAATTGCACCTTTTTCATTTTTAACAAAAATTCATTAAAAAGATTATAAAATTTGAGCGGACCAAAGATTTGAAAACCTGTAAGACCCTTCACTCACTATTGATCTTTCCTCCACGATTGTTGATAGCAGTTCCGTAAGGTTTTCACCCACATACGTTAATACCCTGCTGCGATGGCAGTACTTACGCTCATAAACGTATAACAAATGACAGACACTAAGAAAAATCGTCAAAATAATTACGAACTATGCTTTTAAGTGTAAAGACCCGAAAATTGGTCTTAGCATTCATCAAAACCCCGACTGTAGTTCATCGTTACAAAAGATGTGTTATGTATAAGTATTATTCTCACTGGTGGTGGCTAATTTTGCCAATACAAAATGATGCAAAAACCTGCAAAATGACTGAAACCTGTTAAATGGGTACTTATCTGAGAGTATTCAGCGAGAGCTATCCAAGGAATACCAACATGACAGGGTTTAGATGTTTTTTTATCATAAATATTTGCGCCCTTGTGTCTTAGACGAAAGTAGCCTGAACATTGGAAAGATTAAAGGTAAGCTTCACCGTTAGAAAAAATACTCCCTATATCCTTACCTTGTGGACAGTTAGTGATTTCCACGCAGCCGTTCCTCGTGTTGGTTGACACTGTGCATCCATATTTTCTAAAGGTATCTAAAGTATCGTCGTCGTAATCAGGACACCATGAACTGGTTAAAAAAGAAGTGGTACAAAATCATACAATATATACAATCCGAGATAAAGTATGCATAACACATGTATTCACTATTTAATAACACATGAAACAACTCAAACTAAGATATGAATAGCATGAAAAGGGTGAAATGATATGAACTAGAAATAAATACAAAATACCACTCGGGATGATAACCCGATATGTTCATAGTTAACTTCGAAATTATCTTCGTAGTGCTGGAAGTCGAATTTATTTTATCAGATGTTATCTCTACCAATATCAGACGCAAGAGTGATCGAGTTTTGGAACGAGTTGATTTGATTCTGAGAGGGAGAGAGAAACTATGACCATATACATGTACCAAGGTATCATTATTCAAGTACAGCTCGGCACACACTGATTAAAATGATACAAGATCAGATTTGAACAGTTTATTAAGGTCTCACCCATAGTTGAATAATACATATATGGCATGATAAAACAATGGACGGTCAACTTTGACCACGGATGAGCTAAGACAATAGAAAATGATTTCAAACTTTAAAAACTCTGACCACCGAGAGACTTAACCGCTGGACTAACGCCATAACTGAGGAGTGCAAAGGAAGAACAGGTTTGTAGTAGGTCTAATTTGAAAGATGACATGTATAAGCTCATCTTGAATCTACACCACTCTAAAATTGCATTTGCCCATTTACAAAGGTACAGTCCCTCGTAAATCAAATACAGTAATTATATGCAGTATGTCGTATTCACCTCATAAAGGACAAGTAAAATACGTGTAGTATATGTGAATATTGATAGCTTGGTATATGGTCAAGGCTTCTATCTCCCTCTCGGAATCAAATCAACTGGAAAACGACATATGGGAATCACTTCACCACCGTTCAGTTTAGAGGAATATGAAGATAAAATAAATGAAAATAAATGTTGTCGGTGAATTTTATGCAATATTTTTTTCTTGTTATGTTAAACAAAAATATGGAGGACCATTATACATTTTGCAGAACCTATACTGAATTACATATACGTCTCTGCTCAAACCCGATACAATCATCTCCGGCTGAGTGTAAAGAATTAGTTCCGAACAAGGGAAACAACCACGAATGTCGATCACCGGATACGCAACCAGCAGATCTCGCTCAACACGACTCCTAGCCCAGGTGTTGACGAAAACCACTCAAGAGGTGCGTGTGCATGCGCGTGAGCAACTTTCTCTATAATGTAAACAATTACGAGAGCTCTCATTCGTCTCATTTCCTTAAAGTGCCTTGCAATCTTGCGTGGCGATATTTTCGTTCAATTTTTTCCAATCTTCTGCATGCTTTTGAAGTACCTAATCTGTGGGAGTATGACGTCTATGGATTGATGATGCCTCTACAGGCTTCAACGCTAACTCAAAATGTTACTGGCCCCGTAAGACCAGTAACACCTAGGATCTAGTGGTCCTGCAAAATGTATACTGGTCCTACATATTTTTGTTTAACATAACAAGAAAAAATATTGCATAAAATTCACCGACAACAGTTATTTTTATTTATCTTCATATTCCTCTAAACTGAACGTTGAAGTGATTCCCAAATGTCGTTTTCCCACACAAAAACGTGAATTCGACATCACGGCGTGAGTTGCTGTTTGTTTGCCGGATTCGGTCAGGGCCTCAAAGACCAGGATATCCGAACAAGTCTAAGGCTAGCCGAGCGTGCTGGCGACGTTTTGACACCAAATCCACTGAACATTCCATATCAGGGCACCAAAATGTTCTGGTAAAGAATTTCTAAAAAAATCGAGCAATGAACTGAAACTTTTCCCTTCAATATATACGATAGGAGTTGCAGAATTGAAACTTCGACAAACGTCATTTTTTTCTGCCATATCTTGGCTAAATCGTAACTAGAGGTGCGGTGGATGGAACCAGAGTGCCCGGCGAAAACCACCGCCTAACTTTCTAACATGCCCCGGTCGGGATTCGAAGTCGGGCAGAGTTGAGGAACAGCGAGCTGTCTGTGGCAATGCGCTAGACCCGTGGACCACCAGGGCAGGCACTTATAATATATCATACCTGTCAACTCTACTGATTTGAGCAGTACTCTACTGATTTCAGACCCCAAACTTGCAGTCTACTGATTGAGAACCTGATTTGAAGAAATCTACTGATTAGCTACTGATTTTGCTGACTTTCTCAGTAAGTAGGTCAGTCTCTCTTTTCAGAGTATTTCACCTGACCAAATTACTGTGGTTAGTAGTTGATTCCTATCAGTAGGTGTGTCATATCTGCTTTATTATACCGAACAAATACAAAACACAAAAGGGGGAAAATTACAAACACCAGATATTTTGGATAAATCCTCGTCGTCTGCCTTGTTGAACTAGTTTCACCGGTAGGTCACTCGACAAACTCCGTCGGTGTTCGTAGGTAATCTTCGGGCTAGCGGTGATTAGTCAACTAATTCATGGCTGTTGCCGTGAATTATTCAACTATTTCATAAGCTGTTAAGGACAACAGCCTGTCACCAAGGAGTGTGGAAATCATGATGATTAATCTATGGCCCTTGACCAACCAGAATCAAGAATCTTCACGTGAGGTATAATAATCATAACTAATCCCTTAACCAATTGGAATAATTGGAATTGGAATTGTTCTATGGCATTAAGAGGGAATGGGGCATTGTGGGCTAGCATCATCAGATAGCATCTCAAGAAAAATACAATGTCGGACAAAGAAAATTCACCACCTCGTGAAATTATTTTCAGTCTTCAAATAAAAAAGATTCTTCATAATATGGTGAAAGTGGAAGTATTTAATCTTGAGAGTATACATAATGACACTGTAAGTGTTGTTATGATATTTTCAGTTCAAAAGCTATCTGTGTGATTTTCATAATTGTGATTATATCATCATGCTGCAAGTGTGATCTGCTACATAAAATAAAAGTTATTTCATTAACATATTTGTATGGTTATCAATTTGCCAACTCATGTGAAATATAATAGCCCATTCCTCAGTCAAACTAATAACCTGACCCCGGTGGTCAGGATTGGAACTAAACAAAATGCCGCGAAAGAGGCCAAGATAGTGAACCACGTGAAATCTCCTGATTGTGGATGGTTGAATGTGGACAGGTACGATATATATATTTATCATCAGCTACACTCTGATACTAGCAGCTAAATGGTCAATTGATGTTGTGTACCTTTCATTGCTTTTCATTAATTGTCAATGTTAGGATCCGGATAAGTGTTTTATTCCCATTCTCAATGTTTTATCCCCCTTCGCCATGGTTACTATGGGTTTGAACTCAAGTTTACAGGTCACAGCCTTGTTTTTTTATATCACAAGATACAAAATAAAAATTAAAAAAATTAAAGAAAATATTAATAAAAAAAACAGAAAAAATATATATTTTTTAAATTAATTTCTTTTTTTTTAAATACATTTAAAAAAAAAAAAGATTTAAATAAAATTTTGAAAAAATAAATGTGTGTGTGTGTGTGTTTTTTGTGTGTGTAGGACATCCAAATTCATGATTGCCCGTCTTGCCACTCAATTTCTTCAAAACCGTAACTAACCCCTAACGTATGCTCCATCGAATGTTCGCTCGATGATATCGCGAATTTGATACAATCAGTGTGCCTATACACACAGAGTTCGATGTAAAAAGTCGACCCTGCAATACGAAAAGCTGATGGGTTAGTGGGAAACGTGTTATATTTCGCACTGTAAAATTAAACCAAATTGTGTTAAGTTTTGAGAAGTTTAAAAGTGATCACCCTTTCCAACTGAAAGAGAGAATGATAGAGTTCCTTTCAGAAAAAGTTGGGAAATTTATTTCTGTCATTTCGTATGAAGTTGATATAAAAGAAAACAATGCCGCAGTGAGTACTTCATTCATAGCGCGGATATTAAAAGGAAAACAACGAATTCCTACGCATGTGCATGTGTGAAAGAGAAAATAAACCCCACTTTTTACACGACCGTCTTTTGGGAGAGGGTGAATAAAAACTTTTTTACCCGCCCGCAAGTGCGACAGAGGGAGAGTAAATAACCGACCACTCCAGAGGGAGGGAAAATAAAACTTTACATTTACCTGACCATTCAAGAGGGAGGGTAAATAAAGCTTTTTTCCAGAAGGAAGGTAAATACATTTCAAGCGGGTGAATGTGTTTCACACTGACTGGGTTGAGTTGATCCAGAAATAGGTATCATCACGAGACCAGCACGCCTTTTGTTTTCTAGACCGCACGGTGCACGCCAATAGAAAGTAACTTGGTCGAGATTCATTGGCAATGATCACTACTCATGTTTAATCTTTTGTTTTGATATCCATACATAAGGGCCAACCGAGAATAGCCGACAGCGCCCCACCCAGATTGAAAAAGGTACTGTGTACACTTACAAAAATGGGGGAAGGCAAGTGTTGCGGCAGGGCGCTTAAGGTCTTACGACACTTTTAGAAATCTCAGTTTAATTTTCCTGAAATTTTGCATAAGGAAAGAACATAGCACAGTGATCCTCAAAACAACTTAAAATCATGGGGTCATCAATTTAGTTTTTTTTTCGCAGATTTTTGAAAAATTGATGCAATTTATGTCACAAACATCACTTTCTCCAAAATTGGTGTCTTTCTTTGCTAGATTTATCCCTTCAGAATACTGACACTGACTGAAATACTGTTTTGCCATGTTGAAATTATTTTTTTGCTGTTACAAAGGAATTATTGGGCAAAATCAAGAAATTCGAGAAGCGAGTTTTTAACCCAAAATTGATATACGTCAGAATTGCCTAGTTTAATTTTCACCAATTTTTGTCTACACTATCTACACAATGCTCTTAATAAGAAGACACAAAGAAAATGATAGGTCATCAGGTTAGTTTTCGAACCACAGATGGTCAAAGTTTGTGAAATAGGACATTTTTGGGGCAAATTTTCATGAAAATGTTAGAAAAGAGTTACTCAATAGTTACTGTTAATGCCCATACTTATATAAGATATTGTTAGGAAAGGGAACCCCACTTTATACACATGGATTATCACACATTATTCCTGAAAATGTGTCAAAACAACAAATTCAATGAATATGGAAATCACTGTAGCCAAAAACAAAAAACTCTTAGGGTACTATTTATAATAGGCAGGTATAATCAGAATTGGTACATATTCAATAAAATTCAATTTCTTATCAATATTTCCAGTGACGTCAGGTAAATTGTAATAAATTATTTTAGTTTGTCCAATACCCAATAGGTGTCACCGGTATAGAGTATCGTAAGACCTTAAGGCCGCAGGATGAGTAGAAAATGTCAGTGTAATAAGGATCCGTGTGCCCAAAAAGTGAGTGACGGGCACACGTATCCAAGCCCATAGTACCAGTGGAAGGTGCATGAATAGGGCACTGATCAACAGGTGGGGACGCGTGATGGGGCGGATAGAAGGTGAATGGGTGGAAGTTGCATAAAGTAATAGTCATGTGCAGCAAGTGTGCATGCAAGTGACAATATCAACATCATAGGGAACATTTCCTTCATTAAGGTGATAGGTACCATTGCAAGCTAGATAAAAGGCCCGTCCAAAACGCACACCTCATTGTAGCATAATCATAGAACAAGGAGTATCTCCAGGTTCCTGAGTGTTGTCAGGTAGATAATATCATAGCCAACCGTCCTTAGTCAAGCCATATTCTATTTCATTTCAATATTTACAACCTTTCACTCAAATGACATAATCTCATTACTTACACAAGTGATGGTCACTACAGATTCACAGATACCTCAGGAATGTCATCGAATATGCCCTACAAAAAGTATTTTTTTGATTCTTTACTGCTAAAGGTTTTACGGGCCATAACATTTGTAAGTTTTCGTGAGATATCTTGTGTTATGGAGCCTATAACCCAGTGGTGGTTTGGCAAGGACAGGCCTCTTTGATCCCATGTGGGCTAGAAACAAAAGACAGTTGTGCAAAGACACACCTCAGTGGTCGCGCGTCACAGTCAAAACAATGCCGAGTGTCCGGCATGCTATAGATAGTTGAGAAGCTTCGTATCTGTACGACCCTAATGCACAAAAAATCAAAAAAATACTTCTTATTGGGCATAGTCAATGATATCCCTAAAATAACTCTGAACCTGCAGTAACCATCGCCTGCGTAGGTAATGAGATTATGTCATTTGAAAGAAAAGTTGTAAATTTTGAAATAAAACAGAATATGGGTTGAATAATGACAGTTGGCGATGATATTCTCTACCTGATAACACCCAGGAACCTGGCGATAAACCTAGTTAAAGGATTATGCTGCTTTGAGGTGTGTTTTGGGATGGGGCTTTTAACTGGCTTGCAATGGTACTCATCACCTTAACATGTTTAAATTAATACTTACACCCATTAAACTATATATTTTTTTGAAGGTTTTCTTAGCTTTATCACTTTGATCAATTTTTCTGTTGAAAGCAACAAGCTGGCCACGTCACATATCTCATATTCTATGCGAAGGCTAGGCATTACTTAAACCCATTAAACTATATATTTTCTTGGAGAAATTCTCAACTTTATCACTTTAGTTATTTTTTCTGTTTATTTCATGTATCACAACTGTGGAAATGTTTATTATAATGCAAAGATAAATATCGTTTTTAGTCAGGGCCCAACATAAAGTCATCGTCCTTTTTGGGATCGTCGATTTTGACCAACATTTCATTGTTACAGACTTGTCACCTCTAAGTAAAGTAAAGTAAAAATAATAACTAAACTAAATTAATCTTTATTTTAACTAGGAACTATTTTAACTAGGTAAACACGACCTGCTAGGGCTCTTGGGCGACTGCACCTACGGCTTTAAGTGCCATCCGAAGCACTGGGCAGCTAGAAATAAACTACTAGTACATGTATCTTGCCAAAAGAAAGAGAGCAAGGTCCGGCTGGGATCGAACCTATGGCCCTTGGGTTGCTAGTCCAATACTCTACCAATCTTTTTGGGATTGTGCCTAACATTCCGAGAAAAAAATCTTGTTATTTACTATTTGGCCATTTTTATTAATTACTCCCCACCCCCCCCCCCCCCCCCCCCCCCAAAAAAAAAAAATCTAGATACGGCCCCAACATGAATTTGATCTCCTCCCTTGTCATGTCAGCATCCGTAATCATCCAAATTATGGTAACTAAGATGGACCCAAGCGGCTGTAGATCACCCGAATGTCTTTAGAAACCAAATAAGAGGAGTAAAACAACTGAAAAACTTTTTCGATCTACCAACCTAATCCCTTTGTAAATAAAGAAACAATAGTAATTCTATATATACACCTTTACATGTTGTTAACTTTACGGAGGCGTTCAATATCCAACATTTGCACACGTTACACTTTTCCTAAGATGACCAAACACTTTTCTTCATCCAGGACTTTTCCTGGCGCTACGTGCCTCCGGTAATGAATAATGCGTCTAGATGTCCAACTTAAGGGGGCTCGGGACCTTCGTTCTTCAAGTGTGACTTTCATGTAAAGATTGACCAATATCTTGGTCTATGTACAGGAAAACCTCAATAAACTATATATTTTATGAAAGCTGAGATTCTGGAGGGGTCAAATATTCTAAACTTATCTTGTGACATCCTCACAATTTCCCCAGGGTGGGGCCGAAAGACATACATGTGGATTTCTAATACATATGTTATTGCAAACAGCCTCCTGGCTTCATAAAAAGTGTAACACAGTTGATGTTTACATGTTTCATAGAAAACATATTTAGGCATGCAATTATATCTCATTTTTTTAAATTTTTGTTCTGAACGGAATTTAGAGCAAGTTAGAGTCATGATCAATATTTTTTTCTAGAATTTAACTATCCTTCATTTTTGAAGTCCGATTAAGAAATAAGTAGACCAGATATCAAAAAAATTTCAGCTCTCTGGGATCAATATTGAATGAATGAGGTTGTTTCAAAAATGAGAAGTATGGTGATTTCAGAAAGCAGTCTAAGGCCCAGTCAAAGTGCAAAATACATTTCTACATTCCAAAATGACGTTATGCTCCATTATAAAACTTAAGGGATTAATTTGGAATAAGAATATGATTTGCTTGCATTAGTAGAATGGTTTGAATATTCAATAGTTTACTTGGTACTTGAATTACTGGAATAAAAAGGGATTTTTAGAGAAGATTCTGAGCTTTCTGAAAAGAGGCTGGCACCCCGTGGTGAGTGCTCCTCCCCCAGCTGATAAGAAAAGAAAACAAGCTATTAGACTACTAATTGCTAATTGACTCGCTAGAGTAAGTATTAGAGGAGAGTTGTTGGCTAGGTACTGATCAACATTTCTTTTTCAAATATTTTTCTGAATATAGCTCGAACCATATAAATAATTGAATAACATAATTAAAATAGAGTAATTATGAAAATAACTATGGGAATAAGGGCAAATTTCCAAACTATTCTGCAGAGAATTTTTGGCTACAAACTGATCAAGATTTCCTCTTCAAATATTTTTCTGAATGTATCTCTATCCATATAAATAATTGAATATAATAATTAAAATACAGTAATTATGAGAATAACTTTGGGAATAAGGGTAAAATTACAAAATATTTAGAGGCAAGTTGTTAGCTTGGTATTGATCAACATTTCTTCTTCAAATATTTCTTTTGATTATAGCTTTAACCATATAAATGTTTGACTGCAAGTATTTTTCTAAAAATTATCTCTGATCACAGATAAAATATAACTGGCTCCATGAATAGTTAGTGAATTCACAGATTCCTCTTCCTCTAATGTATACAAATCTTCTGGCAAAGAAGATATTGCATTCCATTCAAACCCCTCTTTCTCTTCCTTCTGGAGCTACTTCCCATTGTAAGGATACATTCAGACTGCACTGTCCAGGGGTCAGCATCTAAATACTCTCCTAACCCTTACTCTCAAATACAGGAAACCCTGCTCACCTTTGTAAGAGGAACCCTGAACATCCTGCCACAAACCAGAATATTTCTGGAGCATTTGATTGGTTTTACCTTCACCTGTCTGACCTACATCATGTAAAGCAAGACAGCTGATGCACAAGAATCACACCTTTCATTCAATACCCTAATTGGCAGTAATTGCCATACAAGCACTCATAACTGCTCAATGCTGTCTTCCTGCGTAGCAGAAAACTTCTAATACACATTAGAATACACACTCTGGAGCCGGCCAGGGGAGCATACCTCCCTGGTGGGATCAGATAAGAAAGGCCTATCATGATCTAAGATAAACATCACAGCTGGGAGTCTAATCTGCCTACTCTCCAAGTAGGCAGATTTTTTAAAAAGTCCTTTTTTTAGTCATTTGTGGTTCTAGTTGAGAGTTCTAGTTCAAAGGAATGTGTAGCAAACCTATTCAGCTCTCACATATAAAAAAAACCCCAAAACACCCTATTTAAAGGTGCGAAGGTCCCGAGCCCCCTTAAAAGATGAAGAATCAATTGAAGCAGGGAGTGTCCAGTTAGTTGGACTCTGATTGAAGCCATCAGAACTCGCGCATATCCTAGGCTACTGATCACAGCAGCAGACTAACTGATATACCCTGTTTGCAGCGAATAACAGAAGTATATTCGAGAACCTTTTTATTTTTTTATTATAAACCGAATGCAGCACTGATCACTCTGCACGGCTACTCCCGCGTTAGACTAGATTTCTAGGCTGTCATATGTTTTTTCTCTTACCAGACACCAAACAGTCTAGGTAGCCATATAATAGTGGCAAGTTTAGTTTACACTGCTCCCACCAGGGAAACAGAGGATTCAGTTTGAGTATGACAACACACTGGCTGACTACAACTACGGTGTTGTATTTAACACACATGATAACACTAATGTCAGATTTGTTTATCCCAGCCTCTCGACACAGAGCAAGATGTTAATAACTAGATAACAGATGTTAGCAATGGTGTTACAATTTTTGAAGATGTGTGTTCTGCTCGATCAAACAATGATTGTCATAGTAAAGTTCTGCTCGATCAAACAATGATTGTCATAGTAAAGAACAGCAACATGATGCGAAGGTGGTATTTAGCTATTTGCCTCTTTCAATTTACAGACACATATGTCAAATATTTTATTAGAGACTAATACAAAATTTCAAGAAAAATATCATTAATTTCATTTTTCTTGTTTTAAACATTTAATATATTCATTCTATAGCTTATAATCATCCTCATTATCATCAATAAACTGTTGAAATGAAGTGATTTATGCCCAGAAAACATTTTCAACTAGGTGCATTGGGTCGTCAGTAGCTGAAGATGATACCCAACACTAACATGGGACTTGAAGTCAGGACGGCGTTAACACCTAAGCCGTTACTGCTACGGTCTTCAGAAAGTATATGGGGACCATGCTCTCTTCAACATCTTTCACTGATCAACACTAACATTTTCTGTTACATTTTGTGTTAGCACACATATTATGGGATAGTTGTGTGTTACCACCTAACATATGCACATCACTTCAAATAGCGTGTTACCACCCCTGGTAACTATGGGGCTCCGTTTGTAACATCCATACTTTTGTTGACAGAAGCGACATTTGTCAAGACAGAAGTACTTTTTTCTGAAAAAGTTACTTCTGTCTTGATAAAAAAAGTTGCTTCTGTCAACAAAAGTAACTTTTGTTGGACAAAAGTACTTTTGTGTCATGCATGGCGTGACCATTCGCCAACTGTAACATTTCAGAATTCTATCCCAGTACGTTACACCGATTGTAGATAGTGTACGTGATCTGTAGAATGGTTGAAGCGGCAGTCTGCAGAGTGCTTAGCTCTTGTGTGTTTCACTGGAGTCTGTTTCACGAAAGTCGAATAATCACTAGCTAAGCTTATTCCAGATCTTTCTTATCCTGTAAATTTGGTTTCACAAAGAAAAAGTTAGCTAGCTAAACTTAGCTAGCATGAGGCCGCCTATGTGCTAGATCAACAACGATCATCGGTTCGTGTTAGTTATAAAGTGGGGAATACCACGTTGTGAAATATATAAATAAAAACGAAAGCAATAATTCACAAATTTCTGTGAACGCTGCCTCGGATAATATATAAGTTTGTGAACAATACCATGACACTATATTCATAAACTAAACCGCATCGGTACACAATATTGTATACTAGGCCGAACCAATAGCAGTAGACCGAATGCATGTGCTGGAAATGCTTCAATTAGTCTATAGATCACGTACGCCATCTACAATTGGTGCAGGACACTACAACAAAAGTACTTTTGTCAAACAAAAGTACTTCTGTCTTGAAAAAAGTTGCTTTTGTCAACAAAAGTAACTTTTGTTGGACAAAAGTACTTTTGTCAGGACAAAAGTACTTTCATGTTACACTTGGCGTGACCACTGTCACATCTTAGACTTCTGGCTCGACAAAATTACTTCTGTCGACAAAAGTATGGATGTTAAAAATTAACGTGTGTTAACACCGTACTTGAAGTCAGCCACTGTCTTGTCAGCATTTTAGGGGACTTGTCTACCCCCGCGTATGTCTCTCTCTGTTTATACCGGGAGCCAATATAGAACGCATACAGTAAACAACGACCATGAACCGGAGTTAGATCTGCTCGAAGTACCTGAAACCAAGATTGCCTGATTTGATCATCTCAAGATATACTTACTCAGGTCTTGCTGACCCTTCTCTCAATAACGCACACACCAACACACACGTCAGAACACACACCAACTGCCTCATGTCGTCTGCCAGTGTACACGAACCACTACGCCAACCAAAACACAAATAGGAATGACCCTCATGAACGACTCAGTCGCAGTTTATATACTCTCATAGTTAATCGTTCCAGATCGAAGTTTATCGAACTGAACGTGATACGAATGCTCCATTAACTTGAATAAGTATCTATTGTTAAGTAGGTGCGTAAATGCGTCACTGTGACGAGATTCACCTCCCACCTGCTTGTTGTTGCTCATGCTCCACAGCTAGTAGACTAGCCCCTAGTTGAGACCACAGCTGCTAGGCCAACCGGAGCACACATATAGGTATAATCTTCATTTTGAATCGGTAATAATTTTACTTAGTAAACACGAGCTGCCCGGGCTCTTGGCCTACTACAAGAATAACAAATAAAGTGTAACATACAGGGTGTAACAGCAATATAAATGATAAATGGAGCAGAAGCAGAGGAATTTAGCAAATGTACCAGATCTGTATTATCTGCATGTCAACTGAAAGATTTCTCTCGGGAAATAAGTTGGCACATATTGATTGACATTGAATAATATCTTCAATCTTTCAAAACATATGTTTATAGATTTGGAGCAAATACACCATCAGAATGATTTAGGTTCAAAATGTGCTTATACGTGTCACATTTCAAATAAGACCATCTAAGACCACAAGTGAGATACTAACAGGCCAGAGACAGCCAGATTATTCCATCCATTACTTCCCATGATGCACTCTGTTTTTGGCATCACCTAAGAACCAGCTGCGTCACCAGTGCTAGTAATAGGGAGCTGGGCTCCCCTTTCCTGCTTAAATTTTCATTCCTGGCGTTCAATAAGTGGTCACAATTTCCAAAGATTGAACTTCTTCAATTTTCTACTGTAAATTCAAGTAAGCCTTGGAAGTTATACTATGTGGCTTGTCTTTATTTTGAATTTTATTGTTGGGTAGAAACCATTACTTCCTAATTGCTATGAAATCAGGTTGTGCTAATCACTTACAGGAAATTGCAACACTTGAGTCAGTTGGCAGTTACTCATGGGAATAGTGTAGGACTTATTAGTATGTGTATTCCTTCACTTCCTGTTATCAAGATGCTATCTTTGAGTAAGGAACCTGGCACAATTGAGTAAAGGATTATGTGGGTCCAAGGGAGTAGTTCCCTAGGTGAGTCAGAAATTTCCTTTCCTCCACATTCCTGAATTGCTCAATTCTGCCATACTTATACTATGTAAGTTTTAATTCTTGAAGTATTATTTGGTTCCAAAAATTGTGATCAGGGATGAACCAGGAATAAAAATTAGCAAAAAGGGAAGGCTAGGCTTCCTTATTACTGCTATCTCTTAAGCACTTGTGGCTTAGCTGGTGCAAAAAAGCAGAGTGACATGGGAAGTACTGGATGCCCCCATGTGGCTGTCTCTGGCCTGCTAGTTGCTCACTTCTGTGAGCTATAACTGAGTAGTGCTGAGAAGGACAGGTTTGGGGAAGGTCTTATTTGAAAGGTGCCATGTATAAGCACATTCTGATCCTAAATCATTCTGATGGTGCATTTGCCCTTTAAGATTTTCAGCTATATGCTGGTAAGCGTGTACAACGGTTTTATTCCAGAAACCCTTAAGTTTGTAGTTTTTTTGCTTTAGGATGGATATGCCTAGAGAGATTTATCCAGATTAAAAAGCTCATGTTTATAAGGTCAATTATGGTCTTAGAAGTTTTATCCAAGACAATTTTCATGGAGCACGCTCGACTTGTTTTTAATAATCCCGATGATCATGAACTCGATGAGTTACTGATTTGTGATGATGTCATCTGTGTAACGTACTTCTGAAGCAAAGGAGTATTGAGCATGTGCAAACACATACATTCACACACCAACATATACGCACACAAGCATACATACAAATACGTACAGACATACATATATATATATATATATATATATATATATATATATATATATATATATATACATGTATATATATATATATATTCTAGTATATATATATATATATATATATATATATATATATATATATATATATATATATATATATATATATATATATATATATATATATATATATATATATATATATGTCTGTTTAGATTTACCAAACAGATACTATCAGTAAATTAAGATTCGGAAAATTCTGCAAAGCTTCAGATCGGCAAAATTATATGGCAAGCCGAAGTGCCCTAAAGTAAGCATTTATGGAATTCCATAAATGATCTATGGAATTCCATGAATGCAATTTATTTATGGCATTGCATAAATCATTTATGGAATTGCATAACTGATTTATGGAATTCCATAAATCATTTATGGCATTGCATAAATTACTTATGGAATTCCATAAATGTCATTATATGTGGAATTCCATAAATGTCATTTAATTATGGAACTCCATAATTCATTTATGGAATTCCATAAATGTGCATAATTATAAAATTCCATAAATGATTTGTGGAATTCCTTACATCATATACGGAATTCCATATGTCTTATCAATTTTGGAATTCCATAAATGGTTTATGGAATTCCCTAAATGATTTATGGAATTCCAAAATTGATTCACGTAATTCCATAAATGGGTACAAATATGGAATTCCATAAATGACATGGATTTCCAAAAATGATCAAAGTAATTTCATAGATCATTTATGGCATTCCATAATTGCATGGCATTAATGGAATTCCATAAATCATTTATGAAATTCCAATAATACATTTATTGTTTATGGAATTCTATAAAAGATTTATTGAATTCCATAAATGATCCATGGAATTCCATTTATTCTTACTTTAGGGCAGTTCGGCTTGCCATAAAATTATGACAATAACAGTTCAATTAGATGCCTGTCCTGTGTGGGTGGGACAACGACACATAACAGGATACAGTTATTACATTCTGACTAACGGACGGATTGCAAGGGTAAAGTGTAATTGGTACTGACAAGTGGCTTGCTGGTGAATCCACTCATCAGGAACCGAGATGAGATCAGTGTCGATTAGAGTTAATCTTAAAGATAGCTTATGGGGTTTATTTATTACTCGGTTCTTACACTACCTTGCTTTCACTTAGCAATTCAGCCTATAGAAGCTATAGATAAATTAAGATTCGTAAAATTCTGCCAAGCTTCAGATCGGCATAATTATGACATTAACAGGTCAACCAGATGTCTGTCCGTTGTGGGCGAGACAATGACAAATAACCAGGATACGGTTATCAATTCTAAATATGGGATTTTACGGGTAAATTGTAATTGATACTGACAAGTGGCTGGCTGTTGATTCCACTCATCAGGAGCCGAAATGAGTTCAGACACCAACAATCGTACGCCTAGTATAATGGCAACTCGTCCCCCATGGATTTCATTGTTCATTTCAATTCGCTCTACCTAACCTAATAACAGAATTTTAAAAACGCAGGCAGGTGGGCCGCTCTGTCCTACGTGACTCCTTCCCTAGGTACTGTAATATTATCAATATATATATATATATATATATACTGTATATATATATATATATATATATATATATATATATATATATATATATATATATATATATATATATAAATATATATATATATATATATATATATATATATATATATATATATATATATATATATATATATATATATATATATTTATACTAGTATATATATATACAGTGAAACCTCGAAAGAGTGAACACCTTGGGACCGGGCCAAAACGTTCACTAGGGGGTGTTCACACTTTCGAGGTTTTGCAAATTGGACTAGTAGACAGACACGACATAAAGCGTATATATATATATATATATATATATATATATATATATATATATATATATATATATATATATATATATATATATATATATATCTATATATATATATATATACATATATATATATACATATATATATATACATATATATATATATATATATATATATACACATATATATATATATATATATATACATATATATATATATATATATTCATATATATATATATATATATATATATATATATATATATATATATATATATATATATATATATATATATATATATATATATATATACTTAAAATAATGTTTTTTTGACTCCCCAATTACAAGTGCGTTCAGTTATTTCCTGTGAAGCTGCAGGTAAAGAGTAAGGTAACCTTGTCTTTTCAACCCTTTGTGCCATGACAGTTCTTAAACTTGGACAAGGGGAGCAATCAGGTGTAGCCCTGTATAGAAGAGCAGTTTCATCACAATTAAACACATCTTCTGGGTTATAACCATTAATCAGCTCTCACAGTTTGTGTGTCCAGAACATAATTTCATTCCTTCCTCTGAACCTCAGAGCTTTGAAAAGGATCTGGAGTTAGGGGTGAGCTTTTGATCAATTACTAATCCCAAGTACTCCATTCACTGCACACTGTACTCACTCATATCCACACTACAGTGATAACCCCTTAGACTCAAGCTTCAAAATAGGCTGACACAAATGCAATTGCAATCACTGATGCCAGAATTAACCTGGCGAGGTCAATTAAAATGGAAGTAATTAGTGTAGACAACTGAGACGCTCACTCTTAGTGTCACTGACTTGGAACTTCTTGTGCCGAAATGTTCACTATAAGAGGTTCTCAGGACCATTTTTCCCCCCAAAAAGTGTTCACTGTTCGGATAAGGGGGTGTTCACACTTCGTATAACTAAAATGTATTAGAAAAAAATGGGACCGGGGAAAAGTGTTCACTATAGGGGGTGTTCACACTTTCGGGGTGTTCACATCCCGAGGTTTCACTGTATATATACAGTGAAACCTCGGGATGTGAACACCCCGAAAGAGTGAACACCCCCTATAGTGAACACTTTTCCCCGGTCCCATTTTTTTTCTAATATATTTTAGTTTTACGAAGTGTGAACACCCCCTTATCCGAACAGTGAACACTTTTTTGTGGGAAAAATGGTCCTGAGAACCTCTCATAGTGAACACCTGGGTACATGTAGGTCAAAGTCAATGGCACTATGTGTGGGTATTTCAGTTGTTTACACTAATTACTTCCATTTTAATTGACCTTTCCAGGTTAAGTTTAGCATCAGTGATTGCAATTGTATTTGTGTCAGCTAGTTTTGAAGCTAGAGACAGGGGCATCATCACTCTGTAGTAGGGATATGAGTGTGTACTGTGCAGTGAATGGAGAAACTTAGGATTAGCAGAGAGATCTATGTATGTCTCTTGGATTAGTAAACGATCATAATCTAACCCTAACTCTAGATCATTTTCAAAGCCTCAAATGTATGACTGCAGAGGTTCAGAGGAAGGAAGGACATTGTGTTCAGGATAATTAGTGGAGAGAGTAATTATTTGAAGGAGGAAACTGTGACTGATCGGATAGAAAAACTACAGGAGCTGATAAATGAGTATAACCCAGATGATGTGTTTAATTGTGATGAAACTGGACTCTTATATAGGGCTTCACCTGATCGCTCCTCAAGTTTGAGATCTGTCATGGCACAAAAGGCTAAAAAGTAAGGTTTACCATACTCTTTACCTGCAGCTTCACAGGAAATAACTGAAACCACTTGTCATTGGGGAGTCACAAAAAATCTTGTTTTCAAGTACTTATAAGTATGAATATATATATATATATATATATATATATATATATATATATATATATATATATATATATATATATATATATATGAACATGTATATACATGTATATATATATATATATATATATATATATATATATATATATATATATATATATATATATATATATATATATATATATATATATATATATATATATATAAATAAATGAACATGTATTAGGTTGTATCAACACTGATGTTGCGCTGTGTACTAGTCCAACTTACAAAACCTCGGAAGTGTGAACACCCCCTATAGTGAACGTTTTGGCCCGGTCCCAAGGTGTTCACTCTTTCGAGGTTTCACTGTATATATATATATATATATATAAATATATATATATATATATATATATATAGATATATATATATATATATATATATATATATATATATATATATATATATATATATATATATATATATTTATACTAGTACATATATATATATATGCACACACACAGAAAGTCCTTCTCCATGTCTTGTATGTTTATGTCCATGCATTGGAAGTGTGAGATTTGTTTGAATTTTCTTGCAGATTAAAAGCCCCTGGTAGGTGATGTTGAGGTGGTTTCTGAAGTCGATCACATAGGTTTAATTGTAGCAGCTGCGGAATCTTTAAGTCCAGTCTAACAAGTGTCTGGGAGTGGGGGACCTGACACCTTGATGTCCGTCAGTTGGTACCTATAACGTTGACCTGATCATAGCAACTGAATAACTTTGTTGAGGTATGTGTCTATAGGTGGCTCTGTATTTATTTTTGTCTGAGAATAAAAGGAAAGGGGATGGGGTATTGCCAAATAGTTTTTAATAGATTTTTAGGTGCCAGATTTCAAGTCTTATTATAGAGGAAACTCTTGTGGAAACCCTTCTGCCTAATCAACAACATTCTAACAATGTCAATTTTCACAAATTTCATCAGATTCATGTATAAACTGCTTATTATCAAATATATATATATATATATATATATATATATATATATATATATATATATATATATACACATAAATATATATATATATATATATATATATATATATATATATATATATATATATATACATATATATATATATATATATATATATATATATATATATATATATATATATATATATATATATATATATATATATATATATATATATATATATATATATATATATATATATATATATATATATATATATATATATATATATATATATATATATATATATATATATATATATATATATATATATATATATATATATATATATATATATATATATACCAGTAAGTTAAATGCCTATTTTCATTACAGGAACACTTTATTTTGGGGCATGAGAGAATAACAAGACATGAATCTCCACATGCTCTCCAAAGAGCATCACTTTTATTTCATTGATCATCGCAAATGCATCAGCAGTGTACACAATGAGTGTTGTTTTCTAATACAAACAGTAACCCATTCATGCCCATAGTGATGATAGATGGCATGACTCTTTTGGTCATATACTTTAGACCAATATATCTAAGGGAATATTTGAAGAAGTAATAATCAGAGGCCATTTAAATATTTCATTAGATTCTACTTCTTTCTTAAAGGGCAAATGCACCATCAGAAAGATTTAGGTTCAAAATGATCTTTTACATGTCACCTTTCAAATAAGACCTCCCCCGAACCTGTCCTCTTCAGCACTAATCAGTTATAGCTTACAGAAGTTCAGCAAGCAACATACCTGAGGCAGCTATACAGGGCCTCCATGCATCCCAAGATGCACTCTGTTTTTGACACCTTCTAAGCACCAGCCTGTGTCACTAGTGCTTCAGAGATAGCAGTAGCAGAGGAGCCTGCATGGCTTTCCCTTTCTTGCTAATTTATATTCCTGGCTCATCCCTGATAACAATCTTTGGAAGCAAATAAAACTTCAAGAAGTAAAACTTACATAGTATGGCAGAATTGAGCGATTCAGGAATTTGGAGGAATGGAAATATCTGACTCACCTAGGGAACTTCTCCCTTAGACCCACATGATCCTTTACTCAATGGTGCCAGGTTCTTTACTCAAAGATATTATCTTGATAACAGGAAGTGAAAAAATACACATACTAATAAGTCCTACACTATTCCCATGAGTAACTGCTAACTGACACAAGTGTTGCTATTTCCTGTAAGTGATTAGCACAAACCGGTTTCATAGCAATTAGGAAGTAATGGTTTCTACCCAACAATAAGCTACAAATCGAAGACAAGCCACATAGTATAACTTCCAAGGATTGTTGGAATATACAATAGGAAATTGAAGAAGTTCAATCTTTGGGAATTGTGACAACTTATTGAAAGCCAGTAATGAAAATCTAAGCGGGAATGGGGAGCCCAGCCCCCTATTACTGCTATCTCTTGAGCACTAGTGACACAGGCTGGTGCTTAGAAGGTGTCAAAAACAGTGTGCATCTTGGGATGCATGGAGGCCCTGCATAGCTGCCTCAGGAGTGTTGCTTGCTGAACTTCTGTAAGCTATAACTGAGTAGTGCTGAAGAGGACAGGTTCGGGGGAGGTCTTATTTGAAAGGTGACATGTATACGCTCATTTTGAACCTAAATCATTCTGATGGTGCATTTGCCCTTTAATCCGTTTTCAGTAGTTTCATAAATTTAGGCCATATTCTTTCAAAGGGTGCTCTAGGTTTGATTATTTCAGTTCACCCATACTCACAGCAATTATAGTTTAAAGATACAAATATAAATAGAAGTAGTATGTACAATATTCATGAAAATGCTGGGTTGAACAAAACTTTTTATTTAATCATAGAAATTCTGGGGTGAACAAAATATTCTTTTATTTAATCTATTTCAATTTTGTTCTGAAAAGAGTTCAATATCCATCTGATCAACATATTAATTTAGAGACTCCAAGAATGAAAGGGTCGATAATGCAAATTTTTTTCTATGCATATAACATTTCTGGAATAACAATTACTTGATACTACCAGCACTGGAACCATCCTTTCACAATACCTGAAACAATATGAAGATTTAAAGGGTACTGAAAATCTCTGGAGGTTCGCTTGGGCAACATATGTGACAAGTCCAAGATGGTCACTGAGATCCCGGAGAAAAACGCCTTTGAATATGCCAAGAAAGCTTTGGAATATGATGACAAAAACTTTGTTTGTCAAAAGGCAGATACACCACTGATAACACATCATCTTTTTTCACTATTGAAGCTGCCATCTCTGTTATATCTACTACTAAGTTACCAAAAGATAGCATAGATTGACTGTCATACAATTACTACAATTTCAACCTATAGTAATTCATCTTCATTTCGCAACAGATTAAGGAAAGAATTAATGTGCCGTTGGAATGAATTGTTGCGGTTCTAACGATTTAAACTGCATTAAAATTGACCCACGGAAAGGCGAGTAATTTAGTTTTGTCGTGAACATAAAGCCCACTGCCGGTCTTAGCTTTTCCCACTACTGTAATCATGACGTCGCAGGAACTTTTGTTGCTAAGTTGCGCATACATCATTATCATGCATTTAGTTCACCAGGTTGAAGGTAGATGACGCTACTTATTCCCGGATTTCCCTATAACTAATTATAATGGTGATTTACGTGTAATACCTAGACAAATATATGTTGAATCTAGTTATAATATAGTTAGTCAAAGGCATATGTCTAGTCATGAACTCCTACAGAGTAAAACTACTGCTAGTGGATGTTTTGTAAGCAGTGATATTAAATTTGCATGTGTAAATGTGTGTGGACAAAAATCCAAGTAAAAATTCCAGAATTCTTTGAATTCTTGCAGAAATACTGCTTTATGTGTGTATCAGAAACCAGGATTGGTGATCTTGACAATCCACAGTATTGGACAATTTACCAGAGAACTATATAGCCAGATTAAACTAATTATAAAGGGGGAGGTTTTGCTATTATATTCCATGAAAAATTTGCATAACATCGTGATGTAGTTAAATCAAACAATGAACATGTGCAATGTTGCCATACTAGGAGAACGGCGCATGATGGAACAAAAGACATCCTCCTTGGAAGTGTATATATACTGTAAATTCGGAAAAGATTGCGTTAGTTCACTTTGTTTAAAAAACACAAAAATCAATTTTCTGTAAATTCGCAAAATTTGCTCTACACAATCTTTTGTGAATCTACAGAATTGACAGTTAAAGATAGAAGTTGCATTGATTACTTTCTGTTGTCAAATGATATGTATCCACTAATAACCGAATTTAATGTTCAAACCTTTAACCCTCTGCTGTCGGATGGGCACTCAAATGTTGCATTGACCCTCTCCAAACCCGATACTTGGCAAGAGAATACTGTGAATTTGTAAAATATTACGTTAGTTGAATTTTTGCGTTTCTTAGCGTTTAGCGTTGGACGCAAAATTAAATTCACAATGATTAGTGCATTTGTGTGTGTGTCCAGCTCAGCGTGCTTGAGAATGTTGTATTGAAAAAATAACTTGCCAAAATTACTGCATAACAGCAGCAGACGCTAAACAATGAAGTACGGGAGAATGTTGTATTGAAAAGATAACTGGCTAAAGTAACTGTATAACGGCAGTAGACCCTAAACAATCATTGTGTCAATTACTTCTGAAAAATTCAGCCAAGTTGAACCAGTCGTGAATAATTAAATTTTAAAAGGGATTATATTTCACAGTTAAATAACAATGTAGATTTAGAGGAAGTGATTAACGAGCTCGACAGGCTGACCGATACAGTAAATGTGAGTGTCTCAAATATCAACAATGTCACAAACCAGTTGACAGAGGTTTTGATTAATGGAGCTAAAAGCTGTAGTATGGTTACACAAACAAATCTCAATAATAAATAGAATCGCAAGAAAGAAACATTTAACATTCTCTTGCCTACTTAAAAAAAGGAATTTGAGGTAGCTAGACAAAGATGGCGTGATAGTAAGAATGGGGTTAATTTATATCAAATAAAACAAACTTCTAAAAATTTCAAAATACAAATCCATCGAGCAAAAGACAAGGAGAGAGAACACATTCTGAGTGAATTAAAGAGCTACCAGTCCAAAAATCCAAAGGAATTCTGGAATGCCCTTATAAATGGTACAGGAAATGGGAAAAAAGGTGACTTGGATACATTGACAGCTGAAAATGAGCATTTTGTCAAATTGAATGAGGATTTAGCAGACCGAGAAGAGAGTGAACCGACTTATGTCAGAGAGGGACAGGACAAATTTAACAATATTAACCTTGACAATTCCCATCTTAAAAGCCTATTTACTATTGATGAATTTAAAAAAGGGTATCAAATCCCTCAAAAATGGCAAAGCCAGCGGGCATGACAAAATAGTTAATGAGATGCTAAAAGCCAGTAAAGATATGATGCTGTCAGCATATATGTAAAACTTTTTTATAAATACCGTAAATCCTGTTAATTTACCAGTTTTTAATTTGCCGATATTTGCCGATCACACTTGATCGGTAAAATAAGAATCTGCAAATTTTGAAAGCTTCAGATCGGCAAATTTATGACATTAATGCCTTGTTCTTTAAATGGAATGGAGGGAGACTAGGACAGATACATGGGACACATTTATTTCATTCTAATAAAGGGTGATGTCAAGGGGAAAATTGTGCTTGATACTTACAAGTGACCGTTTGTTGACTTCACTCATCAAAAGCCGAGATGAGAGCAAAGACCAACCTAGTGTGCCTATGTCAATCTCTCGGCTAATCAGTTCTAATTTCAATCGCCCACCCCTGGCCACCTTTATCACTTACTCATGTAACATAATTTAAATCCAAGTGGAATTACAACTCAGTCCTCCTGGGGATACCGTACTAGTATCAATTTGAGAACAACAAACTTCTGTTTTCAATTTGCCGATCACACATGATCACGATCTGTAAATTAAGATTCGGCAAATTCTGAAAAGGCTAATTCGGCAAATTTTGGACACAGCAAATTAACCAGATCTACAGTACTTGATACTGGTCACATGACTGATAACTGGACTATTGGAATAATTAAGCCTATTTTCAAATATAACGGTAGTAAAAATGATACAGACAATTACAGAGGAATTACTCTCCTAAGTTGTTTGGGTAAATTATTTACAGCAACATTGAATACAAGTCTAACAAGTTTTAGAGGATAACATGCTTCTGCTTGAAAACCAGGCAGGGTTTCGTAGTAAATATTCTACAAATCATCATATGTTTACCCTGAAACGTATCATTGACCTGTATCTGAGCTCTGGTAGGATATTGTTTTGTGCATTTGTTGATTATCGAAAAGCATTTGACACAGTCAATAGAACTGCTTATAGAACTGCTGGAAAATATTACTTTCTTATAACATCTCTGGTAAAATATTCCAGGCAGTAACAAACTTATACAAAGCAACTAAGTCATATGTAGCCCACACGGGTAAAATGTCTAGCTTTTTCTACTCAAATGTAGGTGTAAGACAAGGTGAAAACCTTTCTCCCCTGTTGTTTGCTATTTATTTAAATGGCATGGAGGATTTTTTCAGACAACACAATTGAGGTGCCTCTTTAAAATTAATTGACAAACTTGACATAGATAGCAGAAATGGGGATTTTGATACCTTCTTATAATAATAATACACAGGATGCTGCTGCGCCATATTCAAAACAAACTTCAACTCCAAAAGGGTGAGGCAAACGTCCTTGACCTCATAATTATTCATAAATACATTTTAGTAACAAAAATGGCCAATAGATGGCGCCCGCTACAAAAGCAATGTTCAAACATGAAAAGATCTAGCAGCAAAATGTGCTCTTATAGCAAAAGGTTATGTATATTTCACGCGAGATTTTTGTCTAGCGAGACAAGAGACAAACAGAAAGACGATCAATATCCAGCACATCGATCTGGTCTACCGCTATTGCTACACAACTAGTATCTCTGCCATGACACGTTTAATTACTCTGCTCATTTTGAGCAGTTTCGTTCTGTTTCATGGTACGATTTCAAAATTATACCAGATGTAAAGCTCCTGTGCATTATTCTATTTATTGAATTATTTTGTTAATAATTTTTATTTCTTAAAAAAATGATTTAATCTTTTTGAATGGAAAAAATTATATTTCATTAAATTTTTTATTTGTCATTTATTTATTATTTCTTATTTAGAAAAGGCATTTTACCCATGCAAGTGCCATTTGGATCTATGATTCTTTTGAAAATAACTGGAATAAAAATTGAAAATAATGATAATAATAATAATGATAATAATAATTACAATAATAATAATAACAATAATCGCAATAATAATTATCACGATAAATAATGATAATAATAATTTCCTCTCTTTGCAGGCACATCAAGAAGCCATTGAGCTGCTCAAGAGTATAGGCGTGGAGAGTACAGAATAAAGACGACCAAGATTCAGCCTAGTCACATCTGCGATATATGTCAGAGGTGTCCAACTGCCACATTGTCGCACCAGTGTGCGTCAGAGGCCTCAAAACATATAACAAGACCAAACCTTTAAACTCAGGAAATATTCCGGAAGTATGACCAAATGAATGTGTTAGATTTTCACTTGCATTTTCAAATACAGATTGTATTGATACCACCTATTGAGTGATTTAGGTCTTCTATATTGCTATGAGGGCTGATATGTGAGGGTCACCAGGTGACAATATTTAAACTGATTGTTGCACAGCGCCCACCAAAAATTGCTGTGCTCCAAGACCGATACTTCAAAGTTTGGACACCCCTGTATATGGGGATATCTTGATAACTAAGCAATGCATTACAACAGAATTGACTGACGTTGGTGTTCCTTAAAGGTTTAATAATTATTCATAATATATTTGTCATATATCACTCTATTTGATGACTTATGGTCAAAGTCATCAGACCAATTTGTGCTCCAGATGCAAAGGGTTTAATCATTTGTAGGAAAATACTTGATCATTCCCCAGATACCTTAGATCTTAAGTTTGTTCTATTAGGTATTGCTGTTCAATATGCAGATTCTTGTTATATGCCTAACTCAGTAGGTTGTTTGACTACCTTTGGCAATATCTTCCTGACAATTACTTTATATGGAAAATTAAAAAAATCAGTCAAACAACAGGTCTCTATCTCCCTCTCAATTTTGAAATGTTTTGGAAATTCCATCTTTATTCCTATGTAATTTTGAAAAGAATTGCACTATCCACCTGACACTTTATAGAGGAACTGGGGAGGAATGAGCTATATATTGCATTTAACTACGTATCAATTACAATGTAAAATTAATTTTTTTGACAATGTATCATCTATCATTGTTTTGTCCAGAAATGAGTTTGGCGGTTAGGTTTACTGTAAACATTGTTAAAATATTGATGTGACAATCATTAAAGGGCAAATGCACCATCAGGATGACTTAGGGTTGAAATGAGCGTATACACGCCACCTTTCAAATAAGACCATCCACAAGTCTGTTCTCCTCTGCACTCTTCAGTTATGGCTTATTAACCCTTACCATGCTGAGGTTACTTTCGTCCAAAGCACAAGGATGCAAATATTTTTGAAAACCGTCTAAACCCTATCAGGTTGGTATTCATTGGAAAGCTCTCACTGACCACTCCCGGATGAGTACCCATGTGCCAGGGTTTCAGTCATTTTTCAGTTTTTTTTGCTCATTTTGTATTGGCCAAGTTAGCCACCAGCATCATAAGGGTTAAAGTGGGTAAAAACCATGCCTGTGGGTGGCCATGGGGGCTTCCATTATCAGGACAGGGCTACACATTTTAAGCAACAACCTCTGATCGGTCAAGAGATAGCACTGGCAGGAAGTCACTACAGGGGTCATTATCTCAGAGTAGAAGTAAGGTATATTGAAGACTTCTAAATGTTTCCATTGAATGTTGGACTGATCTCTAAGACTCCTAACTAAAGATATACTAAAATTGTCATGAAATGTACCCATAAAGCCTGATTTTAGGGTAAATCTATCCAGAAATGACTGAAAAAGTGAAACTTGATGGAACTGTCGCTAACAAAACAAATGCCTTTACTAAATGGATTTGACGAGGCAAATTTATGTTTGGATTATCAGCTGATAAAGAAAAGGGCTCTTACATTTGATTTGTGTTGGTGCATAGAAACCATTATGTCCTAATTGCTATGAAATACACATGTGCTGATCACTTAGAGGAAATGGTAACACCCATGAGTCAGTAAGCCAGCCCTCATGGGAATTGAGTCTAGACAGGGCCGGATTACTCTGTATATCATTTTACTTCCTGTCACCAAGATGATGATATAGAGTCTTCAAATGCATCTAAGATGGGTGGCCTGAACATATGACTGAAAATTACTAGTTTGTTGTTAATAAACCTTGTTAGGTAGATCTGTTATGGCCGGGGAGAGCTTATACCAAACCCTTTTGAAAATGGTTTGATTTGACTGTCATATACCCTGGGTTTGTTTACACCCCTATAGTAATCCAATCCCACAATCAGGTACAAGAGTCAATTTGAGTTTTAACTGTACAAAAACATTTCTATTTAGTAAATCAAATGCTCCAAAACAATGACAGGTCACTCATTCAGAGCTGATAGTGATAGCCCCTGCAATTACTTAAAGAAGTTATTTTGATTGCAATAAAAACTCTGATTGGTAGAAGATAGAGTAGTGTTTGAGTACAAACAAATGAGTGCATTTTTGACCATACATTGTTTGTCTGCGGCTTAAATCACTGTGTAGGTTTAATCATATATATTGAAATGACTTCTTGCTGTTCAAACAAATATAAATATGTGTGCGTTTTTCTGCTCTTTTGGCACGGCTGTCATCCACTAAATTCTGCTTGAATGCAAAAATTCTTGGCACTGCATCTCTTTTCAACTTTTTTTTTCTTGATATCCCATTAGTCTTGCTTGCATATCATCCAAGAAGCAGGATGCCTCCAAGTGGTCGTCACATACTCTTTTAAATATGAAGCAACTTTGAAGTTCCTGACACTCCAGTACCAATGTTGTGGAGCCATTGTGCTGCTAAATTCCTTTTTTATGGATGTATGTTCGGATTAGGGATTGTATAAAATCTTCTTTTGTCACTAAGATTCATGTCAGTCATATTATTACATCCATATGCTGCATACAGCACCATGATTCATGAATTCCCCCAACATGAGTAGGAGAATTGCACAGACTGTACTGCTCCCAGGCACCAGAGCAGAGCAGTGCCTGTGGTGGTAAAAATATGACATGATAGGTCATGTGACCTACACAAAATGGACGCCCTATGGTCATGGCCAGGAAGCCCCTGGCTTCACAGAAAATTGCAATTTCCTCTTCAACAGGTACTAGGAATGGATTTGTGAGTTGGGTAATTAACACATACCATATGGCACGACACGTTTAGCACAAGTTATCCCAATGGTGCATTTGCCCTTTAAATGAACTCCGGGCACTTGTATGAATCACTTCTTTTGGACACTGAATATTTTTAGGAGAAACTGCGATATTACAACTTCAAATCAACTTGAAGAAACTCAATATTTTTAGGAGTATGAACTGATACGAGTTTCTGGGTTTCCCAAAAGCCTGCCATCCAGACCAGATAGGTTTTGAATCATTTGTCAATTATTTTGAACCAATTAAATTCCCTATTTATATATTTCATAATTATATATTTATTATCTGATGTTGACCGTCCTTACCATTTCTGACCAAGTATTATTTATAACATGATGGCAACTCAGTCGGAGGGTATGCTGCATTTCCAAAGGAATCTAATAAAAATGTTTGAAAGACATTATACAAATATGACATCCCGGTGGGGATACCCTGATGGAATGTCTCCCGAGGGAGGATGGTTTTCCCGAGGGCGAAGCCCGAGGGAAAACCATCCTCCCGATTTATTATACCGAACAAACCTCAATTTGGTAGAATATCAATGAAAACAACAATTCGCTGACCCTATCAATAATCAAATGACTGCGGCCTAACAGCTAACCGAAGTATCCCATCCTATAGACCCCCTAATTGAGAACATGCACTCTTAAATATCAATTAAATAAGATTGAATCTCTACCCTCCGGGCCTTACCATTCTTCACCCTTAGTTATACTGTGCAGCAGTTCCTTTCCCAGCGTAATATCTAATTTAATCAAGGTTTCCATGTTGCGCTATAGCGGTCCGTCCGCCATGTTTTTTGTTGATTTGCCGCGCAATTTGCACGTGCAGTGATGACGTGACAAACAATGACGCCAGCACACAAGCAGGGCGCACGTGTATGCGAGGCGTCACCAGAACTCTACTTCTACTTCTACTTGACAACGGTGGCCATAACGGCCTATCAGTGGACATGATGATTGGCAACTGTTAAGTCAGCCAATCACGGCTCACGATCTTCAAGTGAGGTATAATAATTTCCCTGATTGGCGTTATGGCCACCATTGTCACTGGCGACGCCACGTGCGTTTCGCTTGTTGGCTGACGTCATTGTTTGTCACGTCATCGCTTGCCGAGTCCCAATACACAAAATCAGATTCCTTCTCTTTCTATCCACGATAAAAAGGAGAAATATACACGTTTTGATGTGCAGTTAGCTAGCTAAAATTAGCCAGCAATAGGGCCCCCTATGCACTGCTTCAACAATGGTAATACGCGTGTGTTGCGATGTGAACAGTTTGTTTTCCTTAAAAACTGGAGCCAGATCACGTACGTGAAGCGCGTTTAAGAGCACAAATGCCATGGTTGGGTCTACTGTTGGAGCAACAGAAAATTCTCTGTATTCTGATACATGTGAGATGTTTTATTTAATCAGAAATCACTGTAAAGAAGTAATCTTTTTTTATTTCTTTTAAATATAAGCAAGACACTCCCAAAAATGTGTATTCTTGTTGCAAAAACTGTGTTGTGCTTTGGCCTTTATCCTGTAGCCCTGTCTACTATGACCTCTCTAAGGACTAGCTCAGAAGTGATGGGTGTGGATATGCATGGAAGATTTATTTGTGAAAGTTCTCTGAGTCTTATTTGCGAGCTCTCTATATTAAAGATATTGAGAGGCACACTGATTTCTGATAATCTTTCTCAGACACTGGACAATAGGTTAAGTTAGAGTTGATAAATCATGTAACAGAATAAAATAAATCAACATCTTGTATGAATCTGATAATTCTTCAATTATGAAAATTACATAAACAAAATATCAAGTTTTAGCAGCAATATATACTATAGTACTTGTAACAGAATAACATAAATCAATATCATGTATGAACTGAATAATTCTTCAAATATGAAAATTGTATGAACAAAATATCAAGTTTTAGCAGCAATATATCAAAGGTTCTTTGATTGCTAATTCTTCAAATATGAAAATCAAATGAACAAAAATATCAAGTTTTAGCAGCAATATATCATAGGTACTTTGATTAGGCCTGGAAGGATCTCAAGACCCATCAGTACATATGTGCAACACTTATGTGCTACGAATCTCAAGATCCTTCCGTATCTACACCATATATACTAAACTCTAGTAAATTCCTGTAGGTTTCTTAGACTAGTTAGAGTTCCAGTGGACTGAATTCGCTGAAGTCACCATCGCAGCTCAGATGATAGAGGCCGCCAGCATCAGCGAGGTCAGGGTCGGCTCCAGAGGCACACCGGCAAGTCTGTCCATTCTCCCTTGTCACCTGACCGCCTGGCTCTATGAAGGATTTGTCATCTGGGTGCTCGCATCCTGAAAAATATGGTTCGGGGGAGATGAAGAAGTTCGTTCCTTGTCACTTTTTCTGCCATACTGCGGCTTAGGCGTGACTAGCCAATTGTAACTGGTGGAGGAAACCGCCAAACCGGAATACCCAGCGAAAACCTCCACCTAACCCCAAGTCACTGGCAACTTTCTCACATGGTACAGGGGCCAGTTTGAGTACTGACTACAGACATTTGTACATTTGTGATATTAATAATCCGCTGTGCAAAAATAAATTATCATGTACACCCTAGGTAAAATATAAATAATAATGTTCACTAAAGCAAAATTCATGGATGTCTTATTTGGGAGAGTAGGAAAGTGTACATAAATATGCACCTGCCATGTAAAAACACACCCTTTTAATGCATAATATTTAGAACACTGGTTGATACCCCAACCCTCAACAAGTGTCTATGAGTATGAGAAAATATTTCTGTAGGGGATCAGGGGCGTACCCCGTACAATTACCAAAGTTGTGAAATTTCAGAAAAAATCAAAGGCAATCAGTCTTTGAGCAAAGCAGGTTTCGGTGGTAGGCACATACTACTGGTTCAATAATTTTCACTATATGGCATTATTGCATAGCAGTGTGAGGGCCTATATGCAAGGTAAAGACGGTGGAAGTCTGTCCTGCCCATGTGCATTTACCAAAGAAATTAAAAATATGCAAAAAAAATACCATGGGACACTTATATACCATCTCAAAATACCATTTAAGATTAATTCAACCCAAGCCTCCCAATGATATCTTACTATGTCTTTAGAAGAATTGGGTCGAATTTGTCATTTGTAACGATAATATTTCAGATTTGATGGATACGGGCCCCCCTCCTGCATATATATATATATATATATATATATATATATATATATATATATATATATATATATATATATATATATATATATATATATAATTATATATATATATATATATATATATATATATATATATATATATATATATATATATATATATATATATATAATTATATATATATATATATATATATATATATATATATATATATATATATATATATATATATGTGTGTGTGTGTGTGTGTGTGTGTGTGTGTGTGTGTGTGTTTTCACCATTTCTTTGGCAAATACCCCGTGGCGTGTCATATATTTTAATGTGGCTGATACCTTCCAACATGCAGTCCTTGGTGACAGGGTACTCCACGCCATCTGGCGGTACGTCTGGCAGGCTAAAGATGGTGCCATAGAGGCTGACGCACTCGCACCTACTATTCCCCTCTTTCCACGAGCTTCCAGCCATGCTTCGCGTTATACCATCCGCGCCAACGCATTCTGAAAGGTGAACGATCTTAAGATAGATATTAAGGATGCCCGCACCAGTTTTATTTTTGTCCTCAGAATTTTCTAATTTTTGGATATGTTATACCTTGTGGGATAAAACTAAAGGAAATGTAAAAATAAATTGGCTGTTTGGCCGATATTTTTTGCTTGAGACAAATTTTTGATTTTTGAAATTCATGAATAAAGGGTCATTTTGAGATTTTTACATAGTTTAAAGTATTTACTGTTATCCTCATATTCAGATGAACTGTGACTGTCTAGGCCGTCAGTGAGCAGAGTGACATGATACATTGAAAACTAACATAAGCTTGCACTCACATTGGAAACATTTTGCCTGTTTTCTTTATATACTAGTTTTGAATTACACCAAGACATGGTCACTTTAAACAAGGATTTGGGTATTAACTGTTAACGGATTTTCTTGAAATGTGGGAACTGGAATACAGATAGAGTATTTCGGATGAGAGTATCTTTGTTGCAAAGTTATGCAATCCTGAAGTTAAAAAATGCACCTTTTTCATTGTCAACAAAAAAATCCTTGAAAAAAAATCATAAAATTTGAGCGGACCAAAAATTTGAAAAACTGTGAAGAAACCCTTCCCTCTATATTGATCTTTCCTCCACAATTGTTGATAGGAGCCCCGTTTAAAAAGACTATGCATATCTTTTTGGAGATTTTCACCCCCACAAGTTTAAGTACAAAGACCCGAAATTTGGTCTTAGAATTCATCAAAATCCCGACTAAGTTACTTGATAGAAACGATGTTTTATGTATACGTATGATTCTCACTTCTTTTAGTTTCTTATTTCATTTTGTTCCGCAATATTTACCTATTCACATCTGAGGTCGTACATATATGGTCTGAAATGTAGTGGAATATTTTGACCCCAATGTAATATCCTGAGAAAAATTTGAGTGAAAGTAATTTTTTCATGATGGGTTAAACAATCACTCGTCAGTCATTTTTCAAAATGAGTTATGATCATGAGCTTTCTCCAGAAGCACCCTTATGCTGGTGGTGGCTAATCTGGCCAATACAAAATGATGCAAAAACCTGCAAAATGACGGAAACCCTGATAAATGGGTACTCATCTGAGAGTACTCAGCGAGTGCTATTATCCATTGCATACCAACATGACAGGGTTTAGACGGTTTTCAAAACTATTTGTTTTTTTCCTTGTGCTTTCGACGAAAGTAGCCTCAGCATTGGAAGGGTTAAAGTTCAGCTTCACCGTTAGGAAAAATACTCCCTATAGCCTTACCTCGTGGACAGTTAGTGATTTTCACACAGCCATTCGTGTTTGACACTGTGCATCCATATTCTCTATAGAAATATAAAGAATCGGCCTCGTAAGCAGGACACCTGGAAAATGGTTAAAAACACATGTGGTTGAACCAATTTCAGCTTTGACGTTTCCTTGGCAAAGTGCCGTCTCGGTCTATAATACATCCGATATCACTGGAAAATGAAACACCACTTCACAAAGCACTTGAAAGGATATATATATATATATATATATATATATATATATATATATATATATATATATATATATATATATATATATATATATATATATATATATATATATATATATATATATATATATATATAAAGATATATTATACAAATATGCCATGCCAGTGTGGGTATCCTGATGGAATGTCTCCCAGAGGGAGGATGATTTTCCCGAGGGCGGAGCGCGAGGGAAAACCATCCTCCCGAGGGGAGACATTCCGTCAGGATACCCACACTGGCATGGCATATTTGTTTAATTATACCGAACAAACCCCATTTTGGTGAAATATCAATAAAAACAATGTTTATAATGTCAAGGTCATAGATGACTGCATGGTGATTCACACATTCTCCGCAAAGCGTCACTAGTGACAACGGTGGACATGAAGCCTATCAGCGGACATAATGGAATGGCCAACCTTTGTAAGCCAATCACGGCTTACGATCTTCAAGTGAGGTATAATATATATATATATATATATATATATATATATATATATATATATATATATATATATATATATATATATATATATATATATATACTGTAGAACACACAATGTTAGCGTCTGTTTATATATAGCGTACATAGCATTTGGTTCCGCTTCGCTATATATAAAAACGCTGTACTTTTTTCTTACTGTACTGGCGCTATCAGCGGCGGCTACCGTCGCTAACATAGAGATACGCTATGATGCGAAAATTCCCCAATTCGCTATATTTGGGACACGCGTCATATATGTGTTCTACAGTATATATATATATATTTATAAATATATCGATATAGAAGAAAACATTAAGCAACTATTTTCCTAGTGCTGGAAGTCGAATTAATATTTTCAGATGTATTCTCTACCAAGATCTTACTCGAGAGTGATCGAATTTTCTGGAACGAGTTGATTCGATTCCGAGAGGGAGAGAGAAACGAAGTATGGCCATGTACCAAGGTATCGATATTCAAATACAGCTCGGCACACACTGCTTAACATACTATAAGATAAGACTTGAACAGTTTATTAAGGTGATGGGTACCATTGCAAGCCAGTTAAAAGCCCTGTCCCAAAACACACCTCAAAGCAGCATAATCCTATAACTAGGTGTATCTCCAGGTTCCTGAGTGTTATCAGGTAGAGAATATCATCGCCACCTGTCATTATTCAATCCATATTCTGTTTTATTTCAAAATTTACATTTTTTTTTCAAATGACATATTCTCATTAATTACGCAGGTGATGGTTACTGCAGGTTCAGAGTTACTTTAGGGATATCATTGACTATGCCCAATAAAAAGTTTTTTTGATTTTTTACTGCTGAAGATTTTTACAGGCCATAACGTTGAAAATTTTAGTTAGAAATCTCCACACCAATTACACTTGGTGACCTCACATGCTCATAGCTAGCACCTATTTATAGCATACTGACCACAAGCCATTGTCTTGAGATCGTCGAGGTGTATCTTTGTGCAACTGCCCTTTGTGTCCAGTGCTCAGAAGTGATCAGCGAAGTATGACCATTACTATCGATGGGGTTCCCATGCCTCCACACACGAGATTTCTCACTAAAATTGTCGATGGTATGGCTTGTAAAAGTCTTCAGCAGTAAAAAATCTAAAAAATACTTTTTATTGGGCATAGACAATGATATTCCTAAGGTAATTCTGAACCTGCAGTGATCATCACCTGTATAAGTAGTGAGAATACTAGTATGTCATTTGAGTGAAAAGTTGTAAATATTGAAATTATATAAAATATGGGTTGACTAAGGATTGTTGGCTATAATATTCTCTACCTGATAACACTCAGGAATCTAGAGATACAACTGGCTATATGGTTACATCGCTCTGAGGTGTGTTTTGGGACGGGGCATTTGACTAGCTTGCAATGGTACCCATCACCTTAAGGTCTCACCCATAGTTGAATAATACATACATGGCAAGATAAAACAATGGATGGTCAACTCTGACCACCGGGAACCTTAACCGCTGGACTAAAGCCATAACTGAGGAGTGCAAGGATGTCAGTTTTGTGGTACAGAATGTCTTATTTGAAAGGTGACATGTATACGCTCATTTTGAAACTACATCACTCTGGTGTTGCATTTGGCAGTAGTCCAGTAACGAAACCCAAGCATCCTTTTTACTGATTTCTGATATTGTATAGGGGCTTACATGTGCAACACAGAACATCCACAATAAGCCATCGTTGCATATAGTACACTGTAAAAATTATAAGTAAACGTTTACCCTATTTCGGTGCAACTGAGCTGCACCCGATTTGTGTAAATGTTAACCCTGGTATATGTGAACCGGGTTAACGTTTCCTACTTCAAAGGCAGTGTAGGTAAACCATTACTTTTGTGTAGTCGGTAAATGTTTACCCACCCAGATAGGGCCCCGTTGAAAGAGGTACTGGGAGGACAGTATAATTACAGAGAAGGGGGAAGCTTAGGCAAGTGTTGCGGCAAGGCGCTAAAGGCCGCAGGAGGAATAGAAAGTGGCAGTGTAGTAAGGATCCGTGCGCCCAAAAAGTGAGTGGCGGGCGCACGGATCCAAGCCCAAAGTACAGGTGGAAGGTGCATGGATAGGGCACTGATGATCACGTGGGGACGTGTGAAAGGGCAGATAGAAGGTAGATGAGTGGGAGTTGCATAAAGTAATGCCTTATAGTTAAGTGCTGGACTCATGTCAGGAGTACCACATAAGCCATCAGCGCGGGCTCACGTGGGAACAAGGACCAATCAGGGCTCTCGCATCGATTACATTACTGAGACACCTTATCTCCACCACCAACTGGGGGTGCCCAAAGCACCAATTTCTGGCCTATTAGCGGCTATTAGTTGACATTAGTTGAGGCTTGCATGTTCATGTTGACCGGCTGGTTTCGAATCCACTTGTGTTTGGTGATCTAAGGTAAAGTCATGTGCAGCAAGTGTGCATGCAAGTGTCCTTCATCAACATATATACATTAATACTTACACCCATTAAACTTCACAGATCTCAATTTTCATATGAAGGCTAAGCATTACTTGCATCCATTAAACTATATATTTTCTCGAAGAAATTCCTAACTTCACAACTGTGGAAATGTTTATTATAATAAATCTAAGATAAAAGATTGTTTTTAGTCTAAGCCCAACATAAAGTCATCGGCCCTTATAGCGAACGGCAATTCAGGCAGACGTCTTTTCTGGGATCAACGGTTTTGACCAACAATTCATTTTAGCAAAGTTAAGTAAAAAAAATAATAGAAATAAAGCCACCGTTAGTTTGAGTATGAAATATTTCTAAGTACCACACGAAGCACTGGGCGGGTGGAAAAAAAGTTGCACGATTGAGAGATGGAATCGAACCCGCGACCCTAGGATCGGGAGTCGACCAGGGAGTCGACTGGGCTATCAATCAAGCTATTCCTTCTATTGTGTGAGACGGAGTGAAAAGAGAACCATATTGATGAAATCCCGTAACTCTATTTGGGATCGTAATTAGTATTCCGAGTCATTCTTGTCATTTACGTGACTGACAACCGTAGTAGATCTTTGTTAGGTACATGTACCACTAAGCCACTTTTATCAATGACCCCACACATTTACATACGGCCCGAAACTGATTATGACCTACCTTCGTCACCTTTGGTAAATAACCAAAACAAATATGGCGCCTGTTGTCTAACTACTGCCAGACGGCTCGCCATCACCCGAATGTCGTTAGAACCCAATAAGGAGCGCCAACATAGCTGAAAAATTGTATTTGATCTTTTAATCTAATGCCTTTTCAAATAGATAAAAAATAATGATTATATCAATACGCCTTTACATGTCGTTAACTTTATGGCATCGCCAGTTTCGCAATCCAATTTTCCTAGTGTTATGAACTTGCTATTCTGAGGTTCAATTAGTTACATCTGCTGCCGTTTCACTTTTTGGGGGCGCTACGCGCTGCATGAACATTTGCGTCTAGGGCTATATGTCACCTTATAATATGGGGTAAACGTTTATTTCGGAGGGAGGGGCGAGTATTTATTATTGTGATGCATAACCTTTAACATATACCAATATCAAGTACGATATAGGATACATAAAACATACATCTACAATAAAACTGCCACGGCAGTCCAGTTATTAATGTCTATTCTTTGTTATTAAAACATGGCTTATTTAGTTCTTTTCGTGCAGGTTTTTTTCGTCTCTCTTCCTCTTCTTCTTCCTCGTCTCCTTTACTACAAAATTGTGTTGGTGGGATTACAACGACTCCTGGTTTTATGTTTTCACTCTGAAACATCATATGGATATGAATTCACTATAATTGTGCGAGATTCTAAGATATATTTTCTCTATCTCTACACCATGACCCTAAACTCATACAGTAAATGCTGAAACGTGGTTAAGTGCTAAGTGTACCAATTCATGGTAGGTGATGTTCTATATGTAGGAAGAACACACCAAGTATAAACGTAAGTAATTCTAACGTTACAAACACATCTTAGTCACTTACTGTTCGAAAATGTGTATAAAACCAGAGACAATATTCCTGCATAGTCTCTATAAAACCTCTTAGTAGAGCCCGCTCAATACATAATCCAACCTCGAACTGCCCGCCACAACTAAGTAACTTGCAGCAAAACTGTGATCTAGGTCACTGTTCCTTTGTTTTAGCTTATCACCATGACTAATGGAAACGTGGTCTTTCAGTTAGTTGACATCTGAGACGACAGGGTGTATGCCACATGTTTAAACTTCACCGAAACTTCGGTAAACATCTACCCAAAACGGTAAAGGTATAAATATGACATTCACTGCAATGGGTAAACCTTTACCTTAAAAAGTTGAGGTTTACCGAAGACTGTTGTAGGTTCTCTGCTGGAGGTGAACCTTAACATTTCAAGCGGGTTATCATTTATCGATGAAAAATTATTTGGGAAGATGTTCACCCAGTAGTAACTAATTAGTTCAAGGTTCACCCACATTATACAAAGGTTAATCTTTTTCAGATAAATGAAACTCCAAACTAGTTGAACCTTTACTGATCCTTCTTACAGTGTAAGGTTCAATATTATTGAAGTACGCTGCCAGCTGTCCTAGCCATAGCATGATCAACAAAATAATACATTCCCCAAGGCGCATTCCACGGTGTTCCATTGGAAACACTGATTCAACCAGAGAGGTGAACATCTGTAAAATGAAAGATTGGCCTGGAAAGTTGCCAGTGACTTGGGGTTAGGGGTGATTTTCGCCTGGTACTTCGGTTTCCTCAACCAGTTACACAACTGTCTCGTCACAAATTAGCCGCAATATGGCAGAAAAAAATGACGAGAAACAAAATTCCAAATCCTCTCTACTTTGCGATGAAGTGATTCCCATATGTCGTTTTCCCATACAAATACATTCTACATCAAGGCAAGAGCGGCCGTTTATTTGAATTTCGGTCAGGGCCTCAGAGAACTAGATATTGAAGTCCGGACAATTCGTCCACTGGTAGATGGGAGTGCGGACGAGTTTTGACACACAATTTCTTTAAAAAAATCAAGCAATGAACTACAACTTTTCGCTGCAATATATGTGATAGGAGATGCACAATTGAAATTTCGACGAACGTCATTTATGTGCCCTTTCTAGGCTAAATCGTGACTAGAGGTGCGGTGTAGGGAACAGGAGTGCCCGGCGAAAACCACCGCCTAACTCCAAGTCACTAGTAAACTCCTCACATGCCCATGTCGGGATTCGAAGTAGGCCAGTGAAACAGCGAGCAGGCAGTGGCAATGGCTTAGATCACCGGACCATCAGGTTGTTGTTGACAATATGTATTTAGTAGCACAGTTATATATTTTTAGATTTTTATTCGCGAGTTTGGGGAAATTATTTATGTCACTTTATATAGAGATGATACAAAAGAAAACAATGCCGCAGTGAGTACTACATTCATAGCTTGGACATAAACAGGAAAACAACGAATTTCGACGATGGTTCAGGTGAGAACGAGCAAATAAAACACTTTTGAAAGACCGTCCTTTGGGAAATTGTGACACTTATTGAAAACCAGGAATAAGCTTTAAAGGGGCCCTAAAGGCTCACATACATATCAGCTTATATGAAAGTAATACACTTCAAGAACAGGATGCTGCCCTTCTCTTTCTCATGGTGATCCCATGAGGGGAGATTTTGGCATATTGCCATCATCCTTCCCAGCCACTGGCTCCAGCCATGTTTTTCAATTGGGTGGCAGAGATCACTTCCTGCACTAGCTCTGTGCTTATCTTATGCATCACTAGGCTCCTTTGCTACCCAATAGCAGGGGGTGATAAAGAGTTTTTTCAAGTGGTTTTCAGAGTTTTTTCAAGTGATTTAAGCGAGTGGAGTATGTCACACCTGCACCATCCTATTCAGCAGATGGGCATGGTAGACAGTAAGTATTAACTGTGGCCAATTTAGTTTACACTGATCTCGCCAGAGGAATAGAGGTTTGTCAACACAACTGTAAACTTTTTCGGGACTAGCAGCCTAGTCTACTCACGCGTGTGTCGTTCTGTTTATACCTGGAGCCTATATATAGAAGGCAAAGAGTAACAACGACCATCTACGGTGATGTACAGAAGTTAAAGTAGCTCGAACTACCTGAAACCTTGGATTAAGAAAAGAATGGATATGTAACGAGAGACCAATTACTATATGCCCTATAGTTACATGCTAGCCTCATGCCAGGACTAGCAGATAAGGCAGCAGCACGAGGTCACGTGGGAACAAGGACCAATCAGGGCTCCCGCATCGATTACATTACAGAGAAACCTTATCTCCACCACCTGCTGGGGGTGCCCAGAGCACCTATTAGCGACTATTAATTGACACTTTTTGAGGCTAGCATGTTCAGGTTGACCGGCTGGTTTCCATTCCATGTGTTGGTCTTCTAAGCTGAAACGAAGATGGCCTGTTTTGATCATCTCAGGCTCTACTTACTCAGTTTCTGCTGACCCATTTCTCAGTAACGCACACAGCGACACGCACGTCAATACACACACCAACTGCCTCATGTCTGAACGCGAACAGCTAGTGCCAATACGCCAACCAAAGCACATATATGAATGACCCTCATGAACGACTCAGCCGCAGTTTACATACAATCATAGATAATCGTTCCAGATCGAAGTTTATCGGACTGAACGTGATACGTGCTCCAATGAGTGTCTTCTGTTGAGTAGGAGCGTAAATGGGTCACTAACTATGACGTGGTACAGCTCCCACCTGCTGTACAAGTACATGTCGTACCTCAAGCGCCACAGTAGCCTAGCTACTAGGCGTTACTGTGTTTTTCTTTATTATATACATATGTATGCCTCCACCTTTACTACAGACAAGGTCTTGTAGCCTGCTGTTGGTCATTTAGTTCACAGAAATGCCACACGGTGGGGTTGTACTGGCAGGCTAGCTCCACAGCAGACTAGCCCCTGGTTGAGACCACAGTAGTCCAATAAATTAGACGTCTGGTGTGTGGAGTCTGTTTATAATGCTGATGCCCCTTTATCCACCACCGACGAAGGGGTGAAAAATCAAATCTGGACAGAAACGTCGAGCCCCCAAAACGTTTATTTTAAATGAACAAAGACCACAGCTGCTAGGCTAACCGGAGCACACATATAGATAATCTTTATTTCAAATCGGTAATAATTTTACTTTAATAATTGATTAATTTTCAAAGTGCTGCATCTACATGTAGTTCTATAGTATTTTGGTTAGACCGAAATATCTGACTCTCTAATATCTAAGTTTTTCAATACCATTACATTAAAATAGGAAGTGAAATTCATCACCTAGAATTCTCTTTCTGCACTTGCCTTGGTATTGATAATTTTGACCTACGATTAACTGACAATTTTTGAGAATCAATTCTAAAATCAAGTAGCGAGTATTTAAGGTATTCTGGCAATATGTCTATGTATTCTTTGAATTCATGAATGTCTTTATGAATTTTGCATGTTGAGAAGGTTTCGTCCTCTGAGATTCTGCTAAACCATTTCTCCAAAAACTGATCTTGCAATATTCTTTTAACACGCTCAGTGGACACCCCTGAGCCACTTTGAACATGAGATATCCAAACACTGTTCAGTCCACAGCTCTCTAGGGTACCTTTTACATACCCTAACCATGGTGAAGTACATATTCCCTATACAGTTGAGATGTTTCACCATGTTATATACATAAGAAAGCAAATTTTATCTTTCTTGCCATTGATCACTTTGTTCCAGTAAATACGATTTGCAGAGGGAATCGCCCAAGTTTACCATGAATAAAAGCATTATGACAATTTTTACTCTTTTTTGTTATTATTTTACAGAATCTGGTGTGTACATTTTCTAAAACATCCATGTTATCAAATCCCCAAGTTTCAGCTCCATATAAGAGAATGGGTGCTACACATGAGTCGAATACCGTACTCTCTCGAATAAGCGCACGGTCCCGAATAAGCGCACCCCCTATTTTTCGCGGAAATTGGGGGACCAGCAAGCGCCAAAGATCGTCTCCTTATGTTAAATCTCCCCCCAGAAGTAACCAAAACACATACCTTTCCTCTTGCCGTGTTTGCAAACCAGCGCTGAATCCCGCCATTTCAGCAGTCCCTTCTCGCTCTCACTGTTCATATTCGTCTAAACATCTAAAGCACGCTGAACAGCGAGAGTGCGAAGGTGCAATAACGGTCATTACATCCCGATCGGCAATCATTGAGGGGTGTGGCTATACAGATGTTTGACAACACCCCTTCTGCAGAAAATTTTCCCAAACTCTACTCGCACGATGCGCTCATTCAAGAGAATACGGTAGTTTTAACAACATGCTTACTGGTACATGTAGGTTGAGTCTACGCTCATTTTGTATCACCGGATACATGGCCCTGGTGGCTTTAACTGGTAATTTTGTTTTTTGCTTTAGTGAATTTCCCATTCCAAGTAAATAAAATCCTGAGGTAGTTATATTCCTCCACTCTCTCTAAATTTGTATCTCCCATTTTAAATGTGGACACATTCTTTAATCTAAACTTTGACCAAGTAAATACTATGACTTTTGTTTTGTCAGTATTTACTTCTAATTTGTTATATTCACAGATATCATAGAGTGAGTCAAGAAGTCTATGCATGTCTATTTCATTATCAGCCAACAATATTGTATCATCAGCATACAAGAGTATAACGAGTTTTAAGAAGGTATCAAAATCTCCATTTCTGCTATCAATGTAAAGTTTTTCAATTAATTTTAAAGAAGTACCCTCATTGTGTTGTCTGAAAAAATCTTCCATGTCATTTAAATAGATAGCAAACAACAGGGGAGAAAGGTTTTCACCTTGTCTCACACCTACATTTGAGTAGAAGAAACTAGACATTTTACCCTCGTGGGCTACATATGACTTTGTTGCTTTGTATAAGTCTGGAATATCTTACCAGAGATGTTATAAGAAAGTAGTTTTTTTCATAAAGCAGTTCTATTAACTGCATGTGTCAAATGCTTTTCGATAATCAACAAATGCACAAAACAATCTCCTACCTGCACTTTCCAACAGGGCGTAACTAATAATGCCACATTCCACACCTCCATATTGACTTAAAACTACTTCATTTTTACCGTTAAATGGTACAAAATGTATTGTTGGGCCATATTTGAGGTAATACATCTGTCAGTTGTGGTAACTTGGTTTGGAAATCATATAATGACAAAATGCAACTACTTCATTAAAATCTCTCCATTTAAATTTGAATTTTTTGGTGAAAAAATAACATTTTGACCTTTATTTGACCTTCAATGACCCCTTAATTTTACATACCTTCAAAAGACCTGAGAATATTCTAAACGGAAACTATAGATTATGGGAAAATCCCAGATTCTTGATTTGGCAGCCATTTTTCCCTTGAATGACCTTAAATACATCATGGGTTATAGTTAGACATTTGTTTAGTATCTTAAAAGATACATCTCCAGACCAACATTATGATACCAAACACTCATCCTTATGTTTGGTCTAAACTGAGTTATGGATGTTTAACGGTGTCTTTCTTACCCCTACACTTATTATTTTGACCATTTTGGGGTGTTTAAGACATGACCCCATAAAAAAGATGTGCACCACTTCTGAAGTCTACATCGACCCGGGCGATGCCCCAAGTGTGTGCCTAAAACATGATACCGACAGAAATTTTCTAGCACTCGGGTTAACCTAACTGCTAAAATAGAGCCCTTTTCTTGATGTGGCTACTGGACTAATATATATATATATATATATATATATATATATATATATATATATATATATATACATATACATACATATATATATATATGCATACATAAATGCATATATATATATATATATATATATATATATATATATATATATATATATATATATATATATATATATATACAAAGAGGTAGAAAATCCTTATCTATGTCTTTCATGTTCTCCAAATAACATTTATCATCAAAACTGTATTCAGACATTTTTGGCCAAAATTGAATTAAATATATATATATATATATATATATATATACATATATATATATATATATATATATATATATATATATATATATATATATACATATATATATATATATATATATATATATATATATATATATATATATATATATATATATATATATATCAGTTAGTTAAAGACCTAATTTCATTAAGGGAACAGTTTATTTTGGGGCATGAGAGAATAATAAAACATGTACCTCCATATGCTCTTCAACGAGCATCACTTTTATTTCATTGATCAATTGCACCAGCAGTGTACAAAATGGGTGATGCTTTCCAATACAAAAAGAAACCCATTCATGCCCACAGTGATGCTACCGCATGACTGTTTTGATCATATACTTAAGACCAATATACTTTGAAGTGGATATTTGAAAAAGTGATAATCAGAGGCCATTCAAATATTTCATTATAGAGTAGTCTGCTTCATTCTTAATTCATTTTCAGTAGTTTCATAAGCCCAGGCCATTCTTTCAAAGGATGCTCCAGGTTTGATTATTTCAATTCACCCATACTCACAGCAACTATTGTTTAAAGATACAAATATAAATACAAATAGTATGTACAATATTCATAAAAATGCTGGGGTGAACTCATGTGTTATTGAACAAAACTTATTCTTACTTTTAATCTACTTCAATTTTGTTCTGCAAAGAAGTCAATATCCATCTGATCAACAGATTAATTTAGACACTCCAAGAATGGAAGGGTTGATTAAGCAAGTTTTATACAGTATGATATGCAAATGTTTTTATGCATATAACATTTCATGCATTACAACTTCTTGATACTACCAACAATCCTCAACAATACTGTAAAGTTCGAAATATTAGCGTGGAAGTAATACTGGCGACTTTAACGAGTGGGTACGATTCGTTAATATTACGATCCGTTAATGTTTGTTCTATTTTGTATTTAAATTGCATATCTAGCCAAAATTACACATGGTCAGTTGATAACCATACATATATATATATATATATATATATATATATATATATATATATATATATATATATATATATATATATATATATATATATATATATAGACGCACGTACTGGATCTGAGTTCCTTAATTGCAATATACAAGTCAGGACAGGCTTTTATTGACACGTGAGTTAGATAAACAGTCGCGTGATGATACTGGATTAGCGCATAAAATCTGCGTGGTTCTAGGAAATTACGATTACAATACACCCGTTCTGACGATCATTCGTACCGGTCATAGCTTGATCTGGTAATCTTGAACCCTTAATTTCACTTGTTATGTGGTTACGCCTTAATGAAACAAGGTCTAGTCTACAGTATCTTCGGGCACAAGTAGTAGATTATTACTTGAATTAAAATACCACTACTCAGATGGCGCTTATGGTAACAGACCAGACGCTTATATTACGATCCGCTTTTATCGAAAAGTGGATCCATTCGCCAAATAATTCGAACTTTACAGTATATGATTAACTTCATTATAAAGGTTAGATATTGCTGGTCCCTTCAAGTGTAAGTTGCACAAAATCATTACTGGCACAAATAAAACATGGTGTATGGTATAAGTATCTTTTTAATGACATCAATAGCATAACAACTTTTCCAATCATCATGTAGAATATGAAAAAAACAAACTTTATGAGTTCATTCATTAGATATTTAATCACAACTTTTGTCTTGATGTGAGTTTTTCCCTTTCAGGGCAATCAGTTCATTTCTTCTCAGAGGCTCAAATACATATTATAGCTAATTCAAGCTAACAATGAGCAAAGCGAATGGGTTTGTAAGTTTCAACTGTGTGCCTCTAAGAACCAGTTTGTCCTCTATTGGTGTTCAGGCCAAACACATCTGTCCACTTATAGACATCTGGGTCAGTTTGTGGTTAGCAGTCTCTGAGTGTGGAGAACTAGAACATAGGGGGAACGAAAGAGGCAATTGGTACATGGGACACTAGTAGTCTAAATAAGATGTAGAGATTGTGGTACTTGAGATATGATACCCCTAGTGAGCCTCCCTACTCTGTGACCCAGAAAACTTACTTGGCTACTGGCGAAACCCACCTGTATACTTTAGAAGTGGACATGTAGAGGTCACACGTCCACCTGTAGGGTCTATCAATCTTTTGTGCAGAGTGAATGGACTATACTCCTGAACTTGTACTATCGCTCATTGTTAGCTTGAATTAGCAATAATGCCTAAGAGTTCCTGTTGTTGTCTGTATCTAGGATATTTTTGACAAGAACTTAGAAATCAAGCACAATGTTACACAATATTTGGAGGAAGATTGTTGATACTGTTCTGCTTAACACTTCTCCTTCAAATACATTCCCAATTTCGTTTAGAACTTTAGGATTTGTCTGGCTCCCTATGGCTGCTGTGAGCATTACGGCTGTGGTGCTGGTGACACACTCAAAATAAGACCTCTCCTAGTTTAGCACTCTTGTCCCCTTTCTAACAATGGTTATCTAATCCCTAAGGTCTTGGTGTTTCAACTATAAGTTTTCTTTGATTTAGGTGCTTGAGCTGACTTATATAGGACCACAGTTTCTATTTTACAGTGTTTTATCTCAAATGACGTTTTCTTGATCAATAAAGGGTACTTTGATTTCTAAGTACCATGCATGTCTGCTATATATACTAGGCTAGGTCAACTTGTTGGAAAATTTTGAGTTCCTGCAAGATAATACCTTACAGCACACGATTTTGGTGGAAATTTTTACCTAAGAAAGTAGGTCACAATGGATACCTTGCCATCAGCTCAAGCACCTAAGTCAAAGAAAACTTTGAAAAGTTGAAACACCAAGACCTCAGGGATTAGATAACCATTGTTAGAAAGGGGACAAGAGTGCTAAACTAGGAGATGTCTGATTTTGAGTGTCTGTCATATTCTTAAACAATGGCTTCGAAGACCGCAGCGTTATTCAGCCAAAAAATGAGATAAAAATATTGGTCAAAATGGTCTATTTCGAAGGAATCTGCATGGTCGAAGCAGACAACCATGTCGTTTGGGACCAATTTAACACGGAAGGCCCAAAGGGGCCCACCTTTTGTTCTCATGGCCGTACCACAATAGAAAGTTGCTAGGTCGAGATTTGTGGCGAGTGTGATCACTACTCATGTGTAATCTTTTGTTTTGATATCCATTCTTAGGGGCCAACCAAGGACACCACCTAGTGGTGATTATCTAGTTGTACTAAATTATCACCTTAATGGGTTAAATACAATTTTTTTTTGTCATCAGTGCATCAAAATATCAATCAGGTACCAAATATCCATTGAGAACAAACACTGACACCAATTGTATTCATCACGTGTTGGACTAAACAGAACTGCAGTAATATATTAATATCTCATATATGTATCAACTTCTATTCACCTATATTCAATGATTGTGAAGTATGATGTTATGAAATTCACCAAATTCTTCATTTGGCTGTATTTAACCTGAGCATTGGTCTTGTTTCTATTGGCAATCTTGGCCATTCTTGAGCATTCAACCAGAAATCCTAGAATGTTGTGTTCAATAACAACTGTGGTCTTAAGGCTGTGATGCTGGTGACACATTCAAAATAAGACATCTCCTAGTTTAGCTCTCTTGGCCCCTTTCTAACAATGGTTATCTAATCTTAATTTTACTTACAAAAGTAGGTCAACAAGGTATCCATTGTGGCCTACTTTCTTAGGTAAAACACTGTAAAATTGAAACTGGGCCTTGTTCAGGACCATCAACGTTGATCAGCGTGGTTTTCAAAATCGTCTGATACCGGTTTGTCTGTTTTTGTTTATCTTTTTTATTAAAAATACATTTCTTATAGATAATGCCTTAGTTCCATTTATTGATATAACTTAGGACCAGTAAAAAAGCTGGTCCTACATTTTTTTCATGAGAAAAAATTACATAATCCCTATAGCACACCTAAACCATGGCCAGTATGTAGTTCTCCGCATTATAGTACACAGCTTCTTATTGAGCGACGATAGGGGAAATTGCTTTTTTTACATTTTAAAATTGCTTATACCCAATACAGATATGTCATATACAATTGCAAAGATAGAAATATAGATAACTTATTTGTGTCAAGTCTAAGTGCTATATCCCTATCAACCAGAATAACAAGGATCCTTTTTGGACCTTTGAGTTCATAGTTGCGCGAGATGTAGGCGCCATGTTTTTTCGCATAGAGACCTGGATGAAAAACGGTGCGATGACAGCTATAAGCGGTCATCTCTCCGTTTATCAACGTTTACTTGCGATGACGATCTGAACGGGAAACGTTGATCAACGTTGATGGTGCTGAACAAGGCCCTGTAGTCCTATCTAGGACAGCTGAAGCCACTAAGTTAAAGAAAACTTATAGTTGAAACACCAAGACTTCAGGGATTAGATAACTATTGTTAGAAAGGGGACAAGAGCGCTGAACTAGGAGATGTCTTATTTTGAGTGTGTCACCAGCACCACAGCCTTAAAAGACCCCATTTTGTGTGCCAGAAGGAAAAGCCCAACTTTGCAAACGTTATGAACACCTTGACTGTGGGGATACCATTAAGCAGATAATCACTGTGTTCCTCTAACAGAATACAGATTACAACATTCAACCCATTCATGTCTGTAGCACACAAATCGTTATGACTTTTCTGGTAACATCACATTTTTGTCAATATTTGAACAATTATAATCAATTACTCAATCTTGATTCTAAACTTATTTTTTTACCATTAGTATCATATATACAGGTGACATCGCAATCTCTAGGCATAAATGGGGTAAATTATTATGGTTAATTTTATTTCGTTACAAGACATTTTCCCCATCATATTTTTGTATCTGGATTAAGTCTGATAATAAAATCAAACTTGGTCACATAAGGAGGACACATAAAGAGATTTACAGCTGTACCATTATAACAATTTCATTTATTTATTTTTTGAAGGGGGGAATTTTGGATTTTTATTAGAACCCTGGATGCTAAATCATGACAAACCAGTTTTTAATGGAAACCAGTATTACTGCACTCTCAGAAAACCACTGTTCAACACCATGGCAAGTCAGTGGCAACTTTCTCACATACTTCAAGCAGCACTCTAACCTGGGAAGTGGCGAGAAGCGCAATCATGGCCGGCAAGGCATCTGGACGCCAGGATATATGTCTTAGCCAGGATTTAGAAAAATGGGTGCCCAAAATTGGCAGTTGTATAATTTTTTGGGTGTCCAAATTTTAAAGGGAGATCACAATATACACAGATTTCAACAATAAACATGTATGAATTTATCAAAATAAGGCATAATGTCCTTATACAATGTCATTGGAATCATATGGAGATAAACACTCAACTATATGCTTGAGATTGACATTTTAAGAAGTTCCTCACAAAAAAATTGGGTGTCCTGAGGGGTGCTTTTTCAGGGTTTGGTGTCCAAAAAGACACCCAGACGCCCTGCTGGCTAAGACCATGTCTGGACGTCATTTGAAGAACCAAACTCTTAAAACTCATGCCTCATGAGTCAGGACACTAATCTTTTGTGAGGAATTAATAAAAATTGTCCATTTCAAGCATATAATTGAATAAACCAATCAGTAATTGGTAATTGATGATAGATTTTGTTTCATTTTCTAATGCTGTCCCAACTCAGTTGAGGTAAACAAAGATGACAATGGCCTAAAGAGATACTGCAAAACTTCAGCACTACAGACTGATTTAGACTGTTATTTTTCACCTTGTACTGCATGTAAATATAGCCTAAATGTTGATTTCCACATTTTATTTTATTTATACACAAAATGAAATAAGAAGCCTGTTGTATACAGGCAAACAAAATTTGAATTTGAAACAAAAACTTCAGCACTACAGTTCACAATGGCGGAGGGTGGTAGCTGTCTAGAGGGAGAGTTTTTTCATGTGGTATTACACTTAAGTGTTTTGAATTTTTTCCTTTGCCAAAACTGATGATTGATAGTGATTTAATACTTAAAGCCCTTGGATCAACAAATGAAACCTAGTCAATCACTGTTCATTTGTAATGCAAAGTTTTACTTCCCTATACTTCAGCAATTACCAACTGGCAGTTTCATGCCTCTGAAGGGCAAATTTGGATACTCGCCTTTCCCAGGGACCTGCAATTATTTCAATTGTTTTCCTAATAAAAGGATTGGCAGAAATAAAGGGCAGGAAACGCAGAATTTGAAAGCAGTCAGTGAATTGGACTGGCAAGACGTAAACCGAAGGTAATCCAGGGGCCGGTTGCACCAACAGGCTTAAGGCTTAAACTTAGACTCAACATGTAACAATAAAGTTAAGCCTTCAGCCTAAGTCTAATCCTAAGAAAGGTTGGTGCAACCGGCCCCTGAGCTGCTTATGATTAGGAAGCAAGACAATTCTTTTGGCCCTATTGCTCCTGGAAGTCCATTTGATTGGTGGCCGTCTGTGTGATGAGTACGGTCCTGGGCGTGTCGTGACTCTGACTCTCCTGCCCTGCACTTTGCATCAGGGCCTGATAGGCCACATTCAGGGCCGAAATATCCGCGGCTTCGTAGGTGATGGGCGTGCCGTTAACGTCCGTTGTGACGACGAGCTGCTGCTGATGCTGCTGCAGCGTTTGCTGGAGCTGGTGCAGCTGCTCAGCGTCAAGCTCGCTATTCACCACTAAGCTAACAGTGTCTGCCACCTCCATCTCAGCGCCAAAATCCTCACCCATGCGAGGATCCTCACCTTGCTTGTGATCAATGCCGTGCATCTTAGCCTCGTGCCGCTGGAGGTGGTGTTTGTGCCGGAACACATACCCACATGCAGAGCACTTGAACTTCCCTTCCGTGGTGTGGGCGCGAATGTGCGCCTTGCACATGACCTCTGTCTTGAACCTCCAAGTGCATTCTGGGAAGGTGCAGGCATAAGGCCGACTAAGATCATGCACTCGCTTGTGTTTGTTTAGCGTAGATTTATCGAGATAGGCATAGCCACAAATATCACACAGTACACTTCCCTGGCTGTGGAGTTGTCTATGGGCATGAATGGCTGCTGGCACACCGGAGGTAAAGCTACACTGAGTGCAGTGGAACAACTTGTCTTTGTGGGTTTTCCTATGAATTGTGAGGTACGCCCGAGATTTGAACCCTTTACCACATTCGTCACACAGAAACTTTCTCTCAGTCCGATGTGTCTCCATATGTTTGCGCAGATAGCGTAATCTACCAAAGACCTTTTCACAAGATCCGCATGGGAATACACCAGGGAGGTCCTGTTTCTCCAGCCGTCTCGGCTGCGGGTTCTTTCGCTTCTTCTTGTTGCGCATGTTCATGGCCGTGTACTGGCACATACTCATTATGCGCTGATTGTCCACAGAAACCTGGTCCTTAATGGAGATGCTCTGGTTGATAGCCAGTAGGTCCTCATGCTTATCACGCATGTGTTTCCCTATTGACTGCTTGGAGTACGTCTTATACTGACAATGAAGGCACTTGAAGGATGACCTACCATATTGGAATGAGTGCCCCTTCACCATCTCTGAGACAAAGATAAAATGGAAATCATTCGGTTCTCGATTTTCATTCGGGCTGTGAGCCTTTTCGGGTAAGCCCGCTTTTTCAGCACTTGTGACAGTTTTGTCTGATTTCCCTTGTCCATTCTCCACCACTTCGCCCTTTTCTTCACCGGCCTCCACAATATCCTCTTCCCTGTCCTGGGAGCTGTCTAACGGGATGTCCTGAGCAAAGTGTGCGAGTCTGTGCTTCTTCCTGTAGTGAGTTATCAGCTCCAACTGGTGGGCACATGTCCACTTACAAAGTTCACATATATGGGTACCACTGGATGTGACATCTGTAGAGAGAGATCAGATTATTTAAAACATTAAATAGGCTTTCAAGATATGAAACGAAGTGTAAGTATTTCTAATGACCATCAACAAAAATAACAGAAACTGAACTGAATCTTTATAGGCATTTGAAAGGTCTTACAAAAATGCAATTCTTCAATTTTCTCTCTTAATCTATACTTCTCTGAAAGAGTCCTGAGTAAGAAAGTTATCATAAACCATAATTATCATCTAAATTAGAGTGAAATTTACACAATATAAACACCTCCAAATTGATGTGTTCAACATATACTAGGACAGAACTTCCAAATCATGCAGGTTCTCATTTTCACTTTTATTTTAGAAAATCAGTTTAAACAGGCCACACAAAATGTTAGATCGTAAAAGTGTCCAACCTGACATGAGAGCTGAAGGCCAACAGCTGATAGCTCTACCACTGACTGCTCATCACTGGCCAGGTAGAATCCACCTTGAGAGGCACGTGAGAGAGTAACCACTTACAAGTGAGGGGTAGGGGTCCACACCGGTACAACAGTACCGTGAGGGTACCGATACAACGGCGAAAAATACCGGTGTCAAACCGTATTAAAAGTAGCCGGTACTTTTTTACCGGTACTATGATTAAACATGCCTCTCTGCTGATGTAGCAGGCAAGGCGGAAAAGAGTGCATCTAGACGCGGGATCAGCGGGAAAATACATCGCGATCGCGTCATTCAGTGGCGGCCGCCATTTTAACTGCACCACGATAGACACTAACGCGCGCAGTAGTACTTGGAAAAGTGTGAAGAGGGCCACGCTATGTATTTTACATGGTGCTAGTCCAGCCCCACCACACTTTTCCAAGCACTAACGCGCGCGACAGAATTTCGAAAACATCGACAAAGTAAAGAAAGTAACCAGTATCGATACCGTTAGAATACTGGAACCGTATAAAATATACCGTACCCGTACCATACCGTATAATTTTAACGGTATGGACCCCTAGTGAGGGATTCCACATTCGTCAGACTTCTTACTAGTCCAGGAGGGCTACTAGCCCTTCATTTTCAGTGGAAGTGTCGTCCTACCGAAAGTTGCACTAGCCCTACCAGAATATTTCAAAAGCATGACCAAAGATTTGTCACTTTATGAAATCTAAACAATTTCATTGGCTTCAGTTGCATGTGTACATACTGTAAATTCTCGCAAATCTCGGCCGCACTAGGAAACTCGGCCACTAGAATTCATTTACAAAATAATTACTGGGGAGTTTCGCCCACCCCCGATTCATCCAAGGACACATTTCACCAAAAGTCAGCCACCAAGTAAATTTCATTAATATAAGAAAAAACCATTTATATTTCCAAAGTTTGCGATTGATTTTAGATTATGAACGATCGTTTATAGTGCCCATATCTGCCAAAACACGATCCTTGCAAAACCTGAAGTAGGTAACGTATTTCTGCATGGAGAGTGGAATATAGCTTGGGCAGAGTCATTTTGGAAGTAGGACTTGTCAACAAGTTTAATTCAATGCGTGCCTGATTTGGTGGCCAATCGCTTTTTCCTCTTGTTCCCACAAAAAGTCTGTTTTTGCCTTCCAAACTTGACAAATCGCTTTGCAGCACTAACGCGTGTATGTATAAGCATACTTTTTGTCTCAACTCCGCAAAATGTTGATCTTGCTCATTAGGTCCCATTGTAAAATTTGCCTATTGCCAACAGTACAAACACGTGAGATTGTCATTGTTGGCAATGGGCAAATTTTACAATTTTAAAACGCCTATTAAGAGGTTTGCCAAGTTTGGAAGGCAAAAACAAACTTTCTGTGGGATAAAAGAGGGAAAAGCGGTCAGCCAAACTCAAGTCAGACAGACTATAGGCAATGTTTTTCCCAGGCACTCCAGTTTCCTCAACTGGGTAGTCACAATTTACCCACAATATGGCAGAAGAAGTGGCGATTGAGAAAATTCTGAATTCAACCAGAGAGGTCCCCTACTAGAAATACTTACGTTCAGTCTTGTGCTCCAGGTACTCCTGCAGTTCCAGGAACTGTCTGCTACATGTTCCGCAAGTCAGAATATCCTGATAGACGAGAATCACCTCCGTACCTGCACATAACAACAAGGCATATCAATTACTATGGAAAATAGCTTTGAAGAGAAGACACTTCAGATGTGTTGTCCAAATCAGGAATCTGAATATCATTGAAGTCCAGCCTCCAAACATTTTACACGTCCACACATTAAGCGAAAAAAACAAACTTGTCAATTTGGAATAGAGCACTTGCAGTACTTAGTGTTTAGTTCATGTCTATGCCTCAATATATATATTATACATTTTTTCCTAAATCTTTCCCTGATTTCTATTGAACCAAGTTGAATGGAATAGCCCCAGCATCACTTTTTAAGTCCTGAAATCATAACAAACATCTCTATTTTAAAGTGTGTATGGAAATGTATAGGAAAAAGTTTTTGACTATATTTTTAATACATGTATGTACATGAAGAGTCCATGAATAACCCAACAATGTCTAAAGATATACCATATATATGACGAATACTCCCTTTCTCAGTTCCTGACCGTTACTTGCTTGTTAGACTGAGAAACCCTAGTATGGATATAAACCCCTTAAAGATGAGATGCCCAGGTTATAGGGATTAAGCTTCGGCCTTGGCGGCCTCAGGTTTTGCCAAAAACACCTACGTCTCAGCTATAAATCTGCACCAATGCTCAGCGGCGGGTCTTAATGGCTATTATAGCGAGTTTGCAGGGGCGGATCCAGCCTGAAAAATTGAGCTATGCACCTTTGGAGAATTTGGGGAAATTAGGGGGTTGGGAGGGTGCAGCGGCCTAAGGCCGCTGGCGCGAGCGCCGCAGGTGCGCATTACTTTGCGGCGGGGGGTCCGGGGGCCGCTTAAGGCCCCGGGGAATTTTTTTATATGTAGGTGCTCTGAGATGCATTCTCCTGCATTTTCAGAGCAGTTAATGGAATATTAATTTCACTGTAAATATATCTAAACTTTGTTTGAAACTTTCTATATTTCACGAATTTAGTAGGTAACCTTGTTCTCACTTCTCCTCATGTTGCCAGTTGGTATTTTACATAACTTTATCATTTGTTATCACAGTGCTTGTGTTTTTTGTCTTCTATAAATATCACACTTTAAAGCAAATCTGGTAAATTAGATACTCTAAATGCATGTCAATTTGAAGCGATTGTGACTTGAAGAAATTCCATAATGAGGAAAGACCAACAACCTCCCCTGATTGTATCTTAGACAAATAAAAGCAAGTGAATATGAAACCAGCCGGTCAACCTGAATAGGCTAGCCTCAGAGAATAGCCAAAAAGTCGTGCTCTGCGCATGTTGGCGCTCAGGTTTCTATTCAATGCAAATGATACGAGGGCCCTGATTGGACCGTGATCCCTCGTGACCTCACGCTGATGCAGATCAGAGACCCCTGGCATGTCTAGCCCTTCACTGCAGCGCATATTGTAATTCGTCTCTCGCTACATATCCGTTTTTTTCTTCATTTAAGAGTGTGAGCAAGCCTGTGGGAGCCGTTTTAACAGCAAATATTTTACTTTTCCCAGTGATAGCCTAAACATTCATAGTTGATTATGAGGAAAAGTGCATCGTCTTTAATTGATATAAAAATCTCAAATGACCCTATGTTCACTAAGTAACCCAATGACCATACGATGATAGAAAAGAGATATATTTAATTTATTTCTTACAATAAATGTTATAGAAAAGTTCTGAGACTATCAAGTTTCTGTATGTAACGCTCATCAAAATCTCATTAAAAGGGTCTGTATGTTCGTTGTCCTAGCCTACAGGGGCTTGATCATAAAGAAAATGTGTCAATTTCTGGTCTAAACACAAGGTTTCGGAAAAGATACACATTTCCTAAAAAAATCACAATTGTTCAAACCTATTTAACCATTTATAGACAAAACAAGAATTATTAGACGATATTTAGTCACTGGTGAAGATTGCTGTTGAGACTAGATTGGCATTGTCTCTGGTGCACCCTTAATCGGGATGCATCGCTGAGTCGGAAGTGCAATTGATGATGGGAGAGGATGCCCCCCAACCCCCCCTCCCCACATCCTGCCGCACCTGGCGTGATGGCGATTAGCCAGACTCCCCTGAGAATACTCGCTAGCCTGGTCGTCCGGAGCCTTAGATTATACACATGTACGGTCATTTACTTCCTGCCCTACAGAGACAGACGTCATTGCGTAAAAGTCCAACCTCCCAGAGTAGGATAGCCACTACTGCTTCCCAAAAAATTCAGGAAATGGTGAGCGTGGACTTTAGAAATTGACCGATGCACTTTGATATGAATCGATGCACTTCCAAGATTGATCGATGCACGTGCATCGATGCAAACTGGTGTGGATCCGCGCCTGAGTTTGAGTGATAACAAATTAAAACAACTCTGTGATAATGACACAAAAATCATGTTCCCTAATATAATGGTTGCCGAGCCTGGATTTGGTCCCGGCTCAGGAGCCTCAGTCTGGATTTGGTCCCAGCTCACTGCTGTGAACCGGGACCACTTTAAAGCCACAAAAACAGCTTCTCACTGAACATAGTGTTTTCCAAGCCTAGGTTTTTTCATAGCAATGCGCTATAAAATGTAACCAAGGTAGCCCTATATAAGCCAAACACTCGGGACTCTGATAGGTAGGCAGGGACTTAGCCAGGATTTTCATAAAAGGGTGTCCAAATTGGGATTTCAAGAATTTAGGGTGTCCAAAATCCTTGATTGAAAAACTAAAAATCATTATACTGATTATGTATATTAACAAATAAAGTAATTATATGCTTAATTATTCAAGAAATGTCTTTGTTATCATTTTGAAGTTAAACATTTTAGAAATTTAACTTGGGATTATTATTTATAAACAAGATAGACGCCAGTGGCGTCAAGAGGTTGATTCCTTGTATGTCTTTTTGTAGTTAATCATTTGCAATTTTTTGTTTTTTTAATATTTTGCTATTTTGAAATTTTTCTGATTTTTGTGTTTTTTCGTTAGTGGTTACAGACTGATACACACTTGTAATGCTGCTGATGATACTTACAGACTTTTTAATCAAAAACCAAGTTTGTGAATAGACATTAATATCAGTTTGGAGCACTATAAAACATTTTCCTTTTTTATGAAATTCTTTATCTTTTTATCATACCTAAAAGTGCCAAAAAATACATCTGAAACACATATCTTTCAAATTTTTCATAAGATTTCTATCTAAAACCCTCCCTCAAATATTTTCCAAAACTATAACCCACTTCTAGCTATCCAGAAACTTTGACAAACTCACCACCCACCATCACCTATCCAGTAGATCACCAAACATGAACGGGAAAAGCCCACATCCTGCACTGCAAATGACAGTCAACAAAACCCCACCAATAGCATGCTTGCCACAACTTACTTAATGCTGCCTGAAGAACTTTAGTCTGTGACTTACCCTTACATGAAAATGGCCAAACACTGCCAGAATGCAAACATGCACAGGGATCAACCTTATGGTCCCTTAAAGGGCATATGCCCCTGAACCATGTGATTTTGCTACCAGATGATGAATTATAGGAGCCAAGTTTGTGAACGGACATTAAATATCAGCTTAAAGCATTTTAAAAACTTTTCCTTTTTTTGAAATTCTTTATCTTTTCATCATACCTAATAGTGCCAAAAAATACAGCTGAAACACAAACCTTTCAAACTTTTCCCTGGGAGCATGCCCCAAGATCCCCAAACCTGGACAATGCACCCCTGGCAAAACCATACCGTCGTGGTGGCCGCACAGGAATTTAATAGCCCCTAAACTTAAAATCCTGGGAGCCAAATCTGCTCCTGTCTGAAAATGTTAAAGTCAATCACTGATGCATGTAACAAACTGACTGGCTGCCTGCAAATAACACCACATCAAAATCAAACATGTTGCCAACAGCCAAAAATCCACTCCCCCTTAACAGAGGCTTGTGACTCTCCCCCACAACATAAAATGTTAACACATAAGCTAAGTATATACAACAAAGCCCATGCATTAAAATAAGTGCCGGCTCTCAAATATTAAAAAAGACCAACAGTTAAACAGCGAATAAAAAATTTCATCATAACCTAAAATTCAGCACGCATAAATAAAATGCAACTTTTGACAAACTAAACTAATCACTAAGCCTATCCGCCAAATATAAACATGAACATTTTAACACACATACTTCAGAAAAAGAGAGCGATGGGGGGCGGGGTTAAAAATTTGACATCTGACATATCATCAAAGTAACACAAAACATTTACATGAAGATGGCCAAACACTGCCTAAAAGCAAACATGAACAGGGATCAACCTTATGTACCCTTTAGGGGCATATGCCCCTGGTTCATGTGATATTGCAACCAGATGAAAAAATATACGAGCCAACTTTGTGAAAGGACATTAAATATATGTTTGGAGCATTTTAAAACATTTTCCTTTTTCCTTAAATTCTTTATCTTTCTATCATACCTAATAGTGCCAAAAAATACATCTGAAACACATATCCTACAATTTTTTCATAAGAATTCTATCTAAAACCCTCCCCCAAATATTTCCCAAAATTATAACCCACTTCTAGCTATCCAAGAAACTATGACAAACCCACCATCACTCATCCATTAGATCACCAAACATGAATGGGAAAAGCCCACATCCTGCACTGCAAATGAGAGTCAACAAAACCCCACCAATAGCATGCTTGCCACAACTTACCTGCTGCTGCCTGAAGAACATTAGTCCGTGACTTACCTTTACATGAAAATGACCAAACACTGCCTGAGTGCAAACATGCACAAGGATCAACCTTATGGTCCCTTAAGGGGCATATGTTCCTGGATTATGTGATTTTGCTACCTGATGATGAACTATAAGAGCCAAGCTTGTGAATGGACATTAAATATCAGCTTAGAACATTTAAAAAAAAAATTCAACTTTCTTGAACTTCTTTATCTTTTTATCATACCTAATAGTGCCAAAAAATACATCAGAAACACAAACTATTCAATTTTTTCCCTGGAAAAATGCTCCAAAACCCCCAAACCTGGACAGTTAAAACATTTCCCTTCCACTGAAATTCTTTATCTTTTTATCATACCTAATAGTGCCAAAAAATACAACTGAAACACATATCCCTCAATTTTTTTCAAAAGAATTCTATCTAAAACCCTCCCTCAAATATTTTCGAAAACTATAACCCACTCCTAGCTATCCAAGAAACTATGGCAAACTCACCACCACTAATCCAGTAGATCACCAAACATGAATGGGAAAAGCCTACAACCTGCACTGCAAATGACAGCCAACAAAACCCCACCAGCAGCATGCTTGCCACAACTAACATGCTGCTGCCTGAAGAACTTTAGTCCGTGACTTACCTTTACATGAAAATGGCCAAACACTGCCTGAATGCAAACATGCACAAATATCAACCATATGGCCCCTTAAGGGACATATGCCCCTGGCCATGATCTTCCGCCACTAAAGCAGGTCCAGCACTACCAGAAACCCAATATGCATGCAATAACTTTGTACTTAAACCTAAAATAGACTGATACACACTTGTAATGCTGCTGATGATACTTACAGACTTTTTAATCAAAACCAAGTTTGTGAATAGACATTAATATCAGTTTGGAGCAATTTAAAACAATTTCCTTTTATTTGAACTTCTTTATCTTTTTATCACACCTAATAGTGCCAAAAAATACATCTGAAACACATATCTTCCAAACTTTTCATAAGATTTCTATCTAAATCCGCACTTAAAAAAACTTCCCTATTTTTGAATTTCTTTATCTTTTTATCACACCTAATAGTGCCAAGAAATACAACTATAAGAGCCAGTTTGTGAATGTACATTAAATATCAGTCTAGAACAATTTCAAAAAAAAATCCCATTCTTTGAACTTCTTTATCTTTCTATCATACCTAATAGTGTTAAAAAAATACATCAGAAACACAAACTTTGTAATTTTCCCTTTATTTTGATCAGTATTTTCGTTTGTTTTGCATCTTGGGCGATACAAATGCAGGGAGATGCTGCCTGGGCCCGAGCACTGGGTTGAAGGGGTATGGGACCGGCATCGACATCATAGGGTAGAAGCCTGCATACTTCAGGTCTGCTACTTCATTCATGTTGAGAAGAGTTTCTAGGGACAGAACTGCAGGCAGCAATAAACATCAGGTAGACTGAAGGTACATCAGAGAAATTCAATACACCATGCAACCTGAAAAAATAATCATACATACCATCAAAGCAACACAAAAATATCAACACAAAACATATCTCACCAAATGCAATCTTATATTATCACACCGACACAATATCTTCTTTAAACAGTAATTGTTTTGTTTGAGGGACAGTGAAGATTTGCATGGTTTCTATATTTTGTGGATGTGTTTTTATAAAATTGTATATTGAGTGATAGTTTTGTATTGATACTTTTGTATTTATTTCAATTTAATGTATGCTTACTATTTTGGGTTGTCATGTGAATCAAGTTCCTATGATGCTCTTTGGTGTAGATGCAGTATGATGTCGAAGCCAGTTTCTATGAGTGCTGCCTGCAGTTATGTCCCTTGACACCCTTCTCACCATGAGTGAAAATGCAATCCTGAAGTATGCAGACCATTAACCCTGCCATCCCATGCATTCGCATTACATGCTCTTTGGGCTTATAAGTTTGTGACCAATAAATTATAACAGTACACACTTTTCCTGTCACCCAAAACAATTAAAATCATATCTTTATCTAAAATACAACAACAGTGAGAACGGAAGGGATGGCAGGGTTAAAGGTCTGCTAACTTCAGGACTGCATACTACACTCATGGTGAGAAGGGTATATATACTGACTGCTGAAATCGCGATAAAAATATTTACTACTTCCGTTTTTTTCAAAGTTGTTTTTTTACGATTGTGGGGAACAAAAAAAATCCACAAATGGGCAGGATGGATTATTTAGAGTCTGTTTTCTTGAAGTTGAAACTTTTTTTCCGGTTTTAGTGGCGAAATTAATAAGTAAATTTAGAATTTCGCCAGGGTTCCTAAATCAACATTCCAAAAAGCCGTTTTTGCCGTTTTTTTCCGAAGTCGCCATTTTTTTTCAAAAATTACAAATATAAGCAACAAGTTATGATAATAGGGTAAAAGCCCTATTTGTTGCGAACACTTTGATGGGCCATTTGTAAATTTTGACCCAGAAACGGCGACGTGACAATTTATTGAAAAAAGTATGTTTTTTGTGTGAAATGCACGCAATGCATATCAATGCCCTAATCTCGCTATATCAAAAAAATCAACTTCCGGTTGTAGCGAAAAGCTTCCAACCTGAAGTTGAATTAAAAAAATGATTGAATCAGATAGATGAGGATCTCATCTATCCAGGTAGGTAGTCATATTGTGATCGGGGGGAGATAGCTTGATGAAATTGACAGGAATCGGCGAGGTACCATTGACAATGTACTAATCGCCGTGGTCAACACGCCACCATCGATGCGTGTTGACAAATATCTCAAAATATTTTCGATTTTCCGAAACCAAAAGAATTAATCTTAATAATATAGATACTTGGCTTGTTAATTCTTTTGGTTTCAGAATTTTAGAGTTAGAGATGGCCACAAACGAAAGCTTTGAAATCGGGGTGCAAATTTCGTCAAACCCGACCCATCGCCATGTTCACGCCACCATCGATGCGTGTTGACAAATATCTCAAAATATTTTCGATTTTCCGAAACCAAAAGAATTAATCTTAATAATATAGATACTTGGCTTGTTAATTCTTTTGGTTTCAGAATTTTAGAGTTAGAGATGGCCACAAACGAAAGCTTTGAAATCGGGGTGCAAATTTCGGCAAAACCGATATTCAAAATGGCGGAGGGTAACCTAGCCAATGTAAAAAATACGTGAATGAACACGTAAGTAAAATAGTACAAAGAGAAATACAAATAGCCGCCCATTGGTTAATAAACCGCGGGAAAGAGTACCACGTGGTGTGACGGTGAGGCAGTGAGACCGCTCATTGGATAATTCACCAGAGACAAACCACGTGGTGCTGTCTGCTGAAATCGCGATAAAAATATTTACTACTTCCGTTTTTTTCAAAGTTGTTTTCTTACGATTGTGGGGATCAAAGAAAATCCACAAATGGGCAGGATGGATTATTTAGAGTCTGTTTTCTTGAAGTTGAAACTTTTTTTCCGGTTTTAGTGGCGAAATTAATAAGTAAATTTAGAATTTCGCCAGGGTTCCTAAATCAACATTCCAAAAAGCCGTTTTTGCCGTTTTTTTCCGAAGTCGCCATTTTTTTTCAAAAATTACAAATATAAGCAACAAGTTATGATAATAGGGTAAAAGCCCTATTTGTTGCGAACACTTTGATGGGCCATTTGTAAATTTTGACCCAGAAACGGCGACGTGACAATTTATTGAAAAAAGTATGTTTTTTGTGTGAAATGCACACAATGCATATCAATGCCCTAATCTCGCTATATCAAAAAAATCAACTTCCGGTTGTAGCGAAAAGCTATTTTTTCGCTTCCAACCTGAAGTTGAATTAAAAAAATGATTGAATCAGATAGATGAGGATCTCATCTATCCAGGTAGGTAGTCATATTGTGATCGGGGGGAGATAGCTTGATGAAATTGACAGGAATCGGCGAGGTACCATTGAGAATGTACTAATCGCCGTGGTCAACACGCCACCATCGATGCGTGTTGACAAATATCTCAAAATATTTTCGATTTTCCGAAACCAAAAGAATTAATCTTAATAATATAGATACTTGGCTTGTTAATTCTTTTGGTTTCAGAATTTTAGAGTTAGAGATGGCCACAAACGAAAGCTTTGAAATCGGGGTGCAAATTTCGTCAAACCCGACCCATCGCCATGTTCACGCCACCATCGATGCGTGTTGACAAATATCTCAAAATATTTTAGATTTTCCGAAACCAAATGAATTAATCTTAATAATATAGATACTTGGCTTGTTAATTCTTTTGGTTTCAGAATTTTAGAGTTAGAGATGGCCACAAACGAAAGCTTTGAAATCGGGGTGCAAATTTCGTCAAACCCGATATTCAAAACGGCGGAGGGTAACCTAGCCAATGTAAAAAATACGTGAATGAACACGTGAGTAAAATAGTAGTAAGAGGGATACAAATAGCCGCTCATTGGTTAATAAACCGCGGGAAAGAGTACCACGCGGTGTGACGATGAGGCAGTGAGACCGCTCATTGGATAATTCACCAGAGACAAACCACGTGGTGCTGTCACGTGATTAGCCGATCGCATTAAATATGCAGAAAACCCACGCATGCGCATCCACCACGCATGCGCATCCAAACGGCCGCCCCACCAGACGAGACGCGCTACAGAATCGCTTTGAAGAGAAGAAGACGTATAAATAAAACACGTAAAAATCCACCAAAAAAAAACTAGGCAACCCACAGAAACAATGAAACAAACTCTATAAACTACACACCCAACTCTAACAGAAACATTAAACAAAACGACCCCACCACACCCCACTCTCCAGATCATTCGCCTAGAATTTTCCAAAAATGCCATGTAAGACAACATAGGGAAAATCAGTAACCAGCTCCCAGGACCCTCCCCAGGAATGTAAGACAACAAAAGCAAACTGAATAAAGGTTGTTGTACAACAACCTCTAAAAACACATACCAAAATCTTTTTACCTAAAATCAGGTATTTTTCATGAACCAGGGAGTCCAAAGGACACCCACATTAGGCCAGATACCCTGCTGACTAAGACCCTGTAGGTAGGTAAAGATCGGCAACCGCACAGTTTGGCGCGCAGGCTCACCCCATTACAGGGGAGCAAGCGTTCACTATGTAGTTCTCTACAGTTGGTCAAAATCGCCGATACCAGAAAGGCTGTCTACCTGTTGGACCCTGTCTAAAGGGTAAAACCCGATCTTCTATCTTTGCATTATAATAAACATTTCCACAGTTGTGATACATAAAATAGGAATAGTATCCTTCTGTCAAGCGAGTTGTTAATATTTTCACCAGCTGATTACGTAGAAATGTAATTGACAATGGCAGGCCCAGATTGAAATTAAGGCTTGACCACCTGTCTCCGTCAAGCAACCATATTTTGATTAAATACAATGTTGTCTCACATTTTATTTACCACCAAAACCACTTGAATCACATTGCTAAAATGATTTTGATAGACAGGGCCATTATGAAGGCCATTATGACCGGACACCCTCTACCTATGTGTCCGCTGACCTAGGGTTTGCGCTCTACTCCCCCTGTTTAGTGGTTACATCTCACCTGGGAGTAGTAGACAGGGAGTGGGCTAGGACTGTCATTGTTTAAAAAAAATGTCGATTCGATTAATTGATATTCCTTTTTCGATTTCGATTATTTCGATACGATACATTGATATATGCCCATGAATTCTTTAGCATGTAATCAAATAGTAGGTAGTAGGTAGTAAGTAGGTAGTTTGAAATTCAAAACAGTATGACATATGTATGATTTATTTCAAGGTTTAAACCTATGATCTTACACCCTGCAGGGAGGGTACTTTTGTAAAACTGCATAACTTTATCCTCATTAGGAGACTATTCAGGCAATATACTTTACTAAGGGCTGAGTATTCAAATACACACACAGCAGAGAGAAAAAATTAACTAAAACCAAACCCATAATCTTTATTTTGAAAATCAAATATTGGCAGTGTTTAAGTGTTTATGAGAATAAAATATCTGTATGTATATATATATTCGTTTATATTACTTATTATTTAATACCCAGCGCCTGCCAACATTTAATAAACATCATTTCAACATTTACCTACATCAACAATCACATCAGCCACATTGTTCACGAACGGTGAATTATGTACCATTGATCGTAATTGTTCGTCATACCAAACAATCACATCAGCCACATTATTTATGAACGGTGAATAATGTACCATTGATCGTAATTGTTCGCCAATTCCGCTGCAACGGATATTCACGAAACTGATCGTGAATTTCCGTTCTCTCATTAGTGGCTTGCCTCACTATAAACACTTCCTATTGCACTGCAAAAGGAAAGTGCTGCAAGTCACCACTATGTAAACAACATGGCAGCTCCCACACGTGGGGACCGATCAACGGCCGCAGCACTCTTCGCAGTTTTGCCGCCGTAAGTATGTAAGTTTTTCTTTTTTTTTGCCATCTCGATGCATCGATTAATGCATCGAGATGGCAAGATTGCAGTCATCGATTGACTGCAATTGTCGGTACATCGATGTGAGGCGTATCGATGACTGCCCTAGAGTGGGCACTGTGCATGCGTCATCAAATTTTGCTGCCTCCGACTATATGAGTCATAGATAACCTGTGTACCGCAGGATTGGCTGCCTGCTGAAAAAAATCACGTGACCAATTCTTCCCCAGGCAATGCCGCGTAACCCGAGGCGCACATCACCTAGGTACTTACTAGCATGCTGTGCCTATGGGTTTGCGGATCAAGGGGATGTATTTCTCTGATCTCACATACATCAACTTTCTTCCTCGTCCGCCAAGCATTTATTTCATCACGATTCATGATGATTGTGATACAGTTTCAGCGTGCAACTTAACCACTGGCCCCGTTGCAACTTGCAAGTGAATTTGGCAAAAACGGCAATGGGGTAAGCTGAACAAGACCCTGAACTGCCCTGCTCGGCAAGTAATGTTTTTGGCAAAGTCCAATATTACCTTTGTTTAACAGAGTGGCGGAGCAAGTGGAAGTGACGGCGGGGCAAGTCAACTTTAGGGGCAGCTTGCCCCGCTCAGAAAATAACATTTTGCAACCTATGTTGCACCCTGAGTTTGACACCTCAGACCTGTCATACTCAAATTCTTAGCCTCCCTCCCAGGCTATATTTTGATGTCATCCCTTGTGGATAGATGGCACTGCGCCCTCAGTTTCACTAACATGACATCAGTAATCTCAGTAGCATACAAACCTTCAGGTACAGTGGTGTGCTGCTCCTGTGTCACATGGACGTCCTGTCCTTGTTGGTAACCAGCAGCAACTGCCTGAGCCTGCTCCACTGCCAAGTCAACACCAACACCATTCTCCACCATCTTCCGTCCGCCCTGGTTGACAACGGCTGCTTCCAAGTGCTGTTCCAGCGACTCAACCGCTTCAGCAACATCCTGGCTGGTTTCCATCTTCTATGTGAATTCTATATACGGAGATTCACATCACGAATGTACCAAACACAACATCATTGATGCAAAATTTAACGTTCGCTTCTACAGGTTCTATCGAAGACTTCCTCTAGATCCAACATGGCGTCTTAAATGATAGCTCCGCAGTAGGTAAATACTCAATCATAATGAACCTATACTTAAGTTTGAGCTCCGCAAGTAAAAATCCTCCATACTGACTATACAAGCGAGGCAAAAATATCTAAATAAATAATAAATATAAGGAAAGTAGAAAAAAAGTCTGACACATATTCAACATACCCAGGCAGTATAGATTAGGGAGTTTCTAGTCTCTGACATACCTAAGTGTTCTTAAAATTCTTATACTGTACAATGAACTCCTTTTTCAATTGCTTTTGCCATCATTCTATATATCAAAAGTAAACTGAATAGAAAGACTTCTAACTTTTAATATCTTGAACCAATATATATATATATATATATATATATATATATATATATATATATATATATATATATCTATATATATATATATATATATATATATATATATATATATATATATATATATATATATATATATATATATATATATATATATAAATGCAATGATTTTGTTCCATGATCCCTCAGGGAGAATTATTTTTAGTATTCTTAGCATTTATGCTTCAGATATTTGACCACCTACTGTATACCATTTCCCCTGAAGAATTTGAAAAACTTTAAACATTTTTTCCCGCAGCTCTGAGTGTAATTGTGTTTAAGTGCCACTTGTTTAGGCAATGGCCACCGTCACCACTTAATTGTCTGTGGCCAAATAACTTGTCAACATAATTCAGGGTTATTTATCTGAACTGTTCATTTTATTTCACAGTTTACATATTTCATAGTTCTTTACCTTGTCCTATTAGAATGAGATATTTCTGATAGTTCTGATACATCAGGAAGTTATTCAGACTTAATTCCCCAAAATGACTACCATATGTCTGTTAATTTTCAAAATATGACACTATTGTATATGGAACTTAACTTACTTGTGCACTGAAACAATCTCCGGTTTAATTTCGTGTCCAGCAGTCAAGCAAAAATGTGACTTTTTTGTCTTCAAAGGTTTGATGCAAATGTAACCACTTACACATATCAGTATATGTTTTTCCCAAAGTAAATAAACAAAGAGATCATGTCATATTTAAAGTTGAATTTTTATTCATGTTTTGGCCCCTTGAATAACGAATGTGAATTGATGACAATGACAAAACAACAATTCCTGCAACATGACTCATTCCTCACAGAAGACAGATGGTTTAAAAATAAAGACACCTTGGTAGAAATATCAGTGAACAGTATCAAAGTTAATCACTACAATTTGATACCTTACACTTAGGCAGAAGCAATTTCCATATTTGTGAAACAAGCAGACCATTTTGAGTATGAATGGTCAAAACTGTGAGACTAGAAATGTGACCTTTGTAGTAGCCAATCATGGCCTTTCATCTTCTATTAGGGCAATGGAAATTGCTTATTAGGCACATTAAATTGATACATTCAATATGGACTTAAGTATAGCCTTAAATCCGAACTTAGTTCTTAACTTAACACAGAAAATAAGAAATTCCCTTTGTCATACTGTACAGCATTCAGTTATGAATAAGAGAAAAGAAAGATGGCACTGGCTACGCTATAAAGGATGGTGTAGGATCTACCATTCATGATTGATCTCTAGAAATGCCACAAATTGGTTCATATATGTAAGAGTCAGACTAATTTACGTGAGGCCTCTATCTACAGCACTGTTTGATCATACCTTTGAATATGTGATGACTTTTTTTTAAATAAGTGCTCTTCATTGGACCCAAGACAGCACCCCATTAATGATAGACATTTAAATAGTTTAAAATCCTGTGTTGAAGAGCCTTCCATGCAATATATATATATATATATATATATATATATATATATATATATATATATATATATATATATATATATATATATACATATATATATATATATATATATATATATATATATATATATATATATATATATATATATATATATATATATATATATATTCCCATTTTTTGTAGGAATCAATAAATACATGATTTAGCAGCACCAACAAAATATATTCCCTAATTTCATAGCACATTAAATGTAAAGATACTTAAGATAGGTTATAATAAACCTGAAGCATATCAAAAATATAGTGAGGACAATTTTATGGACAGCATTTGTTTTCAACAAACTATGCAATACTTTACATATATGCGTAGAAGTGCACAAAAAGTAACCTACTGTATACAATAATGGCCATCTTTGGTAAATGCTTAGTTTCTGAATAAATGAAAAGGAATCTAGGATGGTAGACACTGGACAGTCATAAATTTGAAAATTCAGTCAAATCTAAAATGTAAGCTTTGTATCAATGGAACATTTTAGTATTTGAGGTATGCCCTAATATGGAACTCACACCACAGAGTGTATTCAAACATTACCATATAAAGTGTGGATTACAATGGGTAAAGAATTCCTTTTCACCCATGCATAAATGCTAAGACTCGAAGGTACAAAAAGTTCAAAACTCAAATAGGGCTGTCACTGACATCCATTTTTTCGATTCCGTTTATTTTGATTTGATTTTGCAGAACTGCATTAATAGAATATTTTCACATGTTCCACACTATATTTTTGTTGCTAGGATCCTAAGATTCTCGCAATGCAAAGACAATGAAAGTTTTCTCAACATTTTTTGATTGAATACTTGAGTTTGTATACAAAATTTGCATGTGTTGGCTAAAAATGGCAAACAAATGGTGTAAAAGGCAGAAAAAAATGTGTTTACTCTACAATTGTTTAATTGGCAATACAATTGACATAATATTTTTTTTCGATTAATTGGAAAAATTATCTCGATCAATCGATTCTTGTCATATCAATGACAGCCCTACTATCAATTAGACATGGCGCATTATTGATGAGGAAAGTTCACATACAGCTTTTGTATTAGTTTCTGTGAAAATGCTTGCCACATACAAGTCTAGTAAGTCTAGTTCATAGGTCATCAGGGGCTTAGCCGCCTATGCGTCCAGCGTGTCATTTGGACACCCAGAACACTGTTTTTTGACAGTTTGGACACCCAAAGATTTATGTCAGAATTTGCGGATGATGACTTTTCTTAGAAGATAGAAGATGTAGAAGCTGTAGTGTCACTTTTATAAGACACACAAAGCAGTTACTGGCCTAAAAAAGCAAAATATGTAAATATATAGGGTTTATTTTATTAGAAGTATGTACTTTGTACCACACTTTGGACACGCAAAAGTCTATGAAACCTCCATTTGGACACCGTGTTTCTAAATATCAGCTAAGACCATGTAGGTCATCATAGAAAACCATTGTAAAAAACATCATGGTCAGCATTGATAGAAAATATAAATATAAATTGGGCTTCAGTGAAGAGGGATGACTAGAAAAGTTATAATTAACATGATACGTCCCCATACAGTCAAACCTGCTATAGCAAAACACTAACAAGAAGACTTTAACCCATTAATGCTCATAGCGGCCAAAAGCAGTCACATATTTTTCGATATCTTACAAGCAAAAATAAAGTTGGAAAAACATTTGAAGGAGAAATCATTCTTCAAATCATTACCAACAACTCCCCTTCACATATTTTGTAAAATCATTCTTAAATCGTAATCATTCAAATGGTATTATCATGAGCGGCATTGATGCAGACAACAATTTCTATAGAAACTCTCAGGCACAAATGGGTTGAATTTATAGTCTTTTGAGGCCAGTGGTCTTTACAATCAAGGAAACTTTTGAACAAGTCCTAAAGAGATCATTAAACAGGATTTCATCAAATAGGTGTTGCTAAAACCCTTCCAATGCTGAGGCTACTTTCTTCCAAAGCACATGAAAACCATCTAAACCATGTCATGTTGGTATTCATTGGATAGCTCTCACTGAGTACTCTCAGATGAATACACATGTGCCAGAGTTTCTATCAATTTTTAGGATTTTTGCATCATTTTGTATTGGCCAAATTAGCCACCACCAGCATAAGGGTTAAAGAGATCTACACTGGTTTGTATTTCATACTGTACAAGCATGTCCTAGCAAAGTGTGTGCAATGAATGCTGTCAGTGTCACCAGTACATGTTTTGAAAATTTTCATGCAAAAGTTCTTATGAAAACCCCTGGCACTTTTCATGATACTTATATGAAGACAACATACACAAAGTAAAGTTATGTTATGTTATGTACATCACAGTCACTCAAATCTACAGATCATTATTGACTTAAAAATTGAAGTTCATACATACAATATGATACATATTTACAAAGCGTGCTGGATGATACACCCAGAAAATATGAATTACAGAAATTTCCGATATGAAAAGTAAAGGTATTTGATGAATTGCAAAATGATGTGTAAAACATTCAGCTTTGATAGATGATGTACAAGTTCCCAAAATAATCACATACACCAATGGTGTGTTCAACAAAGAAGTATTTTTGGAAATGGTAGAGACAAACTGGGAAGAATTTATACAAAAAATCACAGAGCATGATATCACCATTCTACTCCTCTTTCCTCCCACCAGTGTTTGGTTCTAAATGCATCCTGCATTCAAAGCACAACAATGACATATAAGCAATGAAATTAAAATAGAAAGTTTTTTCCATTACATATTTTTCTGATGCTATGATCAGTTCATTTGGACATCCAAACCCTCAAAACCACACATAAGGACACACAATTTTTCTAAAGGTGTGAATTTTGTGCAAAATGACACCCAGCCTCTATTGGCTAAGGCTGTTAACTTGAAATTAAAGCATCAATTCGCACAAAGTTTCTGATTATATTCTGAAAATCATTTCCCTTTTAAACATCTATCAAATATAGCCACGTCTTACTAGGGCTAGGCAAATAGAATCAGGTTGAACCATTCAAGCATTACCACAAGGTTTAATACACCAGTGATCTCAATGTACATTTTGTCTGTTTGATTTTAAGTATCATCAAGATTTGGAATCATCAATTAAGCAAATGTGATTTTCCATTCAGAACAGAACATTAATATAACATGAGATAAAATCTTATTTAACTCTTCATGTCTGTAGCACCCAAAAACTGTCCTGCCTACCTCAACAAATGACCAGAGCCTTCCTTTGTATACTGTAGAATGGCTAATTTTTCCGTGTAATAATTTTCCCTAATTTTTTTGGGGGGTGTTTCAGTTTCTAATATTTCCGAAGAGAGGACATATGCTTTTCTCCGTTTCTAATTTTCCCGCTTGATGGAGATTTATATCTTAGTATACCAAAGAGTAAACATTAATTGGTAAGGATGAGGATATCTCTGTGTTTATTAAGTCTGGACATGTACTGTATCGTTTTTTCCTGTGTTGTTTATTCCCTTTTGAAAGCATTCAGAAAAAAACGGGAAAATAAAACTCACGGAAAAACTAGCCATACTACAGTATATTTGAAGGATTGTTAATAATCAAAACCAAACCAATGAACTTACTGTCAATTGCTTTCTGAATTAAATCTCAATTTTTTTCTTTTTTTTTTACAAAAATGTCAAAATATCAACTCATCCAGAAAACTCTTGTGACAAAGGTTTCCAGGCATGAATGGGCTTAGAGTGCTACAATTTGCCATTATACGCTTTCTACTCCAAGCCAATCCACTCTGGGAGGTAGTAATCAAACGATTTGAAGACATCATGGAGAGGAGTGTACTTGAGAGGGAATCCTGCATAGTAGACCACATCTCCCCCTGCCAGCCAGGCGCCCCACCAACCATAGGTACCAACAGTCATCACAGTGTGGTTACAACTAGATAATATAGCCAAATCAACTTCCTTCGTATTATTATGCGAGAAAACAACATCCGAGTACTTATTTCCAAATATGGTGATCTGTTTTACATTCCTCATGCTCCAATCCACATCGTCCGAGCAAACGATGAACACAATATTTGGATATTTTTTTCTAAAGTAATCCATGGCTTCGTTGATGTAAGTTGCATTGGGCACGGTATACCCAAGCTTACGTTTCTCTGCAGATATCATGTCGCCACGGCGAATATGCACACCAACGAAATTGTACCCTTTGACTGAAGGCATCCTTCCCTCAATGGAGTCCTTAATAAAAGAACCAGCTTCCTGGAGGATATCTCTTCGAAATGTGAACTGTTTTCTTAACTCCTCCTTCACAGGTTCAAAGTATTTCCATGACTGGAAGTAGCCTAAGAGTTCTATATCTTGCCGCAAGTCCAGAAATTTAGTCTGCACATCAAATTCTGCAGCTTTGTCTTCAATGTACTTGGGGAAGTATTCCCCAGGAGCCTCTACATCAGTCTGCTCAGCAGTGATATGAAAAGTATCTATTAGCATCTTGTCCAGCTTGGAAATCACAGGCTTCATTTTGTTTGCTTTTGCTAAGCTATACAAGGCAGCGTACTGGAACAAGTTGTTTCCCAGTCCTCCATTGAAGCGCACAGTTAAGAAATGTGTGAAGTACAAGGTCTTGTTCAGTTTGGCTACTTCCGAGGGTGGTAGCACGACTTTCAGGGACTCCCGATCCAAATGCATCCTGTGGTATCTGCGGTAGGAGTTGTTGTGGTCGTGTTGTCTGGCTAAGTGTGCCATGAAATACTGACGCAGCATGACCCCCAGCCATGCCGAGAGAGCGATGCTTCCAATCAGAACAATAACAACCAAATACTGGTTACTGATGCGGAAACCTGAAATAGAAAGGTAAAAATTAAGAGAACTTGCACAGCTAAATTGTTATTACTGGATTGTTGCCTGTTGGCTAAAGGCAGGGTACATACGGTACCGACAACAGGGTTGCAGCCAATAAGAATGCTCTATTCTAGAGAGGCCAGTACTTAATGACCGGAGTGCAGCACTATATACGCTGCACACTTGTTAATTGCACTGACCAATATGGCAACATCCATAACAAACGATTGCGTAAGTGATCTATTGTGTTTGTACTTTGTATGGTATTGTATTGGCTATGGAGAGTCCACACATTCACTACTGACCATGAAGTTCGAGCTTGAAGGACAATTGCTGAATTTCTAGTGGGAAACATTCCAACATTTTTAAAAGTACTTACACCAGTAAGACACTATTGCTATGCAAATTAGCTGTTAGTACCTCAAGTGCTCTTCCGCAGACACTCAAATGAGCATGTGCACTGCTCTACTTATCATCACTTCCTGTGAGCCACATTTCACAACACCCTCCATATACCAGAGATGAAAATAACCTGTTCTTCGTCCACAGTCAGGACCTGTCTAACCTGTCTTTTGGACAGGCAGTTTCCTGAAAATCACCTTTTTCGACAGGCAAAACATTTTGAAAAGAATTTTCAATTTTGACTTTTTGGGGGTAATTACCAAACATTTTCTATACAAACCATCTTCTAGGACATAGCTGAAGTGTAATATGCCCTTTTTGACACAAAAGGCTATACGATGTAGTTGGTATTAGTTGGTATAAAAGTATATTAGGAGCTAAATCTGAATGGGCAGAAATTTTGGAATTGCTGTTTTGGCTAAGACCCTGCATCCACATTCAGGAAGTGATGATAAGTAGTGCACATGCACATCAGTTGAGTGCTTGCCTGCTTGGCAATATGTGGGATACTGATAGCGAGCAATAAGCTCGGAAAGGCCGGTATTTCGTGAAGCTGCAATCATAGAATAACGTGAGTGTGACAAAACTAAAAAGATCCTTACAGGGACCCCTAAAATTTTGATGATGCCACGTGCCGACTACTTCTGGTTTTGTATGTAGTTTAATTTGATTTGGTCGGCAATGACGCCATATAACAAAACCGCTGTTATTGGATGAAACGTGAAATGATTCATGTGCACAATTGAATGTGCATTGTTGTTGGTAAATTCCCACGTACGGTCAGCCTCGCTCACCTCCAAGCCATGGTTCCTAATAGCGAGCGAAGCTCAGAAAAGCAGGCCTTTGGCGGAGCTCGCAGTCATGCAATAGCGTGTTTGTGACGTCATCTAGAAATCCCTACAGGGACCCAGAAAGTCACTGTGACCCCACGTGCGAACGACTTCCGCTTTTGTATGTAGTTTAAGTAACGCCCGATTTGATTGGTTGGCAATGACGCAATGTAACAAAACTGCTTTCATTGGATGAAACGTGAATTGATTCAGGTGCATGAATGAACGTGCTTTGCAGTGGATAAATTCCCATGCACTGCCGTCGAGCTTCGCTCGCCCTCGAAGCCATGCTTCGACATATTACAGGGACCGACGTTAACTTTTAAAGGCACTTGCCCATTCGGGCAGAGCGACCCCAAGTTTGGCTTGCCCGAAAAAAAAATTCAACTTGCCCCCCAAAATGTTATTTTGCACTTTGTTCATTATTAACACAGTGACATCCTATTTTGGATGCCTCTTTAGCATTTTCATGAGAATAAACTCTATAGAGGCATACAATTTAGAATGACAATCTCACTGTGAAGGGCATTGTTTTGCCGAAATAACGACGATAATCTCAGTATAGGGTATTAAAGTGGGAATATAGACTAGTCTGTTCGGGCTTTTAGATAAGACCATGAACTTGCCCGAAACCGTGTTTTTTACTGTCAAACTTGCCATGGGCAATAGGGCAAGCCTTAGCGTCGGACCCTGATTATTAACAGCTAATTTCCATCACAATAGTGTCCGACTGGTGTAAGAGCATCTATTGTTGCAGATAATCAAGTTGAGCCTTGAGTATAGGGATTAAGATCCGCCGCTGAGCCTTGGTGCAGATTTATAGCCGAGACGTAGGTGTTTTTTGCAAACGCTGAGGCCGCCAAGGCCAAAGCTTTGCAACGAACACCGACGGCTAGGCTATAAATCTGCACCAATGCTCAGTGGCTGGTCTTGATGGCTATTAAAGCGAGTTTGAGTGAAAAAAAAATCTAAACTCTGTGAAAATGACACAAAAATCATGTTTTCTAGTGGTTGCAGAGCCTGGATTTTGTCCTGGCTAAGCAGCCTCATTCTGGATTTGGTCCCGGCTCCCTACTGTGAACCGGGATCACTTTAAAGCCACAGAAACAGCTTCTCACTGTACAATAGTGTGTTTTCCAAGCCTAGGTATTCTCATAGTAGTGCGCTATAACCTAAGTTTGAGCCTGAGTCACGTTAGTGCAACTGGCCCCAGAATTAGTAGCAGTTGCTTATCTCTCTAGGTTGTGTATATCTCTGGTTATTCTGAGAGTAGTAGCGAGCGAAGCTTGAAAGGCCGTAGGCCTTTCGCGAAGCCTCGCAGTCAGTCAATTGAGCGTGAGTGTATATGACGTCACTATAAGAAATTCATACAGGGACCCAGAAAGTTGTCACCGTCCAACAATATCACTCAACGTGCGGACTACTTCCGTTCTGGAGGATTTCTTTAGTAGGTTAAAGGGCAAATGCACCATCATGATGATTTAGGTTCAAAATGTGCCTATATGTGTCACCTTTCAAATAAGACCACCCGCAAGTCTGTCCTCCTCAGCACTCCTCAGATATGGCTTATGAAAGTTAGTAAAAAACTAGCCTGAGTCTGGGTATAGAGGCTGCCATTATCAGAAGTGGTGCTTATGAAGTGACTGCCAGCCCTGCTTCTGATTGGTTGAGAGATATCAGTGGCAGTCACTGATATCTCTCAACCAATCAGAAGCAGCACTGGCAGTCACTTCATACCACTGATTGTGCTTAATTGGGCTTAATTGGCCTGCAATGTCAGCCTCCATGCCCAGACTCAGTCTAGTTTTTTACTAACTTTCATAAGCCATATCTGAGGAGTGCTGAGGAGGACAGACTTGCGGGTGGTCTTATTAGAAAGGTGACACGTATAGGCACATTTTGAACCTAAATCATTATGATGGTGCATTTGCCCTTTAAGTAACGACCGATTTCATTGGTCGACAATGACGTAATGTGCAGTACAACAATACCAAACACTTACATTTCATCCCATTGGATGAAATGCATGAATGCATGTGCGTGAATGAAAGTGGCCGCTTCTATGTATATCCACGTTAAAACTTAATTTCTCGCCCGTCCGTGGCTCAATTCGAATGCAGTTTAGAACCACCTGAATTCATTCTACTGACCATTGCGGTTTAGATCGATAGAACCGCCAGAATTCATTGTACGGGCCACTGAATTCTCGTCAAAATCAGTTGCGAAATATGAATGCAATTCAATTATAATGCAGTTTAGAACCGCCTGAATTCATTCTACTGACCATTGCGGTTTAGATCGATAGAACCGCCAGAATTCATTGTACTGGCCATTGAATTCTCGTCAAAATCAGTTGCGAAATATGAATGAAAGTGGCCGCTACTACATGTATATCCACGTTAAAACTGAATTTCTCGCCCGTCCATGGCTCAATTCTCGGCTCGCTTCCTGGTCATACCACGCCGTGGCCGCTACTATATCCAAGTTAAAACTGAATTTCTTGCCTGTCCGTGGGTCAATTTTAATGCGGTTTAGATCGATAGAGCCGCCAGAATTCATTCTACTGGCCATCGAATTCTCGTCAAAATCAGTTGCGAAATATAAATTTTAAGTTTAAAATCGTAATGTTTTGTATGCCATTAATTTACGGTCAATCAATGCTGTATTTTGGTCAGAAGTAAAAAAAAATGATCATCCAAAGCTTCGCTCGCTTCCTGGCCATGCCAGCGTCATATTAGGCTATCTAGAGCGCACTAAGCCCAACCCCAAGTCAAAGGTGCCGAAGTGGGCGATAATAAGCAATCTAACATTATGAAGGCTGATTTTCCTCCGAAGATCATGCATATCTAGCCATACATTAACTTTATGATGAAAATAAATGTAATGTAATCACACTATATACAAAGAAACGACCACAATACCTAGAAGCA
>OZ012688.1:39817564-39882564 GCA_963942565.1 Maea johnstoni | reverse complement strand
CGTGATCCCCGCTAGGGGTCCGCACTAATACCGGTCGTGACGTCACGGTTGGCGCATGCGTCTTCATCGTCTCCTCTTTTGGGAGCATTTTCGCTCTGACGATCGGTAATCACGCTCTCGAGATTTACGCTCATTCTCTTCAGAACTCGAGCGGTACAGTACAGACATACGCCTTCGGGACGACTCCCCTCAAAAGAAGAAGCTCCGCGGAGCTGCTCCTAGCAAGAAAAAGGGGGGGGGGGGCACAAAGAGTGGTACCTCTGAGGGGCCTCAAGGTCCCACTACTAGGAGCAGCGCACGGAGGGCTACTTCAGTGACCGCGACTGCACCTGCGGTCAGTACCGCACCTGCGGTCAGTACCGCACCTGAGGTCACCACATTATCTGTGGTCACATCAACTCCACAGGTTAGGAGGACACCTACCAAGGCTGCACTTAAGTCTTACGACGCAGCCTTGGCACCACCTGCCTCCCCAGTGCAAGATCCACTGAATCCAGACCTCGAAGCAGATCCACTGGCAGGTGGCCCCTATGTGGACCTGTTTGGCGAAGATTCAGATAAGGATGATATCCCCTGTGGCCAACAGCAAAACATGGAGTGCTTGCTCCAGCTGGCAGAGGAGCTAGGCTCCCAAGGCCACACTTTGGAGGAGGACTTACTGGCCCCTCCAATTAAGGCTCCGGCCCCACAGCCCCTGCCGGCACCAGGTCAACCTCCTTTGTTTGACATTGCTGCTCTTGTAGCGGCGTTGAAGGAGGCAACTCCTCCCTCTCCGCCTCCGCAGCCAGAAATGACGCAATCGCTTTTAGCGATAACGCAGTCTCTGGCAGCACTTTCACAGAGGCTGGATGCACCGTTTGCATCGGGGAAGAGACCGAGGTCTCCTTCCCCTTCTCCCTTGCGATATTCACCTCCTCTTTCGAAGAGGTCTCACCGACGTGAGGAATCTGTCTCGCCCGCTAGGACGAGATCGGGACAATCGTCCCCGGCATCGTCTCCAGGTCAGTTTTCTGGCCACTCTGAAGATGAGGAGGAAGAACATTATGCTGAAGAGGAGGCATTTGACCCTTGTGGTATCCCTCATGTCGAGGCAAGGTCTGCACTGGACCACGAGCTGCTGGGTACTAGCCCAGACGACCCCACAGAACCTGTGGATGTCCCTGTGGTTTCTACACCACCCCGGATATCTTCTACATCTACCATTCCGGTAGCCTCAGTATATTCCAGGCTGGGCCCGCCTAGGGATGGCAGCGGTGACTGGGAGGCTCAGGACTTCAAGTTCTCTCGCCCCCTGGAATTTGTTCTGATTATTCATGCACTGTCGAAAGTGCTGAAGTTCTCTCCACCGCCAACTGATTCTCCACCGGCGGAAGAATCGGAGTATAGCATCTTCGCTACGGCGAGTGCGCGATCGGTTGCAGCACCAGCCCCTTGGTCCCGCGATCGGGTAGCCAGGAAGGCATGTGCAGTAGACGATAGGCGAGTGGTCAAGGACGCAGGGTCGTTTGGTGACTCAACACTCACCCGGTTCTTCCCCCTCGTTGAGGAGGACGAGAATTTACTGAAAATACTCGAGATAGACGCCGATGTGATCGAGTACCTCCGATCCACTTATAAGCTGGACTGGGACCCAGCTAGGCCTTTCGGTGCGAAACCGAACACGGCCACCAAGGAGGCTGAACGATTCCCCAAACAAGTGGAGTCAACATCAGCTCTCCTCGCACGTCTCTCCATTTACTTGCAGAGAACCCAAGGGTTTATCTCTGCGATGATCCTGAATTGGGAGAAAGAACGCGCAGCCCTGCTCGCAGGATTGCCTCCTCCACCTACGCCTGAGTGCATAGTGGATGAAACACTGGCTGGCGCTGTGTCTCTGGCAAATTACCTGACTGCGGCCATAGGTCGCATTGCGACTCGCCAGAAGCTGGAGGCTGGTTTCGCCCGCCGGATCTGTTTCCTCTCGGCAGCTCTGGTAGAAAGCAAACAAGTGGTGCCAATGATGGCCAGAATTCGGCTTAGGGAACTCCCTTTGACAAAGGGCCTGCTGTTCGCGGGTCAATGGACCCCAACGACGGAATCTACCACCAAGACTCAGCTCTTAAGCGTCTCACAGGCTCAGTTGGCCCGTGACCAACCCTCCACCTCAAAATCCTCAGGGGACCGTTTTCGGATCCCCTTCAAAAAAGGAAGAGGTTCTGGAGGAAAGCAGGCCAAGAAGGGCAAGAAAGGTGGTGGTTTGAACCAGTCCTCCTCCTCGTTCGAGGGCGGTGGAGGAGGTAGAGGTGCCGGTAGAGGCCGTGGCAGGGGTAGAGGCGGAGGCGCAATAAAACATCATTTTAGGATTTGACAGTGTCGGCCATCTTGAAATACAAGATGGCTGCCTCAGAAATGAAATCCAATTACAGGAAACATTGTATTAGTAATGTTGAAGAAGATCTAAGGTATATCAATTCCATATTGCATGACCATTGACTTTGATACAGAGCCGCATCACCTTTTATCCTTTAACAACAGAGTTGATATTGGTATGATGGCGGCCATTTTGTTTTCCGCAATTGTGGATGACACAGGCATCGTAGGGGGTGACATCCCATTTTATTGAATTCAGCACCCTCAAATTGTGTTAAAAAGATGGGATGTCAACTTTTACTCAAAAATGCCTCTGACTCTGAGAAAGGAGCACATATCTCAGTTTTCCGACTAGTCTATTAGCACAGACTCCCATACTCCAAGACCCCAATGGTCACCTGTTATATAAGTGTATGTGTTTGTCTGTATATGTGTGTGTGTGTGTGTGTTTGTATGTATTAGTGCAGACTCCCATACTCCAAGACCCCAATGGTGACCTGTTGTATATATGTATATGTATGTCTGTCCATGTGTTTATATGTGTTCTAAGGAATATACTCCTGTACTCCAAGACCCTACTTGTCACCTAATGCATGTAGGTATATTAAGAGAGTATCAGACTGTAACTGTATTTCAGGCTGCTGCATGACTGGCGCCACAAGACTCCATTACTTTAAAAGCCTTACCTTAGTTCTAAAAATTCAAACTTGCAAGTGCCTGGATATTCAGATATTACAGGGCAATCCAGGTAATATGTCCTGAAACATGTTATTCCACCCCCCCCCCCCCCCCAAGACTTCGAAACAATTCTTTTAGGAAAATTGTTTTGTTGGTTGGTGGGGAATTTGACTGTCCAAGCAAGCTCAGGAACCAGCAGTCAGTTTGAGCTGCAACCTCGAGAAACACTTGTCAGATAGAATTTTGATAGGTTAATTCTTTTGGCATGAAACAATTAGTTTATGAGATTTTCCTTTTGGAATTAAAGAAACTGAATAAAAAATTCTGAGGTCTTTATCACCCAAAAATAAGCCCTTCTCCCGAACCCTAACAATACATGTATAAACTTTATAGCACCAATAAAGCATACCAAGCAGGGCCAGTATTAATGAAGTATTAACAAGTAATGGAATACTGTACCTTTATTTCTAGGTGTCTACATAGAGGACAACTACATATTTGGATAGAGGTAATACGTGAATACAAAAAAGAAAGAATTGTGGCCGACTCCTTAAACAGATATTCTCCTGTTTAGTGGAGACTTCTTTACAACATTACGATGACCCCATGGCAAGTTATCAAGTTATTTCAAAACTGATTCAACAGTCTCAGCTTGTCAATGTGCCATATTAATCTCTAGTCCCATTATTTGCTAGTGATTGGACGATGAGTAGCTACATACATATATAAAACTGATTTCAATCTTCACAATTTTACATGATTAATCAGAACTCGGCAAGGCTCGGTCAGAACTTAAAATCTGACATAGTTCAGGTAACCATGACAATATACTCATTTGAAGGTTTATATGAGATCTAGAAGCACTTGGCTGTGCTGCGGTACGCATTTTACAATCATACGTGAGGGGAGACCCTTGTTAAAATCCTACATATACTTCTTACTATTCCTGTGGGATCAAACAACCAAAGCTATGATCAATGGTGTCACCGAAATGAAATAAAACATGTTAAGGATGATTAACAATATGAAAAGAATCTCATCACATAGAATGGTAAAGCTCAATAGTATACATGGCACCATCACATGATACTCATGTAAAAAAGTTATTTTTGGAAATTTCTGTAGTTACTCACATTTACTTAAAACAGAAAGAGTGGCCTTCAATATCTAAATAAAATAGATCATGGCCCTTATATTTTCTAAATTGGAACTTTTTCAAAATAGACATGAAATAGTGCATTCTGGAATTTCATTTTCATTCACTTTTGGTCAAACGTCAGTGTCCTAAGCTGATGATTATGAGTTTACTTGGTGTGTTCTTACTTAAAGGACATTTTAGAAAGTGACAGCTTTTTTTTTGCTACTTGACTTAAACCCCAGCTAATGCAATCACTACCTACAGCATCAGTTCGAGCTGATCCCATCTTTCCTCATAAAGATTTACAGAACTCTTGAACTCATTGTATTGAAGGTCGGTAATCAGTGGTGCCTTTTGCCTACATATTTCGAAGTAGGCTTCTCTGGTGAGGTTGTATTTCCTCAGGCTGTCATCCTTAAAATCTAATTTCTTTATGAAGACCAGTGAGGGTTTGGTGACCTTATCAACCAGGTTGATCTCAGCCATCCTCCCCATGATCTCTGCAATCACTGCCACTTTTGGTCGCTTGGAAAGGTTGATTTTTTTCTGGATAGTCCTTGGTAAGACTAGAAGACCTTTATGACGCATAGTAAGATGTGTTATCTTCTCCTCCATGGCCATGTCTGCATTGATTTCTTCTCCAACATACTGTGCCTGAATTTGAAAAGAAAAATAATAAGACATTGGTGTAATGAATTGGGTCAAATTATTTGAATTAGAGGGGATCGAGTGAGTTGATGCATTTTCTATGGCCGCCTCTACCTTATATTATTGTCTCCTGCCATATAGAAGATGATATAGTTATTTGCATGGTTCCTGTCAAAAGTCTGACCCAGAATCAATGACTCCTGCACAACTGTTCCACCGATGTTGTTCTTATTTTCATGGATAATTACTTGGAATGTCCTGAGCAGATTATTTCCTCTTGACCTTAGGGTCAAAGTTAAGGTCATTGGTGGAATCTTGTATCCATTACTTCTCTGCAACTGTTTTGCAGATTTTGTTAACAGGGAAGGTTACTTTGGATGTTATCTTGGGCGAATCATATTTCTTTTGGCCTTGGTGTCAATGTCATAGGGCTGAGTCATAGGTCTGAATGTCGTTTTCTTGGCAAACTTCACACTTCAGCCTATAGAACATACCCACAATTAGCTGCTACAGTACAGCCTGCCCAAGTTCAATTTCAAGAAGTCAGGTAGTTATCTATTAATGCGGAAATCCTGGGTCCCATCAATTATATAACTCATCACATCAGTTCATATTTGAAACAGTGAAATTTCTGTTCATTTGCATAGAATATTTGAGAATGTTATATATTTCTTGCTAAAAGGCTACGAAACTTTGAGACCCAGCATTTCCTTCATTGGGATTGGGAAGTATTTCATGTGAATTTGACAATTATATTTCAACATGCAGATGTGTAACAGACTGCTAATATGCACATTTTTCTACTTAATATAACTTTGTGGATTTCTTGACAACATAATTGTAAGGTTGGCCACAGATAAAAAAAACATTGATTTAACATTCATAGCAGTGTTCTAATATATACATTTACAAAATCTTTAATTACCTTGAATAGTAGGTCTTTGGGCAGGCAAAAATATTCAACCAGAAGATTTGCCCGTTTCAATGTAGCTTTGGATATTTCTTCCCCAATGCGGAATTACCCATCGGATGCCAAGCAGCTGTAGGATTCTTTAAAAATATGGAGCAGTGCGGCTAACCTGTAAATAGAGGCATGGCTGTGAGCACAAAATACATGCAGCATCAATAGATACCTAGGCTAACAAACATGATTCTAAGCAATTACTGTATATCGAGAAATTTTTGCTGCCTGAAATTTTTGCTGAAACAGGATTAAAAAAAAGTAGGTGCAAAGAAATGTTAGCTCAATTAAAAATAATTTCCATCTTTTGTATAGTTCAAGGATATTTTGCTGTCATTTAATTTTTGGTGAAAATTGGTTCCAGCGAATATAGTGAAAATAAAATGTCAGTGAAAATTTCTTGATATACAGTAGTACATACCATATTACATACATGCCTGAGGTAATGATGCAAAAGTCTGATCATGAGTGCTGATAATAACAAGTCACAGTGACACCCCCTGAAATTGGAGCTTTCTACATTGTAAAAAAGCGTCCTCTGGAAAGAATGGCCAAAACTGGGCTGCTCCCTTTTTTCTGGAAAATATATGCACCTCGGTTATGTGAGCCTTACTGTTATTAAATGCAAACTTTACTTCTGGTTGCTAGATTTACCCAAACAATGTGATACATTTGAAATTGAATTTCTATTATTGTCACTTTTTCTGCATAGAGGCTAAATTATGACTGTCCAGTAGTTATTGTTGGAGGAAACCAGAGAGCTAGGCAAAAACAATGCTATGTACTCACTTAAGTAAATTCTTGGTGGACTTTGAATAGACTTCACATTCCACCTGGTCCTCTTGGCTCATGCGGCTTTCCACCATTGTGTTGAATGCTTCAGCTTGGATTCTCACCTCCTCTTCATATGATTTCTTAGCCTCAGACCCAGCGGGCACTGTACGTACAATGTACGTACATTGTACGTACAGTGGCTGCTGGGGAACTAAGCCTGGAGAAAAAGCAGATTTAACTGATAAGAATACAATAAATTCACTAGAAATTGATATGTTTCTACTAAAGCCTTGGACAAATATAAATTCAATTATAATTCTGGTTGAATGTCAAACAGTTGCATTTAAAAAAATGATAATTGTGAATGAAAAGACCTTTTAGCTTTTAACACATTTTCATTTTCAATGAAAATTCTCCATAGAAATAGCTGCAGCCCAAAAAAAGGGAAATAGCAGGAGAGAAAGACATCTCTTGCGATGAGTTCTCCTGCAATGCACCCAGCATATTACAATTTTTATTTGAAAAACAGATCATTCGAAACACCCAAAGCTTAAATCTTTCAAATCTAGGGATGTGAACCGATAAGAGTGAGTCGGTACGGTACCAGCACTGATATTTTAACGGTACTGGTAACATTCCCATGTACCTACGCAAAGTACATACTTAGCATAGGACCTGACTTTTATCGACATTCTATAGCTACAGAAGCGCCACTAGTGCACTAGCAATAGACTAAGATTCAAAATGGTGGCACAAAAGAATCGATCGGCGTGCGTAAACTAAGTAAATTCTTAGATTTTTTCACCATTTGGCAGCCCTAGCTTGCTTTTATTATTACTTTTTGCAGTTTTTTTTTGGGGGGAGGGGCTATTTCTTAGGGAATTTTCACTTGTCCACTTAATGAAATACCGATAGGCATACCAGTTTAAAATGAAACTGGTATTCCCTGGTATTTCAAGAAGTGGTTCTTGGTACAGTTCTGGTACCCAGTACCAGTGTACATCCCTATTCAAAACTCATTCCAATCTTTAACTGTTGGTATATGCAGGTAACTCCTACGCCTGATTGGCATAAGCCGGATTATCACCTGTGCCATATGGGTCTTTCAGTCCCCTTCCATAATAATAAAGTTTAACTTAAGTCACAAAAGCCCAATTGCGCCTAAGCCAGATAGAAATGGGGCGGTCCAAGTGTCCACTTATAAATAGTAACATTGAGTTTGCAGAATAAACCTAATCATCAGTATATAAACCTTTCGTTACACAGTCTGGCACACCTTGGGCCTTCACAGGTTGCCACTGGGGTTTCATCTTGTCCAACAGGCAAACCGTAAAATAAGTATAACCCATTCAAACTTAAATTTGGTTTAATTCTGATATAAAATTTCTGTTGTGTGCAGGTTTTTTAGTGATGGGTGTGAATGTTTCAAGAAACAAAAAGTTGACACTTACTTGTAGTCCCTGACAGTCAAATGCCATTGGAAAATGTCATTGAACAGTCTATCCAGGCTGTGCAGACTAACATTCATTTCATCAAGCTTCTGAATGTACCACTGCATTCCTCAGGCATCAGTCGCAGCGGCTTGGGGCAGCACAGCAGAATTCTATCAAGGAATCCATCTTTCTGTAATCCTAAGTCGAAATAGTCCTGCAGAAAGAGGTGTGGCTGGAGGAAACCAGCAAGGCTAAGACCATATTGCTGGATTTCACTGGCCTTGCGCTTCTTCCCATCATTGGTTGCTTTAACAATTAGCGTTGGTGTTCCATCGTAGAGCTCGCACATGAAAGTCCGATCTGCACTTCCTTGTTTCTGCCCACTGGAATATAAGGCAAGCATTCAATGTAGGTTATCAATATCTCCTGTAAAAGGACACTTATTACTTCCATTTTAGGAAAATAATCAATTTTGCCATATGAAATGTTCACCTAGCCATCCTGCAAAATCAAAACCTATTGCTGTACTGTAGAATAGATAATTTTTCCTTGTTTTTATTTTGCCCAATTTACCTAATTGATGGAATTTGGCAAAATTGAATTTGGAAAATATTCAGGGAACAGGAATTGTGAATTTTGAGATCCCCAACCCCCTGGACCACTGGGGGTGAGGCTGAAACCTCAAAAAATCATTCGTTCTAAGATATCGGGCTAGTAGGTCTCAGTTTCCACTAGCCCGAATGATTTTTTGACTAGCCCGCTTTTATATTCTGAACCCAAGGCCAAGATTCAAAATGTATGGGATGAAAACCTCAAGAAAATATGCACACTTTGAAAATCTTCTTCACTCCAGAATATCTAGCAGTCACACTGGGAACACATATAGAAGGAAAAAGGGTGCTTCTACATAAATTTTGAAACTCATGTCCCAGGGGTCAACTTCTGTATATTCAGTCACTTGTTATATCTTTTAGAAGGAACATTTTCAACTCCTTCTCCAAATCTACTCAACTGATCCCAACCAAATCTACTCAACTTATCCTAACCATTTGGTATGCAGTATATTAAGCAGTCAATTGGTAAAAAATCTCTATCCATTACAAGCTGACTTCCTCACAAGTGACATCTTTTAGAAAAAATTTCTGTTACCCACCCTACCACTTCATTGTGTTTATCACCTTAGCACTTTCTCTTTTACAACATACTCAGTTGACCGTCAAGACCCGCAGGTCCTCTTATTCAAGTTGACACAATCCAAATTTGGCCCTTCCCAATAGTTGAACAATAAGGAAAAGTAATAAAAAATGCAAATTCTGATCCTTTATTCCTTCGAAAAATTTCCTATTAGTACCATATATCAGGTATACATATAACTCTTGAAATTACTTGGTAGATTGGTCATAATAATATATCAGCTTACCTTACGACCGTAGAAAAGAAACCGTCCATTTCTTCGTATCCAATCAGGCATCTACCTTCATGAGCCTGCAAATGGGCCAGCAATCCAGATCGTGTCCAGTGTGACTGAACAAGGCAGCCACAAGCTTGTTCATCCGACATAGAAAAAATCTTCTGGACGGTTTGCCTGTAGGCCTCAGATTTTCCTGCAATTAAAAAAACATCAGATAGGTGGATATTCCTTCTTTGTGTTTCCATTGCCAGGTGACCAAAGCTGCCCAGGACAATTAGAAAAAAATGTTCCCAACAAAACTTGATTTGTTTTCCCCTGGGTATAGTTTTAATTTTCTGCCTGTATTTCATGTCTCTCTTACGGTTACTTAGATATTGGGATCTGAGGTTTCAGCTCATCTTTTAGTTTCTGTCAGATCCGGAAAAGTAACCTCACACTTTGCTCCATCTCCAGACAAATGACTGTGCATGTATGGCCCTAGACAGCTGTTGGCTTACACATCTACGTTTGATTATTTTTAGATTTGAAATGTCTAATATTCAATGACACCCAACCTCTTTAAGGTCATTCAGTGCCATAAATTTTAAAGGAAAAATGGTCTCACATTTATACAGCTGTGGGTCACTGATCGGAGGAGAGAAGAGAAATTGGAAGGGCTAAGACAAAGACCTTCATCCAAAGAGGACCAAGGGATCTTTCAGTTGCAAGGAATCCACAGGCAGATCCATACAACCCCCGGTATTTATATAGCGAGTGGGGCACAGCACCAGCGAAGGGTTCCCCTGGAGGTGCCAAACTCCTATTGCACACCTCTTGACCTTGTCAAAAGGTGTGCCCCTTGCGGGGTTTTATGACACCAATACATTCTTTGAAACTCCATATATTTTCCATTCTTAAAAAGTGTGCACTTTTTGGTATTTTTCTGCAAATAACCAGTATGTTCATTGTTTCATGATTTCTGTAGAAATTTATATTTGTTAATAGAGTTGTCTTAAAGTATTAAAAAATGTGAAGGTAATTCTAATAGAATATTTGAAAAAGCCTCATAACCTTTACACACACTTATCGGTCACCAGGTAAAGTTTACACAACCGTCTTAAGAGCGACGACTAGTTAACTTATCACTTATCCGAACTTACAGTAATAGATGGTAAGTGTAAAAATAAAAGTGTGATATTCAATAAACATTCATGTAAGTGAAATGATGCAACCAGCCTAATAATGCATCGGGAAATAAAGTATCCACAGGTGACTTAGGCTTCACTCATGATACAAATCTTACCTGATCCTGATTCACCAAGTACTCACATGAAGACATTGAGGTGTTCATAGTATACGGGTGACACCTCCAATCTTGTTTGGGGACCAGCCATTGTTGCAATGGTTGGGAGGGCCATTAAGAAAACATACTCAGGCATAGTATTTCTGGCACCAGCTAAGGTTTTAAGCCATTCGGCCATATCACGCCATTTCTGTAAAATTCAAATAAAACATGATTACTCATTAAAGGGCTCCAAAATAGGGTTGGTTGGCTGTTTGTTTGCTTAAGGGCACATCGACACTTATAGGTCATTTCGTGCCCTAACATTGATTGATGAAAAACGGTTCCACGTTTGAGCCAGCTGCGGGCCACTGCAGCATGGATAACCCCTGGGGCTGTATGCTTTGATACCCAATTCCTAGTAGGAGGTTGTGAAGGGCCCGACTAACAAATACACACATGGAAATCCAAATGTTGTTATGGCAGTATTATTTATCGTTCCCTGACATAGTGTGTTTCTTTTGTGAGGGCAGTGTATAACCCTGTAAGTAAAATATGGCAATCCTAGGCATACCTGTTACCTAACATAACTTTTCTGTCAGTTTCAGGTATGTATCTTTTCTCAAATTTTGTAAATTAAGAAAACCAGGCAGTTGGTAAGTACAGTTTATAATACAATCCATTCTTAAGGAAATCTTGATAATCTCTGACAGCCCTAGTGTCTACCCAACTGTTAAAGGATTGATGAAACTGATTTCATATTTGTCAGTGATCTTTTAATGAAAATTGATCTCCCTTTAAGACTTCATCCTCCTAACCATAATTTGGAGACAGGTAGCCTATAGTCCAAGGTAAGGAGTTAAGTTATTTATACTAGTATTTGGATTTTGATTTAGTTCACTATATTAACTTGCCTAACCAGGAGGTCAGACAATTAAGCTTATTCATATTGAGGTGTCACACTTCCTCTACTAGAGAGTTGTCTTTTAACCCTTTTCATACGGGATACTATTCCAGTAGTATGTAATTACATGGGAATATCAATATTCCAGTAAGCAAAGGGTTTATCTACTGTACCATAAATTACACCTCTATTGTGGTGCCATCTGAAACAGATGGCAGATTCCTAGAATATGAAAGCCTAGGGGGGCAATAAAGTGTGAAACTCAGCCTCAAAACAAGATTAAGTAAATAATTAGATAAATAAATAAATAATGGTAATAATTACTAGGCTGGCCTTATCGATCAGGGTGTACTCAGGCAGTGACAGTTTTCTATGAAATTGCCTATACTTCACCAGACTTTTTGGTCTATGGATGAAATTCTGTTATTTATTTTCTTTGAAATATGGAACCTTAATACAGAACTGGAGCAATGCCAATTCACAGGCACTTAGTTTGATTACATGGCAACATATTTCTAAAATACCTCTATATACCCTAGTAAGAATAAGGTAAGGTATTCTGACTAGAACCATATGGCCTTGATTGACTGAGAAATGTATGGAATACCTTAAACCAAGGCGGTCCAAAAGCCAGGCTTTCAACAGAAGTATATGAAATTGGTTCTTGCTTAAGTTTTAAAGTTTTTTCTCTCAAGCTTTATTACATAAGTTGTTCCACTGACTGGTTCTCTGTGCAAGGACGGACAGTTAACATAACAGGCCAAAAAGTACAGGCAACTCTGCTTCATCCGGACTGATGTGGACCCTAAATTTCTGTCCGGATTAGGCAGAATCTGGATTATGCATATAGGAATTATATGTATAGGAAGGGACCGCAACCTTCCAATCTGTCCGGTTTAAACGAAAATCCGGATTGCACATGTCGGTATTAAGTAGAGTTGCCTGTATTTCATTTCTGGGGATTTAGATTTTCTATCACAGAGAATTAGTGAGTGCTACTTGGAATTCTCCATTGTTTTACTCTATGAGATGCAGCTAGAGGTAAGATGAAAAGTGAAGAGAACAGGTTTTCACGAGGCTGATCCTCTAACTTGTATGTTTATTGTAATTTTGAATGTTGATTATCTACATGAAATACTAAAAAAATGTGGGTTTATCTTTTAAATTGAGATATTATAGACATTTTGCTGAGTTTTTGCACCATGTAGATATTATTTTTCTCATTACTCTTTATGCTGAATGGGGAGCATTTGGTGGCGGTGGCTGTAGCTCCCCTCATATTCATAGTAGAGAAATGATCTTGGGGTCATTAGAAGACTCGTTCAACACCCTGAAATATAGGTTTCATACCATTGTACTTGCTTTGAATATTTTCTTGTCGCTTCAACCATCGATTTAAGGTATATAATGTTAACAGCTGAGGAGTTGCCGCAGTCTGCCCCTTGATACATGTAAGAAATTTCCTAATAATTCTATACCAGGTATCTTCTTTTCTATAGAACTGATGTGACTGGATAACATATGTCGACATTAGTCTACTAGTATTTGATATATAATATGAAATACTAGTATGTGAATGCTAAATAAAGTTTCATACTGACGGAAAACGAATACTGTTGTATATTATCTCCATTATAAGGACAATGGTCCTCACAAGCTTCTAATGTTTCATTTTTTTATACTTTGCATAAAGGTACCTCACATAATTTTCAGTCTAGAAATGTGTAATATTGATCCATGCTAGCTCTTGAGCAAAATGGTGTAATCTATTAAATGTTTTGAGTAATTTTCGATCAAAACTTAAGATGATGGTGTATATTCAATACTGAAACACGCCACTTACATTTGAACCTACTTTTTAGTGTAGTACCTTGCACTGCTCTACTATGAAATTAGAATGATAAGCTTTGGCAACCATTAGGACTCAAGTATTGTTTAAAAATTCTAAAATTGGCATTTGGCCATTTGTTTTGCTTTTTCACAGAGACTTCCTTGCAGAAGGGCTTGCTCTGAGGGCCTAGCGGTCTAAGGCATTGCCACTGACTGCTTGCTGTCTCTCACCACTGTCCGGGTTCGAATCCTGGCCTTGGCATTTGAGAAAGTTGCTAGTGACTTGGGGTAAGGCGATGGTTTTCACCGGGTACTCCAGTTTCCTCCAATACTTACAACTGGCTAGTCATAAATTAGAGGGCCTGCTCTGACGGCCGTGTGGTCTAAGGCGCCGCCACTGACTGTACGCTGTCTCTCCCCACTGTCTGGGTTCGAATCCTGGCCTGGGCATGTGAGAAAGTTGCCAGCGACTTGGGGCTAGGTACTCCGGTTTCCTCCACTACTTACAACTGGCTAGTCTCGAATTAGCCACAATTGGCATAAATGTGACGAAAAACGAAATTCCACAATTTCAATTCATAAATTTGTCACAATATGGTATAAATGTGACAAAAACGAAATTCCAAATTCCTTTCAAAAATGAAGACCTCTATGACATCCTCTGTTCCATGCCAAAGTAAGCAGCAAGGCTTGTAATGTATTAGATTATATCTGAAATATGATATGCATTAAAATTTGTGACTTTTAAGCAAAACTGTGTATTTTTGTTTACTTCATATTATTTACTTTTTGATAAGCATAACTACTTCAAGCTAATTTGAACTTTTGAATAACATCTTAGTGGCTAAAGGAATGAAATATTTATTGTTATATTAACTTAAATAATTATAAAACTTTTAGCCAATTTTAGATTTATATGGCTATATACAGCTGTATGTATGGGAGTATTTGCAACTCCTCTCAATAGGCCTGTATTAGCACCAGCATCCGCTTTCTCATTATTCCTACTTTACTACCAACATGACTGGGTATCCAGGAATAAAGTATAAGTTGAAATAAAAACAAACAATTCATTGTTGCTTTTATATAACATGATGTTTGATGCTTTACAGTGGTTTTCAGATGTGCAACATTTCCAGAACATCTGCTGTATGTCTACCATTTATATTATATCTTGGCTATGACGATTTTAAAGGTATGGCCGGTATGCAACGGAACAGTTAATGGCACACACATGTGTTCTAGGTACCTCTGGTGGCAGTTGGAACTAAAATACCCAACGCATTTGAACCTGTACTTTTGTTCTTTAGGAAAGATTTTCTTGTACATGTAATAGGAAATGCATAAGATGAGGCCCCTACAACCACTTCTGCATTTAAGCATGGTGAGCCTCAGGACCCATAACACATCGAATTGTAAATCTGGTTTACAAAATCATGCCAATACGGAACAAAAATATAATTATAAGCAAAATTGTTACAAATAAAACATACGTAAGTAAATATAGGACTTATCGCCACGAACAGGAAATTAGGGGTTTCCTATACTGATATTTACATAGACATGCACCAAATCATAAGTGAGATAAAGATTAGAGCAGTTGCAGAGGAATAGAAATGAAAAATAGCAAGGTAAGCTGAAGAAAGCGTATTGATAGAACTAGAGCTTTAAGGAAATATACCAGATATTTATCAAAGCAATTGGATCGGGAGTCTGCATTAATTACTTTTGTCTCTCCTCCAAAACAAACATTGTCATGTTTATGATAAAATAGAACTAATTTCAAAATGTCTTTCTTGCTATCCGATCATATGTCATAGAAGTTATAACTAATGATTGAACTCTTTAAAAAGGTTTCTTTTTTCAAGATTTAGCAGAAATGTCCGCTATAAAATATTAGATTACCAGAGGAAGTCTAGCTTCTCTACCCTTGTCCTAATTGCCGTGCAATAAGAAATATGACTGCAAAGATATAAAGCATTTTCATTCAATCCGTTTAAAGAATTTAACCGCTTCGAGATCCTTCCTTAATACATTAAGAAGTAAAACCGCAAATTAAAATCATTTTTCCTTTTTTTGAATGCATTCAAAGATTTCAGCCTCCTCAAGATCCCACCTTAATGCAGTAAGAAATATAATGAAAAAAGATCACTTTTTCTTTTATTCAATCCATTTGAAGAAGCCAACCTCCTCGAGATCCTTCCTTAAAACAGTAAGAAGTGTTATCGCACATTAAAATCACTTTTCCCTTTATTCAATCCATTTGAAGAGGTCAATCTCCTCAAGATCCCACCTTAGAAGAAGTACATTTGCTCAATTGAAAAAGATCACTTTTTCTTTTACTCAATCCATTTGAAGAAGCCAACCTCCTCGAGGTCCTTTCTTAAAGCTGCTGCCTGAGCTGTGGTTGGCAACTGTAGAGGTAATCTACACGGTCCCATATCTAGACCCAGGAAGCCAAGTATTGTCTTTATCTGGGGATACCCATAACCTACGAAATGAACAGAAGAGAATTATCCAAACAATCACAGTATTTCCATTGTAAACAGGAGTATATTTTTTTGTAGATTTCAGTTAGTTTGATACATGGCATATCAGCTCATTTCGCAATTGCTTAATTAGCCTATTTTAAGGGGGGGGGGGGGGGGTAGCTAGATAGTTAATTTGTGTATGTAGGGTCATTTTGGGATTTTTACATATACTAAAGTCTACCACCTTTTCCTCAACATCAGACCGAATGTGAATGTCTAGACCATTACTGGGCAGAATGATAGTCCATATGTCACAGAAGCTCACAGAGACTTGCACACAAACAAGAAAGTCTCCGGATGACCTTTTAGGCAATATATACAGTGTATAGGTTATATAGTCAAATCAAAGGAAAGCAAAAGAAAACAAAGTCAAAAGATATCTATCTTGTATGCTACAAGATAGATTAAAATACTCACCATGTTTATTCCGAATATTGATCAACTGCTGAGTCCGCCACTAAAAAGTGTAAATTATTATTATTATTTTTCATTATTATTATTATCATTGATATTATTATCATTATTATCATAACTATTACTATTGTTTTTATTATCAATATTTTTATTATTATTATCATTATTATTATTATCATCATTATTATTATTTTATCATCATCATCATTATCATCCCCATCATTATAATGCTCCTTTCTCTTATTATCATCATCAAAATCGTCAATGTTTTATCATTACTTTAATTTGTTAGTATTTTCATCATTATCATTACTAATCTATCAAGTCATTTTGCCATTTATCCATGTTGTTCGTTTTCATTACATAGGTTCCTATCAAATGTGCCTTTCTCTAGCCAGTGTGAACTTGTAATGTGACTGTAAATATACAAGAGAATTAGATCATATTAGTACCTGTTCTTTTCGTGCAGTTTCTAGATCCCCCGTAAGGAAGGCCTCTCTCATCCTATAGAAGATGGGTCCAAGGTACGACGTTGTTATTGGAACTGTTACCCCAATAGCCAATGCATAGATATACATCTGAAAAGAAAGACATATAAGCATGAGATATATTAACATATTGTTTCAATCACGCTCGTATTGTTAAAATATTGTGGTAAGGCGCACTTTAATATTCAGTAGGACAGCAGCTTTTCCAAAACCAATGTTGACGGACAAGCTGCTATCATACTGTGATATGTCAAAAGCAGCTGTGAACGCAGTTCAACAACAAATACTCTTATAAAAGGCGCGACACCGAGCGTCATCATCGCACCCAATCGAAATATGCTCATGGTTGATCCAACCCGCCTCTGAAGAGCAACTTTTTCTTGATATTTTGACGCATGCATCCAATCCAACTTTCACGTTAACGTTTTTATATCTATTGACTTGCATTATAGCAAAAAATACTAGTAGTCATGCCTATGACTGGTGTTTGCTGGGTAATAATGTTGTTGAAAGAATTGCATAATCAAATAAAGACAGCATTTCACATCTTTAAGGGAAACACACGTTTGTTATTACTAAAAAAATCCTATAATTGTTCTAAGTGTTTTTTGAGGGGTTCAAAAATCGGCTGTTACAGAGAGAAGACAGAGAAAGAGGACGAGCATAATGTCACCATACAAATATCGCTGTTACCAAATAAGTTGATGCATTATCACCCATACACATTCACAGTGTAGAGTATCCTTTTTGGATTGTTATTACACATTAAACAGTAACTGTTATGAATTATAATTACTGCTTTCGTATGATATGTAGTCTGTAGATCCCTTGACCACCCTCACGTTATGGACTCTGTGAGTCCACCTAACCCTGTATATAATCATGAATGAATAATAACCCATCAAAGATCTTGAAAATGACTTACAAAATGGGTACCAAATATGATATCATATTTGCCATTTTCATACATCATACAGTTGTACAAGCTGTCAAGCTCCTTTGATGAATGCTTTAATCCACGGAACGTTGGGATGACGCCATCGACTAGTTTCAAAAATCTTGGCATACTCACTGCAAAGATATGAGTATCTCCAAAGAAGCATCACACATGATATTGAAATTAATGTAATGGACCTAAATTATCATCATTTCAAAGAAGCATTCATATTACACATGGACCATTCCTCCATTAACATGAATGCATGTTCCTTTATTGATATTAAAACCTCGTCACTGAACAACACCTAACACTCTAAAAACAACTTTAAAATTCAAATATTTCATTTCTGCTCTGAACCTTGAGATTCAGAAAGATCTCTAAGGTTTCTTGCATGTGTAAATTAACATGGGAAAAGTGAAAAATATCTCAAACAAACACCTTTTAAATCCAAATACATGAAATCTAAAATAACGGTGCGTGCTGATATGGCACTACGTTTATTGACGTCTTATAAGGTACTTACAGTTAACACCAGTCATGAAATTTATGTCATAAAAGTAAAATGGAGTGTTTGGAGCAGCCGCTGCAACCTCTTTCATGAAATACAACAATTCCTCTGAAATGAGATAGAAATCAGGAAAACCAATGTTATACCGTGTGGCCTACATAGATAGATAGATAGGTGGATAGTTTGACAGATGGAATTATGGATGGAGAGAGAGAGAGAGAGAGAGAGAGAGAGAGAGAGAGAGAGAGAGAGATGGTGTTAATTACTATAGCACATTAATATGTCATGGCGCAGGATATATCGTGCTTTGCTACAGCATTTACTATACTAAGTAAGTCAAATTAGCCATCTTTTTGGAATCACCTGTAGCTTTGGTTAAGCGCAGATAGTAAATTGTTCCGTTTATTGTTTATCATCCTATCATTATTTTAGTTATCATCCTATTCTTTACACCAATGAAGCCTATGAGGAACTTCTGATTTCAAAACATGTATTTCGTGAATGATATCTACAAACCTTTTCTTATAAGTGTTACCTTCAGTTTTAGGTTTGTAATATACTGGAGGCATCGCTGCAATAGAGTGCGCGCCTACAGATTCTGCATGCCGTGCCTGGAACAATATGTAATGGTTAAACGTGGACACTACAGTATTCAAAATGTGAACATATAGTTGTAACGGACAAAGAGCATAGGAATAATACTAAAGAGCATGGGTACAATGAAATAAGGTTCTAACTATTCCAAGTGAACGTACTATGTAATTGGAAAATGTGCTAATCATCAATAATGGTAAGATGACGAAATGAGAGATATTTCATGAATACGTGTGCTACTTGTTAAGCACATTGTGAATTTTTGGAAGGACGTACACGTTGGTATTTCAACAGGGATGGGGTTATTGCTTTGACCTATCACCTTTTGTTTCGACGTATTGGTTACTTGTAATTGCTCTGACTTATGAACTTTCAGCACTGACGGGACTGATATGAACTCTGCATTAATGAGAAATATCTCTCCCTTACCAGCTCTTGTGAATCACGAATGCTGTTAGTGCCAACGTGCACCATGATAGATGATAACCTGCAAGTAAGGGATACTGGGAGTAGGATATGTGTCCAGAAATCAGAGAAGCGAGTCCATGGGTTGGAACCTGTTTCCAAGTTCGCAATGTAAGAATAGTGTCAGCTCCAGTTGAGTGGCATTTTTAGGAAAGGGTTCGTTCGTTACAAGACACCATTGGTAATATGATTTTTCGCCAACCATGGTGTAAATGTGAAGCGGTATTGCTATGGAAAGTAAGCCGCGAAATGTCTGCTACGATAATTGATAATGTCATATTTTAGCCAAACCTTTTGGGTAGTTTGATAATCAGTTATCGTATTTTTTCTTACATTTGATGTTTGATCACAACTCGCCAGTGGTTAAAGCTGGAGAAAACAATCGTCTCCGTCGGTAAACACCAGGGAAAGTTATGACTTCGTCACTTGACATATCTCACTTGCGTAATGTTAAATCGTTTGTCTCGGACACGCTGTACTCGTCCACTATCAAACACGTGTTAGTCATTATTTGGAATCGAAATTAACCCATATGATTGTAGTGGCTAACTTGGCCAATACAAAATGATGCAAAACAATTCTGGCACAAGGGTACTCATCGGAGAGTACGCAGCGAGAGCTATCTAATGAATACCAACATGATAGGGTTTAGATTTTCTTGTGCTTTGGATGAAAGTAGCCTCAACACTGGAAGGGCTAATATAGAATAAAGACCAAAATATTTCAAAAACTAAAAAGAATTAAAAAGAATTTATCTAATATGGCTGGAAGTTCCATGATTCAACGTTCAAACAATTAAAAGTAATGACAAGGGATAGTGTTCTTACTTATCTTTCCCTGCCGCCATCCACGCCTCTGCGGACAACTTTCTCTCCTCCAATGTCAGAGACACCGCCTCAGCAGTCGTACCAAGAACTGCAAAAGGAAGGAATTGGGTTTTACATCGCTTTCAACAGGTCATTTCGCGACGACAGGAACCCGGAACCGGGAAGAAATTCCCTTCTCTTCACGATTAGTTCCAAGAAGCATTTCAGTTGCAAAAGGGCCAGCTCTACAAAACACCGCACATCTATATAGCGACCAGGCCAACCCACTTGGGGATCCAGCGGGGACTCGAACATGCGAACTCACGCTTGGGAGCCAGACATCGTTACCACATCAAACTAAAATAATCAGTTCCCTTTTCAGTAGTTCACTATTATATGTGGTCGATTATTACATTTGATGTAATTTTTTTTTATTAAATTTGTGTTTGTTATTATATTCTGTGCAACTTTTTATTACATTTACGGTTGCTATTACGTTTGATGTGATTTATTCCATATGATGTTCTAACACGTGACACTCATCTCTTCGTCTTATTCTTATTCACATTGATTTCAACATTTTTGTCGAATTTCCAGCTCTGACCTGAGAAAAGTGGAATGCCATTACCGTACAGACATTTAATCACTGCACCAGTCGACCGGACGTCTGACAGCATATGGTTCACAGTACAACACCCATGGATAACGTGTCAAAAATTAAGCCCAGCACATCAATGACCAACGTATCTTGCGAACAAAAGCTACTATGTTAAGGTCATCAATGCATCCATGGAAACTGGGTGGCAATCGGGCGTGCAGTCATCCATTCTGCCCGGGCTGCCCTCGCATTTAGTGCAGGAATTAAATGTCGACACTGGATATTGGCTTTAGGAAAAAATGGCGCCCAAATACGCCATCTTATTCTCCTACTCGAAAAAGATTCGCGAGGGATTTGTCACATAGTATACGAAGAAAACCAAACGCAAATGTGGTCTACTAACCATAGGCATTGTTGATTTTCATCCGAATAAGGTGGTCGACGTACTTGTCAAATATGCCATAGTTAATTTCCCTACAAAATAAACAGTTGTGCCATTAGAATACCAATATTAGTTGACAACGGATCAAACGAATGAAGGATCCCCCGATCGGAAGGCATTGCCTTGTTTATTTTTGACAGAGGAGCAAAAAGTGCAAAATGGTGCAAACAATGATAATAATTAGATAATATCATTATCATCATTATAACCCTTATTTGCACCATTTGGTTATTATCATCTTTATTCATAATAATAATAATAATAATGATAATAATAATAATAATAATAATTACAATAATAATAATAATAATAATAATAACAATAAAAATAATAATAATAATAATGATAATTAAAGATTACAATGATATAAGGTAGTACTGAATATATTAATAGTTCTTATGAAAGTGCTAAACGTATTGATTTAAATGACCCAAATAATGCATGGTACATTTAAAGGAACAGTTTTATTTTTCCTGTCACTAACTTATTTTTGAAAGAGGAGCAAAACGTGATAAACGATGCAAGTAATTATGATACTATTACTACTACTACTGCTACTACTACTACTACTACTGCTACTACTACTACTACATGTACTACTACTTCTTTCTTTTCTTCTTAAAGATAATGATATATGCTAGAACTAAATAGATTAATAGTTCTTATGAAAGGGCTAAAAAGAATTGAATTGACCTAAATAGTGCGAGTTACTGTTAAAGAAATAAAACATGCCAAAGATATTAGTATAAAGATATGTTTATACGTAAAATAATTAGATGGAGATGATATCATGTTTCATTCTTTCATTCTACTCCGAGTGGTTGAAAATTATACTACACGTAGGCAACTTCACGTACCCATTGTTTTTGAAGGGTGTTACTGGTGCGGTGCTCAATCCTTCCACTCGACTGGTCGAATCAAACTGAAATGGAAAGGTTCCACAATACGTTTTAAAGACAACCTATGAGTATAGCATTATTACACAAACTAAACTTTAGAAGTGTTGTAGGCTAGTTGCTAAAGACCATTCTCCAAATATCTTTTCTTTGGGGTCTTTTGGTCAAAGAAATATCAACAAAAAATAGAATCCTTTAACCCATTCAGAGTTTCTGTATAGAAGGTATCGTCTGCTCCTCTCATACCTTTGAAAATGTCTGTGGAATAAAGTGACAGTACACAAACTATTTGAATGAGAGGTGTTTAACTTCTGGTTAATATTTCTCCGTCAGATTTTTCAAAAAAATGTTTTTGCGAGAAAAATATCTCCAAAATAGATTGTCAGGTCCTTTTGGCCGCTCTGAGTGTGAATGGGTTAAAATACCTCAACATGTTATCTCTCAGTCAAGTTTAACGATGCTTATCTCCAGGACCAACCTCGGTGGATAGTTCACTTTAAAGGAGCTATCATTTATTCTGTAATATGCATATTCTCAAATGACTGACATTTGCCTAAAACGCCTGCACACAACCTTTAGTCTAATCTACTTAGATTTACATGTCGTAGGTAAAGATCAAAATACATGTGCCACTTGATAAGGTATGGTGTCCGACTTCTTGCATAACAATAGTAGCTTATCACAATAGCGCTTTATAGGCTAGGAACTTATTAGTTTGCTGATACACGAGGATTTGTCACTATGATAAATGATGTATTATATAGATAATTGAATGAGAAACATCCATCCTTTTTGTGGTAGTTACTTTCCTTCATCTGGCTTGGTTTTCAGAGTCTTAACTAACTTGAGTAGTGTTTTTGAAATGAGACTGGGATAACTTATTGACAGGTGAGACATGACAACGAATGTCACAAAGGTCCCTTAACCCTTCCAATGCTAAGGCTGCTTTCGTCCAATGTACAAGAGCGCAAATACTTTTGAAAAGCATCTAAACCCTGCCATGTTGGTACTCATTGGATAACCCTCATGGAGCACTCCCAGATGAGTACCCATATGCCAGGGCTTCAGTGATTTTTCAGGATATTTGCATCATTTAGTATTGGCTAAATTAGCCACCAGTAGCATAAGGGTTAAATGGTAACCCTTTCATTTCTGGAGAACACACGATCTGATACGTGGAAATATCTTCATAATAAAGCAATACTTTCAGAAATATTTGACTGAAAGTTGTTAGTCTTAACAGGTTTGATCACCCCTCTTCAAATACTGTAGTTGTCAAATATTTCCACCAAAGCCATGAGCAACTGTGACTACAACTTACGACCTTGTGCAGTGATGAGAAACAGCGAACAGTCGCTGTGCACTGCATTACGTCGTTCGGCCATGGAGGAACACCCCTATATTACATTGCCTCGCTGTGCATTGCATTGCATTGAATTGTTCATTTAATAACTCTACTATGTATTACCAAGAATGTACATGTTAGGTCTCGGTGATGTTATTGTATTGCATACATAGAAACTTCTCTTACGTGTCTCAGTCTCACAGAGCTTGTCTGCATCAAGTGGCATTTGTTGACATTTCGGATGCTACATCCGAGAAGCTGAAATCCTTGCCTTGAAAACATTGCCGAAGAGAGAACGATGTAGGTATTGCCGTCCTGTGTTGTAGATTCACTATATACACTCTCCTACTACTCAACACTGGCGACAGCTGACCCAATTCCTGACCACTTCTCACCCTTGTACTATCCACTGTATATTACTGCCGATCCCTCCCACCTGACGCCGCAGTCGAATGATTGTGCAATCTGATATATGAAACCTGCAGTAATATGTAGCCAACGGGCTCTATGTCACTTAATGCTAAAACTAGGAAACACAAACACACACATGTATACTTACATACATCAATAAATACATGAATACACACACATGGTTCAGCAATTTGATATATGGAACATACATACATACATACATATATACATACATACACATGTATACATATATATATATATATATATATATATATATATATATATATATATATATATATATATATATATATATATATATATATATATATATATATATAAATATATATATATATATATATATATATATATATATATATATATACATATATATATACATATATATATATATATATATATATATATATATATATACGTGTCTCATATATATATATATATATATATATATATATATATATATATATATATATATATATATATATATATATATATATATATATATATGTATACATTTCTTCGCATTCTTAAGTCCCCTTGACTCGATTTTACACCTAGCTAATTTGCGCATTATTTTCCCTTTATCTCTACAAGATCATACTGCCATCTATTACGGAAATCGGAAACTAAACAATCAATAATTGTCTCCAACTCTGCCCAATTATTTTAGCATGGCCCTACATGGACAAGCATATGTTGAAAGCCATTAAGACAATATAAAGTTTAATCAAGGAATGCTGTTATAAAATGTATAGACGCTTTCATTTTAACCAGTTTTTGATGCCATTACATTTTATTTTCTAAAAGTTTGTAATCATGAGGGGGGCATTTCGCTGGCTATCCCAATTTCCTCCACCACTCACAACTGGCTTAAGATGATAGTCTAGTTCACCAAGATTTTCACCACTAGGTGGTGTCCTTGGCTGGCCCCTAAGAATGGATATCAAAACAAAAGATTACACATGAGCAGTGTTCACTCCCCACGAATCTCGAGCTTGCAACACTCTATTGTGCTAACCTCAAGAGCACAAAAGGCAGGGCCCTTTGGGGTTTCCTTGTTACATTGCTCCCGAACGACATGGCTGTCTGATTTAACCATGCAGATTCCTTCGAGCTAGACCATTTTGACCAAAATTTTCAACTCATTTTTTGGCTCAAAGTGAATAAAGATACAGTCTCCGAAGCCAGAATTTTAGAATATGACAGATATGAACCCCGTCTAGGTGCAAGTTCATGTCACAGGTACCTTGGATTCTGACAGGACCTGAAAATCAGCACTTAAGCCCCTTTCCCACTTGAAAATTTGTGAACACGGCCGAGCACGACCGAGTACGAAAGTGAAAATCTCATTGGATCGTGTTTGATATGCGATTTCATTTATGTAAATTAGTAGAGTGAGAATCCCATACGGTTGTCATACGTTTGAACACGAGTGTATGAGACGCTCATACAGCGGCTACACGGTTTTTATACGGTCCAATGCGAAATTCACACGGTTATATGCGATGTCTATACGGCTTCAATACGGTTCAATGCAAGTTTCATACGGTGGTCACACGGTTGTGTGCGACACCAATACGGTGCAACACGTTCTGTCGTATTGAAACACGGTTGAATACGACAGCAATACGGTTCAGTGCGGCACCCATACGGCGCCCATACGAAAGTAGTGAATAAAATATGTTAAAATAATTGTTTTAAATCCGGTTCAAACCCGTTTTTCAGTGGCATTTTCATTATAGTTTTAAAAATGGGGACGCCAGGGGTGTGCAATGTATGCATTATATTAAACTGCCACAATATTAACACGATATACAGTATCTAATATCATCCAAATTATCAGGAGTCCAGTAAAATAAAAGATGTTCTTGACATGTATATGTGTACAGAGTACAGTGTACACTACAAGAAGTATTGTATTGTATTGTTTAGGAAAAGTCTGCTCGCTTAAACATGAATTTGACCCTTTCATGCCTGTTGTGCCCAAAAAATATCTGAGTTATTTGTTGATATCTTTCTTGGAAAGCATCTTTTAAAGATGTTTGAAGGAAAGTGGTTATGAGGCATCATTTAATACTAAATTTCAAATGATTTCTCAAAAACAGTGGAACTTCTGAACATTAAACGTTAAATGAAAAGGGAATATATTTTAATTGGTATTCATGCTATATGTAAGTAAATGTTCATGTATTTCTGGGTAGGTCGATCTAAATCCATGTAATTGTAATTTGTGCAGAAATGTGATGTGTTTGTATAAATTCAGACTGTTTTGAACTGTACAAAGGACATTGTTATACAGTGATTATGAATTATTCGAAGATAAATAACTGGGATTGAAAGTCATTCATAGAGTATTAATTTCTTTAAACTACATTTGTCATCTTGGAAAAGTTGTTTTATCTCGATATAAAATTCCACAATATGAAGTTTTAGATGGAGTATAGGGGTTTGTTTTATAAATGTTTAGTCATATTTGAAGTTCACTTGAAATTAGTCACGTGATGAGCGTTCGCATAGGACGCGTATGAGCCTCTCATTCAATCTCATACAACCGTATGAGCACCGTATGAGGACCGTATGAGTGCTGTATGAGCTTCGCACAGCACCGCATTCGACCGTATGCCCACCGTGTTCTTCCATTCTCACGCTCTTGAACACGGTCGAACACGATCCGCATACGGTTATATAAGGCGGTCATACGGTCGTGTGAGATCGTCATACGGTTAAGTGCGAATCTCATACGGCACTCATGAGGTGCAATGCGATTTCGCCAACGAGCACGACCGCGTGAAATTTTTTTGAACATGTCAAAAACCAGAGTGTGATTTTGGGCCGTGTACGAACGTCCTACGGCCAAGGAAGGTTGATCGCGGTTGAATACGAAACGCTATGAGAGTGTGATACGGTGTCAGACGGTGTTGCACGAACGCGTGAGATTCCCAAAATCGCGCACGGCCGTGTTAGATCGTGTTCAAGTGGGAAAGGGGCTTCACTATGTAAACCACGTGCTGTTAGTAATTTTGAGGCTTATGGGAGCATTCAAACATGTTTTTAAGATACTCATCGTGCAGATCCCCTGTTGAGGTTGGACCTTGCACCTCACCAAAGACATGAATGATCATATGGTAGACTCTCATTTTCAAGTAAAGGGTGATTCTTGACATTTTGCCAAAAAAACGAAACACATCAAGATATGTTCTTTAAAGGTGCCACATTACCTCAAAATTGCCACTTACTGATAGGTTCACCATTATTCCGCAACTATGAGATATAACCTTTACAATAGCATAAGTGCCGTTGTCTTGAATTAACTCGGTTTTCAGATATTCAAATTTTTTAAAAATGACCCGTGTATCGGGTAGGGTTCTACCTTAAGTCACGACCAATAGCCGCAATATGGCAGAAGTGACGGTAATCGAAATCCTATTTTATAGCAGGGGTATTCCAGAATCTCCCCCTTCAAAATGATACTATTTATACGGCACTGTACCTAACACATTGGAGTAATACATACACACAACACATTCGACCATAGTTCACCACGGCACTCTATGACTTCTTAATCATTGCTTTTGGAAATTATTTTTTGATAATAAAAAGAGAACAGGCCATCCATAGGATCAGTGGAAGTCCCAGCAGAAGAACCGAGTCGCTCTATCTTAATCTGTCTCAGGATGTACTTACCCTGAATGGAAAATGGGATACATACATGTCTAATGCGAGGACAACACTACAAAAACGACGCATGCAAAACCTGGAACCATGACCCCCCCCCCCCCCCCCCCCTGAGACCAAAAGGGCCCGACCATCGAGTTACGTCGGATTTAAATGTTCAACTTCTATCACCAAGATTTTTCAATGCATTATGTAGAAGGCAAGAATACCGTAACTTGCACTAACATACTTTAACACATTAATGCTTGCAACGGTGAAAATTAAGCAGGCTTACAATTTTGATGATACTTTTCAGAATAAAGCAAAGTTGCCAAAAATTAGAACTCCTTCAAATATTTCATAAAAACCATTCGAGTTATATTGTCAAAAACACCATGCATCTCTTTCTTCATAATCAGACCAACTGTATATGTCTAGGCCATCCACGCAATGAGTGAGAACCTCCCGTAGTACAGAAGCAAGCTCTTTTCTCCATATCAAATTTCATCAAACATGGTACCGGTCGTTCGATCATGCATTTCGGCTTAGATGAACAACCACTATATTTAATCCAAGCTTTCGGGTATCAAACGTTAACGGATATGTTTAAAACGTTTTAGAGCTAAGAGTATTGAAGAGGGTAGGGTAGAGGAAGAGCCACATATATAAACCTATACGCTATCCAATGCATGGATATGTCACAATCACATTCCACATGAATTATGATCATGTTATTCACAGCGTTACTTAGCGTTATTTCCTCCATGTACGAAAGCGTCACTAGTGAATTTCCACCAATAAAATGCTAGCGAAGATAGTGGAAAATCACTAGTCCACAAGTGAAAATCCATCTCTCTCTTAAAAAGGAAATTAACACTAGTGGTTTTCCACTAGCCAGTAAGTTTTTCATAGTCATTTTCCATGGCCTGTCGCTAGGGAGATTATTTTCTTGCGGGAGGGGGGATTAATTTGATATGCATAACGAAATAAAGAGGGCGCTCTTAATCTCGTCTGGAAGGTCTCACTTAGGTTGTAACACTTATATGGGTGGTTCAGTTAGTCAGTCATATCTGGTCGCTATTTTTGATACCCTTCTCTCTTCTCTAACTCCAGGACTTATTTCTATGTCATGGGTGGTGGGATACAGAATCAGGCCGGGAGAAGGAGGGAGGTGCTCTTCGTCTATGATACCCGCTGTAAGCCACTAGCAGGACTAGTTTGACTTGTTTCCATATGGAGCAAACACATGGTCCAACAACTTTGGATATAATATCAAACAAATAGACTGATATTTTTTGTAAAAAGATTTGGGAGGAGGAGCATTCCGTAGGCCATTTTCAATAAAAGTGGTTCGCCACGCAAGAAATTCGTTATCCCCAGTCATTGTGAAAATATGGTAGAGCAGTGACATTTGGAATTATCCAGTCCATAATTGTGGATAGGAGCTCCATTTGAAAACACTATGCATGTTTTTTCTTTTCATTTTTACCAAAAGATCGTACACCCTGCTGTGAGGGTACTTCTTTGATGTAAAGTCTTCTCAATAGAAGACCTTTCAAACAATGCAAACTTTGTATAGGCTAAATTGTCAAAAATAAGCAGGATTGAGGTAAAGACTGAGTCAAAGAAATTAACCCCACAATCTATATATACCTAAATTGACGAGTGGGAGTTAATTTCTTAGTGCTGCGGGCGCCACCTATACATTGTTGACTTATACGAGTAACACCTTTGACCCGTGAGTTTCTACCAGTGGTTGCTAAAGGAAATTCATTTTACTAGCGAAATGAGTGGGGTGAAAAATCACTACTCGTCTAGTGAAGTTTCACTCGTGGAGTAGTGGTTTTGCAACCGTCAACGTTGTGAAACTCCAATAACTTCGAATCTGCCCATGGATAATAATTGGCCATGGTTACGGGCTTCTCATTAGTCGACCGTAATTGGGCCACATGTTCGTAAATGACTTACTTTGTTTATACCATGATATAAAATAACATTTGTAGGTAGTTGTGTGGGACTTTAATCTTTGCAGTAATTAGTAAATAATTGTTTAGACGACATACTTTTGGGAGAAATGTTAGAGCTGGTGCTTGGTCTCTTTCCAAGGCCAAAACTCAAAGGGCAATTCCCCCATGAGTAAAACATAGACCCAAATAGTTTCTTAGGGTATACTCTACTTAAATCCATGTTCCCACCACTGCCAACCTTCATACAAGAAGTATATATATTGCTGTTTAAACACATCCTAACAGAACAGTATACTAGTACTTCTTGTATGAAGGTTGGCAGTGGTGGGAACTTGGATTTAAGTAAAATCCCTTCCCTAAGGAACTATTTCTCATGAAAATGCCTTTTTAATGCAGAGGTTAGGGGAAACAATACTAACGTGCCATGGTGTATCACACTTACAAACATTATTTCACTGGATGATATGAAAATGTTGGAGAGGTTCCACTTATGATTAGACAGATCTGTTGTAAAAGTAAGGTTTTACATGATGATGATGATGGTGATGATGATGATCTTTATTGACCGTATATAGATACGAAAGGTATACATACGCATTTTGTGAGATTCTAACTCAGACAAAAATGCTTTAAATCTGGTCTCAGTGACCTGATAATACTGACAAATCAAGCTAATTAATAAAACAAGCAATACACAAATGATATACCATAAAGACAGCATCAGGACGAAAACAACTGGGTATATATTGTATAGTATGTATTTCTGTTACATGTTCCGTAATATCATATGAAGTGCAGTATTTTTGATGACAGATATAGACCATAATATTTACATAAGGTATGTGTTATGATCGTATTTAGATTTCTACAAGAGAGTCAAGTTGGAAATAAAGAGGTTTTGTTAAACTGAGGTAGTTTCAAAATTAGAATCAATTAGTCAATTCGTTATATAAAGGGCGCCAAGGTCCCAGGAAGGAGGGGAGTTTGCCGTTTTGCTTTAGAGCAGGTATACAGCAAATATTCAAGAGATTATTCTTCACCACAGTAGCAGCATGTACTATCTTCCGAGATTTTCATTTTAACTAGTTCCTTTAATGGTGCTACTCTGTAGTGAAGAATGTACTGTATATACCCCATGTACATAAACACATCTGTTTTATGGTTAACACTATGCGAATATGACATCCCAGTGGGGGTAACACGATGGAACGAATCCCCTCGGTAGAATGGTTTCCCGAGGGCGAATTTGTTTTATTATACCGAACAAACACCACAATGGTAAACTATCAAAGTTCTCGCTGACCATATAAAACCACTGCCAGTCGATGATGCGATCGCGAGGGTCTGCTGTTTTGGACGAGGTCAAGGTCACAGATGATTGATAACTCGCACTTTCTCCGCTAAGTGTCACTAGTTGCGGGAAGGAACTTTTCATAAGAAGTCGGATAATGTGTAACGCTGTGGTGGCACATTGCCTGGTGAGCACAGCGGCATGGAATGGTAAACTTCAGTTAGCCAATCACGGCTTATGGTCTTCACGTGAGGTATACTAATAGAAGCTCGTTTTGTAGTTCTACTTTTTGTAATGAAACATGATGCAACTTTTTCTTGCTATTAAGACTAACAGGTTTTCAGTAAATAATGTCGTAGAAACGTCCGACATGACGGCCGTGTGGTCTAAAGCGCCGCCACTGACTGCACGCTGTCTCTCATCACTGACTGGGTTCGGATCCCGACCTAGGCATGTGAGAAAGTTGTCAGTGACTTGGGGCTAGGCGGTGGTTTTCGCTGGGTACTCCGGTTTCCTCCACTACTTACAACTGGCTAGTCACAAATTAGCCACAATTGGCATACATGTGACGAAAAACGAAATTCCAAAAATTAAATAATATAGCACAGCACCCTTACTATAGCACACATGTAAGTGTTAGCGAGGGTTAGCTTGTAAAGGTACATTCTGATATTATAACATCATATGATATGGCCAAGATGATTTTCATAAAGAAATGTAACGACATGTTGACTTTGACTCCAGCCATTGTGAGTCCATGTACATTGAAGGCTATTTTCAATTTGTTAAACAATCAATAAAGGCGCGTTTAAAAAGGTACTGCATATTTAATCAATGCCCCTTGATTTGTTACCGGAGCTGGCAAAATCAGTTTTGTCATTGAAATTTGAAATTTATCTTGGCACGAAAATCCTACTGCGCGTAAAGCACCTGAATGCACATTACAACGTACTTTACATTTTTTGCCAATACATTCTTTCATCTTTTTTTTTTGATACTCAGTCATCCGAAGTAGACTTGTCAAAGGACGATTGTCACTCAGGCACAAAAAGTGGATTTGGCTGTGTTGATTTTGGCAAAAAGCTAAGATTTTTTTTTATTGACTTGAGTAATGCGCAATCCATCATTTCTAGTTACTTATTACAAAAGTTTTAACCATTACAAGAGTAAATAGTAACTATCCCTTTGGATAAACCTAACTTATCAGCGATTGATAATGCACGTAAGCTAGCCCGAATTGAAATGCTATTTTCAATTAATCTGTTCATAATCATTACTGATATCAAACCTTTACAAATATAATGTAGCCCTTGCCAAATTCTCTTTTACAGACACTTATATCTGGGCATTATCAGAAGGAGAATGCGGACGATCAGTTGCTATGAACCTCGCTACAGCATGCCATACAGTGTATCGACAAGACCCACGTCTTTAACCATGATGCATCACGCTGTATGCCACACAGAGCAGATGGTATTTACGTTCTACTTTGTGTCATTTACATCATTCACATGGTGCGATCATGTGTCTCTGTGAATAGGTGTGATATCAGATTGTGGTGTATACTAGTATTATATTCATGGTTGATAAGGACAATTCTTTGATGAGGGGGGGGGGGAGTACACAAGAAAATCACTCAGATAGATAATATACACATGTTATCGCCAATGGGTGAAAGGGTGGGTGGAGGGGGAGTAGTTAGTTTGCCTTCTTTTCTAATAGGGATGATCTATTCCAGTATGCTGAAAAGTAAATCCTGATCTATACCAGCAGGCAGTGGGGAGGTCCTACACCTTTATGCTTACACGTAGATCCTGGTATATGGCAGAATACTAAAACCTAGGAACGGATGTATGCAGGGATTTGCATTTTGATCTGTACTATGACACTTAAAAGAAATCTTAATCTGTATCCTAAAAATGAAATGATTAGTCTATAAGATGATGGTGCAGAGGTATGGATACTGATATAAAACCAGACACTTATATTCTTCATTATTTCAGGTGTACACAGAATCACCAGTTTGTAAGATGTAAGATCTAGATAGGTCAACATATTCATAAATCTGTAAACTGAATTTCCCCGATTACTAAACTTCGATTTATACCTACCATTCATGCGCTTAAATAAAGTAAACTTTTCCATGCAAAATTAATTTGAATCTATCATCACCTTGCAAAATGAATTTGGATCTAATTGAATTTACATGTTCTGAAAGCCTCATTGCCTAACACACATTTCGAGAGTGACGCAAAGTGTTTGCATTGTATGACCGAGTCTAGAATTATGCCTACAATACTCTGTTTTTGACACTGCAACACGATTCACACGATCACATGCAGACAGAGTGATTGTAAATAAAGCACGTTTTACAAGACCACTCTACAAAGATAGATCGATAGAAATATTATTCCCATGACCACCATTAATAGGTAGGGTGATTTGCCGGCACATGCCAACAGAGGGCGGGTAAATATAAATCTATATTTACACGGCTGAAGTACTTGTAACTGAAGCAATGACTCGACTGTTTGTCGTTCTTGCTATAAACCTGTTGGGAAAGGGGGCTTTCAGTGCGAAAATATACTTTCCCTTTTTTACTATTTGCCTCTCAGCTGCCAAGTCCCTAAGGCTTGAAATTGCATCATGAGATGATTCACGCTATCCTCTTCAGAGAGGTCACAATAGTGGCAATATCTTGCTGATCTAGTTGATTTCTTAAGTCGTACATCTTCCGATTTCAATATTTCATATATATATATATATATATATATATATGTATATATATATATATATATATATATATATATATATATATATATATATATATATATATATGTATATATATATATATATATATATATATATATATATATATATATATATATATATATATATATTTATATATATATATATATATATATATATATATATATATATATATATATATATATATATATATATATATATATATATATATATGTGTGTGTGTGTGTGTATATATAAATATGTGTATATATATACATATATATATATATATATATATATATATATATATATATATATATATATATATATATATATATATATATATATATATATATATATATATATATATATATATATATATATATTATATATATATATATATATATATATATATATATATATATATATATATATATATATATATATATATATATATATATATATATATATATATATATATATATGTATATATATATATATATATACATATATATATATATATATATATATATATATATATACATATATATATATATATATATATATATATATATATATATATATATATATATATATATATATATATATATATGTGTGTGTATGTGTATATATAAATATGTGTGTGTACATATATATATATATATATATATATATATATATATATATATATATATATATATATATATATATATATATATATATGTTTTTATATATTGTAAACTAGTCACACTCCATATCTATCTGCAGCGGTTGAGGTAGGCACTTCCCAAATTTACGTGGGTAACGCCCCCTCCTCTCTCTCTTAGGTAAATATGATTTAGACCAACACGATAAGAGCGTGATACGAGTTCTTGACCTACAATAGAGCCCAGCACATTACTTGGAAAATCAACCGAACATGTGCACGCTTCTACGCTCAGAGTTCCGTTTGAGGAATTTCAAGCTGGACTTCGACAACCCCAGGGTGTTCTATACATCTCAGGTAAGGCTAGCACGACAACATTAATTTTTAGTAACATCGCGGTACTTCTTTTTTGATAAAAAGTGTTCTAGAGCAGACAGAAATCGATTTATAGACCTTTCTTATAGTTAGTGTATAATTATTCCCTTTTTAACATTCATTGAACAAATATTTGTACTTGGTAGGATAGGCACCTGTTCACCGAACAATTGCGCACGATTTCATGCAAATTTTCCTTCCACACACTAATAGTTGTGTAGGCACTTATTTAGGACAGTCAAATGTGATTTGGCAATGGTCATTTTAACTGCACAATCACTGACAGGTTTACCAAAGCTGCTGCCATGTTGTTAAATTCTGAAACAGAAGCCTTGACTTTTGTGGCGGTATCCAGACCCTACTCTGGTGTGCAAGGGTAATGATTTGGTAGTTTCAATTTATGAGATCAGTGGGTTTCTAATGTTAGTTACATCTGAGCGGCAAGTGTCCACACGCCCACCTGTGATATAGTAATGCAATGTATAGGTAGAGCTCAATACAAAATCATTTCATCGTTCATGATAATTGAGCGAATTTTCAAAAAGATTTTTTTTCAATGTGCAGTATGTGAAAATCCTTGCACGCCACTTAACAGGACCCCTACTGGTTCAAGTAAGCTCAAGAGCACTTATATCATATAACAGCACTCTCCGTCTTACTGCACTAGCCTGTCTAGCCTGCCTCCCAGGTCATATTGAGATTTCATCCCTGGTGGATAGATAGATACTAGGAGGGTAGTTGGAAATATATTCACAGTAAACCCCCTCGTGTGGCAATTGTGTGAACTAAATGACCAACAGAAGGCCACAAGTCCCTATGTAGTATACACTGTAGGTGCAGGCAGTTATATATAATAAATTAAAATCAGAATAGAGCCTTGTAGCTAGGCTATAGCCTGTCTTGCGTGAGAACGATAGGTAGAAAATAGCACACGTTGCTACTATACTGGAAACTATATTCGCTGAGTTAAACTATTAAAGCTCACTGCTGCCAAAAGAAGCCTGACAATTTTGATGAGATCTCGGTAAAGTTGGGAAATGATATTCAGAATATTACCATAGACTCTCTTTTATAAAGGCATTCTTAATTCGAAAGTTAGTGATAAAGTATTAAAGATTCAGACTTTGTTAAATCATTCTTAATTTCAAACTTAATGACAAAGTATTATAGATTCAGATATTTTAGATATTTTAGAGAAACTCTAATGTATGAATTGGTTAAGGAAACAATGCCTTTACCCTACCATCTCCTCACCTGCTTTCAAAATAAAATGACCATATAGTCCGACACAGAAAGCTGAATTTGGGGCTGAACCTTTCTTCATATATATAGATTTCTTTTTCAATTGATTCTGGTAGCCAAGGGTACCCACTTTAATAATCTTCCGGGTGCCGGGCTGGCACCCTTGGGCAATCTGAGACATTGATCCATCTTTGCCAGCCCCCCCCCCCCCCCCCCCCCCTCCAGGGTACATAAAATGGACAAATTGCGCTTTCTCCGGTTTTGGTTGATCCAGCTATTGACATCTGAGAAACCTACAGGCCCAATAAGTTACATAGGCTCAATTTAGACAGTGGTCAAAATGTAGGTCACTTAGCTGAAATGTACGTTTTTGCCTGCATTTTGAACAGCATTATATTGACTTATATAAAACTTTCACTTTTCTAGTTCTAAATATGACTTATTAATGAAGCAAACTAATTGGTATTTGTAGTTGGACAACTGTAGGTACCCGCACTGCTGAGAACAGAGGCCGGAGCGTAGGTCACTTAGCTAAAATGTACGATTTTCACCTGCGTTTTACTCTCATTTGAACAGCATTACATCAACATATTACATAGACCGTCTAGTTCTAGATGTGACCTATCTATGAAACAAATGAATTGGTATTTTTAGGAAGATACCGTTAGTTTCCAAAATGTATATACCATAACCATACACATTCAGCCTAGACACATCACACATATACATGTACATGTACAGTTACAGTGCCGGCATTTAATATTTGCACTAAATGTGTGGGAGTCCGGGCATAATAGACATCCGCACGTCTGATTGCCACCAAATGTACTGGGTGAATACTCCGATTCGCTTATTTTTTTATGACATGTTATCCATATATTGTAGATGTCTGTACAGCAAGGCACAAGGAGACGTCCGGTCGACTGGTGCAGGAATTAGATGTCTGTAATGTACATGTAGCTGTGCCTGTCTGCCAATTTCACTTACCGGTACATGTGCATGTAGCTGTTTAGCTCTCCCTATAGGCCAATATCAATCACACATAAAGTAGTCTACATAAGCTGAAGGTTACCTTTTATGAATCCTATTTGGGGCATGTGCGAAAGTTACTACTGACTTGAAGTTATTCATTGATCTCCACCATTTAGAACAAACCAGTCACAACTTAGCTTCTGTATGATGGGAAAGGTGACAATAAACATAATCCCAAATCCTGATCCCTCGTTCCTAGTAAGACTCTTATGATATATAAGGGACTATCTAAATCCATCCGAGTTAGAGGAATTCCTTATTCATGCATGAAATCATTCTTTAGGAAAGTGTGTTGAAATTTCCTATTTTTCTGGAAATAATTATCTAAAACATTTGCATGCATGCCAATTTATTCCTGGGTATTCTAACGTTTTTGCTTTGTATATAATCTTCACAGCACAACTAGAATCATGCGACCTAAGCTGTCTGAGTAGGAGCAGCAATTTATACAAGTTTATTGATTAGGGTTGTATCGCATCAATTGTACACGCTGACAGTTTCTTTGAGTGGAAATACTAGAAGTCACTATTGTTTTAAATATGAAGTGAAATAGAACCAACGCTTTTCTCTGAGATACTATACTTTACATCTGATGTAGGCGATTCCGAGTTGAGCGTGCTTACATGTGTGCCTCCATACACTAAAATAGCTGACACTTTTGTACAAATGTTTATCCATTTTTTTAGAATGAACACAAGTTTCATACTGCATATTATTCAAATGCTAAAGCATTCCCTTGTTTTCGGCATCCGAGTAAATAGTATGGCTCAGAGGGATGAAACTAGACAAACATTATCACTGCCTTGTTGTCCTTGCTGCTCTCATCCTACTTTCAGCTGAGACATCTTTTAAGTCCCTGCTTTCAGAATAAAAATCTTGTACCGGCAAAGTGGCAACGTGTTTAGAAACTATTGTCATTACTTTCCTTATGATTGACCAATCATCAATCAGGATTTGTACCATGTGACCTACCGACAAATCCCTATAACGCCATCCGACAGAGGGCATTAGCTCTTGTTAGTATTGCTGCTCTGATTTTAACCAATCGTGTGTACCATGCAATTAGCTAGCAGTCACATGCGCTCCCAACACAGGGCATGCATGATCTCATCGCAGTTCCAATATACCACATGCCTTCATTATGATTAAGGGTATTTAGAAAAAAAACGTGAAAGCCCAGAAGATGATAAAATGTCCAATGTCATTTAACAGGAGCACTTAAGTGAGCAGTTAAACAATACGTTCTAAATGATTGGCCAGCCTGATCTGCTTTAAATTGCAGATAAAAGATCAGTTGTATTTGTTGTTCTGGTGGCTGAGGTGCAAAAGGAAGGAAGGAATGTGGTTTTACGTTGCTTAGGTCATATCGGGACGATATAGAAACCCGGAACGGAAAAAATTCCCATCTCTTCACGAATAGTCAAGGGCTCTTTCAGTTGCAGAAGAACCCTAGACTGCCCTCCACAACGCCGCGCATTTATATAGCGACCAGGCCAACCCGCTTGGGGATCCAGCGGATATTCGAGCCTGCAAACGAGGTGCAGAACTCCAATATAAGTTTCACTCTTGGCCCACCTGGCTGTGAGGTGTGATTATCAGAGCCACTTCTCGTGTGATTTCTGATAAGGGAACAGAGGGTTAAAGGTGCACAACATCTACGGCATTTACGAAATGATTTATCGAATAGTTTCTAGTGATAAACTATAAACATACTCTATTAGGGGTTTATTCTATCATTTGCCTTGTTTCGAGGGTTAAAGTTCCACTACATTTACGGCATTTACGGAATGAGTTATCAAATAGTTTCTAGTGATAAAATATAAACAGTCCATTAGGGGTTGATGATATCATTTGCCTTGTTTTGCCGAGAGAGAAATGGAGATAAATAGATGATGAAAGAGGGCAGAGTGATTAGGACTAATTTCGACTCGTCATATTCCGCAGTGAAGTGTCGACCACTAGACTTTGCTCCTAGTCCATGAAAAGTTGAACTCTGAGTGACCAACCATTGTGGTATGGTACCAGCTCTGACCCATAGATCACACCATATGGTCCTCCTATCTATAGCGGTTAGTCATTCTCAAACAGCGTCCTCTATGCACCTGGTGGGATGAATATAAACTAAATATAAACGTTTACGTAGTGGTTGTAAGGTGCTAATGGTTAGGAATAAAAAGGGAGAAGAATGGACTTTCTAACCAAAAGCACATCGCATGCACTACGTTAGACTTTGTACTTAGGGCCCCTGGCCACCTTGACCACTTGGTGCCTGGTAAGATTAAGCTTGAAGATGGAAACAAATATGGCAACCAAGAAATCTTTGCCTGCCCAGCACCAGTAGCCAGGGCTACTGTAGATATGATCAAAAGCCATGTTTGCAAACGTTTATCTTATCAATTATATGCTCATTATCCCCCTTGCCTGAAAGAACGACGTATGCCAGCATTTCATGTGTCCAGAAGGTTTATTTCTCGCGGAGCATTTGGTTTGGTGATGACTTTTAGTATAGGAAGCTTCCAAAAAAAGGTTTAGTAAGATGAGTTTATTAACGAGTTAGGATTAAAACAGACAGCATAAATAAACTATTTAAGATAAATTGTTTAAAGCATACTGCAACAATTAGCCAACATCATTGCTTCATACAGTTGTAAGTAATTGAAAGAGAAAACAACTTTGCCATTTGCAAAATCTTCCAAATACAAATGAGAGAGAGAGAGAGAGAGAGAGAGAGAGAGAGAGAGAGAGAGAGAGTTGTGGGTTATTTAAAGATATATTGTAATATAGATGTGCAGTATACCATTGGGTCTATCTGAGATAAGAAACTTGACTTAAATAAAGATTTATCATAGTTTTTACTATGTCACATTAAGCACTATCTTGACAGGCTATGGGTTCACCTAGTTCTGTAAATACTGGTCATACTATACAGACAGAACTGAAAAGTCCTAAAGATTAACACGTGGGCCGTCATTCAAGTCGAGAACCTTAAAGTTAAGGAGGAGGTACAACTTCCAGGGTGGGAACCAAGGGGTCAAGGGGGAGATACAACCTGTAGGGAGGGAAACTACGATGTAACCTAGACACGTTGCCTTCCATGTGAAAGTTTGTTAATTTGATACTTAAAGGGCAAGTGCACAGTCAGAATGATTAAGGTTCAAAATGAGCTTATACACGTCACCTTTCAAATAAGACCTCCCCCAAACCTGTCTTATTCAGCACTACTCAGTTATGGCTTAGAGAAGTGAGTAAGGAACAGGCCCGAGACCGCCATACGGGGGCATCCATCTTCCAAGGCTCATGGCATCGTCTGAGCACCTGCTATGCCACCAGTGCTCAAGAGATAGCAGTAATAGGGAGCCTGGCTTTTGTTATTATTCCTGGCCTTCAATAAGTGATCACAATTTCCTTTGATTGAACTTCTTCACTTTTCCTTAGTATACTCCAATAAGCCTTGGAAGTTATACTATGTGGCTTGGCTTTGATTTGTAGTGAATTATTGAGTAGAAACCATTATTTGCTAATTGCTTTGAAATCAGGTTGTGCCAATCACTTATCTAGAGGAAATCGCAGCGATTGAGTCAATTAGCAGGTACTCTTGGGACCAGTGTAGGACTTGGTGGGATTTGCATTTCCTATTATCAAGATACTACTTTTAAGTAAAGAACCGGGCACCATTGACTATAGGATCATGTGGGAAAAGTTCCCTAGATGAGTCAGAAATTTCCATTCCTCCAGATTCCTCCATCTCAATTTCGTCATACTATATATGTTTTACTTTTTGAAGATTAATTTGGTTCCAAAGATTGTGGTCAGGGATTAGCCAGGAGTAAAAAAAATTAGGAAGAAAGGGAAAGCCAGGCTTCCCTGTTACTGCTACCTCTTGGTCACTGGTGACACAGCAGGTGCTCAGGCGATGCCACAAACTTGCATGAGCCTTGGGAAGATAGATGCCACCGTATGTCTGTCTCAGGCCTGTTACTTGCACACTGCTATAAGCCATGACTGAGAAGTGCTGAAGAGGATAGGTTTTGGGGAGATCTTATTTGAAAGGAGACAAACATAGGAACATTTTGAACCTAAATCTAGCACATTCATAAGCTTAGGTGTTTATGGCTTATCCACTAAACACTAACATCCCCTGAGCCAAATATTGCCTTCTGCTCACCATAAGGAATGCCCATGCCCAAATTAGCGAATAGAGCTAACACCAGTGGACTAGATACATAATCTTATACCATAGTTTGCTGGCTTGATATAGGTTAATAGAAGTTAGCAAAGTGCATAAAAGTTGTTTGGAAAACAAACTAGTCTCCAACACAGTTTGTCCTTTCCACTGTAGTGTCTGATTGCAGATCCTTTTTCAGGGGATTGCCATTGGATAACATCTAGAAAAAGTAGTTGGTGGACAATATTTTTTATTATTCATAATAAGCTAGTAGATTAAAAAAAATTGTGCATCCCTCATATCATTAAGGAATCCAGAAAGTAACTCAACAAATTAAAATCATAATTAGGTTTTCCAAATTCTATTGAATATTTCTGGTTGCTATCATAACTGCTAAGAAGAGGCATCATCAATGCAAAGTTATCATCACTAGCATTACTTGTTTTCATTATATAAGTTGTTGTATGAACTTTATACACTCGTAATATCTTTCGTGAAGGGCTCTTTATCTTGCGTTAATCACTTGGGAAGCATCCAATAAGAACTACTTACTTTTTCAAACTGTTAGTTAAAATCCATACAGAATGACCTTTCTCTTTTTTTGTGGGTGCAGATAGTGAATGAAACTTTTGTATACAATTTATTTGAATAGTAGATGTACATCCCCACTTAATATGCAAACAAAAATTCATTTTCAAAATACAAATGTTCATGTGTTAAGGGGGCACTAAACCTTTGGCAGATTACATTCTTATATAACTGTTTGTGGACTAAATAATTCATGTCCCATGTACTGGGTATTCATTTGACCCAAATTGGAGCAAAAATGATAATTACAATTAAGAGCCATGATCCTCTAGAGACCCAAGCAAGAAGCCATCTTATCACCTAATCAGGAGACAATACGCTTGTGGGCAACCGATGCGCTTGTGGGCTGTACTGTTAGGGTATAGTGATACAGTGAAAAAGGGATAGTTGATACTGCTTCTGAAACATAAATGTGTTTAATTATGCTGACCCTTATGTTTTTGAACCCCGGAGAGAAGGTGGTGACATAGATACTAAAGACATTGAGATATTGGATGTAGAAACAGAAGATTGGAGGCTTGAAAATATCCTGTGGTGTACCCGTACTAAGTGTGTCAGGATGTCTACCACTTCTGAACATTTCTGTTGCAAAGAACTGAACATATATGGGGATCTGAATGATGTTTATTGGAATGTGCAAGCAAGGTGTCATAAGATTTTGGATCTGTTGAAGCAAATTTGCATGAATTCTAGGCTCTTGTTGCGGTGGAAGATTTCTGATAGCTATTTTGGAATGATTAGAATGTGTGAAAATATGATGAGACTGTTGAGTCACTCAAGCCTGCTGAATTGTGATGATGTGCGTTTAAAAGGTGCTACAAAAGCTGCTAGGTTCTGTTGGTTGTGCGACCTAGCTGCAGAAGACTTTACAAGACATTTGGTTCTTGAGAGTATAAATCGGCAGGAAAAGTGCTGTATGTTTAGGGATATTTTAAGTATTCCTGGTGGCAGTGGGACTAGATTAATGGAGTTCCAGGTTGAATTACTCTCCCTATAGCTCGGTATGCAAATATAAGTATTTTCAGAAGAGCCAATCTTTAGGATCTGGATGTGCATTGCAACACATATTGCTAGATTGTATGACTTCAGGATTAAGCAGGGCTATATGCTAAGTACATATGTAGTAACCTATTAGATGTCAACTCGGATAATGACTAAACGCATACCGTCTTAGAACTTTTCAGATGGCTTAAACCAAGTTGCCTCACGCTTCTCTTTCCTACTTTAGATTGTGCTGTTGCTATGTGGTATGCTTTCTTTATGTATATGCTATTATGTTAATTTTTCTTTCACTTATATTTATTTTGCTTATCTCGCGTTTACCTAATGCCTACTTATTTGTTCAATGTATGTGTAAACCATTGTTTCTGTCTGTCTATGTAAATTTAGATATGACCAAAGAGTTTCAGAACTTTGTTGGTAAAAAGAATGCAAAGATTTTATACCAAGATCCCTAATGTCTGTGGCCTTTGAGGCCTGGGATGGATGCGACTTGAGCGCGTTATTCAGGTAAAGAAATTAATGTTTGTCAGAACTGTATTAGTTATGGAAGATGATGTACACTTGGTGATGACAACGAAAGAGTGTCGGAAAAAAATTCTAAGGGTAGAAGGGTCCTAAATGCTACGTCCGGTCTTGGCATTAGAAAAAATGGTTTGACTATAAAGACTTGTAACCTGATCTTTTGGACAATTGTGATACCCACTCTAACGTTCGGCTGCGAATTATGGCAGATTAACGATAAAGATGGTGAGAGCATCCACAATTTCCAAAAATTTGCAGGGAGGAGGTTACAACGGTTTCCTAAAAGATCACCGTCCAGTACAAGTTTTAATGGGCTCGGCTGGTTACGAATAGAAACTTACATCGAAATCAAGAAATTATTATTTCTTCTTACTCTAATAAGAGCAGGTAACGCCAATAGGATAGGTGTTATATACCAAGCACGATTCAACACTTATGTACGTCGATTAGATGAGGGTAGGCAAAATAAGCACAACAGTCCCATTTATGAATTGTTGAATACTGGCATTAAGTTTGGTCTGTTTGAATTGATTGTCGAAATGTCAATTGGCAATACTCCAATTATCCCAAAAGGTAAATGGTCTGCTATGGTATGGCGCATAGCCTGGCAATTAGATGACATGTATTGGAAAAGCACTGCTATGATGCATAACAAAAATGACTTACTGACCAAAACAATGGGGAAATCACAGTACCTCACATGGTGGCATATAGCTGACAACTTACCACAAATGCAGAGGATGTGCGAAACCATGGCTAAGTTGGTATGTCATGCTAGCAGGTTGAAAGAAGACGATTTCCGACTTATTGGGAGTAGTCATAGTGATAGAACATGTACTGAATGCGAACACAACGCTATAGAATCAATCAAACATGTGGTGATGGAATGTCCAAATAATGAGGGTCTTAAAGCTGACATGCTAAATGAAATCGCTGAGTACAATAAGGATTTCGAACAGGTGTGTAAAGACCAGCCAGAACATTTATTTCCGTGGCTCATGGGTAAACCAATAGATGACATAGAATTAGAGGCAATGAACCAAATCTGGATTATTGCAGGATTCCATATATGTAAAATGTACAATAACAGGCTTAGAAATAGAGTAGGTGTGGGGTAATCCCCTCAAGTATGACCAATTCTACTTTGGATATCGACCCTGTTTCCGACTACCACTTTACTGGTTTCTTTTCCGAAACTAGCCAGTAATGACGATTAAAGCCAGTTTTGTTCCTTTATTCTTAATAGTGTACCCCGTAAGGGGATTTAGTTGTACTCTTTAGTTAATTTATTTTGCTTTATAAAGTTCCTTTGGCTCGTTTTACAACGGCCCATGATTTATGTTCCTTTTTGGTCAGTTTTACTGACTTACTATGTTTTGTATTTACTAGTTATTATTTCTCAGATATTATTTGTAGACTGTATCTTTTTGTTTTGCTTGAACAAGTCAATAAAATACAATACAATACGATGGGTTACCAGAATTGATATTCTGTGAAAGGGCGGAATTTTACTTTACAAACAGGGATTTTGGATTAGAAAACAAAAATCGAAGTCCAGTATTTGACTAAATAAATGCCTGTGATATCTTTGGTTTCTTAGATAAGGTGAGGAACATGGTGCGAAAATAGCATTTTTATCCTAAGACGGTATGGAGAAAGATGACATGGAAAAGGGGGTGGGAACTAGAAGACGTTCATTGGGAAATCAGAAAAAGACTGCATAGGAGCACCAATTTATCAAAAAATGTCTATGTCAGTAGAGACTGTGGATACCTCACATGGTGGATGATTTCGGACAAATACCCAATTTATTTTGCCATATCCCGGTCTGATGATTTCCGGCTCAAATGTCTGACAAATGAGTCGGAAATGTGTGATTTATGAGATTTGTATGAAATTGAAGACGGTCGTCATTTAATTTTGCAATGTACAATTGTTGAGAAAGAAAGAGATGAAATGATCACAGAGATTAACTCTATAGATGTTAATGTAAGCAGTGCTATGACAAAATCGGGTACTGATATGCTATATACCCATCTAGGATGCCTTATAAAGGGAGTAGACGAAGCTCGAATGAAGGAGATTTGGTTGATTGTATACATCTCCTCAATGTACATAACGAACGTCAAAAAGAAGAGGGGCATTGATTAAGGTGCATCAGTACGAAGGAAAGCCCTGATGTGGACAGATATGGCATACCCCCTAAGTCCTATGAATCTGATACAGGATTTAAAACCAAGACGTACCCGGTTACAACTGTATATAATTCTGTATAAAACATTTAGTTTATGTTATCTTGTTTTTGTAGTATCATTACAGTCAATAACACACACACACATATATATATATATATATATATATATATATATATATATATATATATATATATATATATATATATATATATATATATATATATATATGTGTGTGTGTGTATGTGTGTGTATACTAGTATATATAATGCGTCTATTTCACTGTACTGTCAATCAACATCGCAAAGTTGAGCTATACCTATAGCTTGATTTGGCTTATTCAATTACTACAACCAGCTAAAATTGTACCCTAAGCTAAAGCTTTCTTTTGTCAATGCTATTATTTCCGAATATTGTCTTATTAATACGCTGTTACCGTTATCTAACATTATTTTATTGCTACCATCAGCTAACATTGCCTCATTTCGTTGCTACATGTAACATCTTATGTCATTGCTACTCTACGCTTATCAATTTTGTCTTCTTTCGTTGCTATCATCACCTAATATTGTCTCATTTCATTTTGTTTGTGCATGAAACATGTGCCACCCACCGTAAGCTAACAATGTCTCATTTCGTCGCAACATGTATTATCGTATTTCATTGCTACGTTACTCTTCGCTTATCAACTGTGTCTTCTTTCGTTGCTACCACCACCTAATATTGTCTCATTTCATTTTGTTGCTACATGTAACATACGCCACCTTTTTCTTATGTCATTGCTACTATACGCTTTCTAACTTTGTCTTATTTCGTTGCCACCGTTAGCTAACAATGTCGCATTTCGTTGCTACATGTTACATATGCTTACGGTAGCTTATGCCATTGCCACTATACACTGTCTTTCTTACTGTAAGCTAAAATTGTCTTATTCTATCGCTAACATTTGCTGACATTGGCATTTCATTTCTACATGTACCATTAGCCATTTTAGTTTTATCTTATAGCTACTCTGTGGTATTCCATTACCACTATAAGCTAGTATTGTATTGTCTAATTCCATTGCAATGAATGCATGGAATGAATGGGGGATTAAAAGGCACATAGACACAGTAGGCCTTTCAGTGCCATAAAGTGTTTTTTTTCGTAAAGTGGTCCTTTGCCATTGTTGAAGAACAATGGCAAAGCATGTGAAAGAAGATAACGAGGAAGTGAAAGAGCAGAGACTTCAAATCCAAAGAAGACCAAGGGATCTTTTAGGTGCATGGTATTCATAGATAGATCCTCACATCCCCATTCTTTTATAAGGCAGGGAGTTGCCAGCTCCTATTGCACACCATTGATCAATTCAAGAGAGTGTGCCCCTTGCGGGATTAATTCCATCGCTAGAATCTGCTAATATTATCATTTTATTGCTGCATGTACCATAAGCTAACAGTCATTCTTCATTGCAGTTATAAGCTAACTTTCTCTTAGTTCATTATTATCATGCACTAACTTATCCAATCCACTGCTACTATCAACGAGTTAACTTTTTGTCTAACCTCATTTCTTCTTATACCTAATATTGCCTGATTCCATTGCCGCTAACAGTTTCCTATTTCAATGTTACATGTACCATCAGCTAAGCTGCCTTGTTACTACCGTCTGCTAACATTGTCTTGATTGATATTCATGTCAGCGAACTTTATGTGCTTTGTTGTGTGTTCAACGTGTCTACTTAAACCACCTTCTATAACAGGTTCTGTGCAGGCTAGGTGCCCAAAATTTGTGGAAAATGCAGATAATCTCTCTGAACTACTACTATGTCACTTTTTCTGTCATATGTTCATCCTCTTCTTAGTATATTTATCTATGACATAACAAATACCGAATACACACATTATTAGAGAAAAAATCCCAATTACTTAATTATTTGTTGGATATACACTATATTCTAATAGTATGGTGTCTTGCTTGTCAAGTTTCTCTCGGATACACACATGGAACGGAATTTTATTTAGGAAAGTATTCTGTCTCAGTTTAAGCAAAGCCCAAAGAGATGTAAAAGATGAGGTCTAGGCGAAACTAGAAAAGGTAAATATACAGCAATGAGGAGATGTGCAACTTTTTATTTTTCGAAAGAGGCGCAGAACAATTAATGACTTGTAAAATCGTATTATGTTAACATATTTGTTTTTGCATTAGAAATAGGAATGGATTTTCGTTCTGCGCTTTCATCCCCAAAGGCCGTGCTATGCGCTCTCTTTTGGCTGACACCTATCCCCTTTACTGTCTACGTTTCTAAATCCTCTGCTCTAGCTCTTAGAAATAATTATTTGATAAAGCTTTGAATGACCTTATCCTTATTAATATCGCTGTTAATGCAACGTTGCATCTTATCACTCTTATGTTATACAAGATGAACATATCACATACTAACTTTTGATATTTAACGCTACTTGCTTTCTTAACCCTATGCCTAGTTATATATAGATATTTGAAAAAACTTTATATCTAACTGTTGTGTTGTTTTCCTTTTTTCAGTGGAAATGGTCTCCGATAGCGTTCGTTGTGTACCGTTCCATGGTGGCGCTCTACGCCACTGGCGCTCTCATTGCAAGTGCTATCAGGAACAAACCCTCGGCCTGGATCGCCCTGACCAGGTGGACATACACTATGCTGACCCTTCACCTTGTCCTCGCATTGGCGACGACCATACACAAATTCCTCATCCGCATGAGACAGGAAAACGCCATGCACATGCGCAAAGAAAATCCGAAAAGAGCAGTGGAAGTACCTGCGCTCGCGACCAAAGATGCGGGATCCCCGTACACGTATGCAAATGAAGCATTCAGAGAAGATTCGCCACAAGTAAATCAAAAGGATGATATGAATGCAGAGTCCATTGAAGCAAACCCTACTCAAAAGAGCGACGAAATGACATGGTATATGAAGCTTTCTTGGTTTCTTTTCAATACGGTTCAATCAACTTCCATCATAGTGTCCGTGGTCTATTTCGGAGCTCTCTACCCCCGGCGAGTTCAGGGAGGCTATGTTATAACCCTTGATGACTTAAATGCGCACGCATTCAACTCCCTCATCATTCTGCTGGAGGTTGGCCTCAGTGCACTTCCGGTGCGCTTGGTCCACGTGGTATTTCCGATAGCTTACGGAACTGTCTATGTCACAGTGAATGCCATATACTGGTCAATGGACAAGGTCAATAACGTGGTCTACCCAGGAGTATTGGACTGGAATTACCCTGCCAATTCAGCAGTGGTGGTTGCCCTGCTTGCCCTCGTCGTTTTCCCCCTTTTGCAGCTACTGTTTTTCGGTCTCTATCGACTTAGATTGTTGTTGTATTCCAAACTCTACAGAGAGGAGTACAGCTGATTGACGAACCCATCAAATGCTGCTACGCATGCTTCCCATTCAGAAAGTGTCTGATACGTTTGAAGGTAATCTGCCCAGGAGCTCTTCTTCTGTTTGTGGCTAAGATAATAAGTAGGTCATCCTAAAACTTGGAAAAGTAAGAAGAAACATCCATGAAACTGATCGCCAAAGTATGTGCCGTAAAACTCGGGATTTTTCTTAATAGTTGATACCAAATATATAAACATAGTTTGAAAGGTACTTTTGAAGGCATTAAATTTGGGCCTGGTAAATACGCAGAATTTTCTGCTGCTCCAACAGAAGACCCAACAGTGGCGCACGTGCACTTAAAAAAGCTTCATGTACGTGGTCGGACGCCAGTTTCTATGGAAAACAAACGGTGCACGTAACAACACACACATGTATAACCACTGTTGAACTTGTGCATAGGCGGCTTTTGACTGACTTAGTTTAGCTAGCTAACTTTAAGGTAAAACGTGTATATTTCTCTTTTTACGTGGGAAAACAGGTTCCATCACTCGTGGATGGAACCTCAGAGTAGCCATTGTTGGCTGGATGGACGTTGAAATGATGCCAACCCAACCATACCGACGTCATACATAGTCAGCTGTCATAAATCCCGATGATGACCTTTTCAATTGAACTGAATAGAAAAAACAGACTTAAAATAACGCATGTCCTAGGAGCCTATCGCTAGCAACATTATCCACTAAACTACCTTCATACTGCCAATACTCTATGACAGTTGGTCGCATGGTTCTCATCTTCATTTCCGCCACTGCAGTTTTCATGTTGTCTTATCGACCAGACAACACTCGGATAAAACTACTTAAACGACATGTACTTATTATCATTATCATTATTATCACTATAATTATCATTATTATTATTATAATTATTATTGTTATTATTATTATTATTTTTATCATTATCTTTACTATTATTATTATTGTTATTATCATAAACACACACATACACACAAACACACACATACATATATATATATATATATATATGTATATATATATATATATATATATATATATATATATATATATATATATACACACACACATATATATATATTATATGTATGTATATATATATATATATATATATATATATATATATATATACACGAATATATATATATATATATCATATATATTATGTATACATATACATATCCAATTATGCCATTTTTAAACGGAATAACATAGGTGACCTATATCCTTCTCAATATACATTCATAAAAGTGATGTATTAATATATCGTATATATATATGTATATATATATATATATATATCTCCATATATATATATATATATATATATATATATATATATATATATATATATATATATATATATCATTTATATTATGTATACATATACTTATCCAATTATGCCATTTTTAAACAGAATAACATAGGTGACCTATATCCTTCTCAATATACATTCATAAAAGTTATGTATTTATATATCGTTAAATAAAGTCCTCATAAAATGAAAAAGTTTATACCTGATGTGAGAAATCTAAATTGCATTATGTAAACTGCTTGAAGTGAATGTGAAATTAATGTCCTGATGTTTCCCATGTGCCTGACGTTGGGGAGAATAAACGGGTTATTTAAACAACATGTCATGTTTTGCAACCAGTTAGCGATTGAAATGATTGCAATGTCATCAAAAATACTTGTTGACAAAATAGCCTGTAACAAGCTTGGGACAGTCTGCAGCAGCTTTAGTTTCACATTCAGCAATAACAGCAACTCAACTAGTGAAAGCCATTTCCAAAGCAGCTGAGTGGTATTAGCAGCAGAATAAGCAATACTCATCAATATTCACTGAATGATTGTTAGGCTGTCACTAGTAGTGCTCAGGGTAGCAAACACCAATGACAGAGCAAAATTGAGCTTGTTAACCGTCCTTCCTCCTTGTATGGCTATGCTTGACAGCTGTAAGTGATATTGTTCAACCATTGTCAAAGTCAACAATTGATGCAGGAGAGGGAGTAAAGATAAATGTTGTTTTCTGTGATCCAGTATTCAGAAGGAGGCAGTCTATTAAGATAGGTTTCAGTCATTCTGGATGATAGATATGCAAATTTAGCTGTATATTAGGAGCTTTATGCAGATCATTATTGACGTAGAAGCTCACACTGCTGCTTTGAAGGTTCAATGTTGCTGCAAGTTGGCAGGAGTTGGTGTGGCATCTGACAGTCCTGAGAATGACGAGTTGGTGGGCTGTATTCCTCAAGTATCAGTCGGGGTGTGGATGCTGTTCAACTCTTTGGTGGGCTGGAGAATAAATGAATGAATGATTGCTTAAAGGCACATCGGCACACAAAGGCCATTTAGTAGAGTACTATAGACATCATATTAACATAGTTATCAAGTGTTTACCTGTGTCAATTTTCAAGCTGCTTATGTGTTGTTTTTCTTCTTTTCTGTTCGGATCAAAAACAGCACCCAGATGAGCAACCGATTCAATAAGAACTGGTACTATTACACCATTTACGGTAATACTAGGAATAGAGATTTTTGCCTGCATCTGTGGGGTACCCATGTCCAGAACCTCTGCCTTGTCTGCATTCAATTTCAGTTTATTTTGAGACGTCCATGTATAGATGTCGATGAGGCAATTTTCCAACTTTGGTACCCCTATGTCAGCTACACGCTGGTTCTGTTTTGTTTTTTATCATGACTAAACATGGTTCAAGGATCCAGAATATTGTATCCTGATTACACCAACACAGGCCAATGGCACATGTTTATGGCATGAATAAAGCCGTGCTAACTATACTGATTGAAAAGGCTATGCAAAAATGAAGCAGCTGTATACTAAGCACTGCAACTGATAGGTCTGGTGCTTTCAAGAGGGAGCTGGGTAACATTACAGGAAATGTGCACAGAGGCTACCGTAGCGAGCTCCGGGACGTGGAGTGGTGGATACGGCAAGTGGCTGTGCTGTGGCTGTGCTTCCTGCTTAGTAGCCCCCCCCTCAATGCTCTAGGCGGTGGTTAATCTATCTGGGTCAAATCAATCAAGCTGTCAGAGGGGGTGTTACAGATTTCCCCTCGGAGAAGAAAACTGGGTATAAAAGCAGTTTTAAAGGAAATGACTTCATAAAAGTGGGATATTTAGGTAAGGATGTATATAATACACCGGCTCGCAGCTTAATATAAAAGTTCTAGCGTGCTCTTGAGGGTTAAAAGTGACTTTAGTGACTTTCAAAAGTTCTATGTGACCATTTCCTGTCATGAAGTAGGGATGAGCTGCAGGAAATCAAGAGAGCCAAACTAGATGTGCAAAGCCATTAACTTAGGTCCAAGGGCAACGAGGAGGATTAGTAATGCAAAGGAGGATGCCAGGAGACATCTGGGAGAACAAAATTATGAGGCAGTACTTGAGGACATTAAAGAATGTGAGAGGCTCTGTCCTGACCTTAAGTCTCATTTAAATGATGTAGTGCTAGATTCAAAAACTGACAACTCAACATCTGTATTAGCCAAGGTGTTAACATCCAGCTCTGTGTTTAGAGGCAGGGTAAAGAGATATGTGAATATTACCAGGTGTATTTGTGTTAATGTCAGCCTGTGCATGGGGTAGAAAGTATATACCTGCAGTAAATGCTTTATATTGTACATGTTTTCTGGCAAGGGTTACCTGATTGTTGTTGCACATATTATACAATCTATACCAGACGTCAACGATTTATACTATATATATATATACAGGTGAACTTGGATATGACGGACCACTGTACGACGGATTTTTGCATATGACGGACGATATGCTTGGTCCCAGTCCGATGCATATCAAGTATTTGTCATAGGTATACGATGGATTTTGCATATGACGGACCAATTTTCCTGGTTCCATTGAGTCCGTCATATCCAAGTTCACCTGTATATAAATATATATATAATATATATATATATATAATATATATATATATATATATATATATATATATATATATATATATATATATATATATATATATATATATATACAGGTGAACTTGGATATGACAGACCACTGTACGACGGATTTTTTCATATGACGGACGATATGTTTAGTCCCAGTCCGATGCATATCAAGTATTTGCCATATGTATACAACGGATTTTGCCTATGACGGACCAAATTTTCCGGTCCCATTGAGTCCGTCATATCCAAGTTCACCTGTATATATATATATATATATATATATATATATATATATATATATATATATATATATATATATATATATATATATATATATATATATATATATATATATATATATATATATATATATATATATATATATATATATATATATATATATTTAAATGATGCCATACTTTTACGTTAAATATGTTATGAAATGTAAATTTGGGAATGATGGAAAGGTTTTATGTTGTATATATGCTATGAAATAAAAACCTGATATAAAGACTTTATTCTAAGTTGTATTTGATTGCATCATTATCATTATTATTATTTATAAATAGAAAATGAATCTAACAATTCACAACTTAACCTCTGTGGTATCAATATGAAATTAATCTGCCAGACTAAGAGTGACTCTCATGAAATTATGTATTCTGACAAAAATAGATATGAATTAGGATCACTTCAACTTTGTGATCAATCATCCGCCTTACGTCATTTGAACCATGAGTGTAGTAAAATGAGAATGGCGATGATGATGTTCTAAACAATGATAATAATAAATAAAAGCACGCTAATAAGTATGTATGGGATTAACTACGGTTTTAATGAATTACCAACAAGCTAATAACTCAGAATTTTGTTCAATAGTATTTGTATTTTGAAAGCACTTTTTTTACTTGGCAGTAATTACGCAGATCAGCACAACAGACTTTATGAAAGGACGCATTTTGCCAAATAGCTTGAAAAGAATAACTAGCAGGAAAGGAATTAATTGATGGTTATCTATTTATTATGCAGACAAGTTGGGCTGGCCCATGCGAAGATGGGCTTGGCCTATATTCATTTCACTTACTACTAGGACGTACTCCTTCATGAATATTCATAATAATTATTGGGCTATTCATAAGAATTATTTCACTAATCATAACAATTATAGTCACGGAATTCTCAATTCTGTATTTGTAGTTCACCCCCAATGTATTACAAGATTATGTAAGTCCATGAATTTGATTGAAATGGATAGCTAGATTTACCAAATTACTTCTGGTGAACATAAAAAAGAAATGAAAGAAGTAGATTTTACACCTCATCAAGACTACATTATTTACCTAAAAAGATTAACTAAAGAAATATTATATTAACATTAAGGTATATTGTGAAATATTCATATTTATAGTATATTATCTTGACCATGAAGATTTGTTTATGGCTCTTCATGGGCAATGTGCTCTTACATTACATAAGCAAGATAATGAATCATTTACACTTACAATAAAGCAATGGTGATGGTATTTTTGTAGTGATACAAAGAGGGAAAATAAAATAATTTCTTGTTTTTTCGTCTCTTTTCAGTATTTTCCACAGGCGTTCTATAACCGCATCTAAATATCTAACATGATGATATAGTAGCTGTGTGCCAAAAAAGTGCAATTGTATTTAGGATATTAATGTTTTGCATGACTGTAGAAATACAAGAGAACTAAAGAATTTAAACACATATTGACACCTTTTATTGGGACGTCAGAAAAGGAACCTTTGTTTAGTAACTAGGTGAAGTGAAGTCGTTAGAAGTGGATATACATAGTTCAAGTTGTATTTAATACGAGATAAGCCTTATCATAAGGTCTAGGAGATTGAAGTGGCACTTCTCCTCAACCATCACATACTCAAGATTTAAGCGTCATGATTGAAGTGGCTCAACTTTATACTTTGGATGAAGCAATTGAGGAAGACGCATTTTTGGTAGTTGACACAAGAGCAAAGAGTTAAATATTCATGTCTTAGTTTGATTTATTTTTGCAACTTCTTTTCAATATTGCACAACAATGAGAAAACAAGAAAACTGATCAATAGCTGAACAGATATTGATACATGTATTAAGACTTGTCAGAAAAGAGTCCTTTTTACTAAACTTAGGTGAAGAAAAGTAGTATAGATTAAAATGTACCAAATAACCTTAATTAACCACGAAACCTTAATGAACTGATAACAATGAATGTACTTTATACTTTAACATATATCTGATTAAAATATAATAAGTGTGTAGTGCAGTTTGTAGGACAGGTAAAAAATTGTAGCACAGATGCAACTGTTTTCTAACTATTCTAGAAGCCAGCATCAAGACTTTTTTGCCTAACCATGAAAAAGTAATCACAGGTAAACCCTAAAGATACACTGTAACTTGTGATTGAAATTTAAACTTTAATCACATAAGTAATTACCTTTTGACATGCCTAGGGAATGAATACCACGTGTTTAAGTATCTGAAGCCCTTTCATCAAGGAATGCAATGAACAGTTAATAGGGAATCAAACACCATGGGGAAACCTGCTTACACAATATATATATATATATATATATATATATATATATATATATATATATATATATATATATATATATATATATATATATATATATATATATATATATATATATTAGTATATATATATATACTCTAGAACACACATATGACGTGTGTCCCGCATATTTAAAAAAAAAAGTCAGTCCTTATGATATTCAACACTGAATAAATATCGATGTCATAATATTGCTGCTATAAACATTAGGAATTTCTTTAGGTTAAATCTACATGTACCCCCCCCCCCCCCTTACTGTGCCACTCTTGATAATCTTGGCAAACGACAGGGACTGCGGCTAATGTCAGATAAGAACATACAGTGTACCTGCTGGCTACTGGGCTACACTGAACGTTCCATTACAATTTATGGAAAATTTAAATTGCTTATACCTTTAAACCTTAAGGTGATGAGTACCATTGCCAGCGAGATAAAAAGCCCCATCCCAAAACACACCTCACAGCAGCATAATCATATAACAAGGTGTATCTACAGGTTCCTGAGTGTTATCAGGGAGAGAATATCATAGTCAGCCGTCTGTAGTCAACCCATATTCTAATTCATTTCAATATTTACAACTTTTCACTCAAATGACATATTCTCATTACTATGCCCAATAAGAAGTATTTTTAAAATCTTTTACTGCTAAAGATTTTTACAGGCCATAACATTGAAAATTTTAGTGAGGTTTCTCGTGTGTGGAAGCATAGGAACCCCTTTGATAGTAGTGGACATACCTCGCTGATCACTTCTGAGCACTGGGAACAAAAGACAGATACACCTCGACGATCTCTATGGCAAGCCAAAGTGGTTTTTAATGACCATTTTTAAATATTAATAAATATTTATAAATATTTAGAAATCATTTTTAAATATTTGAAATTCATTTTTAAATATTTGAAATTCATTTTTAAATATTTATAATTCAATTTCAAATATTCATAAATCAGTGATTTATAAATATTTGAAATTGAATTATAAATATTTGAAAATGAATTTCAAATATTTAAAAATGAATTTCAAATATTTATAATTCATTTATAAATATTTGAAATTCGGTCCTATTTATAAATATTTATAAATGAATTTCAAATATTTAAAAATGATTTTCAAATATTTATAATTCATTTTCAAATATTTGAAATTATCTCATTTATAAATATTTAAAAATGAATTTCAAATATTTAAAAATGATTTTCAAATATTTATAATTCATTTTCAAATATTTGAAATTATCTCATTTATAAATATTTAAAAATGAATTATAAATATTTAAAAATGAATTTCAAATATTTGAAATTCATTTATAAATATTTATAAATAAGATCGAATTTCAAATATTTATAAATGAATTATAAATATTTGAAATTTATTTATAAATATTTGAAATTCATTTTCAAATATTCATAATTCATTTTTAAATATTTAAAATTCATTTTTAAATATTTATAATTCATTTTTAAATATTTAAAAATCACTGATTTTTAAATATTTGAAAATGAATTATAATTATTAGAAAATGAATTATAAATATTTAAAAATGAATTTTAAATATTTGAAAATGAATTTCAAATATTTAGAAATGATCATCATTTTCAAATATTTATAATTCATTTTTAAATATTTAAAATTCATTTCTAAATATTTATAATTCATTTATAAATATTTAAAAATCACTGAATTTTAATTATTTGAAAATGAATTATAAATATTTGAAAATGAATTATAAATATTTGAAAATGAATTTTAAATATTTGAAAATGATTTTCAAATATTTAAAAATAATCATCATTTTCAAATATTATAATTCATTTTTAAATATTTGAAATTCATTTTCAAATATTTATAAATCATTTTTAAATATTTATAATTCAGCATGATTTATAAATATTTACAATTCTAAATTATTAATATTTATAAATGAATTTTAAATATTTAAAATTAATTTCAAATATTTTAAAATATTTTCAAATATTTAAAAATGAATTATTAATATTTATAAATGCCTATTTTAAACCACTTTGGCTTGCCATAGATCTCTAGACAATGGTTTGTGGTCAGGATGCTATAAATACGTGCTGGCTATGAGCACGTGAGGTTACCAAGTGTAGTTGGTGTGGAGATTTCTAACTAGAATTTTCAACGTTATGGCCTGTAAAAATCTTCAGCAGTAAAAAATCAAAAAAATACTTTTTATTGGGCTTAGTCAATGATATCCCTAAAGTAACTCTGAACCTGCAGTAACCATCACCTGCGTAATTAGTGAGAATATGTCATTTGAAAGAAAAGTTGTAAATTTTGAAATAAAACAATATGGATTGACTAATGACAGGTGGCGATGATATTCTCTACCTGATAACACTCAGGAACCGGGAGATACACCTAGTTATAGGATTATGCTGCGTTAAGGTGTGTTTTGGGACAGGGCTTTTAACTGGCTTGCAATGGTACCCATAACCTTAAAGGAAAGCATTTTGGTTTCTTCGATGCCCGGAGTGTCTGTATAGGTAATCCGTGACTGTATTAAGGATAACTTCTTTGTTCAAGCCAGATGAGGTAACCTTCCTCTCTGAGTTGACTAATAAAAGCCTACTACATGTACCCCCAAGCAATCATAGATGGCACCAGATGGCCTGTCCTCTCCCTGCCCTGTCCCATAATATCATGAAACTATGATGGCCCCTCCACCCTGACCAAGTGCTTACGATGTCTGGCTCCCTAGCGTGTGTTCGCTGGGTCCAATCTCTGCTCCATAAGCGGATTGGCCTGCTCGCTATATAAATGTGCGGCGTTGTGGAGTGCTGTCTATGGTTCTTCTGCAACTGAAAGACCCCTTGGAACTATTCGTGAAGAGAAGAGAATTTCATCCCTGTTCGGGGTTTCTATCTCGTCGTGATATGTCCTAAGCTGTTGAAAGCGACGTAGACACCCATTCCTTCCTTCCTTCCACCAAGTGAGAAAGTATGAATAAATCTGACAACCTAAAACACTTGCTGCATGGTTTAACAACGCATACAGAGTAATATCTAGAGCATCCTAAGTTCAAGGCTAGTGTCTAATGAAATTTGACTAACAATTTTGAATATTTTTGTTTCAGTGGAAATGGCACCCATTGGTCTTTCTCGCCTACCGCTTGGTGTCAGCACTTTTCGCAATAGGTACCACACTAGCCAACGCCATCCAAGGCACCATACCGCGAGCTGATGGTGTTCCACATACTACGTGGGTTTACCTGACCACATGGACGTACATTCTGCTGACCGTTCATCTGACCGTAGCTTTAGCAATAGCCCTTCATAGGTACATCGTGTACGGTCGAGGCGCAGGCGAGACGGTTGGAATGGTGCATGCTAATAACCAAACACGTGGAGAACAGTTTGTAAACGAGGCTTTCGATGACGGCGAAGTAGGTCAAAGGTCAAAGGAGGGAAACGATTCACAGGGCCCAACTACCGCGGTTCAGGAACCCAGTATGCCGGAGGAAACCACCGACTTCACCAGGTGGTATATGAAGCTCTCATGGCTGCTCTTTAACGCCACGATCTCATTTTCTGTGGTTGTGACTGTTGTTTACTTCGGGGCACTCTACCCCGCCCTGGCAGCGAAGGGCTACACTCCGGGGGTCATGGACATAAATCTGCATGCAATCAACTCCTTGATGGTGATTCTTGAGCTTCTACTGAGTGCCTTCCCGGTGAGACTACTCCATGTAGTCTATCCCTTCATATATGGAGTCACCTATGTAGTGTTCTCCGTGTTTTTCTGGATGGGCGACCCGAAGAACAACGTGGTGTACCCAATATTGGACTGGAACGAGCCAGCTACTGCGGGGGTTGTTGTGGTTGTGTTGGGGCTCGTAGTTTTACCACTATTCCACTCGATGGCATTCGGAATATACCGATTGCGACTCCTTGTGTATAGAAAGGTATATAATCATGAATATTGTTAGATCAGAGAAAGAAAAGGAAAAGCATCGGTTAGTTACACCGACTACATATGAACGTGGGAGAAACGCATTTTATGCTCATGTCAGCAAAAAAGTGCGGTCAGAATTGCCAGTCATGATAAAGTGGAATAAGTACCTAATACTTTTCTGCGTATTTTCAAAATACGGGTTTAGATACGGCAGCTGGTGTTGTATATGTATATGTGTGTGTGATTAGTTTAAATGTATGATTTATTGATGACAAAACATGTACGTGTTTTCCACCTTCGTGAAATGTCCCTATGTACACATATTGTAGTTGTCGTTAGTATGAATAGCTGAAAAGTTCAACATTAACATGCGGCATAAATGTACTGAATAAAGAAAATATGTGACAACCAAAAGAAAAATCAACAAGTAAATATCGCTATACTCATGATGAGACAATATTCCGAAACGTGCAAACGATCGAGATCACTCGTATCATGAACATATTAAAGTAAATGTACAACCATGTTATTTATATGAAGATTTGAAATGTCATACTTGTACGACTGCCTCGTAGATTTGTCAATATGTGCATGTGGTTTCAAATGCCCCACAGACATTTAATTCCTGCAACAGTCGACCGGACGTCTGACAGTGCCTGGTTGTACAAACACCCATGGATAACATGTCAAAAATAAGCCAAGCACATCAATGACCTACGTAGCTTTGGTTGCGAGGTCATTCATGTATCCATGCCCAGGAAACTAAGTGGCAATCATGCGTGCGGTCGTCTTTTATGGGCGGGGGCACCACGCACTTGGTGCAGGAATTAAATGTCGGCACTGTATTTAATTTGTGATAATAAATTATTAGACATCTTGATATCATAATGTACAACATGTACGTTTCTGTATGGATAATAAAAAAACTGATTGGTAAATTAAGAACAGTATGATGTGATATATAAAGCAGCTTTGTTATTTTGTCTGGTGCTCATATGAAAATAAATGAAATTTTATCAATCACAAGGTACAATGCGATCAGAGTTACAATGCATTTTGTCACAACAGTTGCTCCTTCACTGGCACCTTTGCTGAAATCTAACAATTTCTCCAGTTATATTCATTTTCTCTTAAAATAATTCATCTCACCTTGTACATGTGAACTTCACATCTTTAAGACATCTTTACATCCAATCTTTCTTTTCTGTTAAGGACATTTCTTATTATTAGTTTTGTTGAGATAATTACACAAGCTATTAAATGATCATTGCTATTTCAACCAAATATTCTACTAAAACTTTCTCGACCATTGTTCCATTTGTTGGCATATCATTCCCGCATGAAGACAAGGTATAATATTTATTTCATTTTTTCTATCTCAGAATTGCAATACTCAACATTTGTAGAATGCTTTCCCTCCATAAACCATCCTGTGGTGTTTTGTGATAAGTAAGAAAGTATTTTAGCCTACTATTGTATGTGTAATATTCGTGAGAGGATTATTTTCCATTCTCTTTTTATGGGGTGAAGTAGAGCTTTTTCCACCTTGTTCTAAATGTTCCTCCTAATTTGATGTTTTCTGAAGTTCTTCGGACAGACGTTGGACGACAAGGTACATTTTTCAAAGAGGTTGATGTTTGGTATGGTAGGTTTTAGTCTACTTCTGTAGATAGTCTTCTTTGCTCTTAGGATGATTGTTTTAAAAAGTCATTTTTCTTGTCCTGTTGCTCTAATCCAAATGTATATATATATATATATATATATATATATATATATATATATATATATATATATATATATATATAATATATATATATATATATATAATATATATATATATATATATATATATATATATATATATATATATTTATATATTTATATATATATATATATATATATATATATATATATATAAATATATATGTGTGTGTGTGTGTGTTTGTATATATGTATATAAACATATCTATATATATATATTTATATATATATATATATATATATAATATATATATATATATATATATATATATATATATATACATATAAATATATATATATATATATATATATATATATATAATATATATATATATATATATATATATATACATATATATATATACATATGTGTCTATATATATATATTTATATATATATATGCATCTATACCATATATATATATATATAATATATATAGTATATATATATATATATATATATATATATATATATATATATGTATATATATATATATATATATATATATATATATATATATATATATATATATATATATATATATATATATACAGTCAAACTTGACTCAACGACCACTTCTCTTAAACGACCACTTGCCTTGAACGACCGTCTCAAATCCCCCCAAAGGCTATTCCCTGTATATTTTACCTTGCTTAAGCGACCACTTGCTTGACGTGACCAACGACCATAAAATCTTATCCCTAAGAGTAAATGGTCCTTCATTCAACGGCCACTTGAATGCCTAGACGCCTTGTATACTGGAAAGGGCACAATAAAATAATGAAATAATCAGTAAAAATTTGAAAGTATATCATTTCTGGGGGTCGTCAATTAATCGTATAGTTCAACTTTTATTTTTCTGAATTGTTTATTCTTGAAATATTAATGAAGAAATTTCAAGAAACCCAGCTAAACATACAACCTCAATAATGCCAGTCATTGTTGGAAATTCTTTGTTTTTCATAACCTCGCTCAGACCCTCAACCCCTTCTTAAGAGACCACCTCTTTGAAAGACCACTTTTGACATTTCCCTTGAGCGGTCGCTTAATAGAGGTTTGACTATATATATATATATATATATATATATATATATATATATATATATATATATATATTTATATATATATATATATATATATATATATATATATATATATATATATATATATATATATATATATATATATCATATATAAATATATATATATATATATACGGAACTAGCAGGGCTATGATTATAACGTTACACGTGAGTGCTCATAATTAGGTTTGGTTTCGCGAATCAATTTAAATAAACTAACCAATGATATATACTATATGTATGAATGTAGAATTGAAAAGTATGCACTGATTAGTAATGCATGTATGTAACTTTATTGAATTTACCTTATTGGTACAAAATAGATTGCATATAGTATGAAAAGTGTATACAAAGGAATATACAAAATAACGTAATTACATTAAGAGATGTGATGCATGGTTACGTCCCTATTCCTGCATCTACTAATCTAGACTCTACTATACTATACAAAGCAAAGGGAACATCTTATGACTATACAAGTGGTTTTAGAAATACAAAAGAATGAAAGAGATACATAACTGAATAGAATGCTATAGATATATACTCAAAAAACGAAAAGATAATCTTAAAAGGCAAACTCTCACAATAACATATTTATCACTTATACGAGATATCAAGATGATATTAAACTTTTAAATTCTGCAAGACACCCTTCCTCTTCTGTGATTGGTTCATATATATCTTAAAATATACTTTTCGAAAACATTCCTCGTAGCCCAGGCTTGTACAAGACAGACCATTAATATCATTGCCTAACATAAAAGTTGCAGATCCAAGCAATGTTCTGTCACCTTTTCCCCTTAACATTTCTGAATTTCCATTAGGTCCTATAACTTTTTTCTCTATTTCTTTATTTTCCACTTGAAGGGTGGTAATTGCAATCCTAAGTTTATTGATTGTACGTCTTCCAAACACAATAATACAATGTACAAAACCTTTTCTTTTCTTACGCTGACATTTAAAAATATCCTGTGGTCAACATTACAAAACAAAACAAAAAATACCCCAAAACAGAAAAGTAAAATCGGAGAGCAAACAAAATGAGGTACAACGAATGGATATGGATTGCTTTTTTAAAAGCGCGTTAGACGGCCGCTTTAAGCAAAACGACATACATGTAAGCAGAGGAATTATGATTAAATTGTGCAACCGAGAATCAAGAGTTGTGGATTACAGACTACTCGTCTCAATTACTGCGTCCTTCAGTTTGTGGTACTTACTTTATTATGTTGGATTTGGGTGTGCAATTCAACTTTGTATGTAACAAAGGCTGACGAAGTTCCACTATAAATCCTCATGTTTCTTGTACGACAAAAAGGGTTCAAACTCTCTGGATTGTTAGATTACTACTGTCACATATGTAAGGATGGCGAACAATATTACTATTGAATACCTACTATAAGTAGTGTTGGCCTGTCCATCCGTCTCAAAGATGTCAGAAAACTTGGGCACGTTGCAGGCATATACAGCAAGCAGTTAAAAAACAAAATGAATTCTAGCACCATCTAAATTGTACGAAGTAAAGTGCAAACACAAAACATTTGTGTGTATGCCTGAGAGAAATTGCCATAGTTTGGGATATACTGCTGAAACACATAACCTGCTAAGGGTGTTAGATTACAATATATGTACACAAAATTCTTATCTGATTTACAATTCTTAAATAATTGCCAAGTTTGAGGTGCTAATTCTTACAACCGTCATGCGTAAAAGTTAAAAATCAAAACCCCCCGATTGCTTGGTTCTGGACTTTTTAAACGCAAATGGTAGCTATAAGCTATTAAGGAATTCAAAGGTTCGCTTCAACATCAACTGCAATATTTGCCACCTTCAGTTTTTTGTCATTTTGTGATTCACACCCAGCCAGGGTTTGAAAGAAGAGTAATTATACGCTTGAGAAACATGGTATAGATGTGACCATTGGTCCCACTAGACAAGGGTCAGAACTAATGGCCGAGTGGTCACTGTCTCCCATCTCTGCCATAGTTTGTATGCCGTGACTTGGGGATAGGCGGTGGTTTTCGCGGAAACTCGGTTTCCTCCACCACTCACAGCATGGTAGTCATGTTTTAGCCAATGAATGGCAGAAAAGTAACGATAACCGAAATTTCAAATCCAAATCTCACTAGACATCGGAGTCCCGCCTGGCCGCGCACTTAGGCTGAGACGAGGCCCCTCCACACTGTGCTACCTGCCTCACCTGTAGCACCTTCACCCAATCTCACATCATGCAGGCTACGACTAGCCAGCAACGCACCAGAACGAGGCTTACCGCCATTTGCTCCTTCATTTAGACTTCCTCTCGACAAGGTGGTGTTGTCCTTTTGCCTACCACTACCTTCTGAATTACTGGAGAAATTGACAACTAGATTAATGTCATTCATACTGCGGAACTTACGGTTCAATGCTTTTTTCTTGTTAGGATTTACAACTTTTTGAACGTTTTCTGTATTTCTTGCTGAACTGGCGCGAGAATGGTCATTATTTGTAGTGTGCGTTGGTATGAAAGCAAGGCTCTTCCAACTTTGTAATGCTCCTTTCTGACTTTCGTTAATTCCTTGCTGTCCATCGGAACCGCTCGGCAGTTCACACATGCTGGTAAAGCGGCGCGCCGAAAGTTCCTCACGTGACCGTGCGCGTGCGTCACCAACTCCCGTGCTTTGAATCTCGCGAGATTTGGTGTCGTCTCGTTACAGAGACTTGTTCGTGAAGCGTGCTGAGAGCTTGTTTCGCCGACTGGGTCCTCTGACATGATTGGGTTGGTTCTCAGAAGTATTTTCAATCAATGGTTCCCGACTCTCCTCGCTGTGGTCACGTGGTGACTGCTGGCGCCATCTGTAGGCACAGCATCTGCATCCGATGAGCGTTGATTTTGCTCAGACTGCGGTGCGACAGAGTACGGTGGTGGGGATTCTGTTCTACCGATGTAGTCTGATCCTGACATATGACTGAAAAGTAGATATTGACAATTAAAAATAAATGGCCATTTGTAGAAAATATACGACACTAGAACGAATTTAAAGTGATCAAAACGTATTATGCCATTCTAGGCTAAAAAAAAGTGACTTTTTTCAGACT
>OZ012688.1:39808929-39811429 GCA_963942565.1 Maea johnstoni | reverse complement strand
TCCCCACGCGTGGCGAAATGTGACAAGGCCTGAGCAGAATGCCAGCTTCAACAATGGAATTATGTTAGTGTTGAGAACAACGATAAAGAAAATAACGAGTGTCTTAATTTAGAGAAAAAAATAAAATCTCAACCCAGTTGAGATCATACGTGGTTCGGTATGATAGAACAAATAGGACATCCCAGCATGGTTAGTACGGTAAACCTGCTGCTTTGATATTGCACTGCCCAGGTGAGTTTGTAAGTTTCAACTTGTCATGGACTTTAGGTGCCCGGGGGTGAGGGGGGTTGTTCGGTATAATAAAACAAATATGACATCCCTGTGGGGTTGCCAACATGATAGTCTACCCCTCGGGAGCATTGTCACCCTCGGGATACGCCCTCGGGTGACAATGCTCACTCAGGGTAGACAATCATGTTGGCAAACCCACAGGGATGTCATATTTGTATAATATTGATATTATTAATATTTGTTTGTATTTTTGTTTCAATTTCATTTTTATGTTCTACTGTGTATAAGTAGGACTTTTGTAAAAAAAACATTACAGCAAATAAGCATACTACTACTTCTACTACAACTACTACTACTACTACTACTACTACTACTACTACTACTACTACTTGAAAAGGTGATTTAATCACTTAGTGTCTATGTTAAGATAGAAGAGTAATGGATGTTAGACCACGAATGTCAATTATGTTCATTTCGTCTAAGGTAAGACGAACTTGAAATCGTATGCGGCATTTTGCTCCATCTATTTGTAATTGCTTAACATCGGGATATCATCTTTGCCATCAGATGGCGTGTTGTTGTAGTTTCCGCAGTGGCCTCGTGGTGGCGCTGGCAACATGGTGCAGTCTCTTCGTGGACGGGGACAGCTACTTCGGCTCTGAGAGGTAAATGCCTGTGTGTAGCATGACTTAACTTAGTGGTGCATTATAATAAAAGCATTGGGATTGTGATCGATACCAATAATATTTTGTAAATAATATTTTAGATTAACCACAAATTAATGCAATATGGTATTTATTAACGCTCATATGCAGAAAGTCTGCACCTATCCCGATATCAGTATTCGATCATGTTTATTTAGGAGTTTTATCTCAATCATAATAATAATAATAATAATAATGATAATAATAATAGTAATACTACTACTACTACTAATAATAATAATAATAATAATAATAGTGATATAGATAATAATGATGATAATAATAATAATAATAATAATAATAATAATAGTGATAATGATGATAATTGATATATGATATAGCGCACTTTCCATCCTCTGTAATGTTCAAAAGCGCTTTTGCTCAATGCGATGACAACCATTAATACGTCTTTGTTAAGCTTTAAACGGTTTCGCCTTTTAGGAGGTCATCTAAGGAGGAGGCAAACATGGTGGATGTGTAGTTATTTCTTTGTCTTAAAATGTTCGACAGAACGAATTTATCTCTATTTCGAAAATGTAATACTTTATTCTCATTTACACATTTCCATTTATTTCCGTTTCGATAAATGAACAGTTTAAGTACACATTTTTGTTTTACGCATGCGCAGCCGTTTGGGTGCATTTGATTGGCTCCTGGCTGGAGAGTCTCAGAATTGGACCATAAGTCGACGAGCCCTTCGTTCTTACACGGGGCTGTCGCTGCGTGGTCTTGTGTGGACTGTGCCACAAGGATACGTGCTCTGTTCAACTGGCTCTGCCTGTGGGTACGTACTGACAAAGATTAACCTTTTCAATGCCACACGCAAACAATGTAATTGGCGGAAGTGCCATTTTGGCGCCACCTATACGGCCAGGATAATTGGTGACCCCCCTTTTTATTTTGGATATTCAAAGGGGACCTGGCAATGAAAGCCTATGGAAGGTTTATTGTAATTCAAATTGTAGCATATTTTTTAATGGACTTTCAATTTTAGACGTGAAATTTGCAAATTTAGTGCCACTTTTGCGCCATCTATATGGACGGCTTGACTGGTGACCCCCTTTTATTTTGGATTTGCAAAGGGGATCTGACAATGATAGTTTATGTAAAGTTTAATTGATTTCTAGCTGTGGGGTATCTTTAGAATGGACTGTAGGATTTATTTGATACTGTCACCTTGTCAAACACCATACTATGCCGTTAAGCAGTGGTTTGGGGGTAGTGATATATACTAGTAGATGCAGTACTGGTCTTAGTTGTAAACAATATATCTACGATACATTGTATCGATCGGTACCGAGGCATTTCTAGACATAGAGCTTCCAGATGATTACATTTTATAAAGATTACCATCTTCACTTTTTTGTTATGCACTCATCGTTCCAAAGCTTCTCGAGATGCATGTTCACATTTTTACGCAGATATAAATTGCTGATTTGTGTCTGGAGTAATATAGCTGATAAGTGTCGCTGTAACTTGTTTCATTCGCAGATACTCGGAAAGTGGGAGCTTAATGGCCTTTGTATATTATTTGGGATGGAAGACCCCGCCGACGAGATTTTGCG
>OZ012688.1:39748929-39803929 GCA_963942565.1 Maea johnstoni | reverse complement strand
GTCATATGGAGACAATAGGCTTAGATCAGTTCCTCCATTGTCATATGGAGACAATAGGCTTTGGCCAGTTCCTCCATTGTCATATGGAAACCACAGCCTTAAATGTGTTCCTTCATTCTCAAATGGATGCCATGGACCGAAATAAGTTCCTTCGTTGTGATATAGAAACCATAGGCTTAGGTCAGTGCCTTCATTGTCATATCGAGACCATAGGCTTATATCAGTTCCTCTGTTATTAGATGGAAGCCATTGGCTTAGATTAGTTCCCCCATTGTCAGATGGTAACCATAGGCTTAGCTCAGTTCCTCAGTTATCATATATAGGCCTTGATCAATTTCCCTGTTGCCAGCTGCAAATCCATAGACGAAGACCAATTTCCCTGTTGTCACATGTACATCACTAGTCTCAGAACATTTACCTTGTTCGCACATGCATAAGCTTGGACCAAATCCTCTGTTGCCACATGCAAAGTCATAGACCTTAGACCAAATCCTGTTGCCGCTTGTACATCCATAGGCTTAGATTAATTACCCCATTGTCATATGCAAATCCAAATTATCTGTTGTCATAGATAAATACATAGGCTTACATTGATTAATTTTATCATATGCAAATCTTTTTTCAATTATAGCACAAGAAACACATATTTGAATTCAAATTTTCAATATCACCCGATACTTTAAGAAATTGGGCGTTTTCCAAAGTCTTCGGTTAACACCTCCAATTCCTCTTGGCAATTCATTGGCATAGAGCAAGTCATCTACAATGACGACATTTAGTTACGGCACCAGTCGGCTGGACACCTGTCTGTTACTGTTTGTACAAACGTCAATGGAAAACATGTCGAAAAAACAACAAGCTAGGCATATTTATGACCCACGTAGCTGTGTATCAAAGCTACGTTTTTCAGTGGCCTGCGGTTGCATCCATGTCTAGAAAAAATGGGCGGCAATCGGTCGTGCGGTCGTGTATTTTACCCAATCGGCCCGCGCATTTAATGCAGGAATTAAAAACCTGTACTGTTTTGACACCTGGCAAGCTATAGGTAAAGATCATTTCTTCCTTTGTCTACAGGGAATCAGAAGGCTTAGATCCATTCCTCCAATATTGCCCTGTTTGTTGTTCCTGTTGTTCGGTCATGTATGACCACGTTTGTCAGCGTTTCAGGCTCGCCGCTGAGATTAGACGGTAAAGCGGCAGGATCTTCGAGCATGTCAAAGGCGGGTAGTTTTCCCTGGAAGCCGTGTTTGCCCACGAGGAAAAATGTGGACATGTTACCCTTTCCCTTGATGGGGATGTTCCCACGTGGATGGGTGATAAAACCGCTGAACTGAGAGAGCGCGGCGTGGGCTGTGTCGCTCATGTGGATCCTGTAGGCTGAAACACAAAGCAATGAGAGGTTAGTATGTATTTATATTTATTGACTGCAATTTCCATCACAAAATATGACATAAGAATAAAGAGCGGGAAAAAGCTCTAACAAAAACGAACATTGAATATACAAGAGCCCACAAAATACATTGATGAAATAACATCATTACATGATTGAAGATGGGCTCGAAAAATGATTAACATATATACAGATAAGGTCAGTGTCCAATGTTTAAGCTAAGAATCAATAACCAAGAGTCGACAAAAGGGATAATGGTTTGCTTCCAACTGCTCACTAAAGTCCCAGACACACAGAGGATACCACTATCCATGATAACTTTCCGGTTGCAAGTCGCAGATCACCTTATGTCCAGTCACATATTGCTGCATATCAATCTGCTACGATTGGGTTCAATTGGTATGGATTGTAGGTGATCATATGTGGTTTTGCATATGTTCAAAACCCGACTGCGATCACCAGACTAGATATTTAGTACGGAAAGTTTCATGCATGAAACTGACATTTACATGCATGAAAATGAACATTTTGCCCCAGAAAATATTATCTAAGGTTTGTACTTACGTTCACCCGTTGATTCCATTCTGGACGCTGTGTTGACTGTATCCCCGAACAGACAGTACCTGGGCATAGTCAAACCCACCACACCCGACACTACAGAGCCACAATGAATACCTGGAAATAGGAACGTGAATTGATGACCATACACACAAACGAACTTGGACAAATTTGTTCTTATTGTACTAATGCTGTAATTTCGAGTGATTTGTACTGGAATGGAATCTCTCCGGCCAAATTAACAGCACTTTAACCCGTCCGATGCTCAGGCTTATCGCTTTAGAAGTATAAGGATGCAAAGAATCTTGAAAACCATCTAAATCTTGTCATGTTGGTATTCATTAGATAGCTCTCACCGAGTACTCTCAGATGAGTACCCACATGCCAGGGTTTCAGTCATTTTTCAGCTTTTATTGCATCATTTTGTATTGTAAAAAAAGCAACCAGCAGCATAAGGGTTAAATCATATGTCCAGTCCAGGACTTCTCTGCATTTTTGTCCTGATTTGAAGTTTGTTAAGTCAACTAATGTCTGCATCAACCCTTTTACATCATACAATGCATCATAATGCAGTAGTGTTTCTTTTGCATTTGAATAATAGAATGTGACGGATATTAATGCATCATTCACCATGTAGTTTACGAACAACGAAGGCTGCTGCAGGCTTACCTATCCTTATCTGGAGTTTCTGGTGCGGCTTGTGGTATATCTTAAAGTCAAGTACTGCGCTGAGTATAGCCAATGCACAGCTAGATATCTCTGCTATATGGCGTGTACCGTTACGTTTAGGCAGACCACTCACTATCATGTACGCGTCACCAATTGTTTCTACCTGATGAAGAAAATATTCACATTTGACATTTTCTGTTCGCAAAGTCTGTTTGCAGACGTTTCCATAAACTGAGAATATAGCATTTTTTCCACACTTCTATCAAATTACTTTTTCAAATTACGAGAGAAGTTCTAGGAAGTCATATTATTTCACACCTCTATATTGACTCTTGTCAATCTAAATTTCTCTACTAGCTGAATCTCTCTTAGTATTTTTCTGCAAAACTGCTGCATGTTTTAATTTTTCCTTTTCAAAATGTTTATATGGAATAAAGATTAACAAACGTTTTTACGTTGATTGAAAACAAAATGTTAAAATTATTGATGAACTGAAAAGATCAAACACTTTAACACGAAACATTTGATATTTTGTTCTATGACTGCAAGGCATGTCTAAATAGCACACACATTTTTTGTTAACTTTTGCCCGTTGGATATTTGGCCGTTATTTGGCAACAGCTTCTGCTTTGATGAATTTGCAAGATATTAAATGATAAATTTAGCTCATCTATACTCAAGTGTGTAATCGGACTTTTATTTCGATAAATACAAGTATTTTGTATGTCATCTATAAGTATCACATGCTTTTGTACCAGAAATGATACAGTCAATAAACATATATATATATATATATATATGTCATATATACTTGCTTTCAGAGCAAATACAAATATAGAATAATCCACTCAAAACAAATGAACTTGGTATAGTTACAGATGTGGGAGTTAAGAAAGGCAGTTTTGTTCGTAATAATTCTCCATATATATCCCATCTTTTACCATTTTTTTCCATTTATGATTCACTCTTCACTATCCTATTCATCGGATTTCATTTATTTGTACATCAACCTTAGAATTTCATTTAGGCTAATGTTACTGTTATCTCGTCTATGTTTGTAAATGACAATTGTGGTATTCAATAAAGCTGTAACGACTTAATTAAAACCTTAATAACTGCTCACCAGAGCAGTATGTGTATTTAATGTACAATTAGACTGATGGCCGAAGGCCTAAAGGGGATTTAATGACCGGTCACACGGTAAAATTCTGACTGCACAATTTTAAGCAAGCCATGATAAATTCATTTGGTGACTAGGTTTAGGGTTAGGGTCTATCAAAAACGATCTCCTTGATGGAATCAATCAACCAGCTGATCGCACCGAAAACTATGTTATTGCTTGCACGATTGAATCAATATGAGCGTTAAAGTGGACATCTCGTGAAATTAATTACCTGCTTTTATATTATACTAATCAGCCTTGCTACCTGTACCTTCTCTAGCATAGATACGGTGACGTTTACACTCACCTTGTATACGTCATGCCTGGTTAGGATGTCATCAAATAGCGTGTAGAGGTGATTCAGCATGTTAACAATCTAGTAGTAAAGAACGTATCAATAGATATTAGTATAATGATATGAAGTGTTTTTTTTCTGACATCTACTAGATGTATTAAAGTATAAAGCATGTTTTATCATATTCATGAAAACATGGAAACAGTTAAAAGAAATGTCAAATTGCTCTTCAATTACGAAAGGTTAAAATATAAATTAAGAGGAAAAGAAGGCCTTTTTGAAAAAATGTGGGGCTTATCAATAGAACAAAGAAGAAGAACTGGAAAACAATTCTAGTAATTAAATAGCAATCAACACTATAAAATACTTCTCAACGATATGGATTTATTGACAAACAAATGTCTATACCATACTGCATTTACAAAGATATAGTTGTCTCTCTCAACACCTGATCGTAATCTTTGTTCTGTCACATACTCTTTGCCATGAACAACTGTGCAAATATATGTATGTTTTAGATAATTGTACAGCATAGCCGTGATGCTCATATTATATTCTTTATTTTTCTTACTCAGGTCACATCCATTTGGTATACAGTCATATCTAACGGCATTTGTGCAGACTGTCTGAATGTGCTTGGCTGTTTATCACCTGTTCTGCTGTGATTCTCTATGCTAACTGGTCAACTGGTGTCAGACATGCAGCCGTTCACAAAATGTTGATTTATTATCCTTACTTTGAATTCGATATCTATCTAACTATATATATACATATATATATATATATATATATATATATATATATATATATATATATATATATATATATATATATATATATATATATATATATATATATATATATATGTATATATATATATGTATGTATGTATGTATCTATATATGTACATATATATATATATATATATATATATATATATATATATATATATATATATATATATATATATATATATATATATATGTGTGTGTGTGTATATACATAAATGTATATATATATAGATATATATATATATATATATGTATATATATATATATATATATATATATATATATATATATATATATACATGTATACATACATATATATATATATATATATATATATATATATATATATATATATATATATATATATATATATATATATATATATATATATATATACACATATACATATATACACACACACACATATATATATATATATATATATATATATATATATATATATATATATATATATATATATATATATATATATATATATATATATATATATGTACTACTATATGGTAATATTCAAAAACAAAGAGAGAAGGTTAGTACCTGCATGGGCGTGCTCGATGCGGATAACTTTGTAAAACCAACGATGTCTGAGAAATATATGGTTACATCTTTGAATGACTCTGCCTCAATAGACAGACCTCGCTTAAGGTCTTCTGCTACTGATCTGAAAAATAAAACACAATTTAAAACCCACTCTCAAAATGAAGAAACATTAACCAAAAATCCAGAAACAATATCACGTACCACATTTTGTAATGGTGTGATGCAGAAGACGTTACAGATGAGCCTCGCCTGGGAATAATGTGATTTATTAGGATTGTTATGCGTATACTGAAAGATATCCTCGTTGCAGGCTGCCTTTCTGGCCGAGCCATCTAATGCATTGCGTGCCTTAATTAGGGCCGTTCCATTTAAAATTGTTGTGAAGGGGGGGGGGGGGGGAGGAACGGAAGATAACTAAAAATTCGACATCCCCCCCTCCTGCCAGAGATCATATACAATCTAATGGGATAAAATAATTCAGAATTCGGCACCTCCCCCCCCCCCCCATTCAAAAAACCTTCCATTCCTCCTCTCCCCCCCCCCCCCCCCCCCCCCACCACTTTTAAATGGGTCAGCCCTAACCCTTTCTTCACTTCGACACAATGTCTAGGGGTCCAGGGCTTGGATACTACTTAAAGCATTAGAGTACATTGAAAGTGACTTTAAGTTAGTTTGTGTTTTTCCCTAGGTATTCCAGTTTCTCCACCAATAACTACTGCCTTGCATTACGGACTTTCCCGGTCAAAGTAACGATGGACCCACCGCTAGGATCGCGCTATAGTAAGCGAGGCCACTCCTACTAAAACCTTGTTAGCCAATGCGGGACAACTAAATACGCGCGTGAATTACCTCACCAATCACTAAGGCGGATAGACACAATCTGCTAGGTTTGAAATCCATCTGTGTAAGACCAATTAATATTTCAAATTCTGGACTATGTTAACATAGATGGGCACAAATAATACTATATGCATTACTTTTGGCCCCTCCGCGACAGATATCATGACAAATAAATATTTCTTAACGAATCTAAATATTCCTCTAAGGCTGAATAATGAATAATCATGATTCATTTTGGAATATTCCTTAGTTATATGTAATTATTATTATTTGTAATTCATGGTTGGGTATATTTTCAAAGTGCATGTGAACCGGCTAATTCAATTGTGAATGCTGTATGCCGGTAGTTGTCGACAAACTGGTGAACTGTCGGAAATGTGAGCTAACAATCGCACAAACACGATGAAACAATCGTCTTTGGTAATCTAACAAAACACTAAAACAACAAATTTTCAAGTGAAAAATGGAAGCGGGCCGACTTTCAGTAATCACCTTAATTTCTATTGAATCATATAGCCAAAGATGTCTACTTTCACGTTCCGGGTGAAATCGCTTGGTGCCACCTTTATAAATTCGTCAAAAATGGGTTGAAATCCGTGTTTCAAGGCATTTTCCTATCCTTTAAATGACTTAAAGAAGGGAAGTCTTACCACAAACAGTTCTATTAAAAGTGAAAAAGGAAGTGAATGAATCGTTTTTTATTTAACTTTTTTTTAATTTAAAAACATCCATAAGTATTCAAAGATACAATATCAAGGTCAAACGGTCTATTTTCATAAGCCGAATCCTCAGAAATACGTTTCCAGTAAAATTCTACTACCATTTTAGTTTAATAAATTGGACGGCAGCTACCGCGTCTGCTACGTCATCTGAGCATGCGCACTGCGCATGGTACGAAATGTTGATAATGGTCACAGTTCGGCCTATGGTGGTTAGAGAGGGTGCGCTTCACTAAATTGTAAAGTCATGTTGTCACAAGTGAAAGAAAAACAAACTGAGGTGTAAATCATTTTCTCCTCTTCAGAATTGCAACAGATTGCTTGTACAGTAACAGCATTTAATTTATGCCCTAAATATGCGGACAGTCCAGGCATTTTACACAACCGCATGCCCGATTGCCATGCGGATATTTGGGCACAAACAGATAACATGCCCAAGATGTCATGACTAAATCGATTTAATATTGCATTCATAAACAGCTAATTAGCCGCCATGGATATGAGTGCCTCATTATCTTGCTGGGCATGCCAGTGCAACTTCTACCAGTTGCTGGCAGGCGACCAGTCGACTGGCACAGGAATAAACTATTTGTACTGTACATTATGCTTTCCTTCTTGTCCTTGACAGAACATGCTGTATGCATGTTGTGATAGTATCTCATCTTACCTTGGAAGCATCCTATAGAGTAAGTCCTCAGATTTCTCTTTCTCCTCCTCCAGCTGTGTCGTTCTCTCGGCCACGATCTCCTCCAAGTTATTCGCATATTTCTCCAGCATGGAAACCATGTGATCTATAACATACACGTTCTGGAAGCTTAATAAGATTTATTAAGTAAAACGTGTATGTAATGCATACATGGAACATCCTGACTTACAGTCATATTATCGGTTTAAATCGTACACAAGACACAAGAGTGACTAGAATAGCCGACATTCACTGTCATGCATAATTGTTTTTGACGAATATTCTTCCTTTTCTCGGTAAAGTGTGGTCTCGTCATATTTCTCTTAAACCAGCCAATGGCAGGCTACTCTTTACCCGTAGAGGCTTAAAAGAGTTATACATGTCAAATACGTTGATGCATTCAAAATTGGTGAAGATGGTATTAAATCATTTTCAAATTAAGAGTTATACATGTCAAACACGTTGATGCATTCAAAATTGGTGAAGATGGTATTAAATCATTTTCAAATTAATTTTGATAGATAAAGATACATCTCAATTTTTCTTCATTGAAAATGTTGTAAACAGTTTTGAGACATTTTATTTTAAAATGCCTTATATGTTATGCTGATCAGAAATGATAAAAGTGTGGTGCACATGCTCATCTGTCATACAGTGGGTTACTTCTAACACACATGTCAACATGAGGTATTGCCACAAAAATTCCATAATTTAGATGGTGATTTCATTGACTAAGAAGAAAATCTATTAATAAATACATAAAGGTAAGGTGACCAATATTGCAGAAATAAAAATATGAACTATCAGTGCAGTTACAATAGGAACACTATTATGCCGAAATTGAGGGAAATTTCCAATATTTGAACAAAAATGGTCAGATCTAATTCACATTTTAGGGTAGTATTGGAAATCTTAGCTGATGCTGACAAAATGTAGGGTATGAAATTTAAGATTTTTGTCTCATAATCCATAATCTTCCAATTGCGTACAGAAAGATGCATTTGCTGTGTTATATTACCAGCAGTATGTGTTTGTCTTTGTGTGTCTGTGTTGTTAAGAAATTAAAAAAAACAACATGCGTTTTGCAGAAATGAAAAGAAATCTTGATGCTTACCATGACACATTGCGAGAAAAATTAAGAGGCCCCCTTAGTACTGCACGGACATAACTGTTACATGGCCAAAATGGCTAGAGGCCATTTATTCTAGGTCTTTGCCGGTCATTCCAGTTTACGTCACACCTTGCAATAGGCTAGTCATCACTTAGCCACAATATGGTAGAAAAAGTGACGACAAACCAAAAATTCAAAATTCAAAATTCCAGGCCCGTTGTTAGCTAAACCATACGTTACCTATACGGATTGTTCTTGTTAATTATCTTGACAACCTGTCCAGTCAACGGTCGCGAATCAGGAGACTCGCTCCAGCATGTCTTAATGAGATCGAAGAGTCCAGGGAATTCATTGATGACGTCATCAGGAATATGCGGGCGGAAGAAGATGACACCATTTGGCTTTATCAGGCGATGGATAATACCTGTGAAATATCAGTTATATCCAGATAGGGCCCCGTTGAAAGAGGTACTGGGAGGACAGTACAATTACAGAGAAGGGGGAAGACAAGTGTTGCGGCAAGGCGCTAAAGGCCGCTGGAGGAGTTGAAGTTGTCAATGTAGTAAGGATCCGTGCGCCCAAAAAGTGAGTGGCGGGCGCACGGATCCAAGCCCAAAGTACAGGTGGTAGGTACATGGATAGGGCACTGATCAGCACGTAGGGACGTGTGAAAGGGCAGATAGAAGGTAAATGGCCGGGAGTTGTATAAAGTAATAGTCATGTGCAGCAAGTGTGCATGCAAGTGACAATACCAACGCCATAGGGAACTTAATGGAACATTTCCTTCATCAACAGATATAAATTAATACTTACACCCTTTAAACTTCACAGAGCTCAATTTTTATATGAAGGCTAGGCATTACTTACATCCATTAAACTATAGATTTTCTCGAAGAAATTCCCAACTTCACAACTGTGGAAATGTTTATTAGAACTCAAAGATAAAAGATCGTTTTTAGTCAAGGCCCAACATTATTCATCGGCCCTTATAGCGAACGGCAATTCAGGCAGACATTCTCTCTGGGATCAGCGGATTTGACCAACAATTCATTTTAGTAAAGTAAAGTGAAATAAAAATAATGCCACAGTTAGTAAGAGTAGGTAACATTTCTAAGTACCTCACGAAGCGCTGGACAGATGGAAAGATAAAAATAGTCGCGGGCAGACGGAATCTATCCCGCGATCCCATGACTGTTATGCAAGCGCTCTATCCATTACGCCACTGTTACTTGTGCCAATGTTGCCGTTTGAAAAGAGAACTATATTAATGAAATCCGGTAACTCTATTTGGGATCGTTCCTAGCTTTCCGAGTTTAGTCTTGCCATTTACGTGACTGACAAACGGAGTAAATCTTTGAAAAGGACCTCTAGGCCACGTTTATCAAAGACCCCACATATCTAAATACGGCCAGAAACTGATTATTATCTACCTTCGTCATGCGAGCCGGTGTAATGTCCAAATCAAATATGGCGCCTGTTGTCTAACTACTCCCAAAGGCTCGGCATCATTGGAATGTCGTTAGAACCCAATAAGGAGCGCCAAAATAGCTCAAAAATTGTTTTTGATCTTTTAATCTAATGCCTTTTCAAATAAATGAACAATAATAATTATATCAATACGCCTTTACATGTCGTTAACTTTGTGGCATCGCAAGCTTCGCAATCCAATTTTGCCTGTGCTATGAACTTGCTATTCTGAGTTTCAATTAGTTACATCTGCTGCCGTTTCACTCATGCGGCGCTACCGCCGGGTATGAACATTAGCGTCCAGATTTATGGGCCCATCATAAAACATATACAGGACCGAACGTGTATAGTAATCCAATCCCTTCAGTCCACCCACCACCATAGACAATAACGTATAGACATATAAATCCTGCACCAGTCGACCGGACGTCTGCCAGTGCCTGGTTGTACAAGCACCAATGGATTACATGCCACAAAAATAAGCCAAGCACATGAATGACCCACGTAACTTGCTAATAGAAGCTACCTTCAGTTGTGAGGTCATAATGAATCTATACATTCAGGAAACTTGGTGGCAATCGGGTGTTGGGCTGTGTATTATGCCTGGGATGCCCACACATTTAGTGCAGGAATCAAATGTCGACATTGTATACTACCCACATAGCTGTATATCAAAGCTACGTTCGTCAGCGCTCGCACCCATGCCTATGAAAATGGGGATTGTGGGCCCGGTCTTCCCGTGCATTTACTATAGGAATTATAAATCGGTTCTATAGCAGATGGTCTGATCAAGGAGAGCGCTGCGGGGCACTGCGGAATTCCAGTGAGAAGTTTTGACGCCAAGTGCATTAAGTTCGAGCTTCTCAACTATTTATAGCATGCCCAACTCTAGGCATTGTTTGACTGTGACGCGCGACCATCGAGGTGTGTCTTAGAACAACTGTCTATTGTTCCTAGCCCCATGTGATCAGCATCGCCTGTCCTTGCTGAACCACCACTGGATTCTAGGCTCCGCACACAAGATATCTCACTAAAATTTTCAAATGTTATGGCCCGTAAAAGTCTTCAGCAGTAAAAAATCTAAAAAATACTTTTTATTGGGCACAGTCAATGACATCCTTAAGGTATCTGTGAACCTACAGTAACCATCAACTGCGTAATTAATGAGAATATGTCATTCGAAAAAAAAGTTGTAAATTTTGAAATAAAACAGAATATGGATTGAATAATGACAGGTGGCGATGATATTCTCTACCTGATAACACTCAGGAACCTGGAGATACACCTAGTTATAGGATTATGCTGCTTTGAGGTGTGTTTTGGGACAGGGCTTTTAACTGGCTTGCAATGGTACCCATCACCTTAAGGTGATGGGTACCATTGCAAGCCAGTTAAAAGCCCTGTCCCAAAAGTGGCCAAAAACACACCTCAAAGCAGCATTATCCTATATCTAGGCGTATCTCCAGGTTCCTGGGTGTTATCAGGTAGAGAATATCATCGCCACCTGTCATTATTCAATCCATATTCTGTTTTATTTCAAAATTTACAACTTTTTTTTTGAATGACATATTCTCATTAATTACGCAGTTGATGGTTACTGTAGTTTCACAGATACCTTAGGGATGTCATTGACTATGCCCAATAAAAAGTATTTTTTTGATTTTTTACTGCTGAAGACTTTTACGGGCCATAACATTTGAAAATTTTAGTGAGATACGGTGTGTGTGTAGCCTATAAATCAGTCGTGGTTCAGCAAGGACAGGCCTGTTGGTCCCCTGTGTGCTAGGGACAAAAGACAGCCGTACAAAGACACACATCAGTGGTCGCGCGTCACACTCAAAACAAAGGCGCAGGTCAGGTTTGCTATAAATAGTTGAACATTTTACTAAATGTAAGAGGTCAATGCACTTGGAGTCAAGATTTCTCACTAGAATTTTCAATGTTATGGCCTGTAAAAATCTTCAGGAGTAAAAAATCAAAAAAATACTTCTTATTGGGCATAGTCAATGACATCCCTAAAGTAACTCTGAACCTGCAGTAACCATCACCTGCGTAGGTTATGAGAATATGTCATTTGAAAAAAAAGTTGTAAATTTTGAAATAAAACAGAATATGGATTGGATAATGACAGTTGGCGATGATATTCTCTACCTGATAACACCCAGGAACCTGGAGATACGCCTAGATATAGGATTATGCTGCTTTGAGGTGTGTTTTGGGACAGGGCTTTTAACTGGCTTGCAATGGTACCCATCACCTTAACGGCAGATAATCCCGTCAGGCAGGATGTTCATCCACGCGCGCCCATCCCTGGCTGACACCAATCAGCCTATTGTCTACTCAAGGTCTGGGGAAACAAAAGAATTGCAATTGCGACTGGTGGCCGGGGCAGGAAGAACAATTAGTTTTGATGTTTGTCCACAGGTTGCGTGGTGGTGCAAAGTGACTCACCAGCCGGTAGGGGGGGGGGGGGGGGGGGGGGGAGTGTGCGAGAGCAATCGCAAGCTTGTGACCACACTTATAATTTAAAATGAAACAATTCGCGTCCTGCCAAAATACAGTTCTATTTGTGTCGACACGTTCTTATGTTGACCAAGAAGCTGTGCGTAATGTATAGCAAACCTTCCTCTCGTTGACATGATTCAACCCTGGAAGTGAACGATTTAGCGTATGCCAATTTTAGGCTTAAGGACAATAGTAAGATAAAGTAAAATCGTGATTAGCTAAAAGTTGCAATACCAGGTTAAGCACTCACTTTCTGGATCCGAGTCTTCGTTTGTCGAATATGGTCCGTCCCTGCATATAATTTCTTTTAGTACGACAGCCAGGCTATAGATGTCGCCCTTCATGGTTCCGTGTTGGCTTTTACAGCCACGAAGTATCTCTGGTGCTGTCCACTGCAGGCCTACAGCAAACGTAAGAAATAACTTTGGCACCACCAACAAAATGTGACGAAAGTCTCAGCATTGCTTAGCTAGAAATCAGTATTTCAATTTTTCTTTACTTAAATTGGTCTTAATTCGTTTTTGATGAGAGTTTAAGGCAGTTTTCTTCCATTCAAATTTAATGCAGGATTTAGTTTTACTATGAAAATACATTGATGGGTTTTGGTATTTTCCTTAGAATTGTAATAGGATAATAGGATTAATACGTGTTTGATCGAATCTAGTAAGGATATTAAATAAGACTATGCAGTTGTCTGGGAAAACTTCATTTCATTTATATCTACTATAAAATGTTTGGTATAAATGAGCCTAGCTGCATGTAGATACTCGCGAAAGTGTATGTTTGGTGTTTACTCACGCGAATATTGGGCATAGACTCCGCTATCTTCAGACTGCTCCCCCTTCCGGAAAAGTTGCAAACCAAAATCCGTTAGTTTACAGGACCATCTATTGTCTATGACGCAATTAGAGCTTTTCAGGTTGCCGTGGAAACCAATTCTGCTGTGGTGGATATAGTCCAGTCCCTGAAATATATACGCGTAAAATATCCCATTACGATTTTGCGAAGAAATCAACATACCATTTCTTGCATGTCTGCAAACCGCCATCAATTTATTGATGTGAAACATTCACTTCGGTCAGAAACAAAACATTTTTGTGGGAATTAGTTGTGGTATATCCCAGTTTCCCAAACGTCAAAATTCGGGGAAATTAAACAAAATGATTGATTGTAATTGATGAATTATAAAATAAAATGTGTAACATGATTCATACTATTTCATCACATATTTCGTGGCACATATTTTCGTGTCGCAGTCATCCATTCTATCGTTCAGTTGTACTTGGTATTCCTTAAGAGTCATTTGTTCCTTTAAAACGGTGGAAAATATGCAGCATTAATTTGGCATTAATTTGAAAAGCTTTTTACTTACATAGGTTACTTTTCTAACTAGGACTGATATCAACTTCGTGTATTGATAAAAACAGTGGTGTCTTCTTCGAATACTGTGTTGATTATAGCTTAGTTTATGCTCTGTGTATATTCCTTGAGATATCACATAAGAATAAAAACCAGTTCGGTGTGAACGAAAAGTTACTATTGTTTGAGATATCATACCTTCGCAATGTCTGTCGCAACGGAAAACTTAAACATGTTGTCCAACTGTATATTGTCGTTCCATATGATATCCTATTGAAATAAATAATCATGAGAATATTTGCTAAACCTAATTAATGCAATGCACAGGGGTTTATTCTTGTTTCAATACTTTTAAGAAAGTCCATCCATTCTAACACACGGAGTTTACTCCATGTCGAGACCTTACAAGGGAATTGCATCTTGAGACACATTGCTGACCATATTTGTTTTTTTAATTCTAAAAGAGATGCATCATCGTTCTGTATTTCAACCAGAGGTAATCACATAATCCTCAAAGCACGAATCAGGTTAACTACAATACAAATGCTGAAAGCATGTAACGGCAAATAAAAAGGAAAGTTTTTCAACATCGTGCTCATGCAAGTTCTATTTTCAAGTCCTTATTATATATTAATATGACAGAAATTTATCATTTGCTGTCCAGTCTACTACGGCGATAAATTGTTTTATCATTTTTATTCGACAACTGAACGCGCTTATACCTACATGTACTATCCATACACTGACCTGTAAGCTACCCTTAGAACAGTATTCCCAACAGACGCAGATATGCTTTATCTCTACGCACGCCCCGATGAAGCTGCAAATATTGCCATGTTTCATTTCTGACATCTGAAATAGAAGGGACGCGATTATGTAGATGCAATTAGTATTTGTGATTTTGCTTAGATTTACCGTGTTGATTCCTAAAAAAATCTGCCGCACATTTTACATCTAATTCTTATATGGTTGGAAGATACACTCAGGAAACGGGTTCTCTTTTCAGAGAATAATACTTATTAATGTTATTACTCGTCAATATTTATCAATATGAAGTTATGCCTAACTAAAAACTTACCGAGTTTAATTCCAAAAACTGGTTATTGTCAAGGTCTACGGCATCTTTCTGTACTTGCTTTACTGCAACCATATTTCCTGCAAGTCAAAAGTCGAGAAATTGACAATATATATATATATATATATATATATATATATATATATATATATATATATATATATATATATATATATATATATATATATATATATATATATATATATATATATATACATACATATATATATATATATACATATATATATATATATATATATATATATATATATATATATATATATATATATATATATATATATATATATATATATATATATATATATATACATATATATATATATATATATATATATATATATATATATATATATATATATATATATATATATATATATATATATATATATATATATATATATATGGATATATACGGATAGATAGATAGATAGATAGATAGATGGCAGAGACAGAAAGACAGATTGATTAATATATATAGATGGATATGAGTGAGGCTATTTTACCTCGATAAGACGCCACGTTCGTGAATATCTGCTTCTCCTCTTTAGCTGTACCGGAAGAATCTACAGTCACGTGACTTCGAAAAGACGCACGCAGGAAACTCTGCAAACAAAATATATTGATTATTGATACCAGCTTTCTACATTCCACCGTATTTCAGAAACTATCAAAATCTCATTGTGTTAGAACATGGAATAACCAATACTTAGCATGGACTTCGATTCAGACGATTACGCGGTCATCCATAATATGGGTCCCTTCAGCCAAAGAAGTAACAAGGATCCTTTGCTCAATTGTGCCAGGTTCTTTACTAAATTTTGGTATCCTGATAACAGGAATTGAAGGAATGCACATGCCACAAGTACTACACTGTTCCCAAGAGTACCTGCTAACTGACTCAAGTGTTGCAATCTCCTCTAAGTGATTAGTATAACCTGCTCTCAAAGCAACTAGGAAACGATGGTTTCTCCCAGCAATACAGTACAAATCAAAACAAGCCACATGGTAGAACTTCAAAGGCGTATTGGAGTCTACAATAGACAAGTGAAGAAGTTCAATCTTAGGAAATTGTGATCAGTTATGGAAAGCAAGGAATGAGGATCAAAGCAGGAAAGGGGAAGCCAGGCTCCCTATGACGGGTCTCTTGAGCACTGGTGGCACAGCTGGTGCTCAGATGATGCCATGAGCCTTAAAAAATGGATGCTCCCGCATGGCTGTCCCAGAATTGTTACTTATTCACTTCTGTAAGCCATTACCGAGTAGTGCTGAAGAGGACAGATTTAGGGGAGGTCTTATTTGGAAGGTGACATGTATAAGTTCATTTTGAACCTAAATCATTATGGTGGTGCATTTAGCCTTGAAGGAGATAGATTTTACAACATATTAACCCTTTCCATGCTGAGGCTACTTTCGCCAATGGAAGAAAATGCAAAAGGTTTTGTAAACCATCTAAACCCTGTCATGTTGGTATTTCTTGGATAGCTCTCGCTGAGCACTCTCAGATGAGTACCTATTTGCTAGGGTTTCAATCACATTTCAGTTTTTTTGCATTATTTTGTATTGGCAAAATTAAAATCAGCCACCAGCAGCATAAGGGTTAAAGGAGAGTTGTTGTTAGTGTTCATATAAACATTTCTTCTTCAAACCTTTCCCAAATATGCTTTTGCTTGTGAAGTTCCACCGAAAATGTCTGGCTGGTTTTGGCCTCTGCAAGCACTACTGGGTTAAACCAGCTTTCCACGAAGTTACGGATACAGATTCAACCCATTAATGTTTAAAGGTTCCTCTAGAAATTGTTGTCAGGATATATAATGTCAGTAACTTTGAAATTGGAATGGATTTTATAAGATATCTGATGGAGAGTTGGTGGTAGTCTTCTGATGAATATTTATCATTTGAATATTTTCTCAACTATGCTTTTGCTTGAAAGATTTCATCAAAGTTCTCTAGCTACTATTGATCACTGTAAGCATAAATGGGATAAGGCACTATGTGCACCAGTCGATTTCTGAAACGACGGAAGGCGAGTTGACGAGAATAAAGAGTATACAAGTATATACTTTATTACTGTAGATTCACAAAAGATTGTGTGGAGTAAATTTTGCGAATTTACAAGAAAATCGATTTTTGCGTGTTTTAACTTTGCGAATTGGCCGCAATATGAAGTGCCAGCTATACACTTAAAGTGGAAGCACCGATGACTGCCAATTTTAATTTTGCGTCGGAGCTAAACGCTAAAAACGCAAAAATTAAACTCACGCTATCATTTCCGACTTTACGGTATGTGAATGGTGAATATATCCCAAACCCTGCAAGATTACATTGTCAGTAGTATCGTAGACACTCTCTTGTCGCCAACAGATGTATGAGGTCGCCCAACCCTACCCTCCTCACTAGTGACTTACCTGTACTTTAGATTTCGCCGCGCCCATAGTAAAATCAAGTTGATCAAAATCGATCTTCCAGACAGTACTCTTCTTTAGTTTGTCCAGAGTCATCTTTCTGTATGAAAAAACATGTACATATCAAAGTCTTTATTGCAGTTAACATGCCATATGCATTGAGAGCTATGTTGTAAACTGTGGTTCAAACACGACTCGATGGCGACTATGTATTCATATATGCAATAACAATAAATCATCTCTTTGAGAATCTAAAGTTTCCGTGGTAATCATCTTCATTTCAACATTAAATGAAAATGTCTACTGCAAACTGGTATTCTTTAATAATAAAAAACTGGATAATGTCCAAAACATAGAATCTGCAATGTAAAATGGTCCTAATGCAGTTCTCTATTTCTGTCCGGATTAGGCAAAATCTGGATTATGCATATAGGAATTATATGTATAGAAAAGGACCGGGACCTTCCCATCTGTCCGGTTTAGACGAAAATCCGGATTACACATGTCCGGATTAAGCAGAGTTGCCTGTATTAGTAACTTTCCAATCAATATGTTGATCAAGTCAAGCACAGATTCTATTTTCAATGGAATAAGTGTATTACTATGACAGCACATTAATTAAATCCACCATTGGCTTTTATATGAAACAAATTGCTGCACAAGATAATCAATTTTTCAAAGTATATTTCTCAAAAGAATGCCCATTATCATAGTAGGTGCATAAGGCTCATACCAAGAGGGTTTTTTGGATTGGGCGAGTATATTTCCATTTGCACTTTACAAATACCTAATGCCTGAAATAAATACCAAAATCACAACTTTTAGAATCCAATGCTTACATCTTTCTTAATGTTTTAGTTAGGACTTAATGTTAGTACACAGTGCAGGTATCCTTTTTGAGAAATAATTTCGGCCCTGACAACCAAGAAAACAAAATATTCTGGCCATGAAAATTGAAAATAAAAATCTGGCCTTAATGATGAAAAAAAGTTTGTTCTGTATTTGGTTCACATTCCTTCCTGCTCTGCTATAGGATAAAATGATACTTCTGACCAGGTCACATAAGGATACCCCCCCCCCCCCCCCCCCCCCCCGCCTCCCTTTGGATATCAAATGGTCCGCCCCCTACATGTATGCATGAGATGCCTACAATGCAACATTTAATTACTGCACTAAATGTGTGGGTAGACCTAGCATAATACACGACCGCACACCCGATTGCCACCCAGTTTCCTGGGCATGGATGCATGGATGACCTCACAAGTAAACGCAGCTTTGATTCACAAGCTACGTGGGCCATTGATGTGCTGGTTTGTCTTTTTGTCATGTTATCCATGACAGACGTCCGGTCGACTGGTGCAGGAATTAAATGTCTGTACTGTATAACCATGTGCTCACCTAACAGTAAAGATGGCTGCCAGAATTGCTGCGGTCAACACGAGGAAAGCTCCAACAGATCCAATTCCAAGAGCAATGGGATCAGCTAGCGTAGATAATATAACACACAAGAAAGATCAAGCTCAAAGAACATAGATATATGACTAGAAAATTATCCCTTATACTGGTGGAGGCTAATTTAGCCAATACAAAATGATGCAGAAAACCTGAAAGTGACTGAAACCCTGGCACATGGGTACTCATCTGAGAGTACTCAGTGAGAGCTATCCAATTAATACCAACATGACAGGGTTTTTCTAAAGATGGTTTTCAAGTCTTCACAAAATATTTGCGTCCTTCTGCTTGGGACAAAAGTAGCCTCAGCATTGGGAGGGTTAATGCATCCGATATTTGGGTTAACATTAGCATGTGTATCATATTCCTACTAATTGTCATTCATTGTCATCTATGCTCTATTCTTGAATTAAACATCTTTGTTAGGATATTATCAAAAAACGTTACGTATCTAGCGATTGAAAAACATAATCTAGACACCTATGGAATCTTTGAATTCTCAGTGAAACTAATCAGTAGGTAGATGTCACCGACCGATCTATTTACAATTATGGACTATAATCTATAGTGCCAGCATTTAATTGCTGCACTAAATGCGTGAGCAGTACGGGCATGATACCCAACCGGACGTCTGATTGCATCTCAGTTTCCCGGCCAGGGATTCGACCATATGTCCATGACCTCACAACTGAACGTAGCTTTGATTCGCAAGCTACGTGGGTCATGTGCTTGGCTTATTTCTTTTGACATGTTATCGATGGGTAATTGTTCAACCAGGCACTGGCAGACGTCCGGTCGACTGGTGAAGGAATTAGATGTCTCTACTGTATCTGCGTTATCAAGACAAGCTGTATAAACTGATTTGAAATTCAACCAACGTTTCCATGGTGGCTCCAAACACAAGCGCCCATCAAAGCCGCAGGCTGGATCATCATTTGGAATAAACTCTTCACCTACTTTTCCATCTGCCCATCTTATTTCTGCATTCTCCACCGTCTGTTGATAACGAAATGAAAGTACTGTAAATCACTTAAATATTACAGTATTAATACACAGTTACTGTACTGCCCTGGATAGCGTGATCTAATTATAGCGGTGAACGGGAGCAGCAGCAGCAAGTTCAATTAAGAATTTAACAAAGACGGGGATTTTATAATAGTGCATATGAGCAGAGCGCTATTATCGATACTTTATTGTTCCCGCTATACTTAAGTGATTTGCAGTATATGAAATATATCGTTGCCGGTGGTGCATGAGATGGAATGACATTTTGATATTCGTCACCTTCGCCGAAAGTTCAATGCTAAACTAAACAAGTAGTGTTTAGTAGGATTTGATTTTTGATAAGCAACGACCAACAAAACTGTCAACCATCATATACTGTATTGTGCATTCCTTTGTAAGATTTACTTAAAGAGAACATTTGATTATTGGATCCATTGCACTCAATGCAAGGACCAGATTAAACATATTTTTGTGATAACAAAATGGTTCCTTCTTATCTTGAATTGTTTCAAAATCGATTAATTTTCCAATGCGTTAACAGCAATAAAGGTATAGCTTTAAGGTATGCGTGACTATGTACAAATTATATATATGTATCATGAGGGTGCACGTAAGCCCCCCGTTCCTACTAGACTAATAAGAGTTACTTTACTTTACCTTTCGAATATTCAGCCAGAGAGCTTTCTCAAACCTTCCGTTGGAGGCAAGATCTAAAACCCAGAAGTTAGGAATCCTGTCTCCACCATCATCAAACTCTATAGAACCTGTAAGCCCTATAAAGAGAATATTATAAGATATCCTCCTTGTAAAAAAGGGATACGGCCTGGGATCTGCAAGAAGCCAGCCGTATTGCACGAGGCCGGAGGCCGAGTTCGATACGGCTGGCTTCTGGCAGATGCCAGGCCGTATCCCTTTTTTGCAAGGAGGATAACGAATTTATCATCAGTTTCTTTTTTAAATTAAAAAAAATATATTCAAAAAAAATATATATCAATTTTTTCTTCAATTTTTTAATTTTATTTTTTTAATTTTCTATTTTTTTCATTATTTTTTTTAACTTTTTTTTAAAAATACTTAAAATTATTTTTTTGATTTTTTTTTTCATTTTAATTTCTTTATTATGTTTTTTATTCTTTTTGTGTGTCTTGTGACATAAAAACAACAACTAGGCTGTGACCACAGTAACCATGGCGAAGGGGGATAAAACATTGAGCCTCAATGTGAGTGGGGATAAAACACTTATCCGCATCCTAACATTGACAACTAATGAAAAGCAATGAAATACAATCCAGTACCCAACAGCAATTTACCAATCAGCTGCGAGTATCAGAGTGAAGCTGATGATATATATATATATATATATATATATATATATATATATATATATATATATATATATATATATATATATATATATATGTATATGTATATGTGTGTCTGTGTACGTGTTTGTGTGTGTGTGTGTGTGTGTGTATGTAATAGTATGCTTGCATGCATTCATGTATGTATTAATGTATGTATGTGTAAGCGTGTTTCATTTTGCCAGCACGGGATGCTTTCTATTTTAGTATTTGACACACACATCTGCTAGTTCAACTAATCGCTTAAAGTCAAAAATAATTATGGTTTGATTTTGACGTGTTCATAATGTGTGGGTTGTATTATCATAATACAACCCACAACCCAGGCGAAATGTACACCATTTGTGAAAGATGTATGGGGGTTTCAATTCAAATTTCATAAACATTACTTACTATCCGTGAGTCTGACCATTCCTTTTCAGATTTGTACGTGTTATCTTTCTTATGAACAGTTTTAGTGTATCTCAAAGTATCTAACTGTTCGTTTGCTGAATTGTTTTTGAGGATACTGGTGAAGATACAGAATGCCCACACGCGCAAATGTAAATATACGTTACTGGGATCCGTGTGCCTAAAGGTTTTCGCTGGCGCACGGACCGTTGTGTATATGACATACCATGGGCATGGATAAGGGACCATCACAAATAATACATTTTATCATATGATTGTTAATAGCATTCTAACTTAAAACTTACTTACATTCTAACTTTCTTAAAAAGGAAGTCCCTCTTCATCTAGTTTTGGGATATGGACTCAAAGATCAAATATGACCGCCAACTTTCTGAAGCTAGACTGACCATAGATTTGGCAATCTTTACCCTAGTAATACCCCTCACAAGGAAATAAATCCATTAATGATTTGAGAGATGAATCTTGAGTGAATAAGTGAATGAGGGTTTTAAAGGCACATCGGCTCACACAGGCCATTAAGTGCTATAAAATATTACCGAAGCTGGTCCTTTGGCATTGTTGAAGAACAATGACTATTAGCATGATAATTCTAGTTGAAGAAGAAAAGGAAGGTGAGTAAGAGCACAGCCTTCAGATCCAAAGAGGACCAAGGGATATTCTAGATGCATGGTACCCAAAGACAGATACCCTCATCCCCTTCTTTTATAATGCAAGCAGAGTGCCACGCCAGTTTAGGATTCCCCAGGAGGAGCCAGCTACTATTGCACACCATTGAGCAAGTGTTTGGCCCCTTTATTAGGGGGGGGGGGGGGTGAGGAATTATGAGATATCACTTTTGCACCATCATAAATAAATCTGGCAGTTGAACCTCTTTCTTAAAATTCTTATCATTCTATTGTATCGACCACTACTAGGATTTGTCCAAGATGTTCTCTAATTGCTCACTGACTTGTTCGTATATTAAGCCCAAATGAAATGTCAGTCTTGAGCTGTTTGTATTTGTGCAGCGTGGTTGGGTGTCGTTTAATTACATTGCTTTGTTTAACCCAATAACACTCACAGCAGCAAAAACAGCCAGACAATTTTGATGAAATCATGCAGGCAAAAGCATAGTTAGGAAAATATTTGATGGAGAAATGTCAATCAGAACATTAACTGCAACGCTCGTTGAATATTTATAAAAATCATTCTAGATTTTAAAGTTATTGTCAAAAGTATCATAGATGCAGACGACAATTTCTGGGTTCGTTGAATATTTTGTAAAATCATTCTAGATTTTAAAGTTATTGTCAAAAGTATCATAGATGCAGACGACAATTTCTGGGGGAACTCACAAGTACTAATGGGTTAATTGCCACTCAGGACCTTTCTCATTAGCAGATAAAACAGGATTAATGAAAGTGTTGGCCATGTCTGTCATTAGATTTACCCTGATTGTATATGTTACTATGTCAGGATACACCAAAGTGTTCGACTTGTGCTTGTTAATTTTAGAAAAAAGTATACTTGTGCAACGTTCAAAATATACGACTATTCAACTTGTAGAGGGTATATGTGATTGTGTTAAATAGTTAACTTCCAGGCAGTTTCATACAATGAACAAGTTCTCAACAATTTTCCAGATGCTCAACTTATCAAAGGGTTCAAGTTTACAAATTCCGCTGCATTTGTAATTCATGGCTCAGTACAAAGTACTTAAATTCTAGAAGTCGTCGAAAGGAAGGATGCGTTCGTTTTGCGCTCTGTTGCGCCCCTCCCTTTAGCAGCTGAAAGGCATATGGTACGTTCCGTCACTCTATTGATGTTCTGTAGATGAAAGTGACCTATTATCACCCTTGGAGCATGGCACCTGTCTCTTGGGTGATGCCATGCAGAGTTGACGGTGTAATAGAGCGTATTTAAGGGATAACTTCAAAAGAATAACACCTGTAGCACGGGGTTGAATCATTTCACACCTTGATGAAGATTTGAGATGGACACCTGCCTTATAGGCAATCGGCCAAATGTCAAAATCATGCTTTTGATTGGTTTTTTTTTGTTTGGGCTCTTCTAAGAAAATCTTCCTAAGAGGGGTTCATCTGAGGGGGGAGCACCCACTTTAAGGAAAGCATTGGTGGGTGGGTGGGGGGGGGGGGGGGTGGGTTGTAAGAAAATAATAATCAGTGCTACCTTGCAATCGATGATGACAATAGAGATTCATCGGTGCCCACCTCTGTGTAATACAATATCCCCTATAGTATTACTACTACTTCTACTATAAAGGGTGGGTATATACCCACTACGCTGACCGATGTGAGATCCCTATCAAAGGGCTAAATTCATTCTTGAATGTTGATTGTTTGAAATAAACACTATTGTGAACTACATGGTATCTCTTGATGTCAGTTTTAGGAACAAAGCCATAAAGGCATATAGCTTGCGAATCAAAGCTACGTTCAATTGTCAGGTCAAGGGCCTATGGTCGCATCCATTCCCAGGGAACTGGGTGGCAATCGGGCGTGCGGTCGTGTATTATGCCCGGGTTATCCACGCATTTAGTGCAAGAATTAAATGCCGGCACTGTATATACGAAATCCCAAATGATGTATTCCCTACATATGTTATCGATTCTATTTGGGAAAGCTTGGTTGACGTACCTGCCGCGCTGTAATTAAGAGACTTAAGATGCATTGCTTTTCCGTCAGAGATGTTCCCTCCTTCAGCCAATGTAGCATTCGTCAAATGCGCCCAGGTCATCACAGAGTCGTACAGATACGGCGAGTATCTATCTTGCTACAAACATAACATCGTAAGTAAACTGTAATCAACATGTACTCATAAGTAGGGAAATAAGTAGAAAATGTTAAGAATTGAATTTAAAACTTTTTTAATTCTCAAAAAGTGGTTGCTTTACATGACGTAAAAAGCATTTCATTCCAACATTTTGACTCTAATTTCTCTCTGCCATCAGGCATTTTCAACCATTGTCAGGTAAACGTGTGCTGTAGTACCAAAAGTTTGAGGATCAAGAAATCTTAGTTACAATGCTATACTTTTCATTTCTATTTGGTGAATTTTACATGTACTCTGTACATTGAAATTGTATATAAGATAGGACTTTTGATATCTTGAAAAAATATCAGGAGAGGAAAAAGCACAAGATTACATGGCTCCACACATTGACATCTAAATCTATACATGTATTGCTTTGACAATAACCTTGTAAATAAATCTAATTTGGTAATTACGTGTAAAGAGGGATTGTTTGTAATGTTTTGATTAACGTTTCTATCTCAATCTTTTTTCTAATTTTTTGGCCTAAAATATTTCATCAAAATAGGTCAATGTTGGTTGATGTGAGTGAGTGACCATTAACTGGTTAGTAACCAATTTTTTGCTTAAGATATTTCCCCAAATAGGTCAATGTTGGCTGAAATTTTTGCCTAAAATAGTTCACCAAAATAGGTCAATGTTGGCTGCTGTGAGCATTAATTGGTTAGTACCCATGGCTTCTTCTCTCATGTTTACCTGTGTAGCTTTAGGTAAAATCATTCTCCATGGATCCTTGGCAGCCTCGGCCAGAGCCTTCGAATTGAAGGCTTCTTGCTGGCTCCTGTCCAGCACCTCCATCACAATCTGAAATATACAAGTCAACGTTATTCACAGTCTCAGCCACAACCTGAGATATACAACGAACCATGCATTACACACAATCTCAACAACAATCTGAAATGTACAAAACATCTATATAACTATGCTATAACATATGACCTTGATCAGAAATTTACAAACACCATAGCGGAGTCTTAATTTGAATTTATAACACTATATATTGATCTATCTACGGTGCCGACATTTAACTTCTGCACTAAATGCGTGGGCGGCCCGGGCATAATAGACAACTGCACGCCCGATTGCCACCACCTTTCCTGGGCATGGATGCATGAATGACCTTGTAACTGAACGTATATTCGATTCGCAGGCTACGTTGGTCATTAATGTGCTGGGTTCATTTTTCGACATGTTTTATCCACGGATGTTTGCAGAACCATGTACTGTCAGACGCCCGCTCGACTGGTGCAGGAATTTAAATGTCTGTACTGTATCTATCTATCTATCTATCTAAACGCGTGTGTGTAAAGTTACGAGGTAAGAGGCCGTCTGCTATACGTACGTGTAAAACACACTCGAAAGCTGTCCTTGCCTTATCGTCGTTACTGTCGTTCTTCTGCCAAACATTACTACTAAACACAAACGTTTCCTGCTCTTCCCCGTACCAAACCTTCAATAAAAACAAAACGCTATGAAGAATCTAATACCACGAACAACAATATTATTCAAAGCTTATTATTTGTTGAAAAGACGATTCACTTTCATTCTTCAACGCAGCTTGTGTATTATATATGTATCTATCATATTCCTCATACCAAACCTTCAATAAAAAAATCGTTATGAAGAACCTAATACCAAGAGCAACAATTCCATTCAAAGCTTAATATATTTGTTAATGGCGATTCACTTCCATTCTTCAACGCAGCTTGTGGAGTATATCTATGTAAACAGTTAACGAAATGAAATGAAATCCATGATACCAAAACTATGATTAAAGCTATATGTTAATTATGTTTTTCAAAACAAGAATTGGTATGCACAATTTTGACCCTATTGTTTTGTTATACTAGTATTGAACTAATGTTGTTTGGCACTTCATACCGTATCCTCTATGTTAAGGAAGGCATAATCCCCTCCGGTCATCCCAAGGTCATACGCCGCGACCATGTACGATCTCATCAATTTCCACGGCAGGACCATGAGGATGACTGAAAATAACATAGCAAATAAAAATATACGAATGACCTCAAATAAATACATATAGAATTATTTTACTACATGGAATGCCCAATAATGGTTGGCATTGCAGTAGGGTAAATAAGTAGCGTAAATATTGGACTCCTAACAATAAACGTTTTGAACAGCATTGTTAGGACCCCAAGCTCACATATAGAATAACTTTAATAACTGTATTTTGACAGGAGATATTTCTAGCGTGTTGCGATTCGGCAGTGACTGCAAATTATAGCTGCTTTTGTTGTCATGGTATGCCCAATAATGGTTGGCATTGCAGTATGGTAAATAAGTAGCGTACATATTGGATTCCTAACAATGAACGTTGTGAAAAGCATTGCTAGGATCCCAATACATGAATAATACTGTTCTTAAAAGCATTGTTAGGATCTCAATACAAACAAATTGTCCAGTCAAAAGCGAGATTAAAACTGGAGCTGGCAATAAGCAGCCTTGCTATATATTTTTAATATCTTTCCGAAGTAAAGGGTATTTAGCTTACTTCTTGCTGTATTTTTGGCGCTTGTCAGTACCCTGGTGATGGTAGTTGTGTCGTCTGACTGTTTAACGTAGATGTTTCCAGCGATTGTGAAGTTTGCATTGTCCAGTGCGTTTCTCACTGCCACGGCCACCGCTGTATACTCTCCCCCGTCAGACTCAATCATGGTCACGTGATTCCAGCCGAACATGTTCATCAATTTAATCATGGCGAATCCTATAAATGTAAAACATACTTTGAATTCAAATAGTTGGTACTTCACTGACTGTTGATTTACAAATATCATTGGTCACATCTTTGCATGTCAATCACAAATCGAAATAGGAAATCATAGACTATATCCCATGGTCTTGTCTTCATTGTATAGAATTGATCACTGCGCTTATCTCAGGAGCCTGTGAGAAAGTTACCTGTGACCTCGGGTAAGGCGGGGATTTCGCCGCGTACTCCAGTTTCCTCCATTACATATACATGGCCAGTCACAATTTAGCCTAACTATGCCACAAAAGGGACGATAATCTAAATTCAACCAAAAACACAAAACTGTAGACTAATTGGTGATTACTGCAATTTACATACGAATCTCCAAAGCAAATATAATATGTTTTATTCAGAACAATGTGGATTTTTGAATAGTCCTCTTTTTATGAAACTGCCTAGGAAAACACCTCATGATTGAGCCTTATTCTTCTAGTTCTTTAAAGTAATTTATTATGTCAAATCTTTGAGATTGAATGAAAAATATTTGGGGACAATGGACAATTGCCAAGGGCTTCTATGATAGAATATGTAAAAATGCGGCGAGCGTTGCGTTTTCTGAAGTACTTTATTATCTTACTGAGATTAAGTAATAGTAATGGGTCTTACTGCGATTTAGTAAAAATAAAAGGTCTGCTCGATCGAAGGGCTTTTGGTGAAAAAAATCGGGCAGTAAAACAAACATTCGTTATAGCTAGTTAGCAATAAAAGGTGCTACTTTTTACAATAAATGGAAGACCCGGAATCATTAGTCTGTCTTCCCCCAACTAATGAAGTCTAAATACACTAGATTAGAAGGCTTCGCTTCAAGTCTGGTCCATAGAATGCAACGCATTCTGGATATTTGATACTAACAAGTACATGTATATACAACGTACGTACGCGTATGTACGTGTATCTTTAATGACTGTAACTTGCATCACAGAAATATTATATATGATTAACAGCAAATCTTGCATAATAACCAAATATGATCTGGCATAAACATTGTAATAGCAGCATAGATAAGAAAGACATATTCATAACCAACCATTACTCAAAGTTATTAATCATGCATATATACAAAGGTCAGTCACAGTCATATAGTCAGTAAACGCACGTATCATATCAAATATCATTTTTAACGTGAACAATGCCTTCTAGATACATCCAGCTCATCTAGGATAACGTTTCTACATGTATTTGAAATGATCTAAAACCTTAACACAATTACCACAAAGGTGCCAAAGTTCGCACCCATATATGGTGGTAGAAAAAACTGCTGACCAAAAGATATTTAGTCACAGTTGGTCAGAGTAGAACCACCCTTACGGATAGCTAATCTAGAAACTTCATATAGATATAGGCTCTTCATAGAGTCTTGTGTTAATATCAGAAGTTTTATTGTCAAAAGTAGCAGCTATTACACCAAAATGATTGTATTAACTTCGTTCATACACTCTACGTGGCCCTGAATTAAACTCTCTACATCGGATATTCTGAGAATGTTCAACACCTTCACAGTACATTACAATAACACCTTTCTTGGTATTGAAATCATTACGCCAAATACACCAACGTCTACATTTATATACGACATTCATAGCTCTATCCGTATCAAACTTCAAAATACGACATCCTGCCAGGTATATATACTAGTATATATATATATATATATATATATATATATATATATATATATATATATATATATATATATATATATATATATATATATATATATATATATATATATATATATATATTTATATATATATGTGTGTGTGTGTGTGTAATTATAAACAGCATCAGGGACATGAATCCGCTTTGATGAATACAATGCAGTACATATTTGATTGGTATATTGTAAAATCATTATTCTCTTATTAGTATATTCAGATCAAAGTCAACTCACCAAAACCATTCAATGGTCCTAATAGTCGAATCATTGTGGAATAGGTCTCTTTATTTGCCAGGTCATCATCACTAGAGACCCAGCCAAACACTGGGATATTCTTTATGGAGGCAACCTGGCCAATAGGGCGCATTGCTGAAAATAAAACCCCTTGTTATTAATGATACCCGAACTTGAAAAAAACAACCCCTTGTGTGAATCGTCTAAAGCGATTAAGTCTTTCTTGTGCTTTTCATAAATTTCTATGTGGGCACATTTGAATAAATAGAAATAATAGAAGAAAAAGAAAACAAAAATCTTGAAAGTACAAAAACCATTGGAAACTACAACTTTACTCAGATAACTCTACGAAATTACATTCTAACCAAGACATGTGTCAGATCATTTTAAGCACAAAAGTGAATTGGTGAAAGAAAATGCACTTTATATTGAGAAATCTACGAAATTGCATTCTAACCAAGATATATGTCAGATCATTTTAAGCACAAAATAGAATGGTTGAAAGAAAATGAACTTTATATTGAGAAATCTATGCCAAGCATGCGCCCAAGCCACACAACGCTATACCTAATAACCTAACCTGGGGATTATGTGACTACTCGTAGTTGAAATACAATATGGTGACGCATATGTGCTTATAGATGCAATACAAATCATATCTTTGAGAATTTGAAACAATTATCCAAGCCACACACAAACGGTTCTACCTCGAAGGAGGTCCCGTCTTGTGCCATCCGTTTTATCGAAGGTCACCAGATTAGTAGGTCCTAAAGTCAGTATGCTGTGTGATGAACAGGGTACTCAAGCATGATCACGTGTTGTATAAGTGGGAAAAGTGTTGCTCCTGTAGATGCCCATTGAACAGTTCATGCCCATTACACACCTTTATCACAAAACAATGGCTTTTTACGCCTGTTGTGTGCGCGGCAGCCTTGGCAGGTGCCAACTCGAGGACGCTATTGTTCTAGATCTCAAAGCCGTCTACGAGGTAATTATTATCATCGGTTTGGGGATCTATGAACGTCTTAACATGTAAAAATGTTAAGACGTCGTTAGTTTTTCTGACTGCCTCGAACAAAATTGTCATCCTGGAATTCATGGGGCTCTAACTGTGTTTGGTAAAAGTACCAGCCGCCTGATAATTTGTATTTTTTGTAGAAAGCGTGGATGGGAAATGTTCGAAAGAGAAGTATTAATTAGAACATTATCAACAGCGCCCCTTCAAATATTGCGTTGAATTATCCATAATCCCAAGTTATAAGTCATAAGTATCATATATCCCGATGACTATTTATAGAGGAACTCTTAACCCTAGTGATGCTGAGTCAACTTTCTTCCAAGCCTCAAAAGTATTGGGGACTTACCTAAATCCTGTCATGTTGGCATTCATTTGAAAGCTCTAGCCGAGTACTATCAAATGAGTACCATTATGCCAGAGTTCTCATCTTTTCTCCACTTTTTTCAAATAATTTTGTTTTGTCTAAATTAGCCACCATCGGCAAAAGGGTTAAGCATCAAAAGGTTTAATGTAGTGATGAGGAACTACAGTACCCACATATAATTCCTGCACTTAATATGTAGACAGCCCGTGCATAATATACGACCGCATGCCCGATTGCCACCCAGTTTCCTGGGCATGGATGACCTCATAACTGAACGTTACTTTGATTCGCAAGCTATGTCGGTCATTGATGTGCTTGGATTCTTTTGGCATGTTATCCATGAGGGTTCGTACAGCCGGGCAGTAGCAGATGTCCGGTCGACTGGTGTAGGAATTAAATGTCTGTACTGTACAACACACACAGACTCACCTGCAGAACATGGCGGACCTATGATCACATCCGGCTTCCAAACCAAAATGGAAAGTAATGACTCGAGTGAATCTTTAGTGTTGCATTCAGATTTCTTGTAAATGACACTGAAATTAATCAAAGTTTAGATGTATTAAGTGTGTTTTACGATTCTCTGCAAAGCAGACACTTTTGTCTATCAACGCCATGTCATTTCAAAAATTCCATTGTACAAATCAAGAATGCCATGTTTTAGTAAGGTACCTGTACCGAGATCCATCTCTAAATAATCTAAACAAATTATTGGATATACCAAACGCTGTAAATTATTGATATCCATACATAACAAAAGTGGTCCTCCTATATTCAGTTTAGCATATTAACGTGAATGATGATATAAAACCTTATCACCTGCTCTGCTATAATTCTCTATGCTGGTTGGTCAATAGGTGTTAGACCTGGAGCCCTTTTCACTTTGTAGATTGAATATTGAACGGCTGAATTCAATATCGAACAGCAGAAATCAATATTACTACTTGGCCAGCAATCTGATCCCTAGAGGTCACCAGCCTCATTCTGGCCTCCAAAGTTATTTCAAGATTTTATGAGATGTATTTGTTCTTTTTTCTTAGCATGAAAGAGCAGGTAATAAATTCGTTACGCCCTGTTGGAAAGTGCGGTCCGGCCAGCTAACCACCCTCAGTCATCCAGATCACACTCGGCTCCGCCTACTGGGATCTGGATGACTCCGGGTGGATATCTGGCCAGACCTCACTTTTCAACAGGGCGTAACTAATAATACCAACGTCTTTACAAAGATATTTGAATATGTTTGTCTATACTCTGAGAGTTTGTGGAAAATAGCCCCTAAGTCGACCAAGCACTATATACCATTGATTTGCCCATACGGTGACAGCTAAATATAGTATATGAAATATATGTCAGTTGTCTCTTTGATCTGCAGCTGTCATTTTATGCCTAGAGAACAGACACCTATGTAAACATTTGTATTCGCACCGTGAGCATCACGCCAATGACAGAGATGACAATCGTTTTAATCATTGATCGAAAATAAGTGCGCAAAATAGGACACCAGAACTCACTTCATCCCACACAACTGAATGCGCAGTTGGCATATAATAAAACGCAAGCGCCTCGTTCAATATCAATTTTTAGAGTGCAATAAAATTGGTATTGCACTCACTCACCAAAGTGTCATATTTGTATAATGTTCCGTGCAGGGTCAGGTATCACACTAGATATTATAAACGAAACATCATCGTATTTGCTTGCAGACTTGTTCACTCTCACGGATTTGAATAGAGGGGGTTGCCTTACCCTTTGCATAATACAAGGAGATCGTGGTAAAAGTCGATGCATTTCATACAAACATGAATTGTTTAAATCAACACGTAAGCCCCTCAGGCACATAGCGAAGTACTGCATACCTTGTGTAACGTATAGGACTGTTTTAATCCTTCTAAATACGGTTAACAAATTCGTCTAACAAAGGCGTGTGATACCAGGGGTGAAGGAAAGACAAACGTTACTTTTAGAAATGTTTGAAAAATGTTTAAATGAAATGGCATTCTATTTAACGAAGGCTTGGCAAACCAACGTTTGCCATACCACTATTTTGAATGCTTTGCTGGTCTGGTACCCATAATAAACCAGTGTCTTAGAAGAGGATAAAATATGTGTTATCCTCAGGAAATTAATTTAGAATGATTTCAAAACATAATGATATAAAGAAATTAATACAATACTATGTATCAAATGTTGTCTATTGCCAAATGTTGCACACTACAATCTGTAAAGGGTTTTGCATCTTGTTAAATATATGTGAAATGCAACCAACAGGTGATCACGTGTTAACTCCGTACTGCGTTTAATACCATATCGTGGTTAAGGTACTACGGGTTATTTAGATACTTCAAATACGAAATCACGCACTTACAACATGGAATTGCTATATACCATAACCCAATAGACATTTACACGAAATAATGCGAAGAGCCTAATTCTTATAAAGAGGGAAGCTGCAGTTATTCAAATGAGCATATATAATTAATTGAACACAGGTTTCAACCCATTCATATCTGAAATGTACGTACACAATCCCTTCCTACATAGAATAATATTTGATAAGATATATTTGTTAGATATAACCCCACCCCTGTCAAAAAAGATAGATACCAAAGCCCCTCGTTATCATCAACATACTCAGTATTTTTATGTGTCGGATACTGGGTTAAAATACTGATTAAAGATGTGTATAGGTTAAAACACATATTGTTCATTTTCTACACAAGAAGTATGTTCTGGAATGTTGCATGGATTACTCACGTCACGTCATGTCCAGTCAGCAGCGTGGAGTGGTTGAAGGCGTCATTCAGACCCAGTGCTAGGGCCCCGGAACTGGACGGCCCGCTAAAGTCATAGATCATAGTCGTGGGTGCTAGCCACGCAACCCGGAACGTCCTCGTTTCAACGCACCACACTCCAAGAAACGCGATACTCATAACAAACCAAACCTTCATTTTGAGTTGTTGCCGCTTATAGTATTATACCCTGAGAATCATATCTCGCATATCCATTTACTCCGGCGACAAGCACTCTGTAGATTTCCATAACGTAAGTTTCAAAGACGTTTGTTTTAAAACTGTCATAGCATTTCATTCTAGAGATTGTCTTCAATTTTAGTTGTTGTCGTTGGTACCCTGAGAATCATATCTCACACATCCATTATAAACTCCGGCGACAAGAGCTCTGTTGTTTTTACATAAAGTAAGTTTCATCGACGTTTGTCATAGATTCAATTCTAGAGACTGTTTTCAATTTGAGTTGTTGTCGTTTATACCCTGAGAATCGTTTCACACAAATCCCTTAACTCCGTCGACCAGTGCTCTGTAGAGTTCCATTTACTCCGGCTACAAGTGCTCTGTTGTTTTCCATAACGTAAGTTTCATCGACGTTTGTTTTATAACTGACATAGCATTCAATTCTAGAGATGGTTATCCGTACAGCTTTGGCGCTAACTGTGAGTGAACTGTTCATTAGGATGAGCACATGGTGTGTGTTAATATTTGATCAAGCTGTGTTTACCCGGAGCTTCTAAATCAATTGTCAACGCCATTAAGTCTTGGTTGAGAGTGCTGTGTGCAGCAGCGGGGATCCATTTAGAAGGTGTCGTGGCATCGTATGTTCCCAGCAGTGAATCAGCGGCCTGAAAACAATCAACATAATGGTGAGACAAACGACACGGCACTCATATAAATAATTTCATCCTCATGTCGCCTGTAAAGTATGCGTGTGTGACATATATCCCATTCCTTTTATGTTTTAACGCCGCGGTAATATATTCACTGAGCTGTGTATGGGCATATCCTAAGTGCCAATTGACCTTTAACATACTTACGATCGAACTATGATGTCTTCATCATTTTTGATACTATAAATTCCGCTCACAGCACTGGGTATTGAGCCGTTAGGTTAAGACAAACATATATATGATGGCTTCGGGCATGTTCCTTGTACACCAAATATAGTTAAGACATTTTTATCATAGGACATACTAACCCTTTGCCGTCTGCCGGCTGGAGCGTATTGGTCTGACAGCTTTGACCTTAGCTTTGACGATATCATTTTATCCACCAGAGTGATGATGATGATGATGATGATATATATATATATATATATATATATATATATATATATATATATATATATATATATATATATATATATATATATATATATATATATATATATACAGATAGATACGGTTCTATAAAACAACAACTTAACCAAGTAAACCATGTCGTGAAAGACCTATTTATTTTTTTATCAAAAAATACTGGGCAGAATCAAACAAAAATCCAAGCTTTTCTGTGTACTAAGAAGCCATTATATATCGAATTCATCAAATCTGATTCGTGAAGACTTACATGTAGGCTTATCCCTACTATACTAATCAAGTATTCATTTTATTTACATAATCATAACACTGACTTGTTGACATACAGGTGTTATACATTCAGTTATAGATATGGTTGTTTTTGTAAGAAATGTTTATAGTATTAAATATTTTCATATGAAACACTATTATTGTACCTCTACGTCCAATGATGGGCAAGCTTTGACGATGGAAAATCAATCTAGACTTAAAAATCTTTGACATTGGCTCAACAAATACTGTAATATGTGAGGGATATTTGAAGAGGAGTTTGTTAAACCAATCATGAACAAAAATCTTTTATTCAAATATTTCTCAAAATGTAGTGTTTGTATCAAGATATTTACACGTGCCTGACAATGTGAGCACTACAGATGTGACTGGGTTAAAGAAACTGATCCTCGATTGCCAAATTAATAGCATCCACTAGTGAGGAACACATCATATCAAATATCCAATTACTACATGTACTAGTGAAAGAAATGGTACCTTAAATGACATTCCGCATGTTTATCATTGGCAGAGGCAACGAAAATATCATAAATGTTACATGTCCCACTAACATCCATTGATAAGAACAATAGATGCAAAAATAACATATTGAAATTTCTGTATTACATTTACTGTTGAATACCATAGTAACGTATGCAGCAATATTATTGCTATCCTTATTAGCTGTATATTTTTGTAGTTATCGCCATAGATGCTCCCTTGGCTGGTGTAGGGAAGTGTGTATAGATGAAGTAATGCCTACATGCGGAGTACGCATAAATCTATACAACATATCCTGATTTCAGCGTGGTGAATGACCTACCCTGCTTCCAGTGGATGTATTACTTGGTCATATACAGTGTCTATATTTCTATGAGACATTGCATTTATTCAATTTCGATGTATATTTCCAGAGTTATAATTTTGATTTATTATATTATTTATATTATAGTATTTGTTCTAGTATATGTGCTTCTTTTGTAACTATATGATTACAGCAAATAAAAGTACTACTACTACTACTACTTATTGGAGAATACAATGGTTCCTTATGCTTTATGTGTCATTGTTATCCTTAGTGGTAAATACTCGTTATTATTATTATTATTATTATTATTATTATTATTATTATTATTATTATTATTATTATCATCATCATAATTACTATTATTGCATGTCATCATATGTCACCAATCTAATTGTTGCTAGCAGCATAAGCCACATCGTAGCATATGCCACACCTCTTCGGCATTGTCACCAATATATAGGTGAATACAATAGCAGCAAATAATTGTCATCTTAACATATGCCACATAACGCAGTATTGTCCTCCGATGGTGAATACAATACTAGAAAATGTCATTTATTTCATTGTTACCCTTATTGGGGAATTAAATGGTAGCATATGTCTCAAACTATCGTGGTACTTAAGCATTACACATACCCTGCACATACGGTATATTCAGGATATAACATATACTAGTGAATACTGTAGATTCACAAAAGATTGTATTGAGTAAATTTTGCGAATTAACAGAAAATCGATTTTTGCGTTTTTTAACTTTGCGAATTGACCACAACATGGAGTGCCAGCTGTACACTTAAAGTTGCAGCACCAGTCATTGCGAATTTTAATTTTGCGTCCGAGACAAAACGCTTAAAAACGCAAAAATTAAACTAACGCACTCTTTTCCGACTTTACAGTACATTGGTATCATATACAACACTGTTCATAACGATGTATACTAGTGAATACAACCTCCAGTGTAGCAGATTATTGTACATGTGTAAGTGTAATACACCGTATCATGACATCCACCAATGTTGATGGTAATGAGATATATACTAGAGGTGTGTTCACTACTACATGTATAAATCGTGATCAACCCTATTTCACATGCTAGCATAGTGTTCACCAGTCTGTAAGATAATGATATATGTGATGTACAGTATTATCATTAATCGCCATAATGATACATGGGGTGCTGAAAACAGATTGCTAAGCCTGGGTGGTCAAACGGTCCATCAAAATGAATAGTTTAGTTGTCCACCAGAAAAATTACTGGTCCGTATCACTTTGATAACCAAAATGGTAGCCAACAGCCATTTCACAACTGAACATTCATAATTAATTATGATTGATTTATGAATTGTGACAGTTATCATCTATTGTAGAAGAAATGTGAGACTGGATGTGTGCTTTCTTAATTAATTACTTAATTAATGGTCGGAACATTTAGCAGACTTTCTGGGCAAGTAAACATAGACTTTTACTAGGCCATTCCATTTCTTTGGGTAGAAATGAACCGGCGGGCTACTGTCTATTTTCACCACTGTACATGTGGCATATACCACTGCTATATCCTTTAGTACATGTCTTCCTGTGGTATCATTCCGACTTAAATAGCCTTGGTATTTCACATGATAAGAAAAACCCTTCCTTTTCATCGTTCTGAACAGGGAATGGTTTAAGCTGCCCACTAAACAAACAATATATTCAAGAATAAGCCATGACGTGATTTCTGCATGCACCGTGTTGATATTACGGCAGTTTAATCCATGCGTGCTTTGCGCACCCCTACAGTACCCATTTATTAAACTTGCGCACCATTATTCATATATAAGATTCCTATGTTAGTATTGTACAACATGCGAACATGATAGCTGGTCAACCAGTGCACAATACTTAACCTGTGCATCAAAGACTATGCGCATTATTTTTATGCGCAAAATTAAAACTGTATACAATATTAGTTTAGACACAGCATGATACTTTGAAAGAAAGTTTTTGGAATACCAGTAAGTGTTACTGTACTAAAATGGTGGCGACAATGCTGTATACTAAGCTGGTGAGAAATGTATCTGGTGAGAAGAGAACAATGGTGAAAACGTCAATCCCATATGGAATAGGAATTTGCATCAACACAAAATTAACTCAACAATATAAGTTCGGTAATTCATTGAATTATTCAATAGCCTGTCTCATACACACTTCACATTACAAACACACCGTCGTTGAAGACCGCCTGTGAACTGAAATAGACAAAGGAGGCCAAATACAAAATGGCGCTTTTGATTGCCACTTATAACAATAAAACCAGCTGATGGCTACTTGAACAAATCTGATCGTTCCCACTCATGCTCCACACGACTTCCGCACAGTAAATCAACACAGCAGTCGATAAGTTCGTGGGGAAGAATAGGATATGCATTAGTATCATAATGTAGGTCAAGCATACCCGAGGAACGACTATAAACTAAGAGGCTTAATTAACTTTTAGAAATAAAGTCATTAGTTTATTTTTTGATTAATTTATTCCTGCAGCACATTTCCATCATTAAGATCGTTAACTGAAATAGGAAGAATAATGTGTCACCAATTGGCAGTAATGTCCTGTTGGGATACGTTCAGTTTAAGGTTTGTCATTAATGTGCTGGTAGACTACAGTACCTATTCTAGAATAGTTAACTTGATGAATATTCAAATGTATGTGAATGCAACCTTTGATATAGTGTGTAAAATATCAATTTTCTTTGACCATAGAGTCAATTTGCACTGATTATGTAAAGCAAACATCAAAGGGGACGTCTGTTACAACAACGAATGTAATACATTACATCAAATGCAATAGCAACCGTAAATGTAATAGATAATTACACAAAGTGAAATAACAACCAGAAATGTAATACAAAAGGACACCAAATGTTATTATTAACCACGTAATGCAATACATGTAATAAATAATTTACACCAATGTAATATCAACTGTAAATTTAATTCATTATTACATTAGTGGTTGACTGTTAGTTTTGTTTAAAGGTGTAATGTGGTGTAAATCTATTATTGCATTTATGGTTGATATTACATTTGATGTATTTTTTGATGCATTTGAGGTTGACATTACATTTGATGTATTTTACGGTTGCTATTACATGTGATGCCATATATTAAATTTGGTGTTGTAACAGACGTCACTGTGATAACACGTAGAAGTCAAGATCTTGTACTGAGAGTTGGTCATGATAGACCGGCGTCGATAATCCAAATTTTTTCCCATTTATTCATTGACTCATTATGAAAGCTATACATCTATCTCATTAAAATTGCTGTATATCTATTTTTTTTTCTGTTCTAGTTTAGCATTTCATTAAATGAATTCTTTGTCTAGTTCATGTATCCCTTGTGGCTACCTATTACGTGATTGGTAAAACCCTTTGCTTTAACTCTTTAGCTACTGGCGTCTAACTTGGCCATTACAAAATAATAGCGAAATATAGCGAAAAAGCTAAAAAGAAAAATACTGAAACCCTGGCAAATGGCTACTCATCTGAGAGTACTCAATGAGAGCTTCCCAATGAATACCAAATTGACAGGGGTTCGATGATTTTCAAAATCCTTTGACTTCTTGTGCATTAGACGAAAGTAGTCTCAGCATTGAAAGGGTTAACGGTATTTCCATGTCTCATATTTGGGCAGCAGGTCTGGAGTGCAGAACCTACGATGTCTATTGTTATATAGGCTTATACAAAATATTAATGAATATTTTATGAAAATTAATAATTGCGCCATGTCATAAAATGACTTTGCTGCTTTTTGGATTTGTACATGTCTTTCGTGTGTGTCCTTTGAAGCTACAAAAGTTCTTTTCTAGTAGCACAGCCTTTGCATTCGGCGATTTTATCACATATGAAACCATACTAATCATATCTGCGACATAATGAAATGACTAAGGAACCTGATTGGGAACGAAATATGCTGCAATCTAACATCACATGTTCTATCAATCTCCATGGCGACACGACGACAGGAAAATATCGTGAAAGGGTAAATGTTAGCTGATCCTAAAATTAACGTTCATGTCCAAATAATAGTTTTGCAGTATGAGTAAGTAATGCCGAGTATTTGTCTAGTTCATAATTAATAACAGCGTATGTTTCCTGTGTATTGTTTTTTTTATGTTTAGAAACATTGTTATTGTCAAGCAAGTCCAAAATGGACACAGAAACAAGTTAGAGCATGTTAGCATATATCAATAGTACATTCAAAGCAGACAGTATTGAAACAATATACATCTATTAAGGTGGCTGTAAACGTTTCCGGTGGAGAGCAGACTTTCCCTCAAATAATGGCTGATTTCTCATTATTTGAACACTAAACCCCTAGCAAACTATATATTTTTAGAAAGCTGAGATTCTAAGGAATACATAGGATATGGATAGATTGTATGTGCTCCAGACATTTTGAAGAAATTTGGGTCAAAACTTTGACTAAACAATTTTCAGTATATATGTCACGGCTGACGCAAATCTAAGAGCAGGATCTAAGATAATAACCTGATTTTTTAAAACATTGAAAAAAACCTTTGTCTCTACAAATCTAGACAAGGGTTTTGTAAAATATGGCCCCTAACTTTTTTTATGGCCATTTATCTAACAACATTTTAGGGAAAAAATGCTTTTTTGGTTTCTTGATTTTTGACTCACTATAAAAAATTAACCAGATAAGATATTGCAATATCCCCGTCTAGATTTGTAGAGAACATGTTTTAGAATCTATATACAAAGTTTGAAGCTAATTGATTAAGATTTGTGTCTTAATTCACGTCAGCCGTGAGAGTAAAACTATAGAAATCTAAGCTGAGAAAATGGCAGTTTTTAGGTTTTACACAATAATTGTAACTGTGCAATAACTTGCTACTACTTTAATGTGTTTATTTTAGTCCAAGTGGAAAGATAAAGTAACCTTCCATTGTATTTCACAACTGCCAACATTTTTTTCTTCTGAATTACCTCAAAAATAAGTATAAATAAGCACATTTCTGCTACTGCCTGTAGCCTGTCAAAATAGTTGGTATGCTAATGTTGAGTCCCTTCCATATATGGGCATCATGTGACCTCACCCTGGAATCTTGTTTGCATGCTAATGTAATCCATCATAGTTCTAGATTTCTTAATCATTCAAAGAACTGTGCCATCAAAATCAATTTTCGGCTATCTAGTTTGTTATGCTAGCAGCCTATTTGACTGCAAGTTTACTAATTTTGCAAATAAAAGCTTGAAATACTTTATCATTTATCTAAAATAAGCATTTTGCAGGGCCAAAAGCTTAATACTTTGAAGCTATCACAAGCATAGTTTTCTAACAAAGTGGCTTGTTTTTGTTCATATTTTTGGGCCTTATTCGTTGAAGGGGATATGTACCTCTTTCAATATTCCACTTGGTACCTGAGTAAATCAATCTATCTGTTTATGTGGGTGCTGCTATTGAGAATAACTTAATGCTATGGAGTCATGAAGTAAAATAATTTTACAAACCTATTTTGCTGTATCTGCTTCTACTCTAGAGACAATCCAGTGATCCAAGTTGAATAATCCTGAATCAGATAGCTGCATAGTTTCTTAGATGAGCAACTTATGATCCAAGATAGTTTACAGAAGAATGGCCACTTTCCTTAAGATCCCACACAATATATTCCTGTGTCTTTACTGCTTGAAGTGCTCAGGGCAAATGACCTGTTCTACCCAGAGAGCAGTAAGTCCAATTGTTTGGTACTTCCTCTCAACTCCAAAAACCCTTGAGGGGATTATGTGTGACACTACACACTGAGCGGAGACCTGAGGGGATTATGTCCAATGGACACAACACAGATACCTGTATCTATTTCCACAGAACTGAAGCCACAGTGCTAATCAATCACCTAACCCAATTGTTCACCTGTAATTCCAATCGTTTTTGTTTCTCTAACTGACTGACAACATTGTTGTGAAAAATACAATCCAGGCTTCAATTAGTTGATAGCTGAATTATATGGATGTAATTGTACTTATATGGGTGTGATTGTCCCATTTTAGTATTGTTAATTACACAAAGAGCATGGAGTGTCTGTTCAAGATGGAGGTATGAGAAGGAATTACTCAGCATGCAAAGCCCAAGTTTTCCCATCAAATACACACATTGTATTACCTGTTGCCCAAAAACTGGTATGTTTCCTGTTTTTCTCAGACAGCCGGAGCCACATTTTGATTAAAGTGTAAGTTCACCTTCAAAATTAAAAAAGATATGTTGTAGAGCTCAATCTCACCTTTCATAGGACACCTTGATTACAATTGTACTCTGCAGATAAACTGAGATAATACCATTTAAAGGTAACTTTATGGGGGCTGCCATGTTTATTCAGAGGGAGCCTAATTAGTGATGTTAATTAGATGCGTGTGATGACATGCTGTGACTTCCTGCCTAGTGAGGGAGCTTAGGGGCTAGCTCTAGTGGGCCCAGGGTCTGACACTTAGATTTCAGGCTAGGGGCCAGAAAAGGTCTTTTGACAAAAACTATTGGCCAAAAATAGGATTTCTGGTTATTATACATACTATTTTGGGCCCCTAGTTTGAAAAATCTAGGAGCCCACAGCAAAATCTAGGGGCACATTGCCCCTTGGAAAGATGAACCCGGAGACTGTGGACAGCTCACAACTTGAGCGCAAAGATGGTGAATTGTCAAGCTTTTGGATGCAACTATGATTCTCCAAATAAGCGCATGTACCATTGAAACATGATCAATATACGGTCAATAGCAAAATTCAAAATGTGTTATATTTGCTGTATTTCTCTGTAAACTGTAGGCATTAGTTTAGAAGTAGATTAGCATTAGCATCTTGTAAAATAAGTTGAATATACCATTGATATAATTTTATGTGTTTGTGTGACACAGTAAATGGCCACTGCCAAGGAGGTTTTCCATATCTGCCTGTAAATCCACTAAGAATGAGGCACACAAATAGATGTTGTCCCCACGAATGTCTCTGCTTAAATGAATAAAATCCTTTACCTGTTGTAAATGAGTAATCAAGTTAATAGCTATTATGAATTAGTATTAAAATACCAATATTACAGTACAATTAGTAGGTGGTTTCTTGGCTTTCTGGTTTCATAATTGTAATTCATTTGCTTGTGGTTTCCTAACAGTAGCTAGCCTGACTGCAATTTGTAGTAGCTGTGCGCAGAGGATGTGTATTGCAGTTAATCTCCTGGGTATAAAGCTTAGGATACCAGAGTACATTGAATTCCTTTGAGAATAATGTGTATTGCAGTCAATTCCTTAGAGGCTAACGCTGACAATACACTCACAGCTTACAAATTGAAAACTTTCATCACAAGATTACAGTGTCTGAACATTGTAGGAAATAGTAAATGCCAGTCTATTTTATAAACAGGTAGAATTTCTTGAGCCCTAAAGCTCATCCATAACCCTTTTACTACAGGTCTCTTTCCCTCATTGCTTTTGCCAAACAGAACCTGGTATACCTCTAGAATAGACAGGTACACACTGAGACACAGTGCCTCTGTTTGTTGTCTGATACACCACTTTCCTCTTTGCAAATCATATACTTAATTCTTATAAGAGCATGTGCTAGTGTATTCAGTTCTGCAGAGCTCCAGCCTGCATGTAGCAGTGTGATGTCACTTCCTGTCTCTGATAAGCTCCAAGATGGTGCCTCCATGAACCAGCTGAGGCAGTGAATTTGCTGCATTTTGCAAGATACAAACTTGAATATCTCAGTCAATTTGCGGAGTACAATTATAATCAAGGTGTCCTGAGAAAGGTGACATTGAGCTCTACAACATATCTTTTTTAATTTTGAAGGTGAACTTACACTTTAAGACTAACCCCCAATACACTATTTTTGAATTAATCAAAACATCATTATCTGTGATGCCATTCCATTTCCTGCCTCATCTTCACTTGGCAGGTGGGAGGGGCTTATCAGCTAATTAGTCACATGACCAAAACATTGCAGCATGCTCTCTGATTCTCAGCTGTCACACAAACAAATTTCACAATTCATGGAGTTTGGAGTGGGGTAGAGGTATGGAGTTTTTTTCATATGGAGGGTAAGACCCGGTTCATTAACATAATAGATATATCTCAAAACAGGCCTTCCCTGAGGACGAAACGTTTACGGCCACCTTAAATGATTGACTTGAAATAATATGCACTGCATATTTTATAGATTACCTGTGTATTGTTTATGTAAATGTATCTTTCATGTTGTATGACATGGTCAATATACTACTACTACTACTACTACTACTACTGCTGCTGCTGCTGCTGCTGCTGCTGATACTGCTGCTACTACTACTACTACTACTACTACTACTACTACTACTACTTCATATTCGAGTAAGATGTTCGAATAAAATACAATTTTGCTTTTTATGAACATCATTCATTGAAGACAAAGTGACCCTCCTTAATATATAGTAAAGGGCAACGAGTACAAGGATTTGTTTTTTTCATCGAGGCGTGGGAATTCTGCATGTGAAATATCATACATGGAAGGAGTTGCACTTTCTCTGATGTCCTGGTGGCAAATAAAAGACTGGCCCAGACATGACACTAGATCTATGAGGTTATTAGGAGAATGTACTCGTGGGACCCTGCGAATAAATGCCAAAGGGTCGCTGTGTCACTCTCAGGTATAGACTGTAATCAGCGAACACATTCTGGACCATTCACATTTGCAGTGGTAGTTTTACTTTTGCAAAATAAAACAGGATAGCATCAATTAACTTTTCAATTGTGATAATGTCGCTCATATAGCTACAATACCGATGTTTTAATATTTTCACTCATGTACATGCACTCTTGTTGTATTCTGTTGTCTCTCTTAACCTTTAAACCCGATACAATTAAGCTAATTTAAAGTATTAAAAATGGACACAGTGAAGAACCATGCAATAGGTCGGAGCCTGGCCTGATGGCCGAGCTGTCTAAGGCGCCGCCACTAACTGTTCGCTGTCTCTCACCACTTCCCGGGTTCGAATCCCGACCTAGGTATGTGAGAAAGTCCTTATTACTTAGGGTTGTGTTGTGGTTTCCGCCGGTCACTCCGGTTTCCTCCACGACCTACAGCTGGCTAATCACGAATTAACATAAATGGCATAAATGTTACCGAAATCGAAATCCCAAATTCTAAAAATACCATGTTAGTCGATAAATAGGGCTGCATCATACAGCAAGACATCCCTTCTGATTGCTGTGAACCAGTAGCTCAATCAGCTGACTGGCTGAAAGTATCAGTATTGGTAGATTCTGGTTTGACTGAAAAGCATTGCTTCTGTAAGTACATGTAGTATTGCCGCCAAGAGCTATGTGTTTAAGGGGGAGGTTTTTAAACGATTTTGATTTGCTCTTGTTCAAATATGCACAGCTATGTAGATTAATGGTGTTGGCAAATAAAGTGAGTTTTACAATTCGCACTGTCAAGTGACATCAAACGCTGATCACATCTCATAACTATTGATTTTGATCCTTTATGTTGGGTGCAGCACATCAGCAAACGATCCCTTGAAAGTATGTTATTTCCTAATCAAACACTTAAACAAATACATGTACTCTCTTTCACTCTCACAACCTGAACCCCCTGCAGTGATTGTTATCTTATCCCAAGTGACTGCTTTAAGTTCATGTATAAATCGAACTTTCTGCTCTACGATCAGGTAGGATCAGGAGTGTAGGGCCACACCGTCATGTTTGTATTCATCGGATAGCTCTCACTGAGTACGCTCAGATGAGTACTAATTTTCCAGGGTTTCAGTCATTTAAAGTTTTTTTTTCGTCATTTTGTAAGCACCATGTTTACGCATTTTCTACCACTTTTCAAGGTCAGCCAACAATTCCCTAACTCTACCTCATGACAGTTACGGCAGTCGGCACACCAGTCTTTAAACACTTTACTTAAAAGCCTCCATGTACAAAGTTTTTTATCACAATTGAAACGGCAGCTTAGGATGAACCATATAGTGCACTGAACGTTTTACAGCTGTTTCATACTGTCCTTAAGAAATGTTTTAATCAAGACTAATCTCTACCTTTTTATATGGAGATATGGTGATGGTCAAGCCCTACCTAAATTTCTAAATGGGTCAGATACTGTGTACACAACGAGAAAAAACAAATAGACGTATGACCGTTCTAAAAACAAACCCAGCTCACAAAAGCGGGAACACTAATGTAGGGGTGGGGGTGGCTAATTTTTGCTAAAAATATCTAGAAAATGTCTGTACAGATGACTCAGATTTGTCATCTACTTTTACTAAAAATACCCAATGTGTGGATGAAGAGCATGGTTGGAGACATGTAACAAAGACGTCATCAAACGTATGTTTGGGAATTTAACCACCTGCCCTACGAATGAATGCCTATTCCCAAAACAGAACAAGGTAGCAGGGTGGTGTGCTAACTACATCGACAATGCAGCGCCCTTTAGATGGGTCAACTGTAGTCAAATGATTTGAAAAAGAAATCGGAACATTGCATTTTTACTTTTTCGTTAATGAAGCCGTTCAGTAGGTGCAGTTGCTCAACGATAATATATATATATATATATATATATATATATATATATATATATATATATATATATATATATATATATATATATATATATATATATATATATATATAAATATAAAGAATATACACTGTATTTAATATAGAAAAGAGGAAATATTCCGCCCATTTCACGGCTGGAGGTAAATGAACGATTTGGGAAAGTATTATCCGCAGAAACCAACTTAAATTTCGGAGGGATTAGAAAAAAAAACATTTTCAATACAGGATCAGAGTCTTTGGTTGACAACATAAGTGTCTCCCAAAGGGATAATAAAAACCGAATACATATCTATCTATCTATCTATCTATATCTATCTATCTATATATCTATATATCTATATATCTATATATATATATATATATATATATATATATATATATATATATATATATATATATATATATGGTTGACAACATAAGTGTCTCCCAAAGGGATAATAAAAACCGAATACATATCTATCTATCTATCTATCTATCAATCTATCTATATCTATCTATCTATCTATCTATCTATCTATCTATCTATCTATCTATCTATCTATCTATCTATATATATATATATATATGTATATATATATATATATATATATATATATATATATATATATATATATATATATATACATATATATATATATATATATATATATATATATATATATATATATATATATATATATATATATATATATATATATATATGTTTATATATATATATATATATATATATATATATATATATATATATATATATATATATATATATATATATATATATATACATATATATATATATATATATATATATATATATATATATATATATATATATATATATATATATATATATATATATATATATATAGATATAGATATATATATATTAAGGTTAACCTGTATGATGTGTATATGTAAAGTGCCACTCACCTTTGAAATGTACTCCAGCAATGACACCACCACCAGTATCAAGTATAGAGTAAGTTTGTGATATAAGCTGCCTGTGTTCTCTTAATGAAAACCCATAGCATAGCTCTTTTCCGTAGCATACATAAACTCAATGATGCCTTGTTGTCTTTGTCATTATCTAGCAGCAACTAACAGCACACCTTAGTCGATAAAGCTGCCCAGTCTGCAGATAAGCAGCTGCGCTTGTTGCTTGAGATTAATTAGTGTATTTGTATTAATATCCAGGGCTAGATCAACACCAGGTAATATACTCAAGCCAGAGCAGAAACACTAGCCTGCTCTTATTGATATGTATCTCAACCAATCAGAATTCGAGGCTGGTCTACGTCTTAACTCAGTGTATTATCCGCCAAAGATAAGACGTCATACTAGAAGAGTCGTCCAGAAGGACTCAATTCTAGAAGGGAAATTGTGCATTGAGCATGTAATATTTTGATGGAAAACGCGAAGTTGTGCGGCGAAAAGGCGCCCGCGACCGCATTTGTTATAGTTCTATCTCACTAGACTGTATTGATAACTGGAACAATTGAGCTGTTGTTGTAGTTAAATATGATCCCATGTTATGTTGTGTGCTTCATGCACGAGTCCACCCAGCTGAACGGCACCAGTGCCCCTAAGTATAAAGCTCTTATGTTCTGCTTGCGAGGTGCTTGTGGTTAAGGACACAAAGGGAGAACAAAGGACTTTCAAACCACAAGCACATCGCAAGCCTGACGTAAAGCTTTAAACTTAGGGGCCCAGCATCGTACCCAACACAACCCTCCCCTTTCCCCCTGATTGTTGGCGCGCAGCAGCTCAAAGGACTGGCACTAGTCTATCCAGTACTAATTCGCGCACACAACAGCTCAAAGGACTGGCACTAGTCTATTTCGAAATAAGTACCAGTCGCTGCTTGTTCGTACACACAAGAATCGGCACAGAGGTAGCCGCACAACACGAAATGTAAGCATCCATCATTTGTTGTTATGAGAAAAAGTGTGCAATAAACACAGCCATTACCAACATAAAAACAACGCAAAGAAACCAGCGGCGCCAAATATACAACATTTCATTGACAAACCATCAGAATATAATGATTTTAAGCGTGAAACAACGCATTGTACATTTAGAAAAAAGTACCGGTCAATGACGCCACTTTATATTGTCGCGCATAACCCAGCAAAGCGGTTGCCTAAGAACGAGGATGTAACCTTGCATTTTCATCAAAAAGACCTTCCTTCATAACACGGCTATCAACCACATACAGGGCGCCTAAACACTAACGAAGCCAAGGATACAGCATTTCACTAAAAGACGATCATAATAGAATGATTATAAGTGTGTAGAAAACGAATTGTAGGGTTATTTGTGTGGTCACGTGATCACTGTCTGTATCCAGATTACACTTACTATCTAAAACATAAAATGAGAAAGCGTAGAAAAAATAGCTGGTATAGCGGTCAAGACCGCCACAATCAAAGAATTGGCGCACGAACGTCACTAACTATCTAAAACATAAAATGAGAAAGCACAGAGAAAATAGCTGGTATAGCGGTCAAGACCGCCACAATCAAAGAATTGGCGCACAAACGTCTTACTACTTAAAAGTTATGTCTTAAGATATATAGTTTAGTCAGAAGAACATATCATAGAAAAAATTTGTTGTGACTTCAGATAATCAAAAAATAAACAGCTGCGATGCGATATGTTGGTTTAGAAAGTGTTGTTTAAATTTGGATCATCCATGCCACTATTCAACAATAGATTGTCTAAAAGGTCATCATTCAGCAATAATAACAATCCAAATGTGAAATAGCTTTCCAATAAATCAATGTCTTGAGAAATACTTGAATGAACGTGATCGTTCCTGTTTTATATTAATAACTTCTTCAAATATTTCTCAAATGTACTTCATGGAGTTATACTCAAAGTTTTCAGACCGCGTGTGGTCTGGCAGAACTATAGTCCCTTTTTACAGTTGCTATATCCCAGTAGGCAAATGTACACACAATGTACGTACCAGCTCGTACATACGGATTTGGTACGAATAACATCGGAATGAAAGTTTTTAGACACACAGCTCCGTACGTACGTACCGAGCCGTACGTAAAATTTACGTGTACAGAGCCGAAAGTACACTGTACGTATGGTCAATTACCAAAACCGAATCAAATGAGTTTTCACATTACATATTAGGAAGTCCCCTTCAGGAATTCTGAAGTGAATCTCATTAGAACCAAATCTGAACGTGTTCAGTACTAAATCTAAACAAAATCTGTACATCATATACCAACAATAAATAAAAATGGATTTGATTGTAATAGTGCACCAATTAAATTGTGTTCTTATTCATATGAAAGGGATCTAATAAAATTTCCCTTTCATCAAATGAAATAGATACAAATAAGTATGGATTCCTTGATCAGTGGTCCCCTTGGGGGTGTGTTCTGTTCAAATATACACAGTATGCAAATTAACATACAAAAAAGTGCCAAAATCACCCAAATGCATAATGTGTCATTTTGTCAGAACAGTGTCAGATCATGGCAAATGAGGTATCAAATTGAAGCTTTCCACTGTGGGGGTTCATTCATGTGTAGTTTTGGTACTTTCAATGGTTGCCATGGCAACGGGAGCCAAGAATTAATCAAAAACAGAAAAGATGCTCATTTTTGTAACTTGTGTGATATTTAAGTGCGATTTATCCCCAATCAACACATCTAAGGGCATCAATTTGTTTATCAAAAACTTCCTTGCTCTTTTCTTGATCAATTCATGGCAATTTTATATGATTGAAATATTTTGGGTCTGAAGTACAGTCCTTTGAACATGACAATATCACAAATGCAAAGTCTATCCAAAATATGGTTGCTATGGCAACGGGAGCCAAAAATTAATCAAAAACAGGAAAAATGGTCATTTTTATCATTTTGTGTGATGCTTAAAGGGCAAATGCACCATCAGAATGATTTAGGTTCAAAATGAGCTTATACATGTCACCTTTCAAATAAGACCTCCCCCGAACCTGTCCTCTTCAGCACTACTCAGTTATAGCTTACAGAAGTTCAGCAAGCAACAGTCCTGAAGAAGCTATACAGGGCCTCCATGCATCCCAAGATGCACTCTGTTTTTGACACCTTCTTAGCACCAGCCTGTGTCACTAGTGCTTAAGAGATAGCAGTTATAGGGGTCTGGGCTCCCCTTTCCTGCTTAGATTTTCATTACTGGCTTTCAATAAGTTGTCACAATTCCCAAAGATTGAACTTCTTCAATTTCCTATTGTATATATTCCAACAATCCATGGAAGTTATACTATGTGACTAGTCTTTGATTTGTAGCTTATTTTTGGGTAGAAACCATTACTTCCTAATTGCTATGAAATCAGTTTGTGCTAATCACTTACAGGACCACTTGTGTCAGTTAGCAGTTACTCATGGGAATAGGGTAGGACTTATTAGTATGTGTATTCCTTCACTTCCTGATGCTATCTTTGAGTAAAGAACCTGGCACCATTGAGTAAAGGATCATGTGGGTCTAAGGGAGAAGTTCCCTAGGTGAGTCAGATATTTCCATTCCTCCAAATTCCTAAATTGCTCAATTCTGCCATACTATGTAAGTTTTACTTCTTGAAGTTTTATTTGCTTCCAAAAATTGTGATCAGGGATGAGCCAGGAATAAAAATTAGCAAGAAAGGGAAAGCCATGCAGGCTTCTCTGCTACTGCTATTTCTGAAGCACTAGTGACACAGGCTGGTGCTAAGAAGGTGTCAAAAACAGAGTGCATCTTGGGATGCATGGAGGCCCTGTATAGCTGCTTCAGGACTGTTGCGTGCTGAACTTCTGTGAGCTATAACTGAGTAGTGCTGAAGAGGACAGGTTCGGGGGAGGTCTTACTTGAAAGGTGACATGTAAAAGATAATTTTGAACCTAAATCTTTCTGATGGTGCATTTGCCCTTTAAGCTAGGGTTCCACATCGAGCTGTCGCGAATGCGACTTTATGCAAGTGATATGGTAATGAGGAAAACCCCTAAATTTTGAGTCAAATGCGAGTTTTAGGAAGTTGCATTCGTCGTTTGGCCAGAGTTCGGCAATTCTATAACGACGTTTGTTTTGCCGCCAAAATAAAAGTTGAATTTCATTTTCTTAACTTGTCGAATGCTCAGAAAGTTCCTCGAGATCAAATCTCGAGGAACTTTCATCGCTATCTTGTCGAATGCGATGGAGTTTGCAGTTTGTCATTATCATAATGATTTTCTCATTTGCATAAAGTCGAAAATCGCATTCGACTTATTCCTTGTTGAATGCGAGGTGTAGGCAAATGTCGAATGGAAATTTCTATGTTGAATGCTATACCTCACATGTCGCATTCGACAAAAACTGTCAAACAAACTTCTAATTTGCATAAAGTCGAACGCGCAAAGTGTTTTCGACTTAGTTCGACCTTTCGGCATTTTAGGGGTCAAATTCGACATCGCAATCGACATGCCTTAAATACCATTTTATTTGCCGAACCCCGCAACTTTTTGCCATGTCCAATTTAGTCGAATTTGGTTGTATTCGACTTTTCGCAATATTTGTTGAATCGGGTCGAATTCCAGGAAAATCCATGTGGAACCCTAGGTTGTAATTGAAATGTGTTTCTTCATTCTCTATTTCTTAATTTTCTCTTCATTTTTATCCTCATGGCCCACGTTTTCTTAAATGCTGCCCAACACAGGCGATTCATTTTTTCTACACTGTGAGTAGGACGTTGGACTCACGACGAAGAGTTGTGGTCTGTCGTAGCAAATCGTAGTAGCAAGGCATTACATCTTGCTGCCACGCCGGTCAGGTGTGTGTTTGGGGCGGGGGGGGGGGGGGGGGGGTACAAGCTTTCTCGTGTTAGGGGAAGGTTATGTGATATTGGATGAAGAGTAAGAGTTAAATAAAGCAAGGCAATAACTGCTCTGCGAATGGGCATTAAGGAAAGGAAAACGCAGTCAAAATAAGTCTTTTATGAACTGTCCATCATGTGTAGGTCTATTTGGTCTTGGGAAATGTTTTTTTTCCAATTACTTAAAATGTTTTGTAGCCTTTGGCACAATACAGCTGATTTTGGTGTGCGTTGTGCAATGCATATTGAGTGTATTAAAGCTTGATATCGTGCTTGAAGAAAGTGTCAAATGATAACTCTCTTAGTTCTGATTAATGATACTATAGGCGTATTTACAGTGAGCATACATCATGTTGAAATGCCATCATAAACATGTTGCACTTATTTGTTCGTACATTACATTAAAACGAATAGTAGACAGACAGACAGCTTCACTTCTGTAAAGAACATTTGATCATATAGGACTAAATACTTTTTAAATGAGAAGTCGCATGTTCGAGTCTCCGCTGGATGCCCAATAGCTGGTTGGTCTGGTCGCTATATGATGGCTTCCATGATACTTCCGCAACTGATAGACCCCTTAGAACTTTTAAGATTGGGAAGGGAATTTATCCTGGTACCGGGTTTCTATCATGTGGCAATGTGACGGAAGTTGTTAAAAGCAATGTAAAAATCAATTGCTTCCTTCCTCCAATAGTATATATTTAAAGCATCACAATAAAAATGCTGTATTTTTCAATTATTTTCAACTCACTGTTTCTATTTCAGATGATGAACCTCTCACAGACATATGTCATGCAACGGATTCAAGCCAAGAGACACTTTGTTGTGAACAACACCCCGAATAAGTCATTATTAAACATGTACACTGTAGTAAATGAGACATGTGGAAAATTTGAAATCAACCATACAAGGATTGCTGTAAGTGACCTCACTCACCCTAAGGTTGTTCACTTGGACAAATATCTTGTGGTTGATTTTAACTTTATTCACTACGAGTCAGTCCCTTTTATTGAAGCCCTCTATCGACCCTCATTTCCTAACATTCTCTACTGTCCAAATGTACCATTCAACAACAAAAGCCAGACTGTGAAGTACAAGTTATTTGAGATGAGGTTTGATACTGGGCCTGATTCAGATGGAGCACAGACAGAGGATGGTAAAGTTCGCAATCTTACAATTACTGTTGATTTCTACACAAAGTAGAGGGCAAGAGCTGTGTTCAATGTCCACTACATTCTGTACGACTACAGCAGGATAGGAATGTCACCCATGGAAACACCATTTTGGTGCGTAGAGGCAGCGATACATCATGCTCCACATATGAGAGGCTATATCTACATGGCTGATGACGCTATGTTCCATCACTGGAATATCAAGCATTTGAACCCGGACAAATTCTGGTGGTACGAAAATGTTCCACATTTGTTTTATGACTTCAATGAGCGTCGAGGGCTAGTTTGTGAGGCAGCAAAAGCAGGGCATGTAGGTCGATGTAGAACTTACAATTGGAATTGGTATGGAAGAAACTATAAGGAGATGAACATGACTAAGATGCTAATGAAAATACACTCTAAACTATCACTGACATCTTGAAACAATCTCCAGGAGTACTTTGGTGGAAGGACAGCGCTTCCTCAGGGTTATGCAGATTTTTATTACATGCCCCAAGTCTATGGTAGGCAGTTCTTACACCTGGCAGAAATACTGCGAGTCGCTCGCTTGTGGCATGAAATGGCAATCGCGACTATCATATTCAGCCTAACAAAACTCTCGGACATTCAAGTCGCAGACATTTACTACAACTGGAACTATTCAACGGATCGGAAGAAACCTTCATCTTGGTATAAGAAAACCATGAAAGCAGTTTCAGTGCATCCTTTAAAATTAGGGCTCATAAGCAAAAATGACGAACAACATACTCAATTATTCTGTGATTTTCTTTTCCCTGTTGCCTACAAGAATATGTATGACACTAAATAATATTCTGAACAGTGCAAAGCATAGTTTAGAATATTCAAAATATTTACATATGTGTGTGTGTATATATGTTATAAAAAAGAAAAAAAATCCCTCCTGAGTTATTTCGATTCAAGAGGGGCAAAACATTAATGTTTTTTTAATAGAAAAAGTTCTTCAAAGTGTATTGCTCTATAACATTACTTAAATACTTATCAAGGGCCATTAGATATTGCTAGTGACCATATTGAAAAGACTCACGATCATACACAGTACATGTATTTCATCATGACTGCGTTTTGTAGTGGCAGCATCATATCCTTGAATTAGCTTTAAAAAGTGTATAGTTTACATTCACAGTGAGAAATTATATGAATGTGTTTCATGTGGCACATTATAAGTTAAATTCCTAAAAAGAATCTCAAATCACATGTTACGTGATGAGGTGAAATGTGCAATACATTGTACACCCTCCCTTCACGGTTTACCTAAACACTTTTTGAAAAGTCGTAGATGCAATTACATGTAAATTGATTCCATAAAAATCTCCTCAAGTCTACAAGAGAGAGTGTAGGAGAAATTTAGGTCAGTATCGTTTACATAGAACATAAAGAATAAAGTAAAATAGCAGGGCAAGATTTTTCCATAAAGAGATCGCCAAACTCGTATTTCAGTCTTTGATCTTCAATATGCTTAATGACGCACAATTATGATAAATTTGTAATATGATACCGAGCAACATGTACACAGGTTACATAGCACAACAATCTTTGTGATTTCC
>OZ012688.1:39741429-39743929 GCA_963942565.1 Maea johnstoni | reverse complement strand
TCTTGTTTGATTTCTCGTTAGATGTCTTGTTTAATTCTTCTGGTTTTGGTGAAAAAGGATATACCACAACATAAGTTTATACATTTTGGAATTGGATGCGAAGGCGTTTCTGGAATCCCGGTGTAAAGGCAAGTTTGCGGTTAGTCTATTATCTGCCCTATAGCTCCTCACCATTATATAGCTACATATGGTATTATTGCAAAATACTTTATATTTAATGGACGTCACAGGCAGCACCTAGGTCCAGTACTTAGTGGAAACCTTTATTCATTGTTCTTAAGGCCACAATTCCTTGTACATCAATTTACTAAGTACGCATGTGCGCTGGAATTTAACGGGGTTAAAATCCCAGGGCAAGTGAGAAAGTTTGCAGTGATTGGGGGTTGGTTGTGGTGTTCGCTCAGTATTCCAGCTTTTTCCGATACGTATAACCGGAAAAACGATAATACTAAATGGATAAACGAAATTCAAAATTCAAACTGGAGTTTGCTGAGCAGCCTATATATTCTCTGATCCTGTCTTGCATTTCAGCTTCGAGCCAATTTGAAAATGGTCACTGGTGATGTCTATGATCTAAACAATATGCCTAAAAATGAAGACACTGTGTGTGGCGAAGTAATTTAAAAGGGCATATAATTCAGAAACAAGTTTCATAATACTAGTATAGCAATTATTTCCAGCATGCTTGTGATGTGGAATACTAGGAAGTGCTTTGTGGACGTCGTGTATTGAACTGCATATCCTTGCTGCCCTCACACTGTATGCCAATATGGACACTATACTGACAATTCATTTCTAGTGCGGACATTTTGGTCAAATGCGAAAAGTATATTTCTTATCTACTATTGGGTAATTCACTTCATGTTAATGCAACACAAGACACGCAAATGTTGAAAAGAATTGTCCTTTATTGGAGTTTAAGAGAGGTACCCATCAAGTCCAAAATGACAGCACATAGTTAGAATAAAGACATACTTCATTATGAAATTGTGGACCAATAGACTCTAAGCTTCCTCTAGAAGTAAAGGTTAATAACTGAATGCAATATCTGTTGTCTCGCTTTGGTTTAGTGGTTAATCGAGGCAATGCTCATCTTAACCCACTAGCAGCAGCCAAAACCAGCCTGACAATTTTGATGAATTCTTGCAGTCAATAGTATAGGAAGGAACATGTGTGATGAAAAAATGATTATCATAACATTACCATCAACTCTCCTCCAAGTTTTTGAAATAATTTTTTATTCCAAAGTTAGTTTCAAAAGTATCTTGGATCCAGACTGCAATTTCTAGGGGCTCTCTTAAACATTAATTAGTTAAATACTTAGAAATAGCTCCAAATATTGCTGGGCCTCGTTCGGGAAGACTCTTTTAATCAGTTTTAATACAAGCAATACACCAATTCTACTTGGTTACAGTGCAGACATTTAGTTCCCGCACCAGTCGACCAGACGTCTGGTTGTACAAACAACCACATATAACATGTCAAAAAAGAAGCCCAACACATCAATGACCCACATAGCTATGTTCAGTTGTGAGGTCAGGGATCTGTGGTCGCATACATGCCCAGGGAACTTAGTGACAATTGAGCATGCCATCGTGTATCATGCCCAGGCTGCCAACACATTTAGTGCAGGAATTAAATGCCGGCACTGTAGATTGTAGATTATGTAGCAAAACTGTAACATATGCAATAAAGTAAAACTTAACTCTCCAAAGACCAGTTGGCATGTCATTAACACAAGGTACCCAATGTCATCAACTAATCATCAATTAGCATGTCATTAACATAATTAGGTCATTGCATCATCAGCCAACATAAATCCTTGCATTCCATATACTTGGCAGAATCAGGCACTATGCAAAACAGATATCTGGCGGTGCTTTTGTATATATGCTTAATAAAACAGAAATCAAGAATCCACACAGTACATATATGTTTGAAAACATATATATATATATATATATATATATATATATATATATATATATATATATATATATATATATATATATATATATATATATATATATATATATATGTATGTATATATATATATGTATGTATATATATATATATATATATATATATATATATATATATATATATATATATGTATGTATGTATATATATATATATGTATGTATGTATGTATATATATATATATATATATATATATATATATATATATATATATATATATATATATATATATATATATATATATATATACAAACACACATATATATATATGTATATATATATATACAAACACACATATATATATACATACATATATATGTACATATATACGTACATATATACGTACATATATGCATACATATATGCGTACATATATGCGTATACATATGCGTATATATATGCGTATATATATGTGTGTATATATATCTGTATATATATCTGTATATATATCTGTATATGTATATAGGTTTTCATCACTTTGTAGTTTCTATGAATAATGATTATGTTCTACATAATGACA
>OZ012688.1:39709108-39741229 GCA_963942565.1 Maea johnstoni | reverse complement strand
AGACACTGTGCATGGTGAGGTAATTGAAAAGGGCATACATGTATAATCCAGAAACAAGTTTTATTATATGGTATTTATTTCCAGCATGCTTGTGATGTGGAATACTAGGAAGTGCTATGTGGACGTCGTGTCATGAAGTGCATATCCTTGCTGCCCTCACAGTGTATGCTAATATGGACACTATACTGACAATTCATTTCTAGTGCGGACATTTTGGTCGCATGCGAAAAGTATATTTATTATCTACCATTGGGTAAATCATTTCATGTTAATGCAACACAAGACACACAGATGTTGAAAAAGAATTGTCCTTTATTGGAGTTTTAAGAGAGGTACACATCAAGTTCAAAATGACAGCACATGTTTAGAATAAAGACATACTTCATTAGGAAATTGTTGACAACTGTGGACCAATAGACTCTTAGCTTCCTCTATAAGTAAAGGTTAATCATTAAATGCAATATTGGTTGTCTTGCTTTGGTTTAGTTGTTAATCGAAGAAGAGCCTGTCTTAAACAATAACTTAGAAGAAGCTCCAAATATTGCTGGGCCTCAGTACAGGAAGACTCTGTTAATCAGCTTTAATACAAGCAATATACCAATTCAACTCAGCTACAGTACAGACATTTAATTCCTGCCAGTGTCTGGTACAAACACCCATAAATAACATTTCAAAAAAAAGCCAAGCGCATCAATTACCCACATCGCTACGTTCAGTTGTGAGGTCAGGGATCTGTGGTTGCATGCATGGCCAGGAAACGGAGTGGTAATCGAGCATGCTGTCATGCATTATGCCCATGCTGCCCATTCATTTAGTGCAGGAATTAAATGCCGGCACTGTAGATCGTAGATTATGTAGCAACACTGTAACATATGCAATAAAGTAAAACTTAACTCTCCAAAGACCAGTTGGCGTGTCATTAACACAAGGTACCCAATGTCATCAACTAATCATCAATTAGCATGTCATTAACATAATTAGGTCATTGCATCATCAGTCAACATAAATCCTTGCATTCCATATACTTGGCAGAATCGGGCACTATGCAAAACAGATATCTGGCGGTGCTTTTGTATATATGCTCAATAAAACAGAAATCAAGAATCCACACAGTACATATATGTTTGAAAAAGAAAATATATATATATATATATATATATTATATTATATATATATATATATATATATATATATATATATATATATATATATATATATATATATATATATATATACAAACACACATATATATATATATGTATATATATATATATATATATATACATACATATATACGTACATATATACGTACATATATACGTACATATTTACGTACATATATACGTACATATATGCGTACATATATGCATACATATATGCGTACATATATGCGTGTATATGTATATAGGTTTTCATCACATGGTAGTTATCATGAATAATGATTATGTTTTACATAATGACAAGCATTAAGCTATCATGTTATTGAAATGCTGAGAATCTTGGATATTTATGCTTTATATATTTCCATCTATGAGAAAAATCAGACATGTATTATTAATGCATGGCTGGATGATGACTCTTTAATTGCAAACTTGGTTCTATTTCCTTGGTCCTTTCAGATCAAAAATACAATGTATTACACTAATTTTCTATAAGTTAACCCATTCACATCGGAAGTGTACGCATGATCTTATTGAAACACAGGGAAATATCTTGATAACAAATCAATACCCTAAGAATTTTTTGAATGAAACTCTTTTGTTTCAGGAAGATTTTATTCCCAAAATCAATACAAGAGGGAGCTAAAAAAGGTTTAAAAAAGAAATAAAAAGCCAGTTATACAAGCTTAAACATAATTTATTATTGTTAGAAACCCATGCATACATTCTGTAGGGTATGAATACCATTTATATGATTGGAATCTAAAGCATGCACAAATATAGCTTTTAAGGTAGAACTTTCCAACTTTCCTTAACTTTTTTACAATGAGGGGCCCGAAAACAACAAGGGGTTTTTCCTAAGCAAAAAAGTGGCCATATCTTCTAAGATTTCTAAGCATTGCTTTCTTTGGTGAGTTAAGTTCAAAATCATCTGACCATGTGTGTGCTTCAGGTGCAAATGGGTTAAGGCAAAACTGACTTTTATAAGGTTTAACCTTTTGTAAATACAATAATATTCATTAAGGATATTTTCACTCAAAAATACATATTGTTGTGTAAATATATCTATTGTCTCTTCTTCCTTTATATTTTCTATGACTCTGGTTTATAGAAAATGGGCCAACCTCAACTCATCAAAATCAAAATTACAGAGAATTTACTGTACACTAGTGTTCAATATCACAGAGCATACAACCTTCCACAAGGCTGCATACCTTATAAAAGGCATACAACCCATTCATGAAAGTCTGTGGATGCACTGATATATACAAAAACAATAAAGCATAAACATCTTTTACTAGAATGGTGTTTGACCAAACCTGCAGTTTCATCACCATCTTTTGCTTGGAAAGATATAAGATAAGAATAGTTGTTTCCTGGTTTATAATGAGAGGCTTGATTATATTCATTCCTTAATAATAACTTTTCTTTTAATTGACAATGGGCAACAGGCTCAAGAGACACTTTTTTATGTTTTTCCTGGTGACAATATTTCCAAGTCCATTAGAATCCCAGTGTTTTCCTAATTTTGTAAAAGAAAAAACATATCAACGGAATTTATAGTTTCATAACATTTTCAACACCCTTTTATGTTAAAATTATAAATGTGAAACAACACAATTTTCTTTCAAGACGTTTTTTCTCTATTTTAATTTTATCATACCTGGAAACTAGTGTCTCTGTGTGTTCCTGGTGTGTATGTACCCACCTATCATCATATCCTCAGGTTTTATATCTTTGAATTAATTTCATAACATTTTAAACAACTATCTGTTAACATTTTATATGTGAAACACAATTTTCTTTCTGATAAGGGAAATTCACGAAATTTACTCATTTCAATTTCATTATACCTGGGAACTAGTGATGTTGCGATGTTCCAGGTAAATATATTAGCCCACCCATAAAAACATCCTCAAGATTTTAAACTTTTGGATTTGGAATTATGGAATCATAAGGGTTTTCCTTTGAGGCGTTACCCTTTGCCAAATGATCATAATGATTGGCAGGAATATCTGCATACGTGGGCTCAGCTGCGTTTCCATCAAAGGCCGGGTTGGCATGACGATTTCCTTCTTTACTTTCCGTTGATGCATTGCGTTTCTTTGCACAGACGACGGCGATGACGATGATGATGATAAGGACCACAACCACGGCAACCACAATACCAATTATTAGGGTAAGATTGTTGGCATTTGATGGAGTGTGAGTGCCTGTAGGAAATAAGAACAGATACGTAAAGGCTAGTACATAATAAAACAACAGACTCTCTGCAATCATCAATTGATACCTAAAAGAAGAAAAACAATTTATGGGGCAAGAAGGGTAAAAGATCAGCATTCATTTTTAGAAATTAATCTGATATTTTAATATGATACCCAATTCTATTAAAGAAAATCGCATTCGTCGTTTTACATCATTACCATCATCACATTACTTAATGATACTTTTGTTACTTTTATCATCATTACTATCATTACATCGTCATTATTGTTATATTCATAATTATCATCATTATCAATATCATGATTATAATTATAAATATAATCATTATCATTATGATTTCTAGTAGTAGCAGTAGTAGCGGTGGTAGTGGTGGTGGTGGTGGTGGTGGTGGTGGTGGTGGTGGTGGTAGTAGTAGTAGTAGTAGTAATTATTATTATCATTATTTTATCATAATTGTTGAGATATTGACATGTAAACTATACCAATAAGGTAGCAAATGGTGCTTCCACCTATTATTTGTATCGGTAACTACTGATAGTACAGTACATCTATTGTGTGAGAGGTATAATTTTGCAACCCTTTTGTATGTATTCTCATGTTTTAGTCATGTGATAGAAATCATCATGTGAGTCAGTCACTTATTTAGTCTGTGCCGAGACAGCAGTGATCTCCCTCAAGATAGCAGAAGAGGCAATTAAGTGACAGTCTTTCAATAACAATGGTTCTGAAAGGATTGCCAGCAAAATACAGGACTAAATTTTCAACAGGACTTTTTCAACTGAGGTGACTCAAAAGGAATTTCACAGAATTTAAGGTGACATTGAGAAGTTTTGAAGAAACCAAGAATCTAATGAAGTTAAATAATCATGGACTTAAAGGAACATAAATGTTCAAACCCAAATGCTTTGATGTGCATTACAAGTTCAAATCAGATACTGCATCTTCAATGCATTTTCATAAACAAAGTAACATTCATCAAAAATAATTAAATATACATCAACTAAATAGGGAATAATTGAGGAAACTTTGTGTGAATTAGCTAATATTCCTCAAAATGATTCAAAAGTTCATAATTACATATAATGAACATTTAGAGACGTTTGAAGAACCTGTGAGTAGTACCTCAAGTATTCTTTAATTATTCATTATATTTTGAGAGGTTCCTCAAAAGTTCATAAAAGGTACATGAACTATGTTGATACATTTTTAATGCCCTTTGATACATGAACTTATTCAATGAGTTATCAATGAACTACACATAAACATACATGAACGTTCATCAAGTGATGAACTTCATTTCAGCAGGGTATGGTATGCCAATGACAATTGCTGTGGTACTACCAGAGGTAGTATAAATATACTGGGGTCCTATTGGGGTCCATTTTTAGGATCCCAATACAGGATCAATATTGGACTCCTAACATTGACAATTGTTAAAAGCAATGTGAAAAGCCCTATTCAGTCCAGTAAAACAAAGAAATTAACCAATCAGCTGCTAGAATCTTAGTGATGCTGATGATGATATCAGATATTACACAATGGTTTTGCCATACTTACATTGTGATGGTGCGTATGAGCCGGCAGGACTCTTTCCCTCATCAGGGCAAGCCTTGCAGGAGGTCTGACCGGGCTCATCCTGGTAGGTGTGAGGGGGGCATGTCGTGCAGCTGGTGGCAGACCCCGGGTTGGCAAGCATGGTACCAACAGGGCAGGTCACTGCAGAAAAAACAAACAGTCAACTTCTATTTCTGCAATATTTTTGTGTGTGTTTGAGAGAGACAGACAGGCAGAGAGAGAGAGAGAGAGAGAGAGAGAGAGAGAGAGAGAGAGAGAGAGAGAGAGAGAGGAAGAGAGGTTGAGAGAGAGGAAAAGAGGGAGAGAGAGGAACAGAGAGAGAGGAAGAGAGAGAGAGAGAGAGAGAGAGAGAGAGAGAGAGAGAGAGAGAGAGAGAGAGAGAGAGAGAGAGAGAGAGAGAGAGAGAGAGAGAGAGAGAGAAAGAGAGAGAGAGAGAGAAAGAGAGAGAGAGAGAGAGAGAGAGAGAGAGAGAAATAAACTTTTCATCTCTTTTTTATGTTACATTCCAATTATGATGTGTTCAATTACTTAGAGTGAAACTAGTTTCAAGTAAACCTTCAACACAACCTTTTCAGGAGTATCCATTAAAAGAATAAATGCTTGAGATGAAGGAAGACGACAAGACCACAGACTCAGACTAATTAGGTTCTTTTTTGGCTCCATACCATTCAGGGGCCTGCCCCGATGGCTGAGTTGTCTAAAGGTTTGCCACTGACTACTTGCATGGTTCCGATTCTGGCCAAGCATGTAAGAGAGGTGCCAGTGACTTGGCCGTCAACAGTGTTTTTCACCAGGTGCTCCAGTTTCCTCCACCGCTTACAAAAACATAGTCAAAATTCAGGCTAAATGTGAGAGAAATTTTAATTCTAAAGCCAATTTCATATATGTTCAACTTGCACATTATACTATATGCGTTTTTATTGTTTTGCTGTTATTGTGCGAGTGTGTTGACTTACCACAGGCTTGCCCTGACCGATACTGGCCGCTACCACATTCCTCATTTGCCGTACTGGGGACGGCCCCGATGCCACTTGGAGAATAGGTCCGGCCATCGACATTAAAGTTCAGGCCACCACTTTTGGCCAAGTTATTAATATCCCTAATCATAGATGTCATGGCATCAGTCACTCTCTGTGTATTTGTAGCCCTATATAGCATGATGAAAAAAAAAGAAATCATTTAACCCTTTTGCTGCTGGTGGCTATTTGGTTAATACAAAATGATGCAAAAAAAGCTTAAAAATGACTGAAGCCATGTGTTATGAGTACACATTGAGAGTTCTCAGTGAGAGCTATCCAATGAATACCAATATGACAGGGTTTTGATGTTTTTCAAAAATCTTTGTGTTTTTGTCCTTCAGATGAAAATAACCTCAGTATTGGAAGGGTTAATAAACTGATCCAGGACCATCAAGTTGTATTCCAAAATTGGTCCTAAACTTTCAAGATTCTCTCATGCTCAGCAAATAGTGATTTGACACAAATGCAACTGTCACTTTGGATGGAAGTTTAAAAAAACTTGTCTGCAATTAGTTTCATCTGAAAACATGTTCAATCGAATACAAAACAATTTTTGTCATTTCTAACTTGTAACTCCCAAATGGAGTAACTCTACATAGGGATAAGTACTGGTACTTGATGAGAAACCAAACATTGGCATCGAATAGGAAAATTTCTAATATTAAAAAGTTAATTACCATATTGTATCAATTAAGATTTGAAATATACATAAAATTGCCCTGATAAAATTGTCATTTCTTTGATATGCTTATCGTATGATGTCGTAACTCCCGAAGGGCACTCAGAATAGGGATAAGTACCGCTTCATGATAGGATACCTAATATTGGCATCGAATAAGAAAATTTATCATATCAAAAACTTAATTATTGTATCGTATCGATTAATATTTGAAATATGCTTAAAATTGCCCTAATTTCTATCTGGACGTTGCCACACAAAGAAAGTTCCCTATGTATAAGAAATATTTCAGGAGCTGACATTGCTGAATTTAACTAAATAAAGTCTCTAGGAGGCAGGCAGTATAGTAAAAACTACTGTTAAGGTATATTTTTGTCCCGGAAATATTGATATTGTACTGTATTTTGGAAGAAATTTAAAATGTCAACTGAGCATGAATGGGTTAATTCGATTGCAAATTCTATTGCGATTTTTCTGAATGATACATTTTTATAGGTATCTTAAAAATCCACCACAGGGGTTGACTGTAAAGTTTTGACTGAGGTTCCAGTTGCACCTCTTGCACAAGGAAAATGGGATCACAAAATATTTGGAGAACCTAGAAATTTATCAGTTTTGACTCTTCCTTTACAAGTTAACCATTATGCTGCTGGTGGCTAATTTGGCCAATACAAAATGATGCAAAAGATCTGAAAAATGACTGAAACTCTGGCACATTATTTGAGAGTACTCAGTGAGAGCTTTAGGGTTTAGTTGTTTTTCAAAAATCTTTGCATCCATGTGCCTTGGACGAAGGTAGTCTCAGCATTGGAAGGGTTAATTTTGTACTTACGGGACTTGAGCCTGTGCGGTTATGGCGAGCTCTGCATCATCCACAGCACGACGGCGCCGCCTACTGTCCTTACAGTTTATGACCGTGTGAGGACAAACAGTTATAACTGTCCCGAATCTAGAATGCCAAATACAAAACAACTATGACATCAGAAACAAAGTCAACCACTGAGAAATAAGAATAATGTGAGAGCACTGCAGGCAGCATCATAAGTTTACGAACTTAACTTACCATGCCGGGCAAGCAGTTAGTGATTTTACTTGCCCAACATAATTTCTGGCTTTCCCGAAATAAGTTATACCAATTATGCTAGAATGGCATGTATTGTTTATCATGGATTTAATAACTTAAAAACCATTTTCTTTTAAATTTTGTTTTATTGTTACATATTTCCGCGCACTTGTGCAATTTTCTATCTAAAAGTGTGTAGTGTTCAGAAAATCAGTTTGCCCATTCGGGCAAGTGCAAACTAAAATGTTCTTGCCCAAAAGCCCTTTTTCAAAAATTCACTTGCCGGGGAAAGCGGGCATTAGTACTCATGTCAGTGCTTACAATGAATGGTAAAATGATAAAAAACAATTATATAAGTAACAAATTTGAACAATAAGGAATTTAGCATAAATGTTTTTTACGTTACTATGTTCTAGCTGTTCAACTACCTGATAACTTATTAAATAGAGTAATACCCTAAAAGTTCTTTAGAACTCAACCCATAACTCTCCATCAAATATTTTGTTAATCTATCCTTTCTTCTTAAGTTGTTCCTAAAAGTGTTATAGATGCAGAAGACAATTTTCAGATGGAACCCTACGTATGAATGAGTGAACAGGACGAGAGGAACACTTACACAGTCTTAGAGCAGAGACTGTTTTGCTCCAGAATAGCATTGATAATCTTGGCTGCTTTGGCTTTGAAGTCCTTGCTGTTACTCGGGCAGGTCACCCCCAGGCTAAATCCAAAGCTCATCTTCAGCACAAGAGGGGTTTTATCTGCAAGATATGATGAACAACACTGTTGTAAAACAGTTAAACCATTCATGCCAATGGCTGCCGATAAAAGCCTAAGACGAAGGCATCTCTTGGAAAATATTTGAAGAAAAAACAATGATCAGAATTTGGCCTACAACAACTTTCCTTGAATTATTTTTCAAAATGATAATTTATTCCAACATTATTTTCAAAAGTACCATAGATGCAATGCTACAATTTTCAAATTTAGCTATAAGTGCAATGGGTTGAACCATATTCAGTTATTGCCAAAAGGTTTATAAATCCGCACGCTAATTTATAGAGGTACACTTAAGCCATTATTACTTAAGAGTTGGTTCTAGATATTGTCATCTGGATTATTATTATTATTATTATCATCCTTATTTTTAAACCTTTTGCTGACACAGTGACATATTGGTACTCATCTGATAGTACTCAGTAAGAGCTTTCCAATTAATATCAACATGACAGGGTTTAGCTTGTTTTTTAACATCTTTGCAGTCTTGCGCCATTGAAAAAAGTAACCTAAGAATGGTAAGTTAATAACAATTAACCTTTATACTGCTGGTGGCTAATTTGTCCAATACAAAATGATGCAAAAAAGTGAAAAACGGCTGAGGACAGGGTTTAGATGGTTTCCAAAGATTTTGCATGTTTGTGGATTGGACGAAAGTAGCCCCAGCATAGGAAGGGTTGACCCTTCCAATGTTGGGGCTGCTCTTGTCCAAAGCACAAGAACGCAAAGATTTTTGAAAAACATCGAAACCCTGTCATGTTGGTATTCATTGGATAGCTCTCGTCGAGTGCTTTCAGATGAGTACCCATTTGCCACAGTTTCAGTCATTTTTCAGGTTTTTTGCATAATTTTGTGTTGGCAAAATTAGCCACCACCAGCATAAGGGTTAAAAGCATTGCTCTACGTACAGAGGCAGGCCTGGGCAACAAAGTTGTCAGGGAATGCGGGCTGCCACTGCGTCCCACCACACAGGTATTCCAGGGGTATATTGGGTCCCGGAGAGAAGCCCGATTCACACCTGAGCCTGCACCTGAGGGCTCCGCTACCCGTAGTGTTACACCCCAGATGGCCCTGTAGAGGGTGCTTCAGGGCCGGACAGTCTACAAGAGAAATGGAATACTCAGTAGCGGGTACAGCATGGTTGTGGTAGCAAAATACATATACAAATAATTGAATCGAAAATATTTGGTAATGACAGGAAAATTCAATAGTGAGAAATTTGGCATCCTGCATGGTTCAAGTAGCTTAGCCCATTCACACTCAGAGCAGCCAAAACAGGCCTGGCGATTTTGGAAATATTTTACTTGCAAAGTCATTTTCTAGGAAATATTTGAAGAAGAAATGTTGGTCATATGCCAAACAACAACTCTCCTTCAAATATTTTGTGAACTTTCGCTTTATTCTTGAGTTATTTTCAAAAGTATGAGAGAAGCAGACAATACTTTCCAGAGGAACTCTGAGTGTGAATGGGTTAAGAAATTAAATTAGCAGAAAATATGAGTTATAATGATAGTTGATTTCTTCACTAAATGAACTTTGACTGAAGGACAGGTTTTGGTTTCTATGATAGGATATCATAAAGCAAGGGACAGACTGTCATATTGAAGTCAGCATTATTATCACATTTTGGTACAATTACATAAGAATGTAGACAGAAAGTCTGATTAAAGCTGAAGACTTCATTAATGCTTTCAATACAGAAATTTAAGTAAAACTTTCTGTTGCGCCGATTAGAGGGCTTGGAAGATTAGCCAGCAAGCATTTAAGGTTTTATACTGCAGGAAAACTATCAATCCTTCATCTGATCTCAACCACTGCACACTTGGTCTGAAAACTTTGAACACTATTCGCCTAGTAGAGTTGTTGTTTTTTAAATTTGAAACGTTTTTTTTGTTAGTTGCATACCTCAAAACAAACACATTCATTATCACCTGCCTCAGATATGAATGGGCCAAAAGGCAAAAAGAAATATTTACCTAATCCAACTTTGATTTGTTTCACATTAAATGTGAAGCTACAGACACTGGTCTGGCCTTCGCCGTTGGTCGCTGTGTATTTGACGATTGTTTTCTCATTGGCTGGGAACTGTGTGCCTAGCTTGTGCGTGTTTCTCACGGTTACGCCAGACTGCGGGTCTCTGGCCAATGGCGGGCGCCAGTACACCTGGATCTTGTCGGCAGTAGAAATGAGCGTCTGGCTCTCGGGACAATACTCGAAAGAGGGAGGACTTTCATCTGAGAGAAAAGAAAAGATATGGAATCTTATACATTGCAAATATGTGGTTTGATCTGATCCATTCATTTTATAGTCTTGATATTTATACACATATATATATGTATGTATATATATATATATATATATATATATATATATATATATATATATATATATATATATATATATATATATATATATATATATATATATGCATATGCGTACTCATGACATTATGAATACCATAGAAAAGAAAAAAATGAACATATTTGTGCACAGTTTGCAAAGGCATTGTGAGGTTTTGAGCCAATAAAATCTACTTCATATGCCTATACCTTCAATATCTTCAAAAAGATTGAGGGGTGGACCATTTTATATTCTTGCGAGGTGGGAGGGATCAGAAAAAAATGCTTTCTTATCCTCTGAAAGAGTAAGAGCCAGACATTCTCAGGGTATGCGTAAGAATATTATTTCATCTAAAAAGGATAGCCCCATCCCCCCCCCTCCTCTAGAATACCAAATGAGTGTTGACACTTACCTTTTACCTTGACCTTGAACGTACAAGTCTTGGTTTTTCCGTCACCGGTGGCGGTGGCGGTGACGGTCTGGACTCCCTGAGCCCAGGACAAGATGGAAGGCTGAAATGTGAGACTGAGCGCCCTCTGGAGGTTGTCGTTGGCGCGAACACCAAGGTTCTGGGGTAAGATGACCTCTGACTTACCAAGTCGGTGAGTCTGTGTACCTTTGGGGCAATTGCTGAAACAGGGGCACGAGCCTCCTAAAAAGAGGTATGGTAAAGGGTATCAGATATACAAAAAAGATATACAGTAAATTATCAGTAATTTGGGATAATTTCTGATAATCACGCTTTTTATGGGTTGAAGGTGGCCCATTTTTTCTGAAAATAAATTGCTGTTGAATCAGCATGATTTAAAGCTAGGTACATAGTTTGTGAAATAGCAACAGGCAATAGATAGAGGGTGGCCCAGATTTCCCATTAATTATTTTGCAAAAAAATTAAATGGCCCAAATTCTTAGGGTGGTCTAAATTTCCAAGAATTTACGGTAGATAAGTGTACAAAAAATGTAAAGACAGTGTTGTTATAAACCCATCAATGCTAAAATTGCAGCAGCTAAGAGCAGCCTCAGAATTTGGATGAAATATTTCAGGCGAATGCACAGTAAGAAAAATCTTGTCAAAAATATCATAGTTAAGTTGCTCAGAAAAATTGGTCACATTACACCAGTTCTAAAAGATCTTCACTGGCCGTCCATCAAGAAAAAGGATTGAGTTCAACATTCTGCTTTTGACTTTCAAATGCATGCAAAGATGTGCCCATCTATACTTGAGGGAATTGTTAATCAAACAAGTCAATACAAGGACTCTAAGATTAAAAACTAAGAACTTATTACAGATACAACACACTAATCTGAAAAGGTTTGGTAACAGAGCCTTCTGTGGATATGCACCACGCCTTTGGAATGAGCTCCCTGATAACATCAAGGCTGCTGATAGTGTGCAAAACTTCAAGTATAGCTGAAAACATTGCTATTTCGAAAGGAGTTTATTTGACTATATGGACTATAAACATCTGTCCACTGACTATTCATTAAAAACGCTTTTGAACATTATAGGTGAAAAGGGCGCTATATCAAATATCAATTATCATTATTCAATTATTATTTTCATCAATGGGTTAAAAAGAAATGTTCCTGTGCAGACTTGATAAAGGGGAAAAATCAAGTCACCAATTGCATAATTTCATAGATATTGGACTTGATTTGGCAATATTGTGAGAAACATCTTTAGTGATAAGTTTGACTAAAACAAGACAAAAGAGATGAATTGCATGATGAATAAGTCTTAATCCTTTCAATGCTAAGGCTACTTTTGTCCAAAGCATGAGAACGCAAAAAGTTTTGAAAACCATCTAAACCGTCATGTTGGTATTCATTAGAAACCTCTCACTGAGTACTCTCAGATGAGTATACCCATGTGCCAAGGTTTTAGTAATTTTTCAGGATTTTTGCATAATATTGTAATATTGGCCAAATTAGCCACCAGCAACATAAGGGTTAAAGCTGTGATTGATACATACAGAGCTAACTGTACCTCTTTTACTTTTAACATATGTATGCTCGGAGCTATAGCACAATTGCTACTGGTTCTATGCAAGAAGGCAATACTGAATGTAAAGTTTTTATTGATAGAATAAAAGAAAGAATTTGCATTCAAACAATTTTCTTGATATCTATATTTCAAAATATTTGCAATATCAAAAAATTAAACAAAATATTTAGAAAACCTTTCTAAATTGAACAAAATGATACAGCTAACAATCAAACATCCTTATTAATACTTCTTTCCGAATATTTCCAAATATTTACTGTTTAGTAATTGGAAACTTACCAGTTGTTTTTGTTGGACATACTGCACAGCAATCATTGGGAGCGGGAGGGATCGGTGTATTACAAGCCAAATATGGGCATATCTTCTCTTGGCAGGTGGCACCACCATATGCGGCTCTTCCAAATTGTTTATTGGCCAGACAGGTACACTTTAGGCAACTGTTCACTTCGAAGGTCTCCCCAAGGTTGTAGGTGGCGCCATTGTATAGACACGTGTCTGACTGCGGTAGAATACATCTGGTCCCACCTTGTAGACAGGAGTTGGCGCAGCACTTCTTGATGGAGCCGCACGAGGCGTCGTTGTTACAGCTCTTGCCGCAGGTTGGCACGTAAAAGGCTGTGGATGTTCTACACGTGCCTGGCTTTGCATCTACAACACAAACACACAGCCTTTACTTAACCCATACAATGCTAAGGCTACTTTCGTCCAATGCACAAATACGCAAAGATTTTTGAAAACCATCTAAACCCTGTCATGTTGGTACTCATTAGAAAGCTCTCACTGAGTACTCTCAGATGAGTAGCCATTTGCCAGGGTTTCAGTGATTTTTCAGGATTTTAGCATTATTCTGTATTGGCCAACTTAGCCACAAGCAGCATAAGGGTTAAGAAAGAAACTAAATACATTTTGTACTTTAACAGACAAGGTTTAATGGAGCATATTATGTAGAGTAAACCCTACAAGCAATTGAGAAACTTAGAATGGGAATCAGTATGGATTTTGTAATTAATCATCTATTGATCCAAATTTAACCTACCTACGATTGAATATAGAATGTTTTGGGTCACTTTTCTAGTATAGTCCCAGCACTGGAGAAATGGTGACACTTGCTGTCATTTCATGATCGGACAATATAATTACAATATGCAAATCTTCATCGCTTAATTACTCCATCTCACCACAACATTCCCTGCAGACGCACCACACACTGACTGTTATGGCAATCTCAATACAGCACAGACATTTAATTCCTGCACCAGTCGCCCAGATGTCTGCCAGTGCGTGGTTGTACAAACACCCATGGATAACATGTCAAAAACATAAGCCAAGCACATCAATAACCCACGTAGCTTGCGAATCAAACCTACATTCAGTTGTGAGGTCATCCATGCATGCAACCATGCCCAGAAAACTGGGTGGCAATCGGTGTGCAGTTGTGTATTATGCCCTGACTGCCCAGACATTTAGTGCAGGAACTGAATGTCGGCACTATAGATATGATGTATCTCACACCTTAGATGACCAAACACAAGTGGATTCGAAACCGGCCGGTCAACCTGAACATGCTAGCCTTAACCAGTGTCAACTAATAGCCGCTAATAGGCCAAAATTGGTGCTCTGGGCACCATCCGCTGGTGGTGGAGATTAGGTTTCTCAGTAATGTAATCAATGCTAGAGCCCTGATTGGTCCTTGTTCCCACATGACCTCGCGCTGATGCCTTATCTGGTATTCCTGGCATGGGTCCAGCATTTAACTGTAGGGCATATAGTTATTGGCCTCTCACTACATATCCATTCTTTTCTTCGTCCAAGCTCACACTTACCTCCACAAGCTCCATTTCTCCAGAACTTCCCCTGAGGACAGCCACACCGGGAGCTGCCTGTTTTGCCGTCAGTAGTGGCTCCAGTGGGGCATGGTTTGCACACGCTCATACCAACCTCCTGCTTATAGGAATCTACTGGGCACACTGAAATGACAACCACACAAAATACACACAACTGAGCAGATGGGCAAAATATAATGAAGCATTAATTCACAAACTGTTTGAAGGACAGTAGGGAGGTTGTGATTTTATGATTACAACTCCCCTTAAAATAGTTTACAGATATTCCTTTTATATTTATATTTATATTTTGTAGAGTAGATATCAGTTTATTTGTCAGTCGGTGTTGGCCTCTACAGGCATGAATATGCTAAGCTTCTGAATAACTGGTATTTTCTATAGACATTTAATTTTTGCTATTTTTCGTGCTCCCCATGATAGTGCCAAAATTATATTATTCAAATGAATATCCTGCTTTGTACATGGTTTAGTTTGAGTGATTAAATGCACAAATTTAAAGTAACACAAATACCCACCAACAGAGCTGTAAAGAGAAATTTAGAGCACTCCAAATTAAAGCTGTATACAGTATTGTATCATTAAGGAAATATTAATTCTGTACTGTAATTTGAATAATTCAAAGGTACCGATTCCAAGGTACTGGCATGGTTGTGGCAGCTGCATGCATTCTCGTGCTTACCTATACAAGAGCTGCCTCCGTAGCCCTGTTTACACTGGCAGCTGAACGTCTTGCTGGTTGGACCTGTCTTCAGGGCGCACACCTGTGAGCTGGTACAGGAATTCTGACAGTGCTCGGCGGGGTACGAACCCGAATACGCACCAGCTGAAATATGAACACATACAAAATACAACAACTCTCCCAAGCAATTGCGATATATATATTTATTTATATATATATATATATATATATATATATATATATATATATATATATATATATATATATATATATATATATATATATATATCCTTCTATTCTGCCTACTTTTCCTTTCCCTGGGCTCTACATTTTTCTAACACTTATTGTGTTTGTCTTGAGTGCCATTCAATTTTATTTTTTCGTTTTCTTTTGTATTCACTTTTCCTCCTTTTGTATCTTTTTTTTTATCTTAACAATAGTCAATTAAGTACATAACATTACATTACAATGACTTTTCCAACTATGAGGTAGTTTCTGAAAATACTCCCTATTATGGAATAATTACTGAATAGAGGTATAATAATTTAGTAAAGGGAACAACATAACTGCTCACAGTCTTGCAGTTCTATAATATAGCACAGACGCTCCACTAGAGACCCTGCATAAAATATCTACTGTGAAAAGGTTGCCATTGACTTGAAGTTAGGTATAGGCTCATGCAGGATACTCCAGTTTCATCCACCAATTACAGGGTAGTCACAATTTAGCCTAACTATGGCAGAAAAAGTGACGATAATCAAAATTGCAAAATATCATACTTACCAGTTGTACATGTCTTTCCATCTCCTGAGAGGCTCTTGCCAGCAGGGCAGGTACATTGGTAACCACCAGGCTGAGCTGTACAGCTATGACCACAGCTACCAGAACAACGGGCTGAAATAGATAAGTAAATTCTATTCAAAACCCAATAAAACTATTAAGTTACACATCTTAGTTCATTTCACTCCAACCGACCTTTGAACTATTTGTTTATGGACAGAAACAACGTGTCTTAACCCATCCAATGCTGAGGCTACTTTCGTCCAAAGTACAAGGATGCAAGGATCTAAACCCTGTCAAGTTGGTATTCATTGGATAACTCTCGCTTTATACTCTCAGATGGGTTCCCATGTTCTAGGGTTCCTTTAGGTTTTGAATCATTTTGCATTGGACACCGGCAGCATAAGAATTAAAAGTTGGAATTACAAATTCTCACCTTGACCTATGATACTTTTGGTAGTAATGTAATTAATTCACTTATGAATTGAAAATGATTTTACACAAATATTTGTAGAAGAATTGTCGTTAATGTTCTAAATAACATTTCTTTTTGAAATTTATTTTCAACTATACTACTGTATAACTGGTATTTTTACAGGCATCTAATTTTTGCTATTTTCGTGCTCCCCATGATAGCGCCTTCAAATAAATATCTAACTAGTAATAAATACATAGGCTGAGTGCTTGAATGAGCAAATTTAATGTAGCACAAATACCCTCCAGCAATTTTTAGCACTCCAAATTAAAGCCATATATACAGTATACTTAAAGATTTCGTCACAATTTCGCTTGACTTTAGTTGCTATCAGCATAAATGGATTGTTATTGCCATGGGGCTTAGGGGGCCTATGAAACTTTTCTAACTTACAGGGCACTCCACCTGGGTTGACAACAATGAGGTCGGTTGGGCGCATGAGACCCTGTGCCAGGGTTCTCACTGTGCCCAGGGTGGTATCCAGGATAGACAGAGAGGCAGATTTCCAATCCGTGTAGTAGAAGAAGTTCCCCTGCTTGGCCAATCCATACATATGCTTGGGATGCTTGATGAAGTAGTTCAACTGCTCCACAGTGCCATCTGGTGGGCAAAAGAATAACCATATTGATGTGAGCTACATATGAAGCCATGCTCTAGTGCAGAAACTGCGGATAGTTCAAGCCATGCAATAATTATAGCATTTACTTATTAAAGGGGAACTTGGGGAAGAGCAAATCATAGGTTTATATGAAAGTTCATGAACATAGCTCAACATCTCTCATATACAGGGAAGCCCTAGAGCTCCACACAAAGAGAAATCTAAAATTGCAATTAGTGAATAGCACCTCCTCTGAGTCAGGGCCTCCGCCATTGAGAATCTAGGTCATCACGTGGGTGGCAAAGGAGCTTAGTAGTGTATAAGATAAGCACAGAGGTAGGGGACAGGAAGTGATATCTGCCACCCAATTGAAAAACATGGCCGCAGCCAGGGGTTCGGCAGGATGATGGCAATATGCAAAAATCTCCCCTCATGGGATCACTGAGAGAAAAAGAAGGGCAGCATCCTGTTCTTGAAGTGTATTACTTTCATATAAGCTGATATGTATATGAGCCTGTAGAGCCCCTTTAAACGATTCCCTTTAAATGAAGCAAACTGGGATTATTGAGTATTCTTAATAGAAGTAAATGATATTACCCCTTACTACACCACACACACACATATATGAGTGTGTATAGTTACACTGACCTAGATAGCCATGCATGTATATATATCTTTCTACACGTCCATTAGAGTTAATGAGTATTACTCAACAGGTGTGCAATGATAGTGCAGGTAAAAAGTAGAATTGAACAGGTGACTAAGGTATGTGCCAAACATTATGATGAGGAAAACATTGAGGATCAAAAGGTACCCTCTCAGCAGGGGGTAAGAAGTGTTGGGTAAAAACTGTAAAGAAATGCAAGGTGATTTCAAAAGGAGCTTCTATTTACAGTTATGGAGATAGTCAAAAACCCTCCCCTGCTAAATTGTGTGTAAGCCTACGAGAGGTTCTGTAATAATCAGTCTCTTATTTTGCTCAGCCTTGGTCAAGACAGTCACAGTTGGTCTGATTATGAAGAAAAGATGGTATGCTTTAGCCTAATGTAAACTCCTCAAACTGATACTATAATCACAAACTAACCCCATATGCCTCCTTAGCCATGCATCTGACAACATTCACAAAGAAATAAAATAAAACTGACCTGATGAAGAATCACCTGTACCAAAAACATATGTAACACTGTTTATTTGCCTTTCTATTGTGTTTAAGTTGTATTTACTTGTTAACCAATATATATATATATATATATATATATATATATATTATATATATATATATATATATATATATATATACATATATATATATACATATATATATATATATATATATATATATATATATATATATATATAGATATACATATATATATATATACATATATATATATACATATATATATATATACATATATATATATGCATATATATATATATAATATATATATATATACAAATATATATATATATAATATATATATATATATATATATATATATATATATATATAATATATATATATATATATATATATATATATATATATATATATATATATATATATATATATATATATATATATATATGTATATATATATATATATATATATATATATATAAATATATATATATATATATATATATATATATATATATATACATATATATATACACATATATATATATATATGTATATATATATATATATATATATATAAATATATATATATATATATATATATATATATATATATATATATATATATATATATATATATATATATATATATATATATATATATACACATAAGTTCAACTTGTTATGAAGAAAATCATCCCTTTTGTCACTATAACAACTCTTGAAAGAGATAGAACTCTTGGACGTAATACATTAGAATGACCTCTTGTAGAATGAACTCTTGGAATGTAAAATGTGATAAAATAAGCTCATCATAGCATTGGACTGATTGGGATATGATAACCTTTTTTACAGCAACTCTTGGAAGGAATAAAGTAGAATAAGCTCATAATAAAATAGGAATTCTTGGAATGAATAAGATAGTATATATAAGCTTGTACTGTGGCAACTCTTTGAATGAATAAGATAGTATAAGCTCATAATAGGAACTCTTGGAATGACTAAAGGTTCATTCTCATTGCCGACAGGACAGTCTTGAGAACTCCCAGAACTCCCGATTTTTATGTACTTCGTGGGGTTCGGGGAGTTCTGGAAGTTCTTAAGTTATTCTGGCCCCTGTTTCGTGGAGTTCTTGTTTGATTCTTAAGTCTGTCCCCTGTGAGACGTCTCACAGGGGGCAGACTTAAGAAGTACAAGAACTGATCATCAGCACCTCTGTTTATATCCATTTCCGTAGGATATATGTGCTTATTCAATGGAAATTTTGCCAAGAATGGTCTCCGTTCTGATCTGCGTTGAGTCTGGGTGTAGTCTGCTGCAAGAAATGGCTGACCTCACCAAAAATACCCGGATGTTCACGCCAAGAACAGTCGGAGACACAACCCAGACATGTCCCCCCTAAATTAGAAAGACTTGAGATATACTTAAGACATTCTTATGATTCTTGAGAATGTCCCCGACATTCTCAAGAATTAAAGGAGACTTAATCCAGAATGTCGGGATCAGTTCCTGGTTTATACCACAAAGTTACCAGGAACTTGTATAATTCTTAAGTTTGTCCGTGACATAATCACGATCAATTTTTTTAAGTCTGGGATACGTCGAGGACAGTCTTAAGAATTAGTGTTGTCTTGCAATTCTGCCCCAAAAATGACCCAGAACAGCCAGAACCAAGACATTCGGCCAGTTCCTGTGGGTCCCAAGTATGTCCTGTCTGCAATGAGAATGCACCCTAAGACTCTTTGAATGAATGAGATAGTGTAAGCTAATAATAGGAAGCTCATACTAGCAACTCTTGGAATGAATAAGATAGAAAAATCTCACACTGTGGCAACTCTTGGAATGAATAAGATTGAATAAGCTCACACTGTGGCAACTCTTGGAATGAATAAGATTGAATAAGCTCACACTGTGGCAACTCTTGGAATAAATAAGATAGAAAAAGCTCACACTGTGGCAACTCTTGGAATGAATAAGATTGAATAAGCTCACACTGTGGCAACTCTTGGAATAAATAAGATTGAATAAGCTCACACTGTGGCAACTCTTGGAATGAATAAGATAGAAAAAGCTCACACTGTGGCAACTCTTGGAATAAATAAGATAGAAAAAGCTCATACTGTGGCAACTCTTGGAATGAATAAGATAGAAAAAGCTCACACTGTGGCAACTCTTGGAATGAATAAGATAGAAAAAGCTCACACTGTGGCAACTCTTGGAATGAATAAGATTGAATAAGCTCACACTGTGGCAACTCTTGGAATAAATAAGATAGAAAAAGCTCACACTGTGGCAACTCTTGGAATGAATAAGATTGAATAAGCTCACACTGTGGCAACTCTTGGAATAAATAAGATTGAATAAGCTCACACTGTGGCAACTCTTGGAATGAATAAGATAGAAAAAGCTCACACTGTGGCAACTCTTGGAATAAATAAGATAGAAAAAGCTCATACTGTGGCAACTCTTGGAATGAATAAGATAGAAAAAGCTCACACTGTGGCAACTCTTGGAATGAATAAGATAGAAAAAGCTCACACTGTGGCAACTCTTGGAATAAATAAGATAGAAAAAGCTCACACTGTGGCAACTCTTGGAATGAATAAGATTGAATAAGCTCACACTGTGGCAACTCTTGGAATAAATAAGATAGAAAAAGCTCATACTGTGGCAACTCTTGGAATAAATAAGATTGAATAAGCTCACACTGTGGCAACTCTTGGAATGAATAAGATAGGAAAAGCTCACACTGTGGCAACTCTTGGAATAAATAAGATTGAATAAGCTCACACTGTGGCAACTCTTGGAATGAATAAGATAGGAAAAGCTCACACTGTGGCAACTCTTGGAATAAATAAGATTGAATAAGCTCACACTGTGGCAACTCTTGGAATAAATAAGATAGAAAAAGCTCACACTGTGGCAACTCTTGGAATAAATAAGATAGAAAAAGCTCACACTGTGGCAAATCTTGGAATAAATAAGATAGAAAAAGCTCACACTGTGGCAACTCTTGGAATAAATAAGATTGAATAAGCTCACACTGTGGCAACTCTTGGAATAAATAAGATTGAATAAGCTCATACTGTGGCAACTCTTGGAATAAATAAGATTGAATAAGCTCATACTGTGGCAACTCTTGGAATAAATAAGATTGAATAAGCTCACACTGTGGCAACTCTTGGAATAAATAAGATTGAATAAGCTCATTGTAGCAACTCGGGGAATGAATGAGGTTACTTTCATCCAAAGCACAAGTACGCAGGATTTTTGAAAACCATCTAAACCCTATCATGTTGGTATTCATCGGATAGCCCTCATTGAGTACTCTCAGATGAGTAACCATATGCCAGGGTTTCAGTCAATTATCAGGTTTTTTGCATCATTCTGTATTGATCAAATTAGCCACCATCAGCATATGGGTTATGGTAGAATAAGCTCATAATAGTAACCCTTGGAATGAATGAGATGAGATAGGATAAGCTTACCGCTTGGGGAGTAAACAAATATTGTTCTTGCATGGCCATCAGCCACGTAGACCTTGTTCCCCTCCACGACCAGACCGTTGGGCCACTTGAGGCCGGGCGCCTTTGCGCTGTCCATGAGCATCGTGCGGGAGCTACCGTCCAGATTGGCCTGAGAGACACGAGGTGACCCGCCCCACTCCGTCCAGTAGATATTGCTACAAGAAAACAAATACCCTCACTACAAAAGTTCCCCTTGAAATTGTCATTGGGATATATGATACCTTTGATACAGAGACACATACAGGTTGAAGTCTCTGCTTTAATTTGATAGTTACTTACTTACTAATTAAGAATAACCTTACAAAATATTTGAAGAAAAGTTGTTGGTAACATTCTGAACAATTCTCCTTCAAAAGAATTTGCTTTTGCCTACCACTAGCCTAGATTTCTAGGCTGTCATATGTATTTTTTCTTCAAGTTGGTCAGTGGGCCACTTTTATTACCAGTCAACAAGTGGTCAAGGTGGCAGGAGTGAACAAACCTCCAGAGACAGGATTACTAGGTGGTGCCATCTATCTACCATTGCTGGTACTACATTACACTACTTGGTCAACTGAAAGGGATGTCAACTTTTTATGGACTAGGAGCAGGGGTGTCCAAATATTTCAGTCCAGAGCACAGTCAATAAGTCCTGGAGCACAGCAACTTTTGGTGATGGTGGTTTGATAATAGCCACGAATATTGTCACCTGGTGGCACTGCTATATTAGCCTTTATTGCAGTAGTTATGACCAAGACCAATCAAGAGGCGGTATTATACAAATATGACATCCCTGTGTGGTGTACAACAGGAATAACTCCCCCGAGAGAGGAGTGTCGCCCGAGGGCGTAGCCGGAGGGCGACACTCCTCTCGAGGGGGAGTTATTCCTGTTGTACACCAAACAGGGATGTCATATTTGTTTTATTATACCAAACAACATACAAAACACAAAAGGGGAAAATTGACAAACACCAGAGATTTTGAATAAATACTCTTTTGTTAAAAATTTACAAATTACAATAACAGGGATTGTTGCATTGACGCATCAGAGTGAAAGAGAAGCCCCAAATACGTACAACAGGAGAAAATTTTCAGTTTGACTCAGAAAAATTTCTGAAAACATGAACAAATGAGTCTACTCGATGTTTCGCTTCCTTTTCCAAATAAAATTTGTATCAGAAAACGTTTATACTGCATTTATTGATACCACCTCTTAATCAATCTATGTGCCTGTGTATTAGCAAGACACTGAACCTTATTTGTTTGTTTGTACTTTTACTGTCTTTATTAGTTCGAGCAACTCTAACTGTGGTACCGGCCGTTGTTTAGTATATGCTGTATATTGGCCTCATCACAGTTTTTAGACTCTAACTTATAGAGATCCGAGCATTTATAAAATAGCATCTGCGCCAAGAAAACTGGGCGCTCATATATATAACTTGAAACACCTCCCAAAACCAGTCACGTTCGTACCATACCTTATTTGTTTGTATAATTCTATCTTTATTTGATAAAAATCCATTGCATGGTGACTGTTAGGCACGATTTTAAATTTGAGGCGGTCAGCCTTGTCAATTTCACGTCGGCGATGGCTGACGTTTGATATGCACGCATGCGCATCGAGCTCATTGTCCGGTAGCGGTGAATAACATGTTATTCACGGCTGCATTTTGCCGTGAATAACATGTTATTCACGAGCTGTGCAGGACAACAGCCTGTTACTAAGTAGTGAGGAAATCATGACGATTAATCCATGGCCCTTGACCAATCAGAATCAAGAATCTTCACGTGAGGTATAATAATACAAAATGGAGTTCACTGGTTTTTAAATACAATTTGTATCAAAAATAAAACATGTGAAATAAGCTCAATTAGTTGGTCATGTTTTGCGAAAATTTCTCAGTCAAACAGTACTCTATGTGTTTGGTGTGTCGCACGTTTTGAAGCCCCTGTCACATGCTGGTGTGACATTGCCACAGTTGGAGCCTAGTCTATTGCATACCTTGCAGTGACCACGATTGCCCGTGGTTTGTCTAGGCCTGAGATGATAGTCCTGATGCTGGTCTCGTTGCCCGAGGTGCTGGCTGTCACGATCTTGCCGGCCTTGGCATCTGTCCAGTACAACTGACCATCCCTGTACGCCATACCATCTATAACATGCTTAGTCCAGTACATACGAGTGGCAGTCCCACTGCCCAATCGTGTCTTATAAACCGCTTTACTGTAAAATAAAAAGATGCACAAAAAATTGCTCTAATAATTTCATGGTGTAAACTTTATTTTTATATAATTGTCATTGCTGATTGGTCAGGCTCATAAAAAGACACAAACACACACACAAATATAAACATATATATATATATATATATATATATATATATATATATATATATATATATATATATATATATATATATATATATATATATATATATATATATATATATATATACATACATACATATGGTACAATGCCCTAAGTAGGACACATAATTTCAATTGTGCATGCCATATGTAGCTTGTTCAATTATAAAAATTAGAGATATTTATTCTATGGGCATTGTATAATTCATAAAATTATCTATAAATCTAGCCAAATATGAAGCACAGCAGCATTCTATGTAACATCTAATCAGTGATATTTCCAGCTTTTAAACCTTATGCTGCTGGTGGCTAATTTTGCAATTTCAAAATAATGCAAAAAAGGTGAAAAATTACTGGAACCCTGGCACATGGGTTACTCATCTGAGAGTACTCAGTGAGAGCCATCCAATGAACAGCGACAGGGTTTAGATGGTTTTCACGAATCTTTGTATCCTTGTGCTTTGGACGAAAGTAGCCTTAGCACTGGAAGGGTTAAGGGTTGAATTATTACTGGCCTGCCTCTCTACTCACCTGTTTACATCAGAGAAGTAGACAGTCTTTGAGGAAGAGTCATACGCCAGCGCCACCAAGTTGGAGAAGTAGGAATTAGTGCCCTGGATGATTCTGTGTATGTCGGAGTTTCTACCCCCCAGGGATCTGAGGCCAATGCTATTCATGTCCGCAAACAACACAAAATCAGTCGGTGCTGAAACAATGGAATTAATTCTTTGATGTATACTGATCTATATGTTGATACTTATTATTAATTTTTAATGTTTTGATACATATGAAACATCTAATATTCTTGCCAGAAACACAGTAGTCAAATAATGGCCGTGAGTCGCGCATACCATACTGAAAAGATATGCAGAAATATTAATAAGATTTAGAATTATGAAGATGTGAATGGTACACAAGAACTTTGCAGATAGTCCTGCCACCCTAACAAGTAGTACACGAAGAATCTCTGCTGGATCCTCGAGCGGGTTGGCCTGGTCGCTATATAAATGTGCGGCATCATGGAGGGCCGTCTATGATGCTTCTGCACTACTGAAAGACCCCTTGGAATAATTTGTTCAGAGAAGGGAATGTCGTCCCGGTTCCTGGTTACTTTCTCCTTGCGCTATGACTTGAGCTGTTAAAAGCGATGTATAAACCCATCCCTTCCTTCCTTCAACTGATGTTCGCTGAGCTTCACGTGGGCTAGACAGAGGACTTACCTTGACATTTGGTGTTTGTCCAGTCAACAATGTTTCTTTCATAGTTGTTGCAGGCACAGGTTTTCTCGCTGGATGGCCTTGGTACACAAAAGGCACCATTTTGACATCCAGCGTTTCCACTACCACAACGGCCAGATCCTGAAACAGAAATCATGACATTATTAAAAAGTCATGCAGAGAAATCAGATAACACAGGAGGCAGATCATGAAAAGGATATCATGCCATTGTCAACCCTGCTCTTGCTAACACCGGATATATCCGGTGCTACATATCTTGTCTGTGTGACCAACACCGGATATATCCAGTCTTTGGGTACCCTTCCACTTAGCAAAATAAGAACTACATAGGTCGATTATGAGGTATTGAATTATACTAGATATCTAGGTTTTACCTTTTACTATGTTTCTATTTCAGTCTGTTAAGCACATTATTGAAACAGTAATAGAAATCTATGAAATCCTTCTGATTTGGTGGGTAGACCCACAATAGCCCTGGTCCCAGGGGAAAGGTTCTCCCATATGGGGGTCTAGCATGACAAGGGTTAAACACGTCATGCAGAAAAATCTGATCACACGATAAATCACAATATATTTGAAGGATCAAGTCAGGGGGTTGGGTTGTAAATACAAAGCCGGGGGAGATTCTGCTGCCAATTAACCTTATAGGTTGAAACTCATGCACATTTAAATTTCCAAGTATCTATACCATGTGTGACTATTTCTATATGGCATGACTTTGCAGTTGGGTTAAGCCAAGGATCCAGGAAATATGTGAGTGAAGACTGAATGAATGAATGGATGAATGAATGAATGATTGCTTAAAGGCACACCAGCACATAAAAGCCATGCATTTAGTGCCATACATTCTTTATGAAATAATGGTCCCCTTCTATTGTAAAAACACTGAGAAAGCAATAAATAGATTATAAAAAATATTTAAAAAAAAGAAAAATCAGGTGAACATTACACGTAGGCTAGCTGCAGATGGTCCTTTGCTATTGTAAAAGCAATAACAAAGCAATAATTTTTTTTTTTTAAATAATAAAGATTTTATTTAAAAGAATACAAATCGGGTGAACACTACACTTTGGATGGCTGCAGATGGTCCTTGCTTTTGTGAAAACAATGACAAAGCAATAAATAGATAAAAAAATATATTTAAAAATAATATAAATCAGGTGAACACTTCACAATCTGGCTAGCTGCAGATGGTCCTTGCTTTTGTGAAAACAATGACAAAGCAATAAATAGATTTTTAAAAATCTATTTAAAAAAATACAAATAGGGTGAACACTACACTTTTGCTAGCTGCTGACAGGCCTTGCTTTTGTGAAAACAATGACAAAGCAATACATAGATTAAAAAATATATTTGAAAAAAAATACAAATAGGGTGAACACTGCACTTTGGCTATCTGTATATTGTGAAGCACACAGACAAAGACTTGTCCTTCCATTTCTACTACAAAGGCCAGATCCTGAAAGGGAAATCATGACAATGTTAAAAAGTCATGCAGAGAAATCTGCTCTCACCTGAGTTAATGACTCTGGCACTGTACACTACTCCCATAGGGCTCTTGACATTCGAGACGAGCTTTTTCACGGTGTGTGCCGCAATGTCGTAGGAAAGGATGGCTTCCTGCTTCCAGTCGCTGATGAGGAGATGACCTGGACGTACGCCAAGACCAAACGGCTCCTGGAAATACAACAATACAGCATTATATAAAACCTCTTGAAATAACACAGTATAGTATTCATTAGGCCTCGTAAAATATTACTTTACAGTATTCATTAAACCTCTTGAAATAACACAGTACAGTATTTATTAAGCCTCTGAATATCAAACGATACAGTAGTCATTAAGCCTCTGGAAATAACACAATACAGTATTCATTACGCCTCTAGAAATAACACAATACAGTATTTATAAAAACTCTAGAAATTACATGATACAGTATTTATAAAACCTCTAGAAATAACATGATACAGTATTCCTTAACACACTATTCATAAAACCTCTGGAAATAACACAATACAATATTCATTAAGCCTCTGGAAATAACACAATACAATATTCATTAAGCCTCTGGAAATAACACAATACAGTGTTCATTCAGCCTCTGGAAATACCATAATACAGTATTTATTAAATTTCTGGAAATAACACAATACAGTATTCTTTAAGCCTCTGGAAATAACACAATACAGTGTTCATTAAACCTCTGGAAATACCATAATACAGTATTTATTAAATTCCTGGAAATAACACAATACAGTATTCTTTAAGCCTCTGGAAATATCATAATACAGTATTCTTTAAGCCTTTGGAAATACCATAATACAGTATTTATTATGCATGAACTGTTCCTGGCTGTGTCACTGCATGGGCACAAGGATAAGAATCTCACCTGAAGGGCTATTCCTTTTGGATGAAGCTTGTTCCAGGGTGCGTCACTGCTCACAGGTATCTGTTTCTTGTACAGGGTGGGAGGTGTACTTGACTGTCCATTGTTCTTGGCCTTTTGTGTCTTCTCATTGGAGTCCAGCACATAGATGGTACTCCCTACCACGGCCAGACCATTAGGATTGTTCACGCCAGTATTGATGACCTCGACATTAGTTCCATCCAGGTTAGCTTTCATGACAGCAGCTGTGGCTCCCCAGTCAGTGTAATACAGATAGCTACAAGTTAATACATAACATGAGTGATTTACACATACATTGCAAATGCAGAAATATACCAAAATTTGGCCTAGATGCTAGATTCCTAACTGGCCTGAGGCAACAATGAATTATATAGAGTGACCAACGTTTGAGATATGGTGGACAAAGGTGTGATAAAGTGAAAGTTAAACAAGTGCACAAACAGTTAGAAAATAATTGGAAGGAAACACTGCCTAATACATGCAACATGCATGTTGCAAAACTATGTGCTAATTCAACTAAAGCTTAGAAAGGTATTTTTTTTGTTTTTCAATCACATAAAGGTTTTCACAAAAAATGGCTTCCATACGAAAGACTTGTCACCATGCTTACCCTGCATCTGAGTCTACCCACAATGCCCTTGGTCGGTCCACATTGCTGACGATAATCTGTCTGTTGATTGGCTTATTCTGGTCGTCGATGGTGACCGCCTCTATCCTGTGCCAACTGTAAGCGACATTGTCGAGAACCACGGATCCCATATTGGAGAAATACAGCCGCTTGTTCTTAGCATCCATAAACATACCTAGCAGAACCAATAAAATATACCTTTTTTAACTCTTCCAACACACAAATGCTGAGGCTACTTTTGTCCAAAGCACAAGGATGCAAATATTTTTGAAAAACATCCAAAACCTTGTCATGTTGGTATTCATTGGATAGCTCACACTGTGTACGTTCATATGAGTAACTATATGCCAGGGTTTTAGTATTTTTTCAGGTGTTTTGCATCATTTTGTTTTGGCAAAATTAGCCAACAGCAGCATAAGGGTTAATATTTTGATGCATTCAATATAATATTGTTTACCTAATTTTTACTTTAAACAAAACTGTAAATATGACTGTGTTTGACAAATAGTTATAGATGATATGGTATACAATGGTATGATATAAGTTGTACTTAGGGAGCTTTTTTGACCGAATACCTTTTTTGAAATATGATTCCATAGGGGAACCCAAAATCCTCTAATGAATTGCAATTTACCATTGACCGTTGCTATGTATTTCCCTCTATTTCAAACTGTTTTTGATATTTGAAACAGAGCAATTTCATCAAATCAAGGGGAATCAGAGAATTAAATGTCGATAAGGAGCAGTGAATGATAGCACTGCTCATTTACACATACAATACCAATCTAATTGCTAAGGTACATCCAATGAAGTGGAAACATTGTGTCAATACATTTGAATATTATTAGGGATTGGTACCGGTACTCAATAGAATGCCAAATATTAATGCTGAGTAGTAAAAGTATCCTATCGTTTAAGATCTGTTATACCAATAATGCTTAATGATATAGAATTGACTAAACTGCTACGTGGACATATTCAGGCAAAGGTAGTTTGCTATTTATTAGTGAAATTTCGGAAGTTGACAGACCTAAATTTAACAAAATTAAGTCACTGGAGGAAGTATCATTTAAAATATCATTAAGATATTGTACCCCTAAGGAAATATCGATATGGTATCGTATTGTGAAAATTTCAAAGGTGCCAAGCCGTAAATATTAAAAAGTAATCTTAAACTGATTGGTGAATCTTAACAATACACTCCCACACAGGTTGACTAATCTATTGAAATAGTGTTACAATGCACTTCCACAGTACTACAAGCCTATTGAAACAATACATTGTTACAATGCATTTCAACAGTATTACAAGCATACTGAAACAGTGTTACAATACATTGCCAATGTTTGACAAGCATGCTGAAACAATTTTTCATTACATTCCTAGAGTAGCAAAGGGCCTGTCCTGATGGCTGAGTGTCTAGGGCATTAATTGTCACTAACAGCTTGCTGTCTCTCACCCCTGCCAGGTTCACATACCAGCTAGGGCATGTGAGAAAGTTGCCAGTGACTTGAAGTTAGGCTGTGGTATTCACTGGGACGAATACGGTACACTACAACATCCACTATATAATTGAACTACTCAACCTTTCTCTCATTGTTCCCGTCTTCCACTTACCGTCTACTACACCAATGGATTCATTGTATCCAATCAGGATCCTGCGATTACTTCCGTCCAGCTTGGCCGTGTAGATGGCTTTCTCCTTCACATCACTCCAAAATACAGCCTGCAATGGCAGATTATATACTGTATAACTGGTACTTTTTACAGGCATTTAATTTTCGCTATTTTCACGCTCCTCATAATAGCGCCAAAATAACATCCTTCGAATAAATGTCCTGCTTTATGTATGGTTTAGTTTGAGTTCTTGAACATGTGAATTTAAAGTAGCACAAATACCCTCCTGCAGGGCTGTAAAGCGAAATTTTTAGCACTCCAAATTAAAGTTTCCAAGCTAGTGGGGATTTTTCACATAAGAATTTTTCTTTGATTTCAGGTATGCAACATTATCAAATCTGTATACGGGGAGATATTAACCCTTGTGCTGGTGGTGGCTGATTTGGACAAAACAAAATAAGTTAAAAAAAAGTTGAAATACAACTGGAACCCTGGCATAATGGTACTCATCTGATATGACTCAACAAGGGCTTTCCAATGAAAACCAACATGAAAGGGGTCTGAAAAGTAGACGCAGCATCACAAGGGTTAATATAACTGACATGATACAATTTTAACCCTTCCAATGCTGAGGCTACTTTGATCCAAAGCACTCAGATGCAAAGATCTTTGAAAACAATCTAAACCCTGTCATGTTGGTATTCATTGGAAGGCTCTCACTGAGTACTCTGAAATGGATACCCATGTGCCAATGTTTCAGTCATTTGTCTGTTTCTTGCATAATTTTTGCATCACATTTTGCATCAATTTAGCCAGCAGCTTGAGGGTTAAAAAGACATGCCCCCAGATGATGCTTGATCTTGTTTTCATTTATTGAAGACCAGTAATTTAGGAAGGAGTGATGGACTACCTGTGTATCTGGTAGGTAGGCGACAGCCACTGGGCGCATGCTCCTGCCGACCACGTAGGAGTCAGTCCTGGTTTCCTCGGGATCCTTGAACCTCACCTCCCCCAGGTCGGCAGAGGCATAGATCAACACATTGTCAGGATCTGCAACACACACACAACAATATATATAGCAAAGAACAATAACCTCCCCCAGGTCAGCAGAGGCATACTTTTACTTTAATATCCAAAACAGCAACAACACAACAGCAACAGCAGCAGCAGCAGTAGTATCATGGTGACAAAGTGACTAAAGTCACTATGCATAGATTGAGATTTTATCTCAAGCAATGTCTGGGTTTGAGCATCACTCATTATGTCCTATTAAGCATTTACAATTCACAAAACTGAACACGCACAGCTAGTATGGCATTAAGTAAAAGGAGGATGTAATTTGCCTGTACCTTTGCATGTGATACGGTCTGAAGCTAGGATGAGTCCCCCGATGGTAGGGCAGGCACATCTCTTGGTGGTGGCTGTGATGGGCAAACACAGGTGAGAACAGCCTCCTTTGTTAGTGCTACACACATGCTGATCTGAAACAGAGAGACATCTTTTCTAGTAGCAAATGTATATGATAACGTTCCTAGCAGTAAATGAATATGATAACTTTCCTTGTAGTAAATGAATATGATAACTTTCTTGGTAGTAAATGAATATGATAACTTTCTTGGTAGTAAATGAATATGATAACTTTTCTAGTAGTATATAAATATGATAACTTTTCTAGTAGTAAATGAATATGACAACATTTCTAGTAGTAAATGAATATGATAACTTTTCTAGTAGTATATAAATATGATAACTTTTCTAGTAGTGAATGAATAGGGGGTTCAGGTGAAAAGTACTTGTACATGAAAAATCTCTACCTGCATAAAATGACTCGGTGACTCTTATAAAGAAATACTAATCATTTACATGGGTAAGGGTTAGGTAGGTTAACAAGAACATGATGTCCAAACAGTGCCATGAACTCTCATATAGTCAGCAAGTACATGCTCACTTAAGAACCCAGCCAGAGTGTCTGGAAATACCCTAAGTCACTAACATCTTTCTC
>OZ012688.1:39632408-39706408 GCA_963942565.1 Maea johnstoni | reverse complement strand
CTTAATGTCCAACCCTGCAAGTACATTCTGGAACTTTCATAACTTATTTAACCACAGTGCTGGTTGTTTGGATAAGGATGTACAGGTTTCAGTTGCAAACTCATATGTACTGCCTGCCCACTGTAATGTGTTGTTAATGAGCTCTGAAATGTGGTATTCAAATTCAATCCTTTTTGTGCGATAGCTAATGACTCTGGCTAGCTATTCTATTTCAATCAGCCATTAAGTCTAGCTCAATGAGACACCCTAAACAAGCTGGCTGTTTAGTTAAACCCCTTTTGAGAGATGTATATAGCAGGCTATAACAGTACCCCATGAATTAAATACTAAAAAAAAACTTACCTACCTACCTACCCTATCATTTTTGGTACCGTTACAGAAAACAAACAATTAGTTTCTAGACCTGAATTTAATGCATGTATTCAAGAAAAAACTGACTTTTTATTTCATAATTATTAACCTCCCTCTTGACCCCAAAATATGGGTATGAGAAAGATACATGAAACTAACAATGAATTCAGGGTCACCTAATTAGTGGCTTTATCTTTACGTGCAACTGGAGTAGTTTTATTAACCCATTCATGCATGGAAATCTACTTGATGAGAGTCATCTGGACATGTCATACTTTTAAAAATAACTTTAGAATGAAGCATAAATTTGAAAAAAAATTGAAGGAGAGTTGTAGTATTGCACATTGCCAGTATATATATATATATATATATATATATATATATATATATATATATATATATATATATATACATATATATATATATATATATATATAATATATATATATATATATATATATATATATATATATATATATATAGTGTACTAAGTATACAAAGTGTACAATATATTGCAATATGAATGAATGATAGAAACAGTATAAGAAACTAGGTAACAAAAAACAAATAAAAGGTAGAGATTGTCTGATAAGTACTAAAAACACAACAAAAAATATTAATGGTGACCCAGTAGAGAACAGAAAGTTGGAGACTCATTGAATCGTGTACATTCCATATGTACAGGGTTTTTGCCCCAAGTACCCATCAAGGGTAGCAGCAGTAATATGTGTGGCTATTGATGACGTAACTAAGAGTGAGCGTGACTAGTGGTACACCCTGTTCCCACTAGCTATAGCTACAGCTTTTCATGCCATGCATGCTAATTATGCAAAAATGACACCCCGCTGTAACCTGACATCCTGCTCCCGATAGCTATAACTTTTCATGCCCTGGTTATTCAAAAAATTGCATGAAAACAAACCGGTTTTCTGACTGCAGTAATTGAATTGAATCATTCATGCTTGTATCGTCCTAAAACGTACCGACTACTTTGGGAATAAACTTTTCTACTAATCATTTTTGTAAAATATTTTAGGGAGAAATGTTGATAACCCTCCCATTCCAATGCTGAGGCTACTTTCGTCCAAAGCATAAGAACACAAAGATTTTAGAAAACCATCTAAACCCTGTCATGTTGGTTTTTGTTGGATAGCTCTTGCAGAGTACTCTTGGATGAGTACCCATGTGCCAGGGTTTCAAATATTTTCCAGGTTTTTTGCTAATATTGCATCATTTTGTATTGGTCAAATCAGCCATCAGCGGCTTAACCCTTATGCTGCTGGTGGCTAATTTTGCCAATACAAAAAAATGCTAAAATCCTGAAAAATCACCGAAACCCTGGCAAATGGGTACTCATCTGATGGTACTCAGCGAGAGCTATCCAATGAATACCAACATGACAGGGTTTAGATGGTTTTCAAAGATTTTTGCATTCATGTGCTTTGGACGAAAGTCACCTCAGCATTGGAAGGGTTAATGGTTAAGAACCTAACCAAAACCACTCACTCTTTCAAAATTTTTAGAGAATCTATGCTCAATTCCAAAGTAATTTTCGAAACCAAAATTGAAAATACTCTTCATGAGGACCTCTAAGCATGAATAGGTTAAGGGCTAGGATATGCTTGACATGGTTGTTCACTTAGTATACCCATAAAAAGGAGGACAGAGTGAACAGGCGACTCGAAACAAGCCAGGCTAGTTTCTCTTTAGAGCTTATTGCACTGTACTGTATTGTGCCCCCTCTGTGGTGTATCTTTGCAAAAAGCACATACAACTCGCTCAGAGTCTGTTATAACAATACCCTCAGGTAGCTCCCACACCTGAGAAGTGATAGTAGTGCCAATGATATGTTCGTTCTGAATAGAATCATTATTTTTGGGGACCTCATTTGGCAGAATATTTATTCAAATCTTTTACCAGTAAATGACAGAAATTGCGCACACTGAACTAAAGGAAGTCAATAAATGCCACTTTGTGACTACTAAAGGGCCCTAGAACTCCTACATCAAGTTGCTAACTATTGTATCATATAATTCCTTAAATAAATATCCCACTTTTGTGCATTTCCAAGAAAGCTGCTTTTATACTCAATCCACAAGTGGAGTGGCCAGGACGACTGGCAGTGTGGCCATATCCTCTAATGTAACAGTGCCAACACTATCCTTCAAACAGTAGAAAAGTATATTATAGATAGTAGTATAGCTATACACTGGGAGACTTCCCTGTACAACTTCTAGTCATTTTTGTACAATTGCATATCTGGACCACGTGTGTCTGAAATAAAATATTGAACTGAATTGAATTTATGTTCACAAGTTTGTCTTGAGCACTTGACAGATTGCTTGGATTCATTCTTGTCAATGTAATAAACTAATCTAAAAAACCATGATATCGATTAAAAGTGAGTCAGACCTTATTTTAAGAGAAATGGAATGCAAGATTTCCAAAATATATCTAAATGCAGGCAATGACTAGCCTGCTTGCCCCGGCAAGTGAATTTTTGAAAAAGAGGCTTTCGGGCAAGTACGTTTTAGTTTTCATTTGCCCAAATGGGCAAGCTCATTTTCTGAACACTAAACACATCTTTTTATAGTAAATGGCCCAAATACCCAGTAATATGCAAACATTGTAACAGAACTGAAAATGTTTTTCAAATTATCAAATCCATGATAAACAATACATGCCTTTCTAGCATATATTATAACTTATTTCGGGCAAGTCAAAAACTGTGTCGGGCAAGTGAAAATGTATTACCGACATGGTACGTTCGTTCTGAAATTATGTTGGTACCTGAAATGTGAAATGAACATAGCTCGCTTGGTGGGAAACATAGCTCAAATTTATCTGTGTATTTTATCTGGATTGATATATTATATTCTAGTATGATGTTTCCAATTTCCTTCTTCCTTGTAAGTAGGATGTCATAAATGTGCCTGCACTGATTGAATTAGCCCGGACAATGAGGGCAATAACGCACAGGCTTCCAAAGGTTCTAGTTTCAGTTTCTATCATGTTGTCCTGACTAAACTGAGAGGTACCACATGTGGGTTATTCTGTCTACATGCTAGTATTCATTTATGTCATAAATGTGCCCACATTGATTGTATCAGCCTAAAAATGAGAGCAATGAACTATGTACAGGCCTTGAAAGGTTTTAGTTTCAGTTTCTATCTTGATCCTGACTAAACTGGTAGGCGCCAAATGTGGGTTATTTTGTCTACACATTTGCCCATTCTTACCAAGAGGTCCTCTTCCCAAGATTCCTGACTAAACTGATTGGCGCCAAATGTGCGCTACTTTGTCTACTCATTAACCCACTCTTACCTAGAGGTCCTCTTCCCAAGATTCTTGACTAAACTGATAGATACCAAATATGGGCTATTTTTTCTACACATTTACCCATTCTAGTCTAGAGACCCTCTTCCCAAGATTCCCAACTAAACTGGTGGGTACCAAAATGTTGGCTATTTTGTCAGCACATTAAACATTCTTGCTAAGAAATCCTCTTTCTAAGATGTATCTACTTGCACAGTAAGAAAGTTAATTTGTGTTGAGGTACCACGAAGCCTGAGATATGATATTGATTAAAATGAGTAAAACTTCCTGGTATATGGAATGGAATGTGCTTTTCAGTTTCAACAAGATTTTTCTACTTGCCCTACAAGGAAGTTAAATCTTGTTTAGATACCTGTAAAACTGGGCCATGTAAAAAGTATACTTTCAGGCATTTCACAAGTTCAATCATAAAGAGGTTTTGGAATTTCAATTTCCATGTAAGTTATGATTTCTACTTGCCCAGCAGCAAGTCATCATTTATTAAGGATTGTCCTAGCCTGCCTCCCAGGCCATATTTAAATGTCCTCCCTTGTGGATAGATGGCACTGCGGTATACTAGGAGGTCAGTCTGAAATATGATACAGACTGCAGCTCAAGTGTGTCCCCCTTGAGGATTTATTCAGAACTAAACCTGGAGTGAAATCAACTCAGGTCAGATCAGTGAAAGAGACAGATATCACAGCTTGTAGCAAGTCCAGGATTGTCCATGATCCTAAACATGACTATTGACAACAAAATTTACAAGGTGAAAATGCAATGAAGTACTGTTAACAGTTCTGTTAAAATACCAAACTGTTTCACTGTAACTGGCACCAGTACCATGCCATTTTATTCTTAGAGGTATCTATTCCTTGCCATGGTAAGTAATCAGAGCCTGAAGAGATATGGTGGGCAAGTGGGGTGCCTACACGCAGTCCTGTTGTTTTTAGCCCTACCCAAGTCTCTGCTAGCCTTGCCTGTAACTACAAAAGTTCTATTCTTACTTGCTTAGGATCCCCTTGATATCCTCAGGATCAAAGATACTTTTGGAGCTAACTTTGGAAGTGAACATAACTTTACAATACATTGGCTTCATTCCTATATTAGGTTCTAATGTGTGCTGAATCACATAACCCATCATGTTTAGGTTAGGTGCAGATAGGTCATAGTTATAAAACAGGGGCAAAGTTACACTACATGGGAACTGGGGGCCTGCCCTGATGACCCTGTGGTCTAAGGCATTGCCACTGACTGCTAGCTGTCTCTCAGCACTGTCCAGGTTCGAATCCCACCCAGGGTGTGGGAGAAAGTTGCCAGTGACTTGGGGTTAGTTGGTGGTTTTTGCCAGGTACTCAGGCTTCCTCCACCAGTTACAACTGACTAGTCAAGCTTATATGGCAGAAAAAGTGACGAAAATCAAAGATCCAAATTCCAAATGTAGACTGGAGAGATGGAAGGTAGACCCACATCACATTGAGTTACAAAACCCATAAAGGTTGACCATCCTTTTATTTTTACATGACCTCACGCATTTTACAGTTATCCAAACTCCTTCAACACTCAACAATGGTTCTCATGGATACATAATACACACGGTTGATGTAGAAGCTAATTACAGCTTACTGGTCAGCAAAAACAGCATGACATATTTATAAACTGACTTATGGCCCAGAGAGATACATATGGGGGAGTAGCTGCCAGGGGCCAATTACCATTAGGCCCAGTGCATAATCTGTGCCCAGCTAAAAAGCATTAACAATGTAACCAGCACTATACTTGAATATACAGCTTTCCTATTGGCTGTAAGCAGGCTATATCAGTTGACGCCCTGCTGTGATCTGTGGTTCAGGTCCATAGCGAGCAGAAATATTGTCATCACCATTTATTAATATTGATAAATAGTTTTCAATATGCATAAATGATTTTTTTTTCAATATTCATAATTGATTTTTAATTATTCATAAATCAAGATATTTATGAATATTGAAAATTGAATTATAATTTTTTTTAAATCATTTATGAATATTTATGAATATTTTGCAGCTATTGTAATACTCAAATATGAGTGTGACAGTTACAGTATTTGATGATGAACCCTTTTATAATTATGGTTCTAAGTCATATAGACTATAGTTCTAATCTGTCTGGTCGAGCATTAAGTACATTTTATCTGACATTCAGTTGTGCAATAACATGTCGGGCATTTTACATGTTCATGCAAAAAGGTGCTGTAACCTACATAGTCATTTGCCATGCACTGATATAAGATGACAGTTCTTTACTTACCCGCAGCTGTCTGATGAGAAGCTGGAATGAGGCCCAGGATAGCAAGCAAAGCAAACCACAACATCGCACATCGATAGGGTGGCATATTGGGACTCTCCTCTTCGACAGCCAACCCAAAACGTCAGTTTCCGTGGTAATAATATACGCTGGTATAATTATGCTTGATCACCATAAACGCATGTCCTAGTTTTAGCAGTTGACGAATTCTTATTCTAATGTTTTCGATGCACTGATGTCGCACAGTCACAGGTCTAGTTGCGAAGTCCGCACTCACTAACGTCTGTTTACTTCAAGTGTAGAGCGACTCTCCTCCCTATCATCGATCTTGAGAGTCCGTCACTTGCAGCAGGTCCGGGCAGTATGGACTGGGCAAGCGAAGTGCTACCAGTTGGTCGGTAGATCCGCGTTCACTAGTTATGGGTTTCCCCTCAAGTCAACAAGGAAGTAAATTCCTCAGCCGAAGGGTACATGCAACCCTTTTGTCGGTATGTAAATTGGAAGGGTCAAAGGTAAAGAGTGACTAGTTGGGACATCTATCGGCGGCTGTCAGCTGACTACCCGGGTTGTCCTCAGAAGCGGGTACTCATGGCCAGGGGTGTCAACTGTCGCATTGTCGCCCCAGCGTGCGACAGATGCTACAAAGGGTGCTACACTAACAGGCCAAATCCTCCAAACAGTCTGTAAGCCATTATAATGCTCACAGTGGCCAAAAGCAGCCTGACAAATTTGATGAAATCGTTAAGGCAAAAGCAAAGTAGGAAAAATATTTGAAGGAGTTTCCATCAGAAAACTGATTCTGCTTCAAATATTTTGTAATACACAGATACAGCTCTTCCTTTCCAAATTATCGGCAAAAGTATCAAAGGTCCAGACGACAATTTCGAGAGTAACTCTTAATCATGTAATGGGTTAAATCGCCAAATTATCGGACTGCATGGCCAGTAGGTCCTTTTATATTCTCAAATGTGTTATTCGACCAGATTTCATTTTAAAACAAGTGAACTCTATCATCTAATAGTTTTATCTGGTGCTCAATGAGGTGTCCATTATTGATATAAGGTCAATATTATAGTGTCAACTGATAAAAAGTGGATGAACCTTTTGTCGCACATAACGTCATAAGTTGTGCCCCAGGAATGATCGTCTGTGCTCCAGGATTGTTATTCTTGGACACCCCTACTCATGGGCGCGCTCGCAGAGGCCCGGGGGCACTTTGGTATTAAGGAGGGTGCATACGCTCGTTATCAAAATTTAAAGATACCAACCCCTTAAGCACTGATATCAGGCCAAAAAAACACCCTTATTTTTAAAAAAAACGCTGACTTTTCCCAGTAAAAATCACCCCTTATGTTATGTAAACACTGACAGTGGATGAACGGGAACACGTATTTTAACTTTAGATTTTAAAATCCTCTGCCTGTTTATCAGTAGCAGACTCGGAAGCCCAGTCACTTCGGGAGTCACACGGCGTGAGAGCCGCGGATATTTCGTTGATTGTAGGGGGATTTTCACGTAACACGGGTGCGGCCCCCTCTATACCTGAACCCCCCCCCCCCCTTCCCCGGGCGCAGAGGATGGGTATTCTTCGGCAACTTCGCATGCTTGTGGATATCGAAAGGAAGGTTCTTTTGATTTGTAAAAATAATTGGGTCAGTTTAGGCACGGGAAATGAGCCTGAGTAGCGTTTCCAGAGAGCTTGCTAATAATCATGTACTACAGCAAAACCGCTGACCTGTCCGTTGTCGAAGTAAAACCCACACCAGATAGGCCTTGCAAATGCCACAGAAAAAGACATCAGCAGATCTCTATAGACAGGGTCGCATTTACAATGAGGAACATTTATTTTTGCTTGGGCGTATTTCTGTGAACATACTGATAGTACTGTTCAAGTCAAATGATACTTGAGAGTATTCGAATAGGGGATGGCAGCTTCCAATCAAACATTTCTCAAATTAACTCAGCCTTTATTCTCAAAATATTTTCTAATTTATCGGACCATATATACACGCCATTAACTGATGGGTTAATCATGATTTATGTGTGTGTATAGGATACACTCTGGCCATCGCCACTCACTCATACATTGTCTCTGAAGCCTTGATTTATTGCGTGCATATCTCATAATGATTGCTGATTTACTAGTATATGACTTCATCTATAGGCCAACTGGCTGCAAAAATGAGGTTGCATGTTTATATAATGTTTGAGTTCATGACATTATAAATGGATATACACGTATAACTGAAAGCAATTTGTCAATGCGTGAACAGTATCATCAGCCCTCTTATCCTTTCAAATAATGTTAAAACTTTTCAATGTTGTCCTCCACTCTATCCTAAAGGTAGCTCTTGGGGTCATTCAGTAACTGTAATGGCATTTTGAGATTGTGCATATGTTAAAACCTAGAGCTTTTGTCATATATTCAGATCCATTGTTATTGTATCTAGGCCATCACTGAGCAGAGCAAGAGACCACATATCACAGAACTTCCCATATCTATATTGCACAGAAACAGATTATTTTGTGGTTCCTCTCGTTAATGAATTTATCCAAAACATAGTCGCTTCAAACATGCACTTTGGGTATCAAATGTTAACAGATATCCTGGAAACGTGGCGAACTAGTATATATGGCCAAGAATATTAAGTAGGGGAGGATTTCACTTATTTCAACTTTCGTTTTCACTTCTCAAATTGCCTTTTTTCCAAAGTTATGCAATTTACACTCTAAAAGTTGACAAACGCACGCATTCTTCATGAAAAAACTGGCCATGAAATCGGAACAGAACAAACATTACAAATAGGGTTGAACACTCATAGCTCCCTGTCAAGCAGTTAATACGATTTTATTGGCAATACACAGCCTCTGACAATGTCAAAGGGTGTTGATGACCTAAAATACTAAGGGAAATACATAACTTAACTATATATCTTAATCCATGAATGTATATATTTTAAGCGCGATTTTTATGAAGTGCTTATGTTGGCATCTGATGGTTTATACCTCTTAATCACATTTCCTAGCAATTCATAGTTGCAGTGTGGTATGTGTCGTTACTAACTAAATTCACAAATTTCTCACGTACACATGAACAAAGCCCTGACAAAAAATGATATAGATGTTCGAAACCCGCGTTAAGTACATGAGAAAGTGGCCAGTAATCAATGGTTAATTGGTGCTTTTCACGGGCATCCTGTTTTCTTAACCATCAACCTCTCAGTCAATAGCAAAAATGTTGATGATTGACGTAACTCCAAACCCAAATTAGACGTCTGCTGTAAAAACGTGGTGGCTGTTTCGACGCGCAAAACGTCACGCACAACTTGTGACACAATAAAAATGAACAACATTTCGTTACATTTGATTTTATTTGAACATTTTATAATTAGTGAAATGCCAGAGTATCTGGTATTTGTTATCAAAGGCTGTTGAACTAGAGGCGTCCAACATCTGTGTGGTCTTCGTTATTACGTAATGTGTTGCTAATACGTGAACGTTTTTGGTAGATTGGTGGGTGCACGTTTTCTATCTTGTCGATTATAGTCACGTGACAAATGTTTATACATTTCTTTGTCATGTGAAATTAAACGTTAAAAACTCAAACTGCTAGGAAATAAAAATAAGAGATCAAAAACGTATGTATCGCATACTTTAATCAAATGTAAAGGGGTTTTAATTGTCTGAATGGCTTACGATAAGATGGACTATTTCCTGAAATGGAAATAACTTTGTTCTAGTTTTCTTGATAGTAGTCCAATAGAAGGCAGTTGATAAAGCCTTTGCATTGGCGCTTTTTGGCTTGAAAAACGAAAACATTCTATTTGAATGCCAAATAAAGTCATCAATTAAACAAATTAAATCTCAATTCGTGACCTTTCCTCTTTGAAATACTTTCCTAGATATACTTCTGATAAAATACAACAAAATTGTCTGGCTGTCTTTTGTGCAGTGAGCATTTACCCGTAATTTACATCTGGATTGCACACGTGGTCTGACAACTTTGGACATATTTCACAGAATAGCGAAAATTTCGGAAAATATGTAAAAAGGGATTATTAAACCCATTTGGGACAATAACATTCGGTCAAATATCTTTTCAAAATATTCTTTCGTTATCAATATATGTTCTAATTTGTCACAAAATATGTACTCGCCAGATGTCGATGTGCCATTTACACTAGTGCACTTTGTGGTATGTAGTTTCTTTTTTTCTTGGTTACTTTCTGCGTTTAAATTCATGTTTATGTTCTATGTAAAAGATGATTTTGTAAGTACTACATATATGCTTACGTACAATTGTCGAAACAGTCAATGAACATACACTAGACATACACATACAAATACTAGAAAGTGTTTAATGTGTTTCATTTATTTTTAACTCTTTGTAAAAGATGATTTCGTATAACATATGGATTTGTACAATTCTCGGTACAGTCAATAAACATGCTATGTACCAAGAGATAGACTCTCTAGAGTTAGTTGAACTTGAAACTGTCTTAAACAACCCAAGAGAGCTATATTTAACTTTAATGGGCAAACATCCTGAGGATATCCCTTTAGAGATAATGATGCAATTGTGGGACATATCCTCAAGACATATAAGTAATATGTACAAACGTGCAATCTCCAGCAGATATTCATAGTATTTTCAGATAAAATATCTGTGCCCTTCTGCAGATAAACTGTCTGGAGTATCCGCTCACTAGGCCTAGGTAGTATGCTTTCGGTTGTATTTTACACGCACGCTTTATTTATGGTTTTTACGCACTGGTTGTAGAGTTGAGCACGCCACATAAAGCGGCACTTAACTAGACAGCAGGTTTGCAGTACAACTGTGCGTAAAATGTTTTTGTCGCACTTTTTGAAGTTAATATTTTACACCAAGTATATACCGTGGCCTTTTGGGTGTCTCTAGTGTGTCCTGTATAAAGTATGCATAGTTCGTGTCATTTTTTTTCATTTGCATACCCTTTGGGTGCTTTGTATTACGTTGTTATAATATTTTTGTTTTTTGTTCATACTATCTCGATGTATTTCGTGTGATTTTGCGCACTGAGTGCAGTCAATAAAACATACAATACAATACAATGCAAATACAAATACTAGAAATTGTCCTCTTATATTTTCCTTGCATATATAGCTATCTACATATCTCTCCAAAGTAGTTGTTGAGGGCGGCGATGTACTGGCTAGAAATTGCCCTCTTGTATTTTCCTTGCATATAGCCATCTACATATCTCCCCAAAGGCGTTGTTGAGGGTGGCGATGTGACCTGGCCCGTGCTGCTTGACGGTGTCGTTGAAGATGTAGCCCCTGTGGTTGTAGTAGAGGTGTATAGCGGTGTAGCGCCGCCAGTCGACCCTCTCTCCGGGCGCCATATTCTGTGTGTCATACAGTTCCGTCATGACGGGCTGATGGATACCCATCAGATCATCCTCCACGTGTACTAGATTAGGGTAGCGCTTGATAATCGCCTCAGTAGGGTAGTCCCCCGCGTTAAAATACCACGCTAGGGGCTGGAAATTCCTGTAGGAGTTATAATACATCTTTAGGAACTGAGAATCTTTAGAACCTATCAGAATCATATTCCCCATAGACTTTTCATCCTTGTGCCAAGCGACCGTGAAGTCATAGACGCGCAGACGATCGAATGACTTGATGACGAACATGTCGTTATCAAGATAGATTCCACCAAACTTCAAGAGAATCTCGATACGGACTATGTCTGCTGCATGGTGGATGTACATGATTTTTCGACCAAATATTTCTCTCGGACGGAACACAAACTTGGTTTGGATTTTGGCATGGTGTTTAATCATAGCCCAATAGGGCCCGGTGGGTGGAAAATCACAATGGATGAATACCATATCCGGGTTGCTATTTAGAATGACAGATTTTATGGCCAACATTTCCACAAAGGTCATATTTGTCCGGTTAAAGCGGATAAAATGGAATATATTGGGGACTACATAATGGTCATGCGGTGACAACGCATAGCTTTTATTAAAGTGTGACTGTCTCTTTCCCATTCGGATATGTGTCGCTCGAATCCGGGTCTTGGCGCCATTCTGGGATATATACACACCATCCCTTACATTGGAATTCTTCTGATCAAATTCGGAGTCCCTGCTTGAGCTGGCACGTACTCGTTTAGTATGTTCTTTAGGCTGCCGGTTTCGCTCGCTATGGTGATTTTGGTCACGGTTCTGCCCTAGGCTACCGGTGTAATTAACCGCGACTCTCCTGTCAAGGTCTCCAAGCCTGTCTCTGCCTTGGGCTCTTCCAGCAGCCTGCTTCACCCCTCCGGCGCCATGTGCAGCATTTACTCTATGGCTTTTAATATTAGCTTTGATTTCACCTCCTGCCACCTTTGCGTCCACTCCTTGGGGGTTCCACTGGGGTAGGAATATCCGCACGCCTCCACTGTTGATCATCTCTCCAGTGATGGGAACCCCTTTCGGCGCCTCTCCGGTGGTATCTTCATGAAGCAGCATAACTGGCGGTGTTACGAAAGACTTGCGAGTGGGCTCTTTGTATTTTCTCTTCTTTTTGTAACCATCTTCCTCAAGATCCTTCTTCGAATAAACATTATTTCCAACTTTGATTGTTTTGATACCGTGTTTGAAATTGACACCTCCGTCGATGTTTGATTTCATATTATTTGTTCCACCAAATCGAAGATTCCGTTGCATCCCGGTGTTAGAGAGGCCCCCTGCGGGGTATCTAGGCCGAAGCTTTGGGATGACAGTGGTTAACGTTAAGCTCCGCCCTCGGCCAGGTGGTCCCACGTACAGATAAGCTATGGCTATCCAGATCACTACCACCACCGTAAGGACAAAAAGCCTTGCTCGCGGGCAGCGAAGCATTTTTAAAAACATGTTTTCCCCTCGTATAGCACTACGGGATAAGGTTTGGAATGAGTAACGCTGGCAATATAACAAATGCCCAAAGCATTATGTTCTTTTCACAACAATTAGATAGTACTCAATCATTACCACGTCTGTTCCATGATACTAGACAGGCCAGGGAAAGTTTCTACACTGTCACGAAGAAACTCTTTACTGATTTGTTAAGTCTTTAGTGTCACACGAAATAGTTATGAGTTGCATCTATAAGTTGCATCATAGTTCATTCGACCACGTTGGTTGATGATTTTGAAAGGTGCGATCTTATCACCATCTGAAATACGGATTTCATTCATAAAAGTATCATGACTTATATAGTGTTGATCCTCAACTCTGTTGCATCCTTCGTTCCTGTTTTAGCTTAGTAATCCTTACTTGGCGTTGGCTCGTGCTGCGGGCTTTAACCCATTCACACTTAGAGTTTCTCTAGAAAGTGTCGTCTGCTACTCTCATACTTTTGAAAATATCTTTTGAATAAAGCAGAAATTCACAAAATATTTGAAGGAGAGTTCTTGTTTGGATTGTGATCAGCATTTCTCCTTCAAATGATTTCAAGAAAATGTGTTTGTAAGTTAGATATTTCCAAAATCGTCAGGCCTCTTTTGGCTGCTCTGAGTGATAATGGGTTAATAATCATGAAGAACACCTATCCTATTGAGTCCAGTTTTGTTTGCTGCAGTATGTTATCTATTTGCATGAGTCGTGTTGCTTCTTCAGATGAGGCAACATACAATGACTGATACTGCGACACAACTACCTTGATAGAAGAAGTTCTTAAAGATCCGTCCAATGAACTAGAAAGTTCTGAAGTTGGGGAGCGTCCATCCATATGCAGCAATCGATTTACTAAATTGTCCTACGGAGCTAAGCTTCGATATTTTAAATATAATTGTTTGCAGAGCTGTAATATCAACCATCCACAGTTAAATATAAATTGAAGTTCTTCTCGGTGTCATGTTAATGAAGCCTCCATATTTACATATCCGCGCTACTGACATGCTGTATATGTTCCATTATTGTATATCCATTTTGATGATTCTCGGGTGTCTCTCAATCAACCCCTGTTTTGGTGCACGGCGGACTCACGGTTGAATCCAAGTGAGCCAATCAAAAATCAGATCCTGGCTACTGTTCACTCATCAAAACGTAAGGCAGGCTCCACCTTGTCCTTCAAGTACATAACCGACAGCGATGTCCATACTCTAATATTCATGATTTTTGCTATTGACTACATGGTATTACCAGAATATATCAATATACAAACTGGGTAATAGAGTTGGCCCCGGCTATCCAGTACAGAACTTGCCAGTACACATACCGCTACCTGTACGTCATCGCGCATAATGATTATTAATCAAGCCCATTTTCCCCCAGGCCTACCTACACGCATCTAAATTAGATTTCCCCTTCAGGGCAGCGATTCACAACTTGTCTATTTACCATAGATATGCATGTGTTGGATGGCGATGCAAATTCAGTTTTCTGTTGATTTATGAACTTCCGACATGCTCGTCAGTGAAACAGATTTTTTCACCAAATCAGTGTGTGTTGGGTAGTGAGGCAGTGTTTTTTGTTGATTTGCGAACTTCCGGCAAATGCGTTAGTGCATTAATGTCCCCTCTTTTTTAAATGCTATGTTTACCTTTAGCGTATCGTATCTTTATTCAATGTATTTTTGTGTAAAAACCCTAAAAAGTATTTTTTTTTAAAGTCACCGAAAAGTTCCATTCAATATAAACGCAAATGAATTTTGAAATAAATGAAGGCATCAGTCTCTAATCTCGGGCCGCATACCGTCTTGATTTTAACAATAGCGTTTATTCATAATTAGTTTTTCTTTAAGCCACCTTATTTATCTTACACTAAATAACAGCTGGTAAAGCCAAAAACACCCAGTACAGTCATGAGTGCCTGCGTAGTATGTAATTTGGCATTGACGCAAGCATGGCTTTAAGCAACGCATGCGAATGAAGGTGGCGCTTCACGTATCATGTTTCGATCTTAGCAAAATGAAGTTAATGAGGATGATTGAGTCAAGGCTCGTCATAATTTGTGTTATTCTTATTTATATATTCATTGAAAATACAGTCGTTTGTTACCCTAGAGTGTTTATTGAAAAAAGTGTCACCGAGAAATATAAAATGACAGAGACTAACAAAAAGCACAATTTGTCATAAATAACATGGTGTATATAACTAAATATTTTATTAGTTTTTATTTTCACCTTAGTGAGGATTAAAGGTAAGGGTAAGGGTCTCTTTCTATCTTATTTTTCTATTTCAACCCTTCAAATTCTGAGACTACTCTCGTCCAAACACAAGGACACGGAGATATTTGAAAACTATCTAAAACCTACCATGTTGGTATTCGTTGGATAGCTCTCGCTGAGCACTTTCTGATGAGTACTCATGTGCCAGGGTTTCAGTATTTTTACAGGTTTTTGGCATCATTTTGTATTGGCCACATTAGCAAGCATCAAAAGGGTTAATGAGGTGTCTAAAAGGGAACGAAATGGGCAGGGGACTCTTTTCGAAGCAACATATACTGTAAATTACTTAAATATGGCGTAAACATTATATAGCGCAATTATGGTACTGTCCTGGATAGCGTGATCTAAATATAGCGGTGAACGGGAGCAGCAGCAGCAGCAAGTTCAATTAAGAATATAATAAAGACAGGAATTAAAAAAAAGCTCATATGGGCAGAGCGCTATTATCGCTATCTTATTGTTCCCGCTGTACTTAAGTGATTTACAGTAGGTCTTAAAGACCAACCAATGCGTTTGTTGTTAGGTAGAGTAAGACAGTGCTGCCATCTTTTAGTAAATGTACCAGCCAGTGATTATGAGAAATGCCAGAAATGTGTATACCTGCCTCTATATCAATGGACAACTTAAGGTAAATGTGAAGTTATAAACCAAGAACTTTCAAAACATAAATCCAGATATGGTGTAGCAAAAATTGATATATATTTCAAAAACGTGAAATGATTTTAAATCATCCTCGTCTACCGGGCAGCTAAAAGTACGGTCAAATTCCCACCTGACCAAAATATTCTTGTCTGGCAATTCATTAAATTGGTCAACAAGACAAATATACATTTCACATGCTAATTTTCCACTTTTACTTAATTCAGCAGTTTCTTCCACACATCCAAATGATTTCACTAGTGATAAACGCGTTGTCATTAATACTAAGAGGTATAACAACAATGTTGACGGTTAGCGTGTTCGAGTTTGTTGAAAATAAATTGAAATACATCTGGCCCTATTTAAAGAAACGCTTTGTTCTCTTTAATAAATCATGTCAAAGAAGAGCAAGAAAAATAATTGAACACACACAAAAACTGCGAAATGTTAACAAGGATATATTCAACTCATTCATTATTCTGTAAAACTGCAAAAGTACATATTTGCTTTTAGTGCCATTATATAGACACGACTACAAGTTTTAAATACGCAGGTGCATACAGTGCCGACATCTAATTTCTCCATTAAATGCGTGGTCAAACCCGGGAAAAATACACGACCGCACACCGATTACCACCCAGTGTCCTGGTCGTCGACATAGATGCGAACACAATTCCTCACAACTGAAAGTAGGTTTGATTCGCAAGCTACGTAGAACATTGATGTGCTGCGCTGTTTTGTACAACCAGGCACTGGCACACATCCGGTTGACTGGTACAGGAATTAGATGTCTGAACTGCACTTTCTAGATTATTCATACTATACAGTATCATCAAAATTCCTTCTGTTCATATACACGAAATAGGACAAAACACACGCACATACGCACATACGCACACACATATACCCACAAACATATAATCACACACACACTCATATATATATATATATATATATATATATATATATATATATATATATATATATATATATATATATATATATATATATATATATATATATATATATATATATATATATATATATATTTATATATATTTATATATGAATCTACTTAGTTTAAAACGGATAATTGTGGGTAATTAATTGTGGTGAAACTGATAAATATATAAAACTGCTACGCATGTTTAAGTTCACATGGTTAAAGAACCCTTTCATATTTTTCTAATTTTGGGTAGAAAATAAAACTTTTTAAAATCATATGCGGTTTAAAAACTAGTTTTAACTTTTTAATTGAAATTGAAGCTGTATGCGGCCAAATCCGCCGTGACGTGCATTACTCACACGTCACGCCTGTTCCTGCAGGCGTGACGTGTCCCCCACCTCTATAACTAAAGAATTTATAATCATCTCATGAGTTTTTTCTAAGTCAAAGACACTACTTCGATATTGACATGGGTTTCCATCTAGGAATTACTCAGAACTTGACATTTTATTTATCCGATATTTCAGTAGTAGTCAATACAAAAAGCTGATCATTTTAAAACCAAAGTGTCCCACGTTACTATATAAAATCTCAGGCAGAAGCTCAAAGGAAAACCTCACTTCCAGTCATCTTATGCATGGCATACACGGATATATATTAGTTAGATTAGCTGTAAATAGGTGGCGCTCAGAGATTGACTTTTCGTGCGAATTTCGAGCGACGGAGGCGCTTTCCGGTGGGTTTATGAGGGTACCTGTCACTAGGACAGATCTTTCTGATGGGGACCCTGTTGAACCCCGGCCAGGTCTTCATCTGCTCATACAGGTGGTGTCCAGGGCAGTCGGTACAGTTGGCGTCGCGGTGTCCGTACACGCTGTACTCGGGGATTACATAACGCTGCAAGAGATAGAACACATATCAGAAAATTTACGACGTGTGAGATCACACTCAATGTGACTCATATATCTTTAACTTTTTGTATATAAGAACTTGCCGACGTCTGGGCGGTACATCGCGTTTAAGATCAATATTTGCGATTCAATGACTAGTATACCCCAAGCTTGAAGTTGCTCAGTACTTCTTTTCAGCTTTTCACGGATTTGTAAGATTGTTAAGGTTTTTTCATTAGAGATTTGAACAAGAGAGTTGGTTTGGACATACGTGTATAACATCCGGAATGTTTTAATGCAATATATATATATATATATATATATATATATATATATATATATATATATATATATATATATATATATATATATACATATATATATATATATATATATATATATGTATATATATATATGTATATATATATATATATATATATACATATATATATATACATATATATATATATATATATATATATATATATATATATATATATATATATATATATATATATATATATATTTATATAACAGCAAACATTTTCGAGAGGTCGCATTTCTCGAACCCGCGAAATGGGGATGGAACAAGAAGTTTATACTATGTGCTTGAAATGTAAATGAATAGTCCGACTACATGTCTGGTACACAGTGGGACTATGTATATATGTATATTTATTGACTATGCCAGACGCATAAACATATACTGACTTTGGTTAATATTATCACTAACAAAGATACAAAGATATCACACTAGGATAATCGTAATTAAGAAACGAACATTTCTGTCTTAGAGTAGTATGTCCTATCAATGTAACGTATGCTTTGATAAATATCATTTTATACAATCTCCTTGTCAAAAAATAGGGATTGTCTGATTGTCTTACCTGTCAAAGATATGACTGGACCAGTTTTTACCTAACGAAGTTGATCTAGGATACTCTCTCTGATGGACAAGAATTAAAATGGGCTGTCAGGGGGATTGTTGTGCGTAATATGTATACTTACTCCCTCTTACACAAATCATTAAATCCTATGGCTTGGCACCCATAGCTATGCTGATGATTCGCAGGTACAGTGCCGACATTTAATTCCTGCCATGAATATCGCGTGCAGCCTAGGCATAATACACGATCGCACGCCCGATTGCCACCCGGTTTCCTGAGTATGGATGCATGGATGACCACACAATGAACGTAGCTTTGATTCACAAGCTTCGTGGGTTATTAATATACTTGGCTTATTTCTTTTGACATGTTAGCCATTGGTGTTTTTACAACCAGACACTGGCAGACGTCCGGTCGACTGGTGCATGAATTAAATGTCTGTACTGTATATGTGATTTTCAGAAAAACAAAATGACACGGCAGCTGTTCAATATCAGGTCAAGAACCTTAAGCAATGTGAGTGTGTGATATTAACACGTGGGTGGCATCAAAACATACTCAAGTTGAACACCGGCAAGACTGACATTATCTTGTCTGGCTCCAAGAAACAACTAGCCCATGTCAACACAAAGGCTCTTGATGTTGCTTGCACTCGTGTCAATGTATCAGAGGAACTAATGCGAAACCTCGGTGCCAAGTTTGACTCAAATCTTACAACGGTCTCCCACGTAAAAAGCGTTGTGCAAAAAACCTAGCTTTTATTTGAGAAACATTGGCAAGGTCAGGAAATTACTCACTGAGGATGCTACAAAGAAAGTAATGCAAAACCTGGTTATATCCCGAATTGATAACTAACTATAATGCCCTTCTTCAGCAAAGCTGCAAAGACTCCAAAATCATGCTGCCAGGATAGTCACCAGAACCAAGCAGCACAAGCACATTACTTCAGTGCTGGAACATCAGCAATGGCTTCCTGTGAAATTCATGATCGACTTTAAGATCTTACTCATAGTGTCTCTAAGCCATTTAATGGATTGCCTCCTGAATACAGATCTGAGCTCTTAACCATATAGGAACCAACCCGCACCCTCAGATCGGGTGGTACGGGCTTAATAGTTGAGCCAAAAACTAGACAGGCCAAGATTGAGCCTTTTCAAACTATGCACCACGCCTTTGGAATCATCTGCCATCACACATTAAAGCTTCTCCATCAGTTCAGACCTTTAGAAAGAACATTTCGTCTCAAAAGGCTTTCCACTGCGAACTTTTAACATTCTTTACAAACTATTTTTTAACTTCCCTTGCAACAAGTCGTTTTTTCCTATGAAAGTTCAACGCTTTTGAACATTCTAATGCTTTATAAGTGACACTTTTATTATTTATATCTAGTTGACACTTTTGATTTATGATCTTAAGTATGATTCTTTGAGGCACTTTGATAAATGAATATTGAAATAGTTTCCTTTTATTTTGCTGTCACAAGCAATCAGCATTTATTTTGTGTTGTCTATTGTAGTTAACCTGATTTATGCGTTGATGATTATGTGATTACCTGTGCTAAATACAATACGATGGCGCATACTAGTATGTACTAATAGATGCAATAAAAATCATTTCTTTGAAAAGTTAAATAAAAATTATTTCAAGTGATAACTTGGTCAAGTAATAACTTTACCGTCTTTGGTTAATACTACTCTTAACAAAGATACGCTTTATGAAGTATAACTGTAGGACCAAACACTTACATCGGCAATTCCCACTTTATAAAGAAAGGTGAGCCAAAGAGCTGAGGCACCAAGGCTTAAACTGAAAAAGTGTACTTCCTTTCATACAAGCTGGTATGTATTCCAGGGTTTAGTACCCCTTTAATATTAAACTACAAGCTATGCAAGTTGACTGTCCAAATTGTTTATATTGCAATGAAAAATAAATTTATACTGTGAAAATGTTATCCGACTATGGAGAAATATTGAACTATGGTTGAAAGATAGACTGAACCCCCAGTTTAAACTATCCGAGATTGATAAGATTTTTCGGTATACAAAACAAAGTGGTCTTAATAAATACTATATCAAGTACTACCAGAGAAACTAATGATACCATAAAAGAAAAACTGGAGGTTCGCTACATCTGCGACATATCCAAAACTCACATAGAGTAACAAATGTTATATAAAGACTTTTGGGCAATTTTACATGATACACTTGATTCGCGTAACTTAATTGAATCTGACTAAGGATGACTTGTTATAATCGTATAAGTATTCACAGAAATGTTTCGTATGCTATCCTGATTGAATGGTAGAGTGTATATTATTTTGTATTTTGTTCATTGACAATGAGATATGCTCTGAAACAATAAAACCATCCATCTTTTTGAAGAATTAAAAAGTATTAAGTTAACTCTCCCAACATATCAGCGATATCGCAGACTTGCTTGAGATAGCTAACCTTTTTATGAATGAGGTTGAAACCAAAGCCCTGTGTTAAAGTCCATGCCTTATCGGCTTTCAACACTCACGACTGGAGTCTCAGGCCCCTGGTTTCATGTCAGTCAAGTTCTTATTGCACGCCTGTAACTCTCTGCTAGAATATCACTATGCATTTGGAAGCTTTTTTCCATTGTATAAAGCACCATGCCTACAATAAAAGTACGCAGGCAAGACTGTATATGTTTCATTTTGGTACTGTATGACTGTATGTGAAATTGGGGTGGGGGGGGGGGGAGTGCTCCTAAAAATGCTATAAATAACTATATTTCCTTTTCTTTTTCTTCGTGTGATTTCATTTACATAGGAGATAACGGCACATTTATGTTGTTCATAGAGCAAATTAATGAATGTATTTAGTATTGCCATTGTTTTCCAATTATGATTCTAAACAGGCTAACAAAAATTAAACATATATTGATATTTTCCAGGAACCCAACTAATCATGGTGAAAAAGCACACCTAAGTGAAATGGAGTTCTTCTCCCTCAGAGTACTTATCTCTTTCAGAAGTTGGAGTGAATTGCCATCAGCAAGATTCCATTGCTCATATAATTGAATCAGGGATTCAGATATTTGTGACACGTGTGATTCCCAGGAAGAAACAATTATCCGTGTATTTTGTGACTGTCCAATGATAACAGATATATGGGTCAATATTGGTAACTCGTTGAATTCCCAGGGTTTGGATTTTTTGGAATTTGGTTTTTCGTCACATCTATGCCAATTGTGGCTAATTTGTGACTAGCCAGTTGTAAGTAGTGGAGGAAACCGGAGTACCCGGCGAAAACCACCGCCTAACCCCAAGTCACTGGCAACTTTCTCACATGCCCAGGCCGGGATTCGAACCCACGCAGTGTGAATTCTCAGGGATACCAAATGGGCTATTGTACAGATGTTATGTTAATTTGGCTAATTTGATATGCTTGTTAACAAAATAACTACACTTGTGAAGTTTGCCATCTTCTGAGATAAGTCAAACAAACTTTGAACCAAGTACAGTACTATGAATTACTAAAAGCCAAGCAAATACTGAACTTATCATTACGTATGTCTGTGATCAAGAACTATCATATGAGTTTTTGGCCCCTATGTGGACTCAAGTTTTAAGCAGTATATATAGTAAGCTATATATTTGTTATATATTGTATTATATCATTGACTGCTTCACTATTTATGCGACGCTGTGTGACGATTTTTTGTACATAAAAATCGGGTATTTCGCCAGTGTTAGAATGCCCAAGTTTAGCCAATCTAATTGACCAATCATTTCTCTACGCATTTGGTAGTGACCAACTTCCAGAAAAGGTTACAAATGTCAACATGATATAAATAGGTTCTTCTCGGCTAGTTAGATTAAAGTCTAATTCGTATTTGTCAAGCTTAGTGTCAAAACATTTATCTTAAACATTTATTATAAGCACTGATTGTGACAATAGTTCTTGACCTAATGCTAATAAAAAGACCTAATCTACAATTGTGACTTTTTGGTCGAGGTCAGGCAGAGACAAACATCGATAAAGCTCTGAGTTCAGTGGTCATAGGTGCAAACTAACATTGTGCCAACCAGTGTGAAATGGGTGTCGAATTATCTCTATATAAACAAAGGAACTGCCCCAGAGAGTATCCTCTACGTCACCGGGCGGAAATGGACAAGACAAATTGCTACAGCCTTAAGTAGGACTACACCCTGATAAATGACCAAATGACATGGGTTAGAGTCTGTGTAAATGTTCTTGTCTTGTCTGTTTATTGAGCCAATCTCTTACTCATTAGAGCCCCAATTTATCATCGGGGTTTTGGCTGAATAGATACCAGAGCTCTTCTATCAGTTGGTATAGTAGATTAAATAATGTTAACAACCTCTGTGATTATCTATAATTTTGGTACCGTATCAGAATATTCTAGTCGCTACCCTTCGTAGGAAATTAAAAAGTTGTCGTGTAGTGTTTGAGTTGCTTTTAAATGACTATCATTCAAATTTATCAATATTCCGGGAAATAGATAGCCTGTATAACAATCATAGTCGTGTTGACCGTCACTCTATCTAGGTCATATCGTGCCTAGCAAGTAGAGGTATCCCATTAACACTCAAAGCGGTCAAAAACAGTCTGACAATTTTGATGAAATCGTGCAAGCAAAAGCATATTTGGGAAAATATTTGAAGGAGAAATGTTTATCAGAACACTACCCGCAACTCTCCTTCAAATAATTTGTAAACTCATTTTTAATTGCAAAGTTATGCAAATATACCGGTAGAGACTATGGTCAAAATCTGGGAATGCTCTGCTAGGCACATAGCAAATATGTACTTATGGAAGATTAGAGTGGGGATCGGTTAATTGAGATCCTTGCCCTCTTGCCAACAATGGACTCAGACAGAAATAACAATGGACTATGAGTTTCTTTTGTAAAAATGTATATTCTGATAATCTTCCTCCCATGCCCTTGGGACCTTATATCATGTATTAACTAGTGATTCCTAATTATTATGTTTATTACATGCGTATTTTTTGTATGAACTGTGTTTTATGGCTTATGCCATGGTCAATAAACAACATACAAACATACATACATTGCCAAAAGTATGATAGATCCTGACGAGAATTTCTAGTGTGGAACTCTTAGGTATTAATGGGCTGATAATGATGGAGGAAACTCTGGTCACCGGAGAGTGCCACCAACCAAACCCGTGCCACTGGCCACTCCCTTGCAGACCTTAGATAGGATTCCACCGCCGAATGAAGACTTTTCATCCAGCGCGTACTCGTGGTTTAGATATATACATGTAAATATCATTTTAAAAAGCCAATACCTTGAGAAATATTTGACGGAAAGTGGTCGTTCCTGGTGAGCTTGAAATTCCCTCTTGAAGTAATTTCCAAATATTAGTATTGCTCTAATTGAAGACTCTGATACTACAATCTGTCAGACGTTATGTGGACTCTAGATGCTAAAGGGTTAAACGTTAGAAGTGATGAGGCAAAAAGAGCACCGGCGTACAATACTTTTAGTCCAGTCAATCTACGCTGAAAATGGCCTAACCTAGAATAAATTGCTACAGAAGGTTTTTTTGCTTTGACTGGTTAATTAGACCTAGCTGAACATTATATCAAAAGTTTCCCGAAAATTACCCCCCCCCCCCCCCAAGGACCCTAATTTGCATATTTTCACCTAAAAATGGCCAAAAACATATGATTTTGGGGATTTCTTCAGCATTTTTTTGTTTTTCAGAGTTAAACCTCCAATGTTGGCATGTATGTACTACAGATGTTGTTTGACATTGCAATGAAAAAATATTTTCCAAAAATGCATCCTCGTGGTCAGATTTGGGACAAAATTGTTTAGAAAGTGCTAAAAAAACGGACATTTTTTGCAACGTTGCTGATGAAAGAAGCCACCCTACAGACTCAAAAAAATGTTTAACACCAAGGTTTAAGATTAAAAAACTGCCCTACATTGTACTAAGCCCCAAAAAACTAACATCGGTATAACTTGGTACCACTTTGGGGGACCACCAATAACCCTTATATTTTGAAAGCCCTTGAATCCCTTTTTATGCCAAATTGGACAATTCACTGATTTCAGGGCCTTGTATTTCCTGAACTAACCATCATATAGCAGTGATATCATTAGGTCTCAATGAGTATGTTACATAGATGCTGCAGAAAGAAATATTTATTTTAATATTGACCCTTTGGTCTAACAAAGTTATTTGGAAATGGCCATTTGACCTTCGCTAAGGAGAGTTTTGGTTATTCACATCACAGATTTCAGGGCCTTGTATTTTCTGGACTAACAAGCATATAGCAATTGAATCCTCAGGTCTGAATCAGTTGCATAGATGCTGTAAAAAGAAAATATAATTGTGATATTGATCCTTTGGTCAAATAAGGTCATTTGAAAATGGCCATTTGACCTTTGATAAGGAGCGTTTTGGTATTTTGCATCAGTTGGGGGGATTGCGTAAATTGGTACCAGTTGGGGGGACTGCAAATTACCCTTATATTTTGAAAGCCCATGAACCCCTCAAGAACCTGCTTGATGGACATCTGCAGCTGGTAGCTGTTTTGAGATATTGAGCTCCCAAGGTACTAGTACCGGGTATGTCCCTTTTTATGCCAAGTTGGACAATTCACAGATTTCAGGGCCTTGTATTTCCTGAACTAACAGGCATATAGTAGCTAAATCCTTGGGTCTGAAGATGTATGTTACATAGATGCTGCAGAAAGAAAATCCAATTTTACTATTGACCCTTTGGTCAAATAACGTCATTTAAAATGACCATTTGACCTTTGCTAAAGGGAGTTTTGGTTATTCACATCACAGATTTAAGGACCTTGTATTTTCCAACATAATCAATAATCATACAGCATCTTCAGGTCTGAACAAGTTTGTTCCATTGATGTCGTAAAAAGACAATATGATTTGAATATTGACCCTTTGGTCAAATACGGTCATTTGAATATGGTCTTTTTACCTTAGAGAGGGAGCTAATTGCTCTAAATGTACCGTGCCAACATTTAATTCCTGCATTAAATGCATGGGCAGCCTGTGCACAACACAATACGCAACTGTACCCCTGATTGCCACCCACTTTCCTGGGCATGGATGACCTCACAACTGAAAGAAGCTTTGAATCACAAGCTACGTGGGTCAATGATGTCCTTGGCTTACTTTTTGACATGTTATCCATGGGTGCTTGTACAACCAGGCACTTGCAGACATCCGCTTGATTGCTGCAGGAATTAAATGTCTGCAGTACTTAACCCTAGATAAACAATACTTTCAGGGCAATGCAAGTATACAATAGGCATAATGTATAGTGGTAGTCAAATAGGGTTATTTGAAAGTACCTGTTTGATCATAAAAAGATACATTTTGGCTATTCTCTCAGTTTATGCAGATCAATATCTTACAACTTACTATAACAACTTACTATATTTTTGAGGGCTATATATAAAAGCATGCTGTATAATGAAGTATGGTTTTTTTCTGGTCATTCTTCTTATTAAAAATAAAATTTGAAAGTGACTCTATGGGCTGGATCCAAATTTTTGACCAATTGGTAGCATTCAGCGAGTCTGCAAATGAAACTATTTTGGAAGCACTGGATCATCATTTCAATTTTTGGACTTTCATACACAAAGTAGTTTGGTATCAGAACTTTTAACAGGTACCATGATACATTATGTGAGGGTATAAACAGTATCAAATATATGATACATCTAAGACATATTGATCTGCAAAAACTGATAAAATCAACCGAAACATATTTATCATGGGGAAACAGGTACTTTCAGATGGCCCTATAAGACTAAAAATTGTCAAGAAAGGGCCATCTCCCCTGGTAGTATCCCTACTCTATACTTGCATAGCTCTGAAATATTGTTAATCTAGGTTAAGTACATTTTGAGAAATTGGCCATTGAAAATTGAAAAAATACTAGTACCATATTACCCTGCGTACACCCAGCACCCCCTAGATAATACGCACCCCGTCACCAAGTCCCTCTCCTTATGTAAAATACTATTCCCCGTTTATAATACGCAGGGGGAGTTGGCCGGCCATTAAGTGCAGAGAGCTATATGTCTGCCCTGGTCTTTCAGCTGAGAGGAGCGAGTCTAGGACAAATAAACAGGACACAATTACAATTTGATAAGCATTTGTGATGGTAAATTGTAATTGATACTGATTTGTGCCCATTTTTTGACATCACTCGTCAAAAGAGCAGACAACAGCTCGTGCCAAATCAGCTCCCCAGGCTTATCTGTATCAATTTCAATTCACCCTCCCGAGGCCCTTTTATCCCCTAATTATAACGTAATCAAAATCCAAATATGGATGGATATGCCGTCCTTTCCTCCCTGGGGTATTTAAATGGTGTTTTCCAACCCTGCCCCACATGTCCCCGCACCCGTGGCATCGATGTGAAAAAGTTCTGGTTTATGTACAGTACAGACATTTAATTCCTGCACCAGTCGACCGGACGTCTGCCAGTGTCTGGTTGTACAAACACCCATGGCAAACATGGCAAAAAATAAGCCAAGCACACCAATGACACACGTAGCTAGCGAATCAAAGCTACGTTCAGTTGTGAAGCCATCCATACATCCATGGCCAAGAAACTGGGTAACATTCGGGTGTGCGGTCGTTTATTATGCCCGGGCTGCCCACGCATTTAGTGCAGGAATTAAATGTCATCACTGTACCTGTTGATAACACGCACCCCCTCCTTGACATAGGTGCTGCACTGTATAAAAGTGTGGGGCATACGCGGGATAATACGGTAACCAAAATGCGCCGTATCTAAGGTCACTGCTATATGATGGTAAGTTAGGGAAATACAAGGCCCTGAAATCAGTGAATTATCCAATTTGGCATAAAAAAGGGACATTACAAGAACCTTGGGTGGTCATTATCTCAAACTAGCTACCAGATGCAGATGTCCATCATGCAGGGACTTGAAGAGGGGTTCCAGGGCTTTCAAAATATAAGGGTTATTGGTGGTCCCCCAAAATGGCACCAAGTTATGCGGTCCCCCAAACTGGTACCAAATAACCAAAATGCTCCTTATCTAAGATCATATGGCCATTTTCAAATGACCTTATTTGATCAAAGGGTCAATATCAAAATTATATTTTCTTTTTACAGCATGTAATAACATACTTATTCAGATCTGAGGATTTAACTCCTAGGTGATTGTTATGTCAGGAAATACAAGGCCCTAAAATCATTGATGTGAATAACCAAACGGTTCTGATTGGAGGTCAGATGGCCATTTTCAAATGACAATATTTAACCAAACGGTCAATATTACAATTATATTTTCTGTTTACACCATCTATATAACATACTTATTCAGACCTGTAAATTTAACTGATGTGTGATTGTTAGTTGATGGAAATACAAGGCCCTGAAATCTGTGAATTGTCCATTGTGAATTGGTGGACATTTTGAATTTATGCAAATTAGGGCCCTTAGAGGGGGTAACTTTCAGGAAACTTTTAATATGATGTTCAGTTAGGTACAATGAACCAGTCAAAGCAAAAAAACTTTCTGTAGCAATTTGTTCTAGGTATTTCATAATTTGACTGGACTACTAGTATTTAGAGTGACCAGCCTTTGAGGTAGTCCCTGTATAGCGTATAGTCACCAAAGAATAGGTGTTCGCGTAGTATATCTCATCAGTATAATACAAGTCGAAAATGTATATTTGGAGTTTGGATCATCGTCACTTTTTCTGCCATATTTAGGCTGAATCGTGACAAACCGGTTGTAACGATGGAGCAACCGGGGTACGGTATCAGGCGAAAAACAGAAAAAAAATGTAGAACATGCTATTGGTCAGCTTGAACATTTCGATGAAAAATCCCTCGGTGATTTTGGGTCCCTCATTGAAAAGTAAGTAAAGGAAAGTTGAAAAGTTACTCCTCAAAAGCTTTATTTGTGCATCCTTACAATAAAAGATGCACTGGCTTTTCATTTTGTTTTCACATATTTTATCTCCCTCTCGTATTGATTTTTGGGAAGAATCTTCCTACAACAGAAAAAAGTAGCCTTACTAGTGACCACCAACACTACGAGTACACGTGGTCCGCAGTACTCTGATTAGTGCACTTACCCGTGTCACTGTGCACTGGATGAGGTTGAGGGCGGCGTCGATCATAACCTGACTGGCGGGCTCGTTCTCGAAGTCTCCTATGAAGGCGAAGGCCAGGCTGTGGTTGTCGTAGGCGTAGGTATGGTTGCCCATCCTGTTCCAGCCCTGGCCCATATAGGCGCGACCGTCTCCCCCGATCAGGAAATTATAACCAATGTCATTTCCGCCTGAAGAAAAGGAGAAAGATTTGAGTAAACATAAATCTTGTATCACAGATGGATGAGTTAGTCATGAATTGAATGAAGTTTACACTCATGCATTCATCCAAATATCGTTTTTCAGTGTTATTATCACACATTTGTTAATGCATTCATTTTAAATCAACATTTTATTTATCCATTGATACCAAATACATCATTCATGCATTTATTCAACCATTCATTCATTTATTCATTCTTTCTTTGTTTCATTCATTCATTCAGTCATTAATACCGTATTATACCAACGTGCACATAGTTTGTTTTTCTCCCATTCTATGCTTCAGCGCGACAGGCCAGCATATCTGTTAATGGTGGGGGAATCCGACGAAACAAGTGAAAACATCGACAAAATCAAAGTCTCTGGAATTCCTCTAACATGTCTCAGGACGCGAAACCCAGACCTTTTGCATTGATGAAGAAAAGTGCGCAGTCGGTGCGCAATGCACTAGACCAGCTGGCCATGGGGGCGACCCTCGGTGCAAGTAGGAAACACGTATATGTTGAATACACTTCACCCACCTTTCAAAGTGCTATGAACTTACCTATAACTACAATCAAACATGTCGGCCGGTCAAGAGAAAGATTAAGAACTAAACAATTTGTCAAACTCCAATCATAGAGATAATATATCCGTCAATAGTGTTAAGGGGCTTGTAATCCGGTAAACAACAACCCCTCCCTGAGTTGGTTATGATATATGACACATCACACTTGATTGGATCAAAGGCTAATGGTGAGCTCCTTAGTGTTGTAAGAGATGAAAAGAAGAGCGCCCCCTAAGACAAGACGTGTGTTTGCGTAGCAAATGTGTGTTTAAACCGTAATCACAAGGATAATATTGACCCAAAGAACACGCTCTCTTTAATCACTGATCTAGTTCAACGTGTAGCATTGATAGTAAACAACACACAGCTGGTGTCCGGTCGAGAAACCCAAATGACAAGGATCAAACATGAATGTATCCGGTGCCCTGTATAGGAAATAAAGGATATATATATATATATATATATATATATATATATATATATATATATATATATATATATATATATATATATATATATATATATATATATATATATATATATATATATATATATATATATATATATATATATATACGTATATATATACGTATATATATATATATATATATATATATATATATATATATATATATATATATATATATATATATATATATATATATACATATATATATTTATATATATATATATATATACATATATATATATATATATATATATATATATATATATATATATATATATATATATATATATATATATATATATATATATATATATACATGAATACGTGTGTGTGTATGTATGTGAAAGCAGTAGCCACGTAATTCATTAGACATCTCGCTCGTCCGGGTGAGTTAAATCCTTTGGTACCTAATGCTGCTTTGCCTATGTATAAATCAGCAAATCAGTTTAAATCCAACCAGTCCCCGGGCGCCGTAACACACGATTTATAGTACTAGTATGTTGTCCGCGTGTTTCGATCATTCTCTTTCAACGTACATGCGGTTGCCACTCTACCAATGATATAGCTTGCTAAAGATAAAGCTAGCATCCAAAATTGCCAAGGAAAAGAAGAATGTCAAGTATTGCTTTTCCTGTCTGATTCAACATTTAAAACCAGTCAGGCTGTGTTAATAAGTACTAAAGATAGATGGCTTGGTGGACATATGATAAACATGAAAAGGCTTGTCAAAGTGTTGTCTTTTTCTGTTCATGTAAAGAAAGTATTTTTCATTATTCTTAACCTCGTTTTGAATATGAACTAAAGGCGGTGAAGTTTCTCATTAATTTAAGAGAGTTGTAAATGGTTTTCTTTCTTTCATATCTTGATACGAAATATCTTGATAAGAAAGCAATATTTTGAGAAATATTTGACGGGACATTCGTTGTTCCTGTTGGTTCTACAATCCCTCTTTAAATCAAATTCCAAATGAAACTTCAGTGAAGAAAATTTATGGAGATGTATGGACATTTTAAACAAATTTCATCAAATCTCAGGCCTTAAAATAAATGTTGACAAAACTAAAGTAATAAAATTCGGAAAGGAAAGGGACAGCAGGAATATCTTATGTGAAGATACAAAACTCATTTGGACTACTGAATTCACTTCTCTAGGAATTAATTATGACATTTAGATTCAAATAAAATAACAGAGTTAACCTTTAAACCAAAATTACTTGAAATTGAGAAAGTTTGTACAATTTGGCAACTTAGAAAATAGACCCTATTTGATTTGATTAATATTATCAAAAGTTTAGTGATTTCCAAAATTGTCCATGTCCTGCTGTCCCTACCAATCCCTGAAGTTTCAAATTAAACTAGAATAAGTGACTTTTTATGACCATGTGTACGTTCCAGATTTGAAATGAATATGCCTTTATACATTTCGTGAAATAATGGTAAATGGAAACGGTTAATGTCAAATATAGTAGTGATTAACATGATGTATATGTAAGGGTGCCCTATGCTCACCTCTTGCCAGGTGTGTGTCCTGTACCTTCCTGATAATCTCCGCACACGAGGACACGCTGTTGCAGCGCTCAGTGTGTGTGTGGTGGATGAACACCTTGTCCACTGGAGTCTGCATGGCGATGAAACCCTGGGCTGGTTTGGCATTCCACTCCTCACGGCTCTTGATACCAACTCCCTCGCACATCCATTCCCCTGCACACGAAACAAACACATGATAATGAGTGTATATATAGGTTTCAAATTAAACTATGATTTGGGATTTTTGTTTAAAAGTTTTCAGACCACGTGTACGTTCCAGATTTGAAGTGTATATCTAAATATGTATAAATATACACATATATACTAGTATATATATATATATATATATATATATATATATATATATATATATATATATATATATATATATATATATATATATATATATATATATATATATATATATATATATATATATATATATATGGATGTATGCATATTGCACTTGATTTCACATATTTTTAGATCCCATCCAATAATCCCAGAGATTGGGGGTTTCAAATTTTATTTGTCCAGGACCTTTGCAAAAAGTAGTCATAGCCTTGTCCTTGCTGAGGTGTTGACTTTTGATACCATTTGAGTTACCTAACGTTTGCTTTCGCAATTCGCTCGTGTATATTTTCAGCTGGTACGGTTACCGGGTATACTATGATATCTAAATCAAAACATGATAAGGTTGTGGTTTTTGCTAATTATAGATTGCAAGTGATCTTTTACCCCTGAAGGCAAGAGGTCAACATGTCGAACAGTATGTCTTTATTATATCACACTTCTCTTTATTTTGTATGATATGTTTTCTAACTCATATCAACGTAAAAAAAGGACAGACAGAAAATTAACTTTACATTGATGATGATCCCACACGATAAACATATTCCATATGCTAGTACTTGTGAGTACTTTTGGAATAAAAGAAACAACGCTCTATGTAATAAAAAAAAACATTTCAAATTTTTTGCCAATAAAGGATAGAAGGCTCTGTGGCAATTATCTTATAATTAGTTTGTTATAAATTAATCGATAAAGATTCTTTTCGCTATTGAAAACATATGGACATTGTCGGTCAAGCTCTTGCTTAAGCGTCTCGTCAGTCTCGTCTATTAAGTTAGTGCTTTGCAGTAAAGCTTTGCGGTAAATATGGAAACTGGCTTTCAAACGCCTTCTTGTGAAAGTAGCTTCCTATATTCGATACAGTAATTAGCCGCATAAGGTGAGGCAATTTCTAACCGAATCATTAAAATGTGGTGTTTTAAGCCTGGAGTATATTTTCATTCCTTTAAACTTGCATTATTTGGATGAAATAAACGAATAGGCAATAAACTTAATGAAGCTAGAAAAATGTCAGATTGTGATTTTCTCATATTTTCCTGTATCCCTGAATAGGGTTATGAACAGAAAACACAAGGCCAGATATCTGAACACTAGTAGTGAATCACCTGCAGCTTTGACTTCTGACTATTCTGACTGACTTGGTAATTGATGGTAAATGATTCTTCATTATTTCACTTTCCATCTACCGGTATACTTTAAAGTAATTTAAGAGATGGAGAAGAGGTTCTCAATGTTGGATTGGGCTCTCTACTAGTAGGATCTGATATCCTCCTCCCTACCTAGGCGCCACCTGTTTCCTCCGCTAGTAGGATTCAAATCCTACCACATTAGCACGTCTACCACGAGACAAACACACACACACACACTAACACTCACAAACACACATATATATATATATATATATATATATATATATATATATATATATATATATATATATATATATATATATTTATATATATATATATATATATATATATATAAATGTATATATATATATACATATATATATATATATATATATATATATATATATATATATATATATATATATATATATATATATATATATATATATATATATATATATATATATATATATATATAAATATATATATATATATATATACATATATATATATATACTAGTATATGTATATATATACATATATATGTATATATATATATATATATATATATATATATATATATATATATATATATATATATATATATATATATATATATATATATAAATATATATATATATATATATATATATATATATATATATATATATATGCATATATATATATATATATAAATATATATATATATATATAGATAGAAAGATAGATAGATAGATAGATAGATTGCTCGAAAACACACATATTATAGTCACCATTGGTCTTATGACAATGATATTTTAGGGATGAGCGAAAAACATCACAGATACTGAACAATTGTACGCAAACCATGGTATTAGTACCTGTTTTAGATAATTTAGTTTCATTCTGGATTGTATTCTTTGTCCTTGATTTTAATACTTTTAACTGACCGTAACCATGATTTGATGTTCTGTATAGATTAGCACAGTACCTTTATTTCATCATTCAAATTTAGATATGTCATGGCTCAAACAGGTGTTTTTGGTAAAATTCATTTAATAGCATATGCTATTTCTTTTGAAATATATATTTGATGAACTTGTATTTTTCATTTGAGAATACCCCTTTTTATTTATTATGAAATTGCTCAAAATTGCGCCCGGCATGGACGCACACCCTTTTTGGTGTCCAATAGCAGTTGGCACCTCTTTGGGAACCCAACTAAGCTGGTGTGGCACTAGATGGCTTTTGTCTGTCGATGCGTCCTAAAATCCTCATTCGGGAATTGGGTTTTGTACTTTCAATCTCATAATGTGCCCAACACATCATGTCAGTTTTTCCTGCAAATTGGGCATTTGCTTACATTTTCCTGTTTATCATTTGTGAGGAATCTGCAATCTAGGGATCTACACCATGAATATACTAGTATATATATATATATATATATATATATATATATATATATATATATATATATATATATATATATATATATATATATATATATATATATATATATATATGTATATATATATATATATATATATATATATATATATATATATATATATATATATATATATGTATGTGTGTGTGTGTGTTTTAAAAATGTAAATGTAAAATGTAAATGTAATCTTTATTTTAAGTCGGTATATCAATTACAAGAAACACGAGCTACCAAGGATATTGGCCGACTGGACCAACGGCTTATAGTGCCCTCCGAAGCACTGGTAAGCAGCAAGGAAATAAATTTCCTTTTTCCGCGCCCCCACCGGGAATCAAACACGGGTGTGGTGAGATATGTCGAGTTATCGGTGCGAACACTTTTCATATTCGCCATGAATGTTTAAATTCAGCCACAATGCTCATAAGCATGGACCAAAAGTCATGGATTGAACATACAATGAACACAGAGGATATGTTTTAGATAGTGTAGTGCAAATGATAGTAAATTATCCATTCTTACCCTTGACCACCAGCCAAATTTGCGCGTAAATCACCAACAATGCTGTGGCTCCATTCATTGTGGCGATGTATGTTGCCGTGTGCCTAAGAAACGTCAAGTTGACCTTTGAATAAAAGGTATAAATCACGCGTTGTGAGACACTGTCGGAGTAGCGCTGCTTGTACGCGATGGCACTGAGGTCGCTGCTAGTCCCACGCAGCACACCCTTATCAGAAATATGATCCTAAGCTCGCCAGCAATCGTGTCGTCCCGTACTAATTGCACACGACAGTCAATATGGAGACGATGTTGGTTGTGACGATATAGATATATTGGGCAGGCTATTAAGTAGTTGGTGATAATCGCAGGGGCCACTTCTAAGCACTTTGCCCAGGCTGGCCCTCCCTTGGTATTGCAAGTTATCATGCAATCTGGCGCGTTTCTCTTTGCGCAAAAGGCTGCCCCAGTAAGTAAGTTAGTACTTTTATTTGCTGTAAAATACTTTTACTGAGCCTTCTAGCATACTGTCCTGGCCGGCCCTCCTTTGGCATTGCAAGTTATCATGCAAACTGGGTTATTTCTCTTTGCGCAAAGGGCTGCCCCCCGTAACTGAGCAGGGTGGGCGTCGGTTAAGTTACAAAACCGTTTTAGGACGCCTTCAGATGGTACATGACGTGATAATGGAAGAATTTTATTTGTACTAACTTTTTTAACAATGCTGAGCACTCAGTTTTTGTTCTCTAGTTTGTTCACCTGTTAAGAAGGATTACCCTTCGTTCTGTTGACTTTTTTCTCAGTTCTGTATAATTTAAGTTTGTTGGGGCAAGTTCCTACTTTGTGTCTCTTAGTGAGCTTTTGTTATATTTTTGCTGTCCTTTACGTTGTTTTCCTATGCTTATTTTCTTTGTGTTTTGTACTTTCGAATCCTATGTGGTTTGGTCAATAAAGATACAAATACAAATACAAATCGGGTACGTTTCTCTATGCTAAGAAGGCTGCCCCCGTAACTGAGCCGTCTAGTGCACTGCCAACAAACTACTCGCTATCTCTCAGCGCTGCATGTGACCCATGGTCCGTGTCACGCATGTGGCAAGTCATAAGGTGAGAGTGACCTCGGTGAGTAGTTGGTTTTCCCCGGATAGCCCGGTTTCCGCAAACAATAAGTACTCTCTGACCTTAAAATGCAAAAATGTAAATCATAAAAATGTTATTTTCATATGAACGTGCAGGAAAAAAACAAAGAAAGAAATTATTATCAAAACTCTACATAATGTGGGTTTTCTTTCAAAAAGGAAGAGCTTGTCCATTTTCAATTATTACCGCAACCGTGTAACGTTTATTATATACCTGTCTAACTCTCAATAGGCATGCAGACTGGCATTTGTGGAGTCTTTTGTTGTGATATAGTGTGAAGCAAGGGCCCGTTTCTCGTATCATAAATTAGGGTGGTCTTTGTTGTGATGTGGTGTGATGTAATGTGTTGTGTTGTGATATGATGTGTTGTGGTATGCTTTGGTCGGTTGTCTTATTTTGTCTTGTGGTGTTGTGTGTATTGATGTGGTGTGATGTGTTGTCTTGTATTGTGTTGTGCTGTGATGTGTTGTGTTGTGATGTAATGTGTTGTGTTGTGATGTAATGTGTTGTGTTGTGATGTGTTGTGGTATGCTTTGGTCGGTTGTCTTATTTTGTCTTGTGGTATTGTGTGTATTGGTGTGTTGTGATGTGTTGTCTTGTATTGTGTTGTGATGTGGTGTGTTGTAGTGAGTCGTCTCGTCGTGTCTTGGCTTGGCTTATGGTGTAATGTGGTGTGGCGTTTTCGTGTGATGTGTTGTCTTGTATTGTGTTGTGATGTAGTGAGTCGTCTCGTCGTGTCTTGGCTTGGCTTATGGTGTAATGTGGTGTGGCGTTTTCGTGTGATGTGTTGTCTTGTATTGTGTTGTGATGTGGTGTGTTGTAGTGAGTCGTCTCGTCGTGTCTTGGCTTGGCTTATGGTGTAATGTGGTGTGGCGTTTTCGTGTGATGTGGTGTCTTGTATTGTGTTGTGATGTGGTGTGTTGTAGTGAGTCGTCTCGTCGTGTCTTGGCTTGGCTTATGGTGTAATGTGGTGTGGCGTTTTCGTGTGTTGTGTTGTCTTGTATTGTGTTGTAGTGAGTCGTCTCGTCGTGTCTTGGCTTGGCTTGGCTTGGCTTATGGTGTAATGTGGTGTGGCGTTTTCGTGTGATGTGTTGTCTTGTATTGTGATGTGGTGTGTTGTAGTGAGTCGTCTCGTCGTGGCTTGGCTTATGGTGTAATGTGGTGTGGCGTTTTCGTGTGATGTGTTGTCTTGTATTGTGTTGTGATGTGGTGTGTTGTAGTGAGTCGTCTCGTCGTGTCTTGGCTTGGCTTATGGTGTAATGTGGTGTGGCGTTTTCGTGTGATGTGGTGTCTTGTATTGTGTTGTGATGTGGTGTGTTGTAGTGAGTCGTCTCGTCGTGTCTTGGGTTGGCTTATGGTGTAATGTGGTGTGGCGTTTTCGTGTGTTGTGGTGTCTTGTATTGTGTTGTGTTGAAGTGAGTCGTCTCGTTGTGTCTTGGCTTGGCTTATGGTGTAATGTGGTGTGGCGTTTTCGTGTGATGTGTTGTCTTGTATTGTGTTGTGTTGTGATGTGGTGTGTTGTAGTGAGTCGTCTCGTCGTGTCTTGGCTTGGCTTATGGTGTAATGTGGTGTGGCGTTTTCGTGTGATGTGTTGTCTTGTGTTGTGATGTGATGTGGTGTGTTGTAGTGAGTCGTCGTGTCTTGGCTTGGCTTATGGTGTAATGTGGTGTGGCGTTTTCGTGTGATGTGTTGTCTTGTATTGTGTTGTGTTGTGGTGTGTTGTAGTGAGTCGTCTCGTCGTGTCTTGGCTTGGCTTATGGTGTAATGTGGTGTGGCGTTTTCGTGTGATGTGGTGTCTTGTATTGCGTTGTGATGGGGTGTGATGTGTTGGGTTGTCTTGTCTTATCTTGTCTCGTCATTTGGTGTGGTGGGTTGAGTATGGAAGTTCCACCCCAGCCCTTTGATGTTGACGTCTGCCTAGGACTGTTTGGTTAATCAGGTATCCAAATATCCGCCTACAAGATAAGCAGTACATATATAACATCACTATCCTCCATAGACCAGAGCATGAGTGATGGATTATAAAACTTTTAGTACAACCATCAAGATCATTTAATGATGTAGCGCATCCTTCCCTACCCTTATAACGGTGATAAAGACATTGAAAATTCCCACTAGGGACACTTATTCCTGATTTTGAAGGAATGAATAGTTTTGAATAATGGAAGAAACCGGAACACCAGAAAAAGCCATCTACTTTTTTGATATAACTCGACATTGTGCTGATTACATTTATCACAGACTCTAGAACTTAAAGGTGCATTTATAAATCTTACATCATCTGACTTTAACCGGCTCGAATGACAAATCAATCTAACCATGACTTCGCACATATCAAATGAACGCTGCCATTACCCAGTTTCCTATAGTAGGTCTGTTGATACTTATCAAAACTTATCATATTAATTATCATATGTGTGAAAATATGGTCATTTCTTATTTATTTTTTACTAAGATTAAAGCATACACCATTTTTTTCACAACCCGACTAACTGTCTCGGTCTAGGCCATCACTGAGCAGATTAAGACACCGACTATCACAAACCTCCCATAGGCTTGCGCATGGGCAGGAAGGGCTTTTGGCTCGTTTCCCAATATTGGATTTTACCAAAATATGTCAGCTTCAACGTTCATTTTGGGAATGAAATTTAAACGTATTTGCTCAAAATCTGGCATATTGATGGCTAAGAGTATTACGGAGGAAAGGGTATCACAGATGTTCAAATTTAGAATTAGTACCAACTACCAAGGTTATGCATTCTACAGGTTGAAAAATGTATTGTATCACACTGTCAACAAAACACAGAAAGAAATTTAAGGTTATTCATTTTGAACGTAGCTAAAATTCGAAAATGAAATGTGATACCGTTCCCCTTGTATCAATCTGTCCTCCACATTTGTGAAATTCGAAGGTCCCCGGTCCATAACTGTGATAATAGAAATTCTTTTTGAAAACACCATACATGTTTCTCCAGTTTTTGACCCCTCATATCCATTTTGCTAGGAGGGTACTTTTCTAAAGATCTATGTATTACTCATCCGAGAGCCTTACGGGAAATATATATAATTACCCATACACTCTATCTACTTGATAGCAAAGCAAATGCAGGATATTGGAAAAACAAAAAGTCAAAGATATTAACCCCATCAGCTACCTTTATTCAAAAAAAATAACAGGGCAGTTATCAAGGTGCATTGTTCTCATGATCAGCCATTCAGATGGACCCCCCATTGGGCATTCAGCATTATGCGTTAACCCATTTACATCGTAAGCATACACATAGTCATAGACACTGGCAATATCTAGTAAACACAGCAATATTTAGAGAATTATTTGACAGAAATCTGGCTTTCCTGTTTGGGCTTAACAATTCATCCTCAGCTGTTTTTCGAATGTTGCTCTATTGTGTGAATTATGGTTAAAGTTGGTTGTCAGGCCATATTGCACTCAAGGTGCAAATGGGTTAAGTAATCTTTCTAGAAGTGGCACATTTGATAACTGGTGTCATGTCATTGGTCATCTGATAAAGCTTACATGTAAAAACTCATAAACACAAAACACGCCATATGAAATAAAAGACATATACAAGTGCATGCCTGATGAATGTCAAATATATCATTAATAATCACCTATTTTCGGAAGAATACTTCCACTGACTCGATTGGTTCCATGCGGATTATAAACACGAATATAGATAATCGTTCTTAACTGTAATGTCAGATGGAAAGGCTTAATGTTTTACACTACATAGTCACCCGTTAATCTTTTACGACTTATGACAGTAAGAAATGGTGCGCACTTATATATATATATATATATATATATATATATATATATATATATATATATATATATATATATATATATATATATATATATATATATATATATGTATATTTATATATATATATAAAAGTGCGCACCATTTCCTACTGTCACACAATGTTAGCGTCTGTTTATATAAAGCGTACATAGCGTGTGGTTCCGCTTCGCTATATATAAAAACGCTGTACTTTTTTCTTACTGTACTGGCGCTGTCAGCGGCGGCAACCGTCGCTAACATAAAGATACGCTATGATGCGAATATTCCCCAATTCGCTATATTTGGGACACGCGTCATATATGTGTTCTACAGTATATGATTAGCTATCCTTGTTGTGAAAATGGTATACGACAAGATTTCTGCTAGAATCCAGCAAGTACCTGTTGGCTGAACGCAGATATCTGCTCTAATTATTTCTTAATTTGACTTCAAAAATGAAGAAAATGTGAATTTTACAAAAATGTTGATCATGAATTTGATTTGCTCTAAAATTCTTCCGAAGCAAAATTAAAAAACAAAAAAATATTACGTAACCAAGAATGTTTTCTTTGAAATATATAAACATCAGCTGTGTCGATCATGTATTGAAGTCGAGAGGTTGTTCGCAATAGCATATGCATTAGAAATCCTCTTATCTACCTTTCTGCCCCACCTCCGGGAAATTGTGAAGTTGTCACACAATACGATTAGAATATTTGACATATCCAAAATCTCAGCTTTCATAAAATATATATTGTATTGTGTTTTTTCTTGTACACTAACCAAAGTATTGGTCAGTCTTTACATGGAAATCTAACTTAGAGAACGAAGGTCCCGAGCCCCCTTATTAGTTTAACCTGGGAGTCCACTTTGTAATTTTGCCCACAAATCCCTGATGTCACATTGTAATGAGGAATTGGCCACAATCTAGTACCAGATTGGGGACAAAGTAGTTAAGTTGATTAGGTGTCGGACTAGTAATCAGTAGGTCGCTGGTTCAATTCCCGACCGGAGCACTTTAGTCTGTCCTTGGGCAAGATAGTTTATTCCATATTGCCTCAGTCCACCCAGCTGAAAATGGGTACCTAGCATTTATTAATGCTTAGAGCGTGTGCGCTACATGCTGCCAGCTGCTCTGGAATATCCCTCGGGGATTGAAATGGTTTTCGAGTGTACAGTGCCTGCTAGGGAAGGAAGGTCGTGTGAACATTTCGGTGGATACAGGACTATAAACCGAATACCTTTACCTGTATTGTTGTTCTGTAGGTTGGCGGTGCTACACACACCAATCATGAATGGGCTGGAAGGGTTGATACGATGTAAGCCTTGAAGCCTTTGTGTACAGAGTATGATACCACAGCATAAGTTGCACTTTGAGGTAAAGGGAAGACATTGAAACATGCGTATTTATCATAAATCACTCATTCACATCTGGCGAGTAGTATGTGCAGAAGGATAGTGATGAAAATTCAAAGTAAGTCATGCGTTTGATGTCAACTGGGTACTTAGATTTCTTTCGACATTGACTACTGGTCATGAACATGTAACATGGCGTGAAGTGTCAATAAACATATTAACATTATAATCTAAGTAAAACACACACACTTAGACGCCGAGTGGTCTAAGGAGTTGTCACTAACTGCTCACGGTGTTTCACCTCTATCAGGTTCGAATCCCGGTCGGCCATGTGAGAAATTAAGCCGAGTCCTACTGGCTTGGGGTTAGGCGGTGGCTTTGTCTGGTTACGAAAGTTTACTCCACTGCTAACAATACAACAGACTAGTCACGACGAAGTTGATGTATGACATGAAAAGGTGACGATAAACGAAAATGCAAGAGATAGACTAATTAAAAGACTAACTCCTAGTCTATAATTTACTTAAATGTTGCTTTTCTCTGTTCTGGTCTATCGTTTGCCCAATATATAGGTGTTAGTTTTAGTTGTTGTTGATAGATGGCGCCAATGGTGGTCACCCTGGTCAGTAAGAAGAAATCCAAAGAGAACCTATGCTGGCCGCCTAGTGAGCCAATATAGAACTAAATATGAGTAGACAGAATGGTATGTAATCATTTAGGTTATTTATTCAAGAAGTGAAGTAAATTTCTTGGCCTAGGACTAGACTAACTAATTCCCTGTTCTTTTGAGTGAGGCCCTTGCATGTGTCAAGCTGTCTTGCTCAAGGGGCGTGGCCAGGGTCTTTGTTTTAGTGGGAGCCTGAGTTTCGAGGCAACAGTGGTGTTTGGCCATTAATCACCATAGAGCCTATCACGGTGTACGGAACTGTCTCTCCCCGCTATCTGAACGGGTCAAGGATGGGCATGGCCAAGCGTGATCAGTGAAAACGAGAGTGGACAGTGAATGGTGCGGTGCGCCTAGAGATCAAAACCTTAGAAAATTAGATCCTCCTTCCCAGAATCCTAGGTTTGAAAAATGGATAGCTTTAGTGTTTTAAAATCAAACCACCTATCGAAATATGAACACTGCTGAACCTTCGGGATATTGCCTGCCGCATCTCCTATGGTGTAATCTCAGATGAATAAAACAATGGATAGGTAGCGACAGACCAATTACCATATGCGCTATAGTGAAGACCAGTGGCTATCCCAGGGGTCTCGAATCTCACCGATCCTCGTCTCAGGGTAACGTCACTAGGAGACATATACCAATTAGGGCTCTCGTGTCGTTTACACTAAATGAGAAGGTTGCGCATCAACATGCGCCTGGGCTATTGCCGCAGCCAGGTTGTCGGTGGATCGACATTCGTGACCTATTGAAATACGAACACAGCTGAAACTTCAGGATATTGTCTACCGTATCACCTACGGTATAACTAAGTTTCTTCATTACAAGTGCGGCAATGAACAAAATATATAACAGAGGTGTGATATCACTATCTACTATCCCTATGCCCTTTTTGATTTGTAGACAGCTTCTTAGGATTGTTGGAGGCGATGACCAAGAACAAATAAAGTCTAGTTCTAAGGTTGTCTAGATTTCTGGGCTGTCATATGTACTATTTTCTGTCATGTATTTTTGTTATCCGGCACCAAATAGTCTAGGTGGCCACAGTGGCCAATTTAGTTTACACTTATCTCACCAGGGGAATAAGGGACTCAGTTTGAGTATGACCTAAAACCTCTAGAGATACTAGTAAAAGGATCAGGTGGTGCCATATATCTACCATACCTGGTACTACACCATACCGCTCGGTCAACACAGAAGGGAATGTCAACCTTTTAGGGACCATGAGCTTAGTCTAAAGGGAATGTCAACCTTTTAGGGACTATGAGCTTAGTCTAAAGGAGATAGAGTCGAAGCGATTTCGAATCCGGGATGGGGGATTCAACGATCACACAGGTTGTACGCATGGTTGAATGATATCAGCTTAAATTGTGAGAGTTTTAAAAAGCGTCAAGTTCTACAATCATTTATAAGGAGTGGATCCATCTCTAAATGGAAATAAGCAGGAAAGGTCAAATTTTGATTTATCAAACATTTCATGAATGCCTTTTGTCAGTCTCATAAATGATTGGGAGGACATCTATTGACGAAACTAAACACTAAACTGTAGCTTGATACCCTCGCGAAGGAAATACAAGTAACGTCACGGCGGCTGGCAGATTAGTGAAGAGGGTGGCATTGTGTCATGAGAAAATGTAGAAAAACGTACATACCGAAATGCTTAACCCTTATGCAGCTGGTGGCTGATTTAGCCAATACAAAATCATGCAAAAAAAACTTTAAAAAATTATTGAAACCCTGGCAAATGGGTACTCATCTGAGAGAACTCAGTGAAAGCTATTTAAGCTATTTAGTCACTGATAAAGTTATAATCAGTCATCAAAGGGCTAATACTTGGATTGATGATCATGATCAGCGACTGATATTATAAGGATTTGCCTCATAATCTCAAGTCACTGGTATCCTTCGCCTCAAGCGGGATTCTTTCCTCGAACCTTTTAACCCTAATGCTGCCGGTGGTTAATTTGGCCAATGCATTACGATGCAAAACACCTGAAAAATGACTGAACCCCTGGCAAATGGGTACTCATCTGAGAGTACTCAGTGAGAGGTATCCAATGAAAACCAGACTTTATATAGTTTTCTAAGATCTTTGTGTCCTTGTGCTTTGGACATAAGTAGCCTTAGCTTTGAAAGGGTTAAGTGGTGAGACACGACAATCAGCCAATGCGCGCACAGTGCGATAGACGGCTTGGCCATGGAGGCAGTCCCTTCATTAAAAAGAACAGTAATTGTACTTTAGAACATTAAACACACAGACATTAGATTAAGAAGCAAGTGACTTGTATAGTTAAATTCTTCATTTCTGCTAAAACATTGTGCCCAAAGGGTTCCTCTTAGTTTTTATACTGTCCATTGATGCGTGTGTGTTCAAGTCAACGTTAATCATTTAAAGGCAGTTGCTTATTATAATTGCGATTTATATTAAGACTCATTGACACTCTTGATTAAGTTGTATATATGGAGTCTTATTCACATTAAGAAGCAGGTTCACGGCATTTCACCTGAAGCCAATTTATCTTCCACTTGTTCAAAAATGGGAGTAAAATCATCAAATTCATTGCCTGAATAAGATGTAACTGAAACGTTCATGTATAGCACAATTGCTGAAGGACATCATCTATAAAAAGTGACTGCTTGGAGGTGTTTTCAAGCGGAGCTTTTATCCTGAATTGAGGTAATCTACAGAAACAAAGTTAATATAATCTGAATATCGTTTTTTGTTTAACATTTTTATCTTAGAACCATCCATTTGTTCATGTATGCATTTATAGGGATTGCTGGAGTATGCCTTAAGGTCCGAGTGGTCTAATGCATATTACACACCTTGAAAACTGACTGTTTGCTCTTAGCTCGGCACTGTGAAAGGTCCGAGTTAGGCATATAAAAAAGAAGCCAATGACTTGGTTATTAGGTGTTTCATCACAACTATGTCGGTTTCCATTACAATTAACAACTGGCTGCATGAGATTTAGCCTACAATTACAGTAAAATGCAACGATGAATTAAATTCAAATCTTATTACAGAGATTCGCTTAAAATCATATAAAAATAAGCAGATATTCACATTATGGGTCCTGAGTTAATCTGTTATCACAGTTGTAGTGCTGTAAATTATGGGGCGCCGTTTGTAACATGCACACTTTTGTTGACAGAAGCAAATTTTGTCCAACAAAAGTCACTTTTGTCTGACAAAAGTAATTTTGTCTACGACAGAATTACTTTTGTCAGACGAAAGTTGATTTTGTCGGACAAAAGTTGATTTTGTCAAACAAAAGTTGATTTTGTCTGACAAAAGCAATTTTGTCTTGACAAAAATTGCTTCTGTCAACAAAAGTAATTTTGTCTATGACAAAATTACTTTTGTCGAGACAAAATTTCTTTTGTGTTACACTTGGCGAGACCACTCGCCAAGTGTTACAATTAGAATTCTGTCCTAGTGTCGTGCAGCGATGGCAGGCGGCGTGCATGATCGAATAGACGAGTTGCAGCATCTCCAACGCTCGATCGAGATGCAGTACTTCGTTCTAGATACTGCAGCCCGATTGAGATGCTTTGAAGACTTTTACATAATATTTGTTTCCTGCCTGTATTTTGAGCTTGTAAAGGCCCCATCACGACTGTAAGCTTACACTTCGTAGTTCTTCATTAATTCAAGGGGCCCCTAGACTAAGTTATGCATCTCGATCAGGCTGCAGTATCTAGAACGAGATACTGCATCTCGATCGAGCGTTGGAGATGCTGCAACTCGTCTATTCGATCATGCACGCCGCCTGCCATCGCTGCACGACACTAGGACAGAATTCTGAATGTAACACTTGGCGAGTGGTCTCGCCAAGTGTAACACAAAAGAAATTTTGTCTCGACAAAAGTAATTTTGTCATAGACAAAATTACTTTTGTTGACAGAAGCAATTTTTGTCAAGACAAAATTGCTTTTGTCAGACAAAAGTAATTTTGTCTATGACAAAATTACTTTTGTCTGACAAAATCAACTTTTGTTTGACAAAATCAACTTTTGTCTGACAAAATCAACTTTTGTCTGACAAAAGTAATTCTGTCGTAGACAAAATTACTTTTGTCAGACAAAAGTGACTTTTGTTGGACAAAATTTGCTTCTGTCAACAAAAGTGTGCATGTTACAAACGGCGCCCCATAGTAAATGGTATAACTGTCAGGCGTGACAAATATCAGAATCGTATTTTCAGATTGGCTGGTGCCAATGAGAATTGATTGTTTACTTTACTTTGTTTTCTAGTCGGAGGAATGTGTGGTTTTACTTTTACCTGTGGTGAGGAAGGTATGATTATACGGTTTTTGAGGGCTGTATGGTGAGGTAGAGAATAGAGGATGAGCGAAAGGATAATGCTGATGGTAGGTGATATCTTTCAGGGAGTAACCGGATGTATAGTTTCGCTTATAGTTTTACATACTTCCAAAACTTAACCTGTCACCTAAACATTAAACTCATTGAATTGAAGTCACCTTATTAATGAGACACTATCATCGAAATCTCAGTTCTATAGAACAGGTTCTTATCATGAAATCTAAAGTAATATTTTTCTTGGTAACATTGATGAAGTTGTCTTACCGCTGAAAATATGTTTAAGTTAAAATCTGTGCCCCTCTATTGTCTCACCTCAGTTGACCATACTACCGCGCGTTTTCCATCTGGGCTATATTTTGGTTTTATTTTCCCACACAGTATACGAAGTGCAAGACAAAGGGTTTTAGTTTTCTATGTACGTTCGTTACCCTCTTTCGTGGCTCTCATCCGTGGCCAAACAGCCATCTGGAAGAAACTTATGAGTCATGAGTCTACAGAACATGTTAAGCAGTTACAGTACATACATTTGATTCCTGTACCAGTCGGCTGGACGTCTGCCAGTGGCTGGTTGTACCAATCCATATGGATAACACGTCAAAAAATAAGCCATGCACATCAATGACACACGTAGCTTGGGAATCAAAGCTACGTTCAGTTGCAAGTCCATCCATACATCCAAGCCCAGGAAATTGGGTGGCAATCAGGCGTGCGGTCGTGTATTATGCCCGGGCTGCCCATGCATTTAGTGAAGGAGTAAAGTGTCGGGACTGTACCCCCATTAAAAAAAACTAAGAAGTATACTTATCCCACGTGTCTTATCCACACTATAATAACCATATAGGATAGGTGGAGGTCTTAGGATGTCGTATTCGTCCAACGGCATATTGTCTGCGTCTGATCGTCTATTATCCTCATCTATCAACCAATTATTGCCGCGCTTCTTTTCTATTAACTACTTAAGTACACATGTCATTTACATAACGTGATGTATATAGTGAATCTATAAAATGTGGTTTAACTTCATGTTCAGTTTTGATAACTTTAATATAAATCAGCTGTTTATAGTCATATTGTGTAATAATAGAACGAATATATTGAAAGAAAAATAGATGTATAAACTAAGGGTGAATGTATGGAATTGGGTTTCACTATGATTGATAGGTTACCATATCGACAGTAAAACACACCTCCAGGGATCCTTTTTAAACGTTGGTTCACATACTAAGGACGGTAATTTATAAGCACTCTAATTTCGTTACGCATATCAAATAAGTAGTGAAAAATATGTGAAGTTTTACAGCAAACTAAGGAGGATAAGCTAAAAATATATAAAGATTCGAACTCGTGTCGTATTCCACGAAAGATGATAATTATCATGGCCTTAAGATGCCTCCCTCTAGGATCTGAACTTGAACCTGGAATCATAATTACCTGTCTTAACCCATTAATGCTTACAGTGGCCAAAACAGCCTGATGATTTTGATAAGATCCTACTTGAAGAAGCATAGTTAGGAAACTAGTTGATGGGGAAATGTTAGCTAGAACACCGCCAACAACTCTCCTTCAAATATTTTGCAAAACCATTCTCAATTCCAAAGTTATTATCGAAAGCATTGCATATCCAGACGACCTTATCTGAAGAAAATCTTTAATCTGCATCGGCTTGAACATAGGTCAAGTATTCAAACTATTGTTTATTTTTTATCATATTAACTATACCAATGTTTCAGTAACATATATTTCAAATTATCATAACTGAAGGTTTTCTATATAGAAATTAACCACATTACTTCTGTCCATGGCCTCTTCAAATTGGCCATCAGAACCATTACCTTGGGTTCTATTCGCCTGGAAAATGTTCTTTGGTCTATGCTGATAGTGGCTATATACTATTAAAAATTAGTGTCCACTTAGGATATTTTGATAGGGTGAATTATACAAGAAGGGTGATTGCTATTTTTATCATTCCAGAAAAAATGCATTTACGCCATCTTCCGGGAATCGTTGAACTAAATATCAAGTATCGGCTTCAGACAAGTCGCTTAGCGCATGCTCAATCATTAGGTGACGTCACCAAGTAGGTATCGACATCATCAACATTTCTAGTAATCCCACTATCAGTGATTGAATGACAGAATGTCGTACGCCTATCTTTTTAAGTATATCATCATAGGAGATACAGGTGAGTTTTCTTTATACTTAACACATTAGACAAGTCATGAGCAATCATGGTCAGTGGAAATAGGTGCAATTCGTGGTTATAATGCACTATAGACGACATGACATCCACCTTGATGTTTCTGTTCAGTGATATTAATCATTCAAGATGGCGAAGACTACGCAGCCAAATTAAAGCATTATATCGCCTATACATCAACCTAAATAGTCAGGTGTGGAAAATGCTTACAAATAGCATCTCATGTTGCATTTTCGGATCTTATTTCAAGGTGAACTGCCCTAGTTTCGCCCGCAAGCCAACGCGGAAATGATTCGTGTCTGCCTCGAATTGAGTTTCATTGGGAAAAGTCCACAGCCAGCAGCTGTTGCCACCGTTTCTTTTGTCCCTAGCCATTATCAGCTTGTATTAATGAATAGCCAATAGCCAGATGTCGATTGCTTACTAGCTCCAATTGATTAGCAATTGGAAAATAGGAGGTGCTCAAGTACAAGTGAAATTATCAGGGTGTGTGTGAGAGTGGATGTGTGTTGACAATCTTGCCATCAAACTGTCAAGATAATAGTGATCATCATCTAAATAAGCTTTTTGATATGATTTTTAAAAAAAATGCTAAATGTGCTTTGTGAATTCAGGAAATTTGTTGTTTGTAATCCAAGCAAAGTTGAGCATTCCCTCTGTTACACCGGATTATTTCAAGAATCAATGTTGGTTGACAGAAAAAGGGGGTGTGTACTATTTAAAGAACAAATACACAAAAGCTGTCACAGCTCATGCAAAAGCAGACCTTAGACCACATATTCTAGTTATAGATATATGTTCTATCATGCAGTTATGCACATGTTCCATCAGATATGGTTGAAGTCCAGTGATTTTCATCTTCACTTCATTAGGTGATGCAGGTATTCAAACATGTATTTAAGTGTGTGTTTTTTTGGATCTGCTATGGCAAGCACGGTAATGAGCTGTTTTTAGGTAAAAATGAAATTTTTAGGGTCATAATGGCTTCCCCAAAAAGTGCCTGTCTCACCTTCAAATAAACACCTCTTTTACTGTTGAAATTAGAGGTAGGTGTTGATAGGTATATCTGAGCTGAAATCCATGGAAGAGTCATTGACAACCTTACTTGTGACTTATATGGCTATTTTTAAGTGACCAAGAGACTATTTATTGCAGAATCAAGTAGAACTGGTCTTCATCAGTGGGAGTTATCAATAGATACAGGGGACTAACCTGTTTGCCTGACCAAGGGAAAGTCCTGCTTGGCTGACCACGATACCTATTGTGCTGACCCTTAGATGTTATAAATAGCTGGGTCATTGCTATGTACTCATTGTGGTTTTGGGAAATGATCCTTTGATACAAATAGCCTAGTCAGTCATGTCTTACACACATGTGCTTGTTTGTACGAGGGGGCTAGCTGTCACAGTGACCCCTGGAATGGTTGATGGCTATGAACACCAGATTGAGGATCAGGTCAATGTGGTTGTGCAAACTGCCTCATTGACTTTGGATTTTTCTTGAAAATTTTATCTTTTTTTGTGCCAATTCCCTGATTTCACGAAACACGTCTCTCTGTAACTTGATTTTACAAGAGGTTGGATGATTTGCAGAATGAACTACCTTCATAGCTCCAGGGTTTTAGTGAAGATTTCAAGAATGCCCATCTAAAAGAGTAATCACAAAATTTCTGCCCATCCATATTTACATTTATAAGTTACTCTGCTATTTTAAAATCCTTGTACCAACTGCATTAAATGGCCTATTGTGACAAATGGGCCAAATTACACTTCAGCCCAAGAAGATAGTTCGTTAGGAAAAAAATCTGGTTATTAACTTATTACCCCCAAAAATTCATGATTAAAAATTCTTCATAGAAATTTTGACGTGTCTGAAAAATAGGTTTTTAGGAAAATGCATGTCCCACAGATAGGTCCTGGCTAAGTCCCTGCATAACTCTCTTTACTGTAAAGAAAATACTGGCCAAAATTAACTAACCATATCACAGTAAGATAAACCTCAATAATTTAACATTATCTGCATTATAAGGAATTGTGACTGGTCAATACTAACTATCACCATCTGTCAACATAAGTTACAGTTATAAAGCAACCAATATAACTTATTTAGGATTGCTGGTTCTGGAACATCTGTTAGCTGATGAATAATTGAACAGTTTGCAAAATGGTCATGTCAGTAGAAATCAATGGCCCTGCCATTTTGTAGGCATTTAGATGTTGCCATCTCCCATTTCCAAATTTATAGAACTCGCTGAGTTTGAAATCCTTAGATATTGCTGTTATTCAAGCTCTTTAAATGGGGATTTATGTATATAACAAGTTGTATCCTTTTGCTTGGATACATTTCTTGTGCTCAGTCAAAACTCAGGCAATTTAAAACCAAATGTGAGTAATAGGGTGTCATGTCATGATTATTTTAGTGTGCAGGGACCTCATGTCTGGACACACATGGAGCTTGATTCACATTGTTTGTCTAACTATTAAAATGTTAGCATGGCTCAAAATTAGCTGGAGCCAGTAGCATGGGGCTCCCTTGAAGACTCCTGCTGCTCTCAAATTACTGCAGAGTAATTGGACTTCTTGGAAAAACAACTACATAATTTCCATCCCTGTGTAGTATAATTCCCTGTAGAATGATGAAATTCCATTCTCATTTAATGATGTTTATTCTATTTGATCATTTTCAGTTTGCTGATTGTCCATTCTCCTTTTGTTTTTCAGGTGTGGGTAAATCCTGCCTGTTGCTCCAGTTCACAGACAAAAGATTCCAGCCAGTACATGATCTCACAATAGGTAAGTAACCACCTTCATCCCTGTCTGAGTGTCTCTTCAGTATTGCCCATATATACAATGAGGACCAGAGCAACAGTTTGCAGTAAAAGCCTGTCACTGAACAGTTTTATGTTCAAACCATGACTAGGTTTATAGCACATGGTGCCACTGGTCTGTGACACACACACAGCCACAGATTAGCTGCATATACGCAATGTGTGAAGAAGATTATCTTGCCAGTTGCATGACCGATAGTGTCATCAATGGATCTTGCCACCCCTGGTGAACACACTGCAATATTGTGTATTATGTAAGGTTGGCTTATGCCTATTGTTTGAGGTGTTGTGCAGGCCTGGCCCGCCCTTGTGTTGGTCTATGTGCTGCAGCAGCAGCTGGCCTGCATCACCAACATTGACTCCGCCTGACTCTGACACAGCCTTGTTTATGGCAAATGGGAAAGGTCAGAACAAAAATGCTTTCTAGTCACTCACCCAGAAAGAACAATCGGCACAATGTTGATGATAGTGTGCATTACAGGGGCTTCATGTCTCTTGAAACTGCATTATATGGTAACTACACATAGTAATGTGATAGTTGATGAAATATTATACTATATAGTATATCTAAATGAGGATTAATTCAATAACAGCTAGCATACTTTATATTGATTTAAAAATGCACAATGTTGATGATACTGAGCATTACTGGGGCTTCATATCTCAACTGCACTATATGATAACTACACGTTAATGGGAGAGTCGCTGAAACACAATAATATATCTAAATGAGGATTAGTTCTATAACAGCTAGCCTACTTAATTGATTAAAAAATGACACAGTGTTGATGATACTGGGGCTTCATATCTCAGATGCACTAATTGGTGACTACACATTGTAATGGGAGTATGATATATATAATATCTAAATGAGCAGGGATTGACTTAAGAAATTTTTTCTGGTCGGTTTTCGGGCGATCTCATATGATAAATGATAGTCAGTCTTGGGTCGGCCGGACAAATTTCAGGGCGTAAATACCGCCCGGACACCCACTTAAGTCAAACCCTGATGAGGATAAATTCTATAACAGCTAGCATACTTTATTGATTCAAAAATAGCACAATGTTGATGATAGTGAGCATTACTTGGGCTTCATATCTCAAATGCACTAAATGGTGACTACACATCAATTGGTATGTGAGGGTTGCTTTATGATATGATCTCTAAATGAGGATGAATTCTATTACAGCTTGTAGGCTTTATTGATTCAATAACCTCAACTTGTAATGGGAAAGTAGCTTTGTAATATTACATCTAAATGTGGATGGATTCTGTAATACATTAGCTGGTATACATTATTGATGTATACTTAGCTAGTATACATTATTGATTTGAATGTGCCCTATTTCTATTATATAGATAATGAATGCCATTTCAAATATTTAATGACCTGGGGTATTTTGTGTATGCTTGCTTTAAAGAAGGCAGATATTACCCAGCATAGTTGTAGACTTCCCATTTTGTCTGTAGCTCCATGTTTAATCAAAGACTTTGAATTTGGCCTGTACATAGCTTCAAATACGGTTGTACATAGACGTCTAAACTTGTCTCAGTTGTCTGTAGCTTCAATTCCTGCACGTAGAGTTCAGTGGTATAATCCTATGTGTAGCCCATGGCTCTCTTAAAACTCTTCTGTGGCTCCCTCAAGTTTCTGCAGGGGGCCCTAAGGTGTACTGTTTGATATACAGTATACACAACAACGCTATGAGGCTTATGAAGATACAATCAGGCTTCCTGGAAAAATTTCCATCCCTGTATAGCCTCAAGCTATGCATGCAGCTTTGCCATTTTACTGGCTAGCTACTAAGTGTACATTACTTTCTTAATGTTGCACTCCTATAATTATCTCTGGGAATAAGGGGAACTGAGCCGAAGATAGCCAGTTAATGGACTTAAAAGAAAATCACCAAAGCAGTGATTGCTTGCTCTCCACTGAAAATCTTTTCTCTATTGCATTGAGGAGCCTCAGTGGATTCACATGAATCTAGAAAAGAATAAAACCTTAATTGAAATCTTTCTGTTTGTTGTGTTACACGTCTTTCTTGATGTTCACACTGGCTCAGTTCAAATATAATGTATTGGTCTTTCCTAGTTTTCTTTTATCAGGAACTCCGTTTAAAACCAAAGAAGTTGGTTATGTATTTTACTACTGTGTGAATTCTGTATCCATTTGGAAAATTAAGACAATAAACAATTTTCAAATATAAAAAGGACCCCTTTTGCTTATTGTTTCATACTAAATTGTCCTGCTTTGCTCTTTTGCAATAGATACGTTGGTATTTCATGTTACCATCCTGTTTGTTTCTTTTTAGGTGTGGAGTTTGGTGCCCGCATGATAACTATAGATGGCAAGCAAATCAAATTGCAGATTTGGGATACTGTAAGTAATTAAGATATTTCTATAAGAAATGGTGCATGTAACCATCCATCTCTGTACTGATCTTGTGGCCTGTCCAGTATGCAGATTTGTCAAATCTGTTTCATTCTTTTTAAGGAAATTTCATTTTCAACAGACATTCCTCTCAATAAGATTATACATGAAAGAAGTACCATCATGAAGATATTTAAGTGTCCTTTGTTCCATGTTCAATTTCTCTACAGTGGTCAGTGGGGTCTCATGCAAGGTCTTGGCCATGATTTTAGAAACTAGGTGCCTAAAAGGCTAAAACTGTTAAAGAATTGGGCGTTATTTATTATTATTTTTTTCAAATGAGCCATCACTATACTCAGTTTATAACCACCTGTAAACATAATATCCTTACACACTGTCGTGGTAATACTATTGAGAGTAAAAAAAGTCAATTATATGATTGATATTGGTATTTTTAAGAAATTACTTTCCAAAAAATCTGGGCATCTTGAGGCTGACTTTTGGGGGGTTTGGTGTCAAATTGATGCCCTGCTGGCTTAGACTTTTGTCTCAAGGGAACTAGCTAGCCTAGGAAGAAGCTTGGTCAAATACTTCTTTACTAAAGATATACCACTTAAACCATTTCATGTGATTTCAGTAGCTGATTTTGGACTACTAGTCCCCAAGAAATATGTATTTAATATGTATTCCCACTACCTGTTTCCATTGGAATTATTAGCCCTTGTAAGACAAGAATCAAGCATGGCCTTAGATTGATGCTGCTTGGGGCAGCATCATATGATCATAATACATATATATATATATATATATATATATATATATATATATATATATATATATATATATATATATATATATATATATATATATATATATATATATATATATATATATATATATATATATATATATATATATATATATATCATTTCTTCACCATTACCCCACACAAGAGCCAAACTGGTCATACAATGATATTGCACAGGATTGCTTCATAGCATGTCTCAGCTATTCTCTATTCCTCTACCCCACTCAAGAGCTAAGCTGGCCATACAATAATATTAATTACTCCTTCATAACATGGCTCACTTATTCTCTATCCCCCACCCTACACAAGAGCCAAACTGGCCAAACAATGATATTGCACAGGGTTGCTTCATAACATGGCTCACTTATTCTCTATTCCTCCACCCCACACAAGAGTCAAGTCGGCCATACATTGATTGCCAGCAGGGCTAAAGATCGGTATCATAAACGCCCAACTGAAGCAGTGATCAATATATATTGCTGACACAACTCCCATGTGTACACTGGAGATTACATATACTACAGCAATAGTGCTGCAACGGTCGGAAAACACTCCATTCTGCACATAACCATGGTATCTTTTAAGCATTATGCTGTGTATGTAAAGCACTTGCATTAATGCAATAAGGTGCTTAAAATTTCAAAGAAACACTTCTATATGACTATGATTCTTAAATACGGTAGATACTGTAGAATGAAGGCGCTTATTTGAAAAGTAGTTGAGAAGAAGATGTCCAGAATTATTTTTTGTTTTCATATGTGATTGAATGTTAAGTCTTGACATTATGTAGGAATCCCATAAGAAATGAAAAACATGAAGACTATGGTGACATTGCTGTGGCTAAAGAAGAATAAACTAACGCAGAACAATGGCCTTTTTCAAAAGAAGCAGCTTTGAGTTAATGTAAGGAAATATATGACCTAACAAAACAAATGTTAGTTGCTCTTGAACTTGTGTATGATTACTACAGGCAACTCTGCTTAATCCAGACATGTGTAATCCATATTTTTGTCTAAACCGGACAGATTGGAAGGTCCCGGTCCCTTCCTATACATTTAATTTCTATACGCACAATCCAGATTTTGCCTAATCCGGACAGAAATTTAGGATTCACATCAGTCCGGATTAAGCAGAGTTGCCTGTATTACTGATGATAGGCTGGTGGTCTGGTACTAAATGTTATCACTTGATGTCTCTGTCATGCTAGTATGAGAGCTCCTTGGCATGGCAGATGGGGCAGTATGTTACACACTGACATCCATAATACTATAGTCCCCAGGACTCTAGTATTATTGATCCTTTTAGCGTGGGGAGATTATGTACTTGACCTAGCATTAGAGAACTACGGCATGCAACCTGCTGACACGGGAGTAGTCCATGGTCTTAGCCAGCAGGGCGTCTGTGTATCTTTTTGAGCACCCAAACCCTTAAAAAAGCACCCCTCAGGACACCCAAAGATTTTGGTGAGGAATTTCTTAAAATGTCTATTTCAAGCATATAATTGAATTTTTTCATCTCTATGTAATTCCCATGACATTGTATAAGGATATTATACCTTATTTTGCTAAATTCATTCATGTAAATATGGGTGAAATCTGAGTATATTGTGGTCTCCCTTAAAAATTTGGTTGCCCAAAAATTTTACAATTGCCAATTTTGGTCACCCAATTTCTAAATCATGACTAAGAACTTGGAGTAGTCTTGGCTTACCGGTAATAGACACTACTATGGCATAGGCTACCTAGGGCACGAGGGTCTTAGCCAGGATTTAGAAACCGAATGCCCATAACTGGCAATTGTAAATATTTTGGGTGTCCTATTGTTGAAGGAAGGCTACAATATGCGCAGATTAGACCCTTGAATGTGTAATTACTTATTGAAATAAAGCATAGTATCCTCAGACAATGTCATAGGAATTGTACAGAGGAGGAAAAAAATCAATTATGTGCTTGGAATTGACATTTTAAGAAATTAATCACTGACAATTCTGGGTGTTCTGGAGTGTAATTGTTAGTGTTTGGGTGTCCAAATGACGCCCAGACGCCCTGCTGGCTAAGACTATGCTTCTATCTGTGTATATTTGTTTTCTATTATGATTGGCAATTGGTCTATTTACTAAGTAGGACCCCTACGTGTGTATAGCCTAAAGTGAGAACAAGAATCATTGTCAAGGATAAGGATTAAGCCTGCTGTTTTGGTAGGGCCTCCCACAGTTAAAAAGTAGAGTTAGGTTATTCTTGCCCTGCTGCTACCATGTAGCCTACAGGGGCTGGTACATGCCTGTAGAAATCAATTCTGCCATTTGTCATGGCTTTTGCTAATATGTGGCTGCTGTGCTGAGGCTTCAGGTCCCTCTGGTAAATCCAGAGCCACCTCCATCATTTATGAGGGCCATCATATGTATTCCTCATGGACCTCACCCCACTGCTCCCCCCCCCTCTCTCTATCCAGTTAGTCAGAAGCAGTCTAATGCATATTCTGTGTGCCTGGTGTGTCCATGTGGGGAATGGACTTATTGTGGAGTAGTTGTGACTGGAACGGTGGCCCATATTCTTAGCCAGCAGGGCGCCTGGCGGCCTGGGCGTCATTTGGTCACCCAAACCCTTCAAAAAATCACCCCTCAGGACATTTAAATTATTTTGTGAGGAATTTCTTAAAATATCATTTTCAAACATATAATTGAATCTTCCTCATCATATGTATGCCTAACCCCACCACTCCCCCTCTCTCTCTCTCCAGTTATACAGTTGCAGTCTAATGCATATTCTATGTGCCTGATGTGTCCATGTGTGGAATGGACTGATTGTGGAGTAGTAGTGACTGGAACGGTGGCCCATAGTCCTAGCCAGCAGGGCGCCTGGGTGTTATTTGGACACCCAGACCCTTTAAAAGATCACCCCTCAGGACATTTAAACCTTTTTGTGAGGAATTTCTTAAAATGTCATTTTCAAACATATAATTGAATCTTTCTCACCTCAGTATAATACCCAGACCATTTTATAAGGGTACTATGCCTTATTGCAATAGTAAGTAAATAATAATGTTCATGGTTGAAGTCTGAGTATATTGTGGATTCCCTTAAAAAATAGGACACACAAATGTTACAATAGTCAATTTTGGGCACCCAGCCTCTAATTCCTGGCAAAGACCCTGCAGTCACAGGCCATCATGCATGTTTTCCAGGACGTATATTCCCTCAGCCGTGGGGGCTAGGACTTCACACTTAAATCCTGTCCTACACAGGGAAAGTCTGGCTGCAAGGCTGGTAAAAGGAGGATAAACAAGACTACTGGCCCTTCACAACACATGAAAATTACAAACTTAATTTGAAAAGGATTTCTACTATTTTTCTATACGGAGTTATAAAAATAATAATTACATAGACATTAATTTACATTTGGCTAAAAGCCATTCCAAGGAAAGGGGAAGCAAACTTGTAAGAGATTTAGTTAACTTTGGCCAAAAGAACATATATAGCCTTTTAATCCCCTTGTACTTAGGACATGTCTTTTAGGGCATGTTAGATTTTGGGAGTAGTTTGATTGCCCTGTATTGCAGGTAGTTAATGTTGAGCCCCGGATGCACTCTACTCCTAGTAGCATGTTACGCTTGACATCACTCAGTAACTAAAAAAACACGTACCTCGGGTGCTGTGCTCTATTTTTGGTTACCCTACAGGCAGGGTGTTAGCCAGGATTTTAAAGATGCCTGTCCAAAACAGCAATTCCAAACTTTCTGCCCATCCAGATTTAGCTACTCAGCTACTTCAAATCCTTATACCTGGTAATTTTGATAGCCTGTTGTGTCATAAAGGGCAATTTGCACAAAATTGCAAAAAATTTAAAATATTTCTAAAAAACCTTTGCCTGTCCAAAAAGGAGGTTTTCAGATAACTACCTGTCCAAAAGACCGGCTGGGTGGGTCCTGGCTAAGCCCCTGGGTACACTTTATTCACAGCTCTGCATGTGTGTAGTTACTCTTGCTCTAACACTGTAACTAGACACCTGGCACACAGATGGGAATTTGGTGCACTGTTATTTTTGTGTACTCACACATTCTTTATGGCAGGCAATGGTATGGTTTTCACAAAGGAAAACATTCATTTGTGTTACATTTGTGAGACAAGTTAAATACCCAAATGCCACCTGCATTTAAACATAGTGAAGATTTAGGATCGTACTGCAGATTCACTTTGTTTTTGATGCCACATACACTTGAATTTGAGGTTCATTTTAACTACATTTTTCAGTTCTTCATTACATTCCAGATTTAGAGTTCTATGCAAAAATCCCTGTGGTTAGGGTAATTACAGAAAGAAATTTACGTGGAAGGAATGAGTTGAAAAAAACATGAGATAGAGAGAGAGGGGGGGGGGGGAGGGAGAGAGAGCGGATAATTACAGAATGAAAATCCAAATCCATGGTGAAATATTATGATACAAATAACAGAAGGCTCAATCAGTTGGGGTTAGTCATGCCTATTCTTTGAATCACATCTCCCAGGTCTTAAACCTGTGCCTACATGTGTCAGTGCTCTGCCAATGAGATGCACACAAATGTCCACTGTTTACATCCCAGGTTACCACATGCAAGAAATGGCAGACCTTGAAGCCTATTGCTGGCTCTAGTTTAGGTGGCTTATAGGGCTTGAAATTAGCTGGAGCTGGAGCCTAATGGCTCCCTTGAATTCTCCTGCAGCTCCCTCATACCAAAGTAAATTAGGAATAAAGGATCTTGTTAGATATCATTAAAGAGGTATGAAATATTTTCTTTCTCTAGACTTGTCAGAGTAATTTCTGCAGGGCGCCCAAAGATGTACTGCTTTTTATACACAACACCTTTGAGTAGCTTTTGCCTATGCAATTAGCCTCCCTGGAAAAACCTAAATTTCAAGCCCTGCTCTTACCTACACCAGTTCTGCTCCTCTTATCACTGGCACTGTGCCAACACAGGCGTGGATCGTAACATTGTAACAGGCTTACTCACTAATACTGTTACTTGTATTGTGGTGGCGTTGAGGCTTAGGTGGCCCACACAACACACTGCCATACATCTGCCACAGACCATGTGACTGCCATGATCAGCTCCGGGACTCAGGGGGACTGCTAACTTATCCTCTCTGCTCCGCTAGGTATTCGGCCCCTGGGACTCTGGGGGACTGCTAACTTATCCTCTCAGCCCCACTATGTATAATTACATGGGTTTGATCACCACTGCCTGGGCTCTCTAATGCAATTAGAGAAGAAGGAAGCTGTGAGGTATTTAAACAAGGCTGCAGGTTACTCACACTCTCTGTAACCTTTATGCTTCAGCCTAAAACAAGTCACCCTTACCCATTACCCAAACATCAAGAATAAATCATTACAGACTTCTGATTGAGTATTACTATCATGTATTATCAACCAGAAGCACTTATAAAGGTTAGGAGTAGAAGTAATTGTGTTAATGTGTTCGTACTGAAGTAAATAAAGGATTGTGTATATCATTAAAGATGTTTCAATGATTTCCTTTCTCTAGACATGTCAGACTAACTTGGTATACGTCTCAAGAAAAAGCAATGCAGATCACAATGTTGCTGTTGGTCTGAATCATGAATATCAATACCTTCATTCTATCATTTCTTCTTTTGTCTTCCAGGCTGGTCAAGAGTCATTTAGGTCTATAACAAGGTCATACTACCGTGGTGCTGCCGGAGCCCTGCTTGTCTATGATATCACGAGGAGAGATACCTTCAACCACCTGACCACATGGCTCGAGGACGCCCGACAACATTCAAACTCCAACATGGTCATCATGCTCATTGGAAACAAGAGGTACATACTGCTCCAAACAAAAACCCATCAAATGGCCACTTCTTCCCCCACCTATGTTGGCCTTTAGGAGCTAACTTTAAATTTAAAATAAAAGGCATTAGATCAGAATGGGAAAGAGCAGGGCTTGATATTTGATATCTCACGGATTGGTATGAGGAACACACAAAGTCTTAGCTAGGATTTTTAAAATGCCTTATAAAAACAGCAATGCCAAGATTTCTACCTGTCCAGATTTCGCTACTGGTTTGTTATGAAAGGATATGATTATTAGTCCAATAAAGTAAGAATTGAAAATTCTTCATGGACATTTTTGCCTGTCTAAAAAGGAGTTTTTCAGGAAACTGTCTGTCAGGAAGACATTTAGTTGGTATAAGGATTTGAAGAAGCTGAGTAGCTAAATCTGGACAAGCCAAAATTGTGTAAATTGGTGATTTGTATCTAGGCATTTTTGAAATCCCGGCTAAGACCCTGCTTGTAGTGCCAATTTTTATGAAAATCTTGGCAAACTTGCTTGGATAATGTTTATCAGACTCATTGTGTTGCACACAAAGTTATGCTAGAACTAAATAGCTGATGCCCTAATATGGTAAATATGTATAGATAATATGTCAATGAATCCCATCTTGAAATAATCATTTGTAATCGATCAATCACTTGGAAACTTTGCCAATTAATCGAGTCAAAATTTCTGAGCGATTCCTAGCACTATACAAAACACTCACTCAGGGTTAAACTTTTGGACGTCCAATTTTTCAACTGGGGCCACATCATACTCAGACTGTAACCATAAACATGTATAAACTTATAAAAATAAGGCATAATATCCTTATACAATGTTATGGAGATTATACTGTGATGAAAAAATTCAATTATATGCTTGAGATTGATATTTAAAGAAATTCCTCACTAAAGAATTTGGGTGTCCTGAGGGGCGATTTTTGAGGGTTTGGGTGTCCAAAAGACGCCCGGATCTCCTGCTGGCTAAGACTCTGCTGACTCACAACTGTACGTTCTGGCCTGTGTGGATCATAATTTGTGTTGTTGTTGTGTGTTTCAGTGACTTGGAGGCGAGGAGAGATGTGAAGCGTGAGGAGGGAGAGGCGTTCGCCCGCGAGCACGGACTCATCTTCATGGAGACATCAGCCAAGACAGCCGCTAATGTAGAAGAGGTCAGTGGCTTATTAGTACTAATTCCAATCCACCCTCCCTAGCCCCTTTTATCACTTAATCATGTAACTTACCTAGATCCAAGTGGAACTGTGGAAGTGCCACTCTGTCCTCCTGGAGGTACCATATTTGTGTCAATGTGAGAACAGCTAACTTCTATTTTTAATTTGCTGATCACTTAAGATCACAATCGGTAAATTAAGATTCGGCAAATTTTGAAAAAGTCTAAATCGGCAAATTTTAGGCTGCAAATTAACCAGATCTACATTGAATACTTTAATTAATTATTATCATTTTTTGAAAACCTGTATTAAAAGGTTAACAGGCAGTGTAGAAAGCTGAAGAACAATGAAACTAGTTATAAATGTATAACATGAAGGTCCCCTGTATCTATCCACAGCATCCTTCTTAGCTATCAGACTCTATGTCTATGAATATATGCAAAATATAGACATCCCCATTTAAGCATCTTTCTTTTCTTTGTAACAATCAGACCAGTTTTCTATGTTTGATTGATATTCACTTATTGTCTAATTTTTACCCTAGGCCTTCATCAACACAGCAAAGGAAATCTACCAGAAGATCCAAGATGGAGTATTTGATATTAATAATGAGGTAAGAAACATCAGTCCCACAAGATGTTTTTATGATTGAGTTACAAACAATTTATTTGATAAATATTATTTAATTCAATAACTTCCTAATGTGTTTCCCAGCCTTTCAATACTAAGTCTCTTAGAAGAACAGTGATGAAATGTTGATTGCCTTTTTATTCATTAAAGAAGGCAAGATGAAATTCATAAATATGTATCTAAGTATTGAGATAGCTTTAAGGAAAGCGCTGGCATACACACAGAAATGACGCTTGCAGATGAATTGCTTGAAATTTACATTTTTGAAAATTCTGAACAAAATATTTTGGTGTTTTGATATGTTTTTCCTGTGATCTACCAATATTTTGCCCGTTGGCTAAAACCAGGAAGAAGACTGCTGTCTTAACCCTTAGGCTGCTGAGGTTGCTTTCGTCCAATGCACAAAAAAGCAAAAAATTATGAAAATCATCAGAACCAAGTCTCATGGGTACTGATATGAAAGCTCTCGCTGAGTACTCTCAGATGGGTACCCATTTGCCAGGGTTTCAGTAAATTTCCATCTTTTTTGCATCATTTTGTATTGGATAAATTAGCCACCAGCAGCATAAGCGTTAAAGCTTTGTAATCTCTAGAAAATGGGTGTTCTAAAGACACCAAGGTTACTGACATGACACAGTACACAATAGAGATACAGTGAAATCTCTCACTGTGATCACTTCAGGGATATGAACACCTCCTATTGTGAAAACAATTTCGCAGCCCCATTTGTACCTTTTCATTTGGGTGTGAACATCTAATGTGAACTCTTTTGTCCTTGTCCAAAGGTGTTCACTTCTCTGAGGTTGTGATAACAATTTCGCAGACCCGTTTATACCTTTTCATTTAGAAAAAATCCTAAGATTTCAACACCCCTAAAAAGTGTTCACATCTCTTGAGGTTTCACTCTGGTTATTTCCAATGACATTTTTTCTTTTGCTGTATTACAGGCAAATGGCATCAAGATAGGACCACAGCATTCACCCACAAATCCCGGCCTGCCCACCGGTGGCGGAAGCGGAGGAAGCGGCGGCGGATGTTGTTAAGAACCCCCAGCAGGGGGCGCTCGACAGCAACAGCAGCAATCATGGGTGGGACGACAGTACTGGTAGATAGACCACCTGCACACTGGAGACATGGAGCCTGGCTTAACCCTTCCAATGCTGAGACTACTTTCATCCAAAGCACAAGAACGCGAAAATCTTTAAAAACCATCTAAACCCTGCCATGCTGGTATTCATTGAAAAGCTCTTGCTGAGTACTCTCAGATGAGTACCCATTTGCCAGGGTTTCTGTCATTTTTCAGCTTTTTGGCATCATTTTGTATGGACCAAATCAGCCACCAGCAGCGTGAGGGTTTTAACATTATGGCACTTACTTCCTCACCAATACCCCAGCAACAACCCCCTGACCGATACACTAGAAAAATATTAGTTGGACACGAATGCATATTTGATACATATAAAAATGTAATTGATATTTTCATACAACTTATTACGGAACTTTCCTGCATTAGATTCATGCTCTGAAAACAGTAGGAGACCACTTAGTTTTAGTGCAGTGGTATTTATTGGCTGATGTTATTGAAAAAGGTGGTCATTGTAGAAGTGTAAGGTCAGTGTTCTAGACAGCTAACTGAGGAGATTTTGGTCAATCTAGCATTCAAGTATTCTACAGATGTTGAATCATCATGTACTTAGTCCACTACTTCCTAAATGTCAGTTCTAGAGGTGAATATATGGAATGTATGGGGACCATCTGAAGATTTACTGAAGAAGTTTCTCTAGGTTTCTCCTGACTTCATTTCTCCAGGGTTGCAGGTTTGGAGTAATGGACGTGTATGTTTGTAGCTGGAACGAAATGCTACAAGTTACTGTTAGAGAGATATATATGTATATTGTGTGAATACCAAGCAGTTAGCAGCCCCTGATTTGACAGCCAACACGTGTCAACAACTTAGTAACAAATATAACAAATGTCTAAATTCACCTGATCAGAAAAGACCTCCTGGTAACAGTTTCATGGAATGAACTGGAGTGTCATTCTGGATTTCCATTGGCCACCTGGTAACAGTTTCATGGTATGAACTGGAGTGTCATTCTGGCTTTCCATTGGCCACCTGGTAACAGTTTCATGGAATGAACTGGAGCGACACTCTGGATTTCCATTGGTCCACTCTGCATAGGGTTCTTCCATTGCAATATCAAGCTAGTAGATAGCATGTTTGAGGCAAAACATTAATCAAACTAAATTCTCTCTTTTTTGGTCTGGTCAAATGTGGCTGCTGTTAGTTGCTTGGTACGACAGCCTCTGAAAATTACATGTTATATAGATTTGATGTAACATGAGTAAACAAATTACACAAGACTCGTGCATTCCTGCTTACTTTAATTGTAAAAATCAAGTAAACACTATGGAAAGGTAATGTTAATGTATAGTAAACATTTCTGGATTTTGGGATTATTGTTTTTCATTTTTTAGTCCAGCTATATCCTCTTTCCTCTTATTTCTTAGATGTTAATAGTAAATACTGTGATGATGTAATGAGGCTGGAGAATTTAATGTAATGAATTGACTGATTGAATATATGTGCTGGTTATATTCTGATGTAACTGAGTAATTCAGGGTTGACCCCCGCGTGTCTCTTATAAACAAAATCAAATATATACCATAGGGACTACTACTACTACTTCCATATAAATCATTTCTTCTTGAAACTTTACTTACAAATGTTATTATTATTACTTTTTTATTTTCTGCCAGCTTCATTTTGAAAGTGAGCTGTTGTTGGTTTCCTATTTATTTTCTATGTCTGTACTAATGTACCGAAGCTACTAGATCCTGTATTAGTGTTGTACGGTAGATATATATCATAAAGACTGGACATAACCAACTAGGGTTCTTAGCTCTCCTTTCCCCCCGCTCTTCCCGGAGACCTGGCTGGTCTTACAAGTATCTAACAACTTCCTTATACGCATAACACTGGAAAAAGTATGCAGCTGACTTTCCTACCTACTTCATATCAAAGGGGGTCAAATGAACAATGGGGTTTACACTGTTTTACAAGTTTCAATTCTTGACCGCTGTATCCTGTTTGGCTGCACAAACCAGTGAATTACCCTACATCACCCATATTTAGTAGATCACCTGGCAATCATAATACAGTAGAGGAGATATATTTGATGATAATTATCAGTACCAGAAGTATGCTTAGCTTACCGTGTCATCCCTGAATAGGTGATATGGTAGCCCTAACGTTGTGCAATGTGCTGCCACCTGGTGTCGGTCTTGAGAACCATACTTGATGGCCAGCGAGCTAGGATTTCCAGAACAAATGAGTCTAAAATATATTGTTTCTATTTTGGAGAGTGTGTTTGTATCTAATTCTATAAACAATTTAATTATATATATATATATATATATATATATATATATATATATATATATATATATATATATATATATATATATATATATAATCCTAGCACACTTTCAACTTGCATATTCTTCTAGATATAAAAACAGTGGCTTTACTCATTTTCACCGTGCAATTCAAATCCTGAAAAGAAAATGTTATCATCTATTTTCATGATTTCATAATGGTAATGACAACATGCTTTATATGCAAATTTATAAAATTTCTTGAGTGGAAAGCAGACATGGTATTGATTTCTTGCAGATATTTTCAAACTGGTAATTAGATCACCGTATACTATAATTTTATCTTTTATTTACTGTACATAGACGATTGAGGTGGATAACATCATATAAACTCATTTTCTCACACAGTTTTGCTGCTTTTTTCCTAGTCCGTGCAAGAGTCCTCACTGACGGCGCTGCAGCACCTCTCTTCCCATCATGCACCAGTAGGTGATGTAGAGCTTAGTGTAGTCTTCATATGATAATAGCATTGTTTATACAGCAGCAGCAGTGGTCAGATTCTCTCACTCAGAGGCACCCCTTCCGTACCAAGTCTGGCCAGAAATACTGACCATGGACAACTCTCAGCACCTCCACAAGCAGGGCAGCAAGGAGAAAGTGAAGCTAGCGGCATGCAAATTGATGAAGTCCACTATCGACCATTGGTCACTTCTCTATGTGGTTAGAATATGACTTGACCATTTAGTTGCCGAGATTGCTTTTTCAAGACTGCAAAAAAAGTTTGAAAATATCTAAACCTTGTCATGTTGGAATTCATTGGAAAGCTCTTCCTGAGCTCTATCGGATGAGTACCAATGTGCCAGGGTTTCCTGTCATTTTCAGCCCTTTTGGCATCATTTTGTTTAGAAAAAGTTGAGCTCAAACAGGTAAAGGATTAAGGTGTATGTCTGCTGTATGAGTGTCCTCAACTAATCTGGACAAGGAGAGTAGTTTTTAGAAAGACACGAATAGTAGCTATTGTTCCTGGTCATTGTCATGGTGATAGAGGTGTTGCTGGAAGCCTCGTTTGCAGTTTTGTTTTCAACATCAGTCGCCACAATTTTCATTAAATCATGAAACGTAACTTGAAAAAATGGTCAAGATGATGATTTGTTTTTTGATTTAAGCATTGATGGATTAACTAGTCAGAGAATTAACCCTTTTTTTTGTCATTCTAAAATGTTTTGTTACTTTCTGCCAACAAGTAAAACCTATAACTGTATCTCAAAAGGAAGTGCACCCGGGGCTTGTGAGAAAGTTGCCAGTGACTTGGGGTTAGTCGGTGGTTTTCTCTGGGTACACCAGTTTCCTCCACCAGTTACAACTGGCTAGTCACGACTTAGCCCCAATACGACAGAAATAGTGACAAAATTCAAAACTCAAAAGGAAGTGGCCTCTACGCATTCCCTCTGTTGCCATGGTGATGTCGATGACATTTCGAGCGGATGGTTGTCCCTGGAATCTTGTCTTGTTGTAAACTATATGTTGACGATACTTAGAGGTCAAATGCACGTTACAAAGATATGTCAATAAAAGAAAATATTTATGATGTTCACAGTAACTGTCTTCTTCTCTAGTGTTCTCCTCCACTCCTGCAGTGTTCCTAGGGACTTAGCCAGCAGGACGCCCAAACCATAAAAAATCACCCCTCAGGACACCCACATATTTTTGTGAGGAATTTCTTAAAATGTCAATCTCGAGCATATAATTGAATTTTTTCATCATCATAATGTTATCCCTATGACATAGTATACGGATATTATGCCTTATTTCAATTAGTTGATGCATGTTTATGGTTGAAATCTGAGTATATTGTGGTCGGTCTTAATAATTTGGACACCCCATAATTTTGCAATTGCAATTTTGGGCACCCTGTGTCTAAACTCTGGTGATGCCCTTTCTGACACAATGAGCTATTAAATACAGTTGGCATAAGGATTAAAAGTAGAGTAAGTTTTGGAATTGCTGTTTTAGACCTATTTTTAAAATCCTGGCCAAGACACTGTGTTCCTCATACCCATTTGTGACATAACAAATATCAAGCCCTGTTCTTTCCCATTCTGATCTAATACCTTATATTTCAAATTGTAAGCAAGTTCCTAAAGGACAACTCAGATAGGGCCAGAAATGGCCCTCTTTTGAGCATTTTTTAACTTAATTGAAGGTGATAGTAAACATCAAGCCCTGCTCTTTACCATTCCAATCTCATGCCTTTTATTTCAAGTTTTAAGTTAGTTCTTAAAGTTCAAGCATTTTTCAACTAAATTGAAGGTGAAACATTCTTCACCATCGCAGGATGTAATGAACCCTATTTAGACCCAAGGAGATAGTCTGCAAGTTGTATGAAGAGTTGCTTTATAGCAGTAATTCAAATTAGCAGAATGGCTTCCTGATGACATTCCCTTATTTGTTAAGAATATGGCTTTTTAACTATGAAGATTTCACATTGAACTCTTTACCCTTCAAATGCCAAGGCTACCACATAGACTCCTGGGAAGCTGTGGTGTATGGGATACCCTTGGGGTTACTCGGCTTCGCCTCGTAACACCTTGGGTATATCCCATACACCACAGCTTCCTTGGGGTCTATCTATCACAAACCTAGAGAGACAATGTTTTATGATACATATGCACGAATCAAGAAATTGTCCTTATGGTATGGGTAACCGTAATGAACAATCCATTTTAGGCCTAAGGAGATGAACTCCATGAAAAGAAGTCAAATTATCAATGCTTTCTTATACTTTCAAAAGTTCTTCCAGGACGATTTTCCACTTGTGGAGTTCATTCTGAAGAATTGAATAACTATAAAATTTCAAATTTGGAAGGAAAATGTTTTGAATATAAACAAGTTCTTCCAGGATGATTTTCCACTTGTGGAGTTCATTCTGAAGAATTGATTAACTATATAATTTCATATTTGGAAGGGAAATGTTTTAAATATAAACAAGTTCTTGACCATGTTGTATAGGTGTCCATCGTCAGTGATGTAGACCAATACTTAATGTTATTGGGGCAAGAACAGGGCCAACTACTTTTGCCAAGTGAAAAACTGCTAACATGAGAAAAATGTATAATGAGTCCCTTGGTAGTAAAGATTGCACATTTAACTCTTAAGGATATCTTTTCTTATCTTCAGAGACAATGTTTTATGATACATGTACACAAATCAAGAAGTAACAATTTTTGATATAACTTGTGCTGTTCACTTTCACTTGAGGTATTCAGATGCAAAACAGGAGTTCAGGTTTTTGATGTTCTTTCATCTTCTTTATTCTCATAAAAACCACATTTTTACAATATTTCTGGTGGCACTTTAATACCCATCTCTCCTCATGAACAAAAACTAGTCTACTCCAATAAAATACAGTTTGAACTTGGTGGTCGGCAGCACTGGCAAATTTAAAAACTAACCCTAGATAGAACAATAGTGATATCTGTGTATAAAATCCACCAGCGTGCAGATGTACTTGTCGATCCTCCGCACACATCCCAATAATGGAATCATTGCAACCTTTGCTAAAAAAACACCTGTCAATTATCAGTTCCTAATTATTCACATGATTTCATTAGTGCAGGTAAGATATAAGCAGGAGTGTCCTTGTGTCCATGTTTAAAAAGTACAAACTTATAACTCGTGCAGGTCCAGAAAACATCGGGCTCACAAAACATGCAAACATCCTAAAACTTAAGCTGAATTTGGGAGAAGAAATAATAGTTACTGCATAAGGGATACAGGAATTCTTTAAAAATGGACAAGTACTTCTTGGAAAAACATTCATACAAATATTCTGACCACATGGGTAATCAGGGACAACTGCTAACTCCCATTCCATCTTATTCAAGTGCAGTCTATTGACTCTGTTTACAGGTATCCTCGTATTAAAACCCAGCAGCCAGATACGCACTCGCTAACAAACGCTCAAATCATGCATCCTATCCAACTAGTCTTACTGGACCTTGCGAGAAAACAATTCCTTCAAAACTGAAATACATAGCCGATGAACAGTACCTCATCAAAACCTATTCAATTTCCTTGAGTAGACATCTTCAATTATCATCTAATCTCCTTTGTTAAAATAATTGATAGCAAACGACTGAAGTACATACTATTACTTAATAAAAGATGATTTGAGGCGCCAACCTGCATTGTAGGTTGACACCTTATTCCAGGGACAACGGAAATGATATAGCAACTTTGTTCCACAGCAACCCTGCGGGGAAAAATTGCTGTTAATCATGTGTATCCCCCCTCTTTCGTTATTATCTTCTGACCTGCAGTAGATACTTATTGGAGGGCGTAAAATCTGAACCTATTCCACTTAGGAGTTTAGAAAGAAATCGAAACACCAAACCTAAATGAAGTGACAAATGGAGTAGCCTCAGACCAGAAGAGCTACTGAAATAACTAGGCATATGGAAAAATTTGGAACCTCACTTCATCAAAAGCTAACAAAGTAGCATTGCTAGAATTTCCTTGTCAATAAGGCAAATCAACGACAGCCACATCAAAAAGACATGATTACATCATCAAAAGAGCTCATCAATGGTTTCCACATCAACATGACTTGTCAGTGCCTTTCATATCAACAAAGCTCATTATCGATTTTCATATCGACAAGCTCATTCTTGATATTCACATCGACAAAGCTCATTATTGATTTTCACATCAACAAAGCTCATTGTTTGAGTTACACACCAACAAAGCTCATTATCGATTTATAATCAACAAAGCTCATTATTGATTTTCACATCAACAAAGCTCGTTGATTTCCACATCAACAAAGCTCATTATTGAGTTACACATCAACAAAGCTCATTATTGAGTTACATATCAACAAAGCTCATTATTGAGTTACACATCAACAAAGCTCATTATTGAGTTACAAATCAACAAAGCTCATTATTGAGTTACACATCAACAAAGCTCATTAATGAGTTACACATCAACAAAGCTCATTATTGAGTTACACATCAACAAAGCTCATTATTGATGTCCACATCCATAAAGCTCAATCTTGCTGTCCACATCAGAAAAGCTCATTATTGCTCTCCTAAACAAAGCTCATCATTGATATCCACATCGATAATGCATAATTATGATTTTGACATCAACAAGGCATTTTCCACATGCAGAACATAGTACCATTGGCAGCATACTCATAGCTTCTGCCTAAATTAAATAAACTTAATAACAAAGCACATGTCTGGAAACTTAGCAAAATCTATATTTATGATGTGAGGTTTGAAAAAATGCCTTAGAAAATAAAACATATTTCAAGGAAGTTTGTTGATAATTGAAGATATCATATTCTTAAAACCTGTAAATGATCAGTTTGCTATCGACGTGTACATAAACACCTCCATAGTGCTCAGACGCAAACTTAGGAAAGTTAAAAATTAAAATCTTTAAAAGATTTGAACACAATTTCTGCAAAAGTTACACTTGATTTAAAACTGACAATCTGACAATGCATGTGGGTTGAACACGACAACTCCCCATGTTCAGAGCAAGGATATAAAAGGTGATAAAGGGAGTTAACTGAATATTGTTATTGGTTAGACAAGGACTTCTACTTCAAACATGAAACATGCAAGCGTTGCAATGCCCATTATCCATGCTAGCCTAGTCCATGTGTATTGCTGATAATGTTAGTTTCCCTCCCCTTCCTTCCCACAATGCACTAGTGCATCCTCCCAATGAGATCAGTATTATCATCATTTACATATATTTATATTTACTTTATATTTATATAGATCTATATATATATATTTATATATTTACCATACAGACTAGTCATGCAGGCCACAGCTTCAGGTGTTAACTATACAACCTATTTACATTGCTGCTAATGTAATGTACCATCTAGTTCATAGAGGGCGCCACATCAAACAGCACTTTTTAAAAACACAAACAAGAGCAACAAAAACATGGTTAGTCCCTCAAAAGTTACTCTATATAACATTTATACATCAAAGGCAATTCATGCCAACTAATAGATTTTTTTTTAAATCTGTGGTGGATTTTTTTTCTTCAGGTATGTAAATGGCTACATACATCCTCAAGGATCATATAATTATTATCTTACAATTCAATTTCATCATTGACCTCTACCAGAAGCTGTGGCCTGCATGTCTCCTACCCTGATTATCTAATAGCAGGTTTATACGCTCTCCCCATAACACAAACCCCCCCCTCCCCCCCACCCCCTTTCCCTGAAAAATACCATCATATCTTTAGCTGGTCTATTCCAACCATTCAATGCACTTTCCTTTTCACTCTCCCTTTCATAGCATTCTTGAAAATATATGTCACTGTATTTCATACAGCTTTCACAAGAGCTTCAAGTCTGTGCAGTATCACAGATGCAAATAAAATCTATCGAAAAGGACCGTTCCCTATTCACACCACAGGTCCATATTCAGTGCAGACAACTACGATCATATGTTGGTTTGCCAAAACCAACACTAGGTGGCAACACGGGTTTATCGAACGCCATTGGCTTCCTCCATCATACGATCGCTCTGCACTTCACCGAGCCGCTTGACGATGACGGGGCTCTGTTCCTGACAGAACCGCTTGGCGAGGCTCGCGCCAGTTTCCTCCTCCTCCTCCAGGAGATCCAGCTTCTTCTTGCCCTGCAGCTTGCGGTCGCCGAGGCGGATCATGTTGTTGATGGCGCGCAGGTCCTTGGCAGGGCTGCGGTTGAAGCAGTAGAGCATGCGGCTGTCTGGGGTGAGGGGGCGTCCGGCATTCTTGTGCGGGGAGATGTAGACCGCATGCTTGCTGGAGACTCTCCGTGGCGAGGCGGAGTGGGAACGGACAACGGGCAGCGGCGAGAGAGGCACATCAGTCTGGAGGAAAAACAAACAATTGTTAAACAATAATTTATTGTAAAACAGATATAGGAAACTAATATTCCTTTAGTGCACTTTAATAAAAACAATACTAGTAATTGATTGGGAGGACCTCCCAGTAGCTTATCTACCCTCTAACGGTGATGAAAAAGACAAATCTTGAATATTTAATTCCAACATCTTCCTTTATAGAATGTTATCAACTTAAATTGATTACTTTCTCTCAACTCAACTTCAATATTAATTTCCAAATTCCATGATTTTTAAATCTCTTCTCTCAACACAAATTGAATCTGTATTTATGTAATACTAGTTAACTAATGATTCAATCTTATTTACCCTATAAGTACTGAAAGTTTATGCCCTGAAGTAAATTGAAATAGAACTTATTAAGAAGAATGAGCTAAGTTGTTTGTATTGCGTTTCACTTTCACACCGCTTTTAATATTTCCAATGTGGTCTTTTACATAAACGATTTCCCCTTCATAGTAGAGTCATTTCCAGAACCATAGCCATGCACATGTTACACTGCTGAAAACTTACCCCTCTCTCCAGGCTCTGCATTGAAAACTTCTTGGCAAAGTTCTTCATCTTTTTCACGTAAACAGAGTTGTAGAATTTGATGAGATCACCTCTGTCCTCGTACTCAAAGCTGGAGCCCATGCCGGCTAGGCGGGTGGGCGTTGGGGGTTGGCTGTTGGGGTTCGGTACAGGCAGGGTACTTGATGAGCGAATAGTATTGCTAAGACGCTCTGCTCGCTCTGAAAAAACACCAAAGTTCAGAATAAATTATTAAATAAGTTCATTAAATTTAACAAAGACATATCAATTGAGATGCTCTGGAATTGCCTTTCTTAGCTCTCTTTAATCATCATTGTCGTGAACTACCTAGAGCTGTTTTTGTGCCTAACCTCTCTGATAGGTGTTGGAAACAGTGCGAAAATCACTATATATAAGTAGTCAATAAGTAAAGCATTTTTCTCTATTGGAGTGCAAAAATTAGCTTTATGTACTTATAAAACAAAGGCACATTGGTTTCAGTCATTTTTCAGGGTTTTTGCATCCTTTTGTATTGGCCAAATTAGCCAGCAGCAGCATAAGGGTTAAGCAATAATTCTATGCCATGAAGGTGTAGGCTGTACTCACTTCTCTCGCGATCCTTCTCGGCGTCCATATTGACGGGGGAGGAGGAGCCGCTGGCGCCGTTCTTGCTACTGTCGCTGCTGCCGGAGGTCCTGCGGCGACGGCTGCTCAGCAGAACGCTACGGTACACATGAGAGTTCGCCTGAGGCTGCAGACGGTAGCATTTCATGATGTCCTGGAACGATTGGTCCTCGCCTGTCACCTACACAGAGAAAAAACAATTGGATTTTTGTTGGCAAATAAATGACAAGTCTAATCTAGTTATATGATGACGCTTGTGTATTTGCTTGTTAAGGAGAGGTTCAAAGGACACTAGGCTATAATGGCAGCCCAGCACCAATTCACAATATGCTTTAACTTCCCTAATACCTATGAATGTGGGTAGCTGAACACCAGGTCACTTCCAACCCATAAATGGACACAGAGGTCAAAAGCAGCCTGACAATTGAAGGGAAATCCTTCAGCCAATAACATATTCGGAATCAAACCCAGGCAGTATTAACCCTAGTCATGCCAGATTTCCAGGATCACTGTACTGTAAGACCCTGCCTGTCGGGTCACGGCACTACCAGGGCTACGAGATAGGGAGCAGTCAGTGGCAATGCCATAGACCACTCAACCATCAGGGCAGGCCTTGGGAGAAAGAGTGTGTGATCTAACTGAGGACATAACTTAGCAATAACATAGATAGAGCACACG
>OZ012688.1:39465585-39632208 GCA_963942565.1 Maea johnstoni | reverse complement strand
ATATATATATATATATATACATATATATGTATATATATATACATATATATATATACATAAATTTATATATATATATATACATAAATATATATATACATATTTATATATATTTATTTAAATATGTATATATATATATATATATATATATATATATATATATATATATATATATATATATATATATATATATATATATATATATATGTGTGTGTTTTCATATTCAAAATAGCTGTGTGGTATATTAGAGAGAAAAACAAACCTGTCCTACAATGGGAACTTATGCTTCTTGACCATCGTGCTTCTAGATCATTGTGTGTTCAAGCTCTCCTGAAACTACCCTAAACATTCCATCACTACCCAGTGGTAGTGACCATACACATCCAAACACTGCGAAATGATAGTGGTTTTAAAGTAGTACCGACCAAAGAATCAGGTTAAAATTCCACAACGCACTTGACCTAGATCGCCAGACACCCCACTCCAACCCTCCAAGATCCAGCCCTGACAGCTTCATTTAACCCATATACAGAGCTCCAGGACACTACACCAAGACCTTGGCCCTGTAATGTGTGTATTGTTTGCTGAGGATTAGGGTGGTGTGCAGACAAGATACTATGTCATGTCAATGTTTTCTTTTTTGACAGTTCTCACTGAGGGAGATTACTGGGTCTCTAAAACATGGTTGTAGTTATTCATGATCCTTATTGTGTTTCTTATTCACAAGAGCCCTGCAACATGGATTTGTTTCTTGACAAGTAGAAATTTCTCATTGGCAGATTATGGGTAGTGGAGAGCTGACAGCTATTGTATTACCACCATGACCAGGCCTGCCACTTGGGGGCCCAGATAGTACACATGGTCAGGGCCAGATTGATATCAGTCAGATGTAATCCATGTATACCAAACAAGATTTGTTGGCATAAAACACATTTTAAAGCATACTTACACAATACAAACGCGAAAAGGGTTTATGGGAAAAGAAACCAAACCAGGTAAAATATTTATTATGCTTGTAAAACATGATACAAAGACGTTAACCTCCAGACAAGATCAAAGGAAATACTAAGATAAGGGCAATTAAACCGGACATGAGACACCCCATTAGATACCCTATAAATGAGCCGGGTAACCTCATAGTAGAGGATCGGCTACTACCGACCTCCACAAAAACAGTAGAATATCAGAAAGCTATATAAACTTCAAAGTCAACCTCAGGGCATGAGAGGCTATCATATTTATTATATGTACCAATACAATCTTTCAAAGTTATAAATAAAGCTTCTATGATACATCAACTATGTAGTCTCTGGTTATACGATTCACAGCATAAGGATAGCTCTTGCTGAGTATTTTCAGATGAGTAGCCATTTAAGTCATTTTGCTGTTTTTTTCATCATTTTGTATTGGCCAAATTAACCAGAAGCAGCATAAGGGTTTAGCCAAGAGTTTCAAATAGAAAAGACAGCTATCTGACCACCTAGTCTTCTGTTTGTGGAGGAGGACAGCACCACTAAAACAAAACATTCAAAACGACAATTTTAAACCAAAGGGCAAAACCAACTCTTAATATTGTTAACTTAAGTTATGATAGAGTTTAGATGTTTTCCAAAATTCTTTGCATCATTGCGCTTTGGACCAAAGTAGCCTCAGCATTGGAATGGTTAAGAAAAGCATCTTTCCATTTCTGAGTGGAGCCACCATGAATTCTCTGCCTTACCTTTCTGAAGAAGAGCCCGAGGGAGGTTGTCCGCTTAGTTTTGGGCTGGGCAGCAGGCTGACCCGCAGCTGGCTTCGTTGATTGGCTGATAGTGGGCGTCGTTCCTGAACCTCCTGTGTTCGTTGCGATGATTTGTACTGGGATGAAAACCTAAATAATTGAAAAAAATTCATTTCATTTCATTTTTTTTTTTTTTGGGGGGGGGGGGGGGGTTCATTCTATAATGACAAGTCATGGAACACACATTTGTTACAAACATAAATCAATACTCATCAGCTAAGATTTTTAATAACTCAAATACATCTCTGTACAAGGGCAGTTCCCTATTTATTAGTGAAATTTCCCAAGCTCACAATGATTCAACAAATTTAGGTCTCTGGGAAGCAGGCAGTATCGTTAAAAATATTGTTTAAAGGACAATTAATCCATGAATAAAACAGATGCCCAAATAGTTTCTTAGAGTATTCTCTACTTATACCCAAGTTCCCACCACTAACAACCTTCATACAAGAAATATATCGCTGTTTAAACACATCCTAACACACAAGAAATGGAGGTGTTGATAGCGGCCATTTTAGTCTATTAGTAGCTTATCTAAGGCTGTTTGGTACCCATATGTCATTAGCAGTAAGGTATCACTCACCTGTCTGCCGTCCTCGGTCTGTGCTGACTTGAATGCCATGTACTGTGGAGCGGGTGCAGCGTTGTTTACGACATGTGGGTTCTCCTTGGCTGTTGCTAGTGCTGCCGAGCTCTCGCTCATGGCGGCAGCCGAAAACAAGCGGCGCTTGGCACTTCCTGGGGCCGGAGAGCTGAACCTGTCTGCAGCCGATGGCCCCGTGGGCGAGTGTAAGGGATCTGCTGAGAAGAAAACATCGTAGAATGAATGTACAATCTAACCCATTCATGCGAGAAGTACCATTTTAACCTAATAATGCTGCGGGTTGCCCCTAGCATTGATCGTCAGGATCGATGAGACTTTAGCCAATAACTTTGGATTTAACGATGATTTCACAAAATATTTCAAGGAGAGATGTTGGTTATGTTTTGATAAACATTTCTTCATCTAATATTCTTATAACTTAGCTTTAGCCTGATATATTTCAACAAAATCTGTTCTCTTCAGGAATAGTTCCAAAGGGTATTTCAGTTGCAGAAGCGCCATAGACACCCCTATGAAGGAGAATGTAGAATCTAGCCCATTCATGCCAGAACGTTGTTGTCTGGTTTATGCATACATACATGAATTTCTTTGGTATAAAGCTTAAATTTGTGAAATGCTACGATCAGCTGAGGGCTTACCTTTCCTGAAGACGACCTGTGTGCGTCCCTCGCCCGTTATCCGTTTGACCGCTGGGTGAATGGGTGGAGAGCCGCTGATCTGAGGTGGGTTCTCAATATTCTCAATCTGACCGGGAAGTGACACCTGATATGGCAAAGAACATGCATGTCAAACATAATTTCTCATGGACATGGCAGTGCTAGATTTAGAAGCAGACTTTTTCATTACTACTACTACTTATTGGTAATAATCTAAAACCCTTGGTTTTCATATCTTAGTGATGATCATTAAAGTAGAGATTGCATATTATTCACTTAATCGCCAATTCATTTTTCCTACACACCTTCTCTAAGTGATTGTTAAAAATCAAGTCAACAATGATTTCAACCATAAACATGTATTTACTCAATGAAATAAAGCATAATATCCGTGCACAATGCCATGAGAATTAGAGGTGAAAAGAAATTAAATATGCTTGAAATTGACATTTTACAAAACTCCTCATAATATTTGGGGGGTCTACAGAAAGGTGATTTTTGAGGGTTTGGGTGTCCAAATAACACCCCGACGCCCTGCTGACTAAAATTATGGCCATGGTGCTTTGGCAATGTCCGTCGTGTTCGGCAAAGTCATGCATTCTCACCTCTTCACAGCTGGGGATTTTCTCGTTAGCCTTTATGGCCTCCCACACAGGAGAGTCTGCTTTCCACGCCAGGTTGTCCAGGATGCACTCTTCAATCTGAAAGGCAGAAAGATCAACTGTAAGTAAGGTAAAGGAAGGAGGATGATGATCCTCCTTAACACCACGAGAAAGTATCACAAATGGCCGGTTGTTGACTTGAATCATCATGAGCCAAGATGAGAACAGACACCAACTAGTGTATACCTGTTGTATGGTGCCAACTCAATTCTCGGCTTATCAGTATTAATTTCAATCCATCGTCCCCTAAAAATTCAATTGTTTTTATTATAATGTGAGTACATGTGCCGCTTTGTCCTCAGTCAATCCTCTCTAGGATACCAGGGTACAGTTATAGTGTCAATGTGTAACAGCGCACTGCTGTTTTTAATTTTCCGATTAAAAGTGGTCATGAGCGGCTAATTTTGACAGTTTGAACACACAAAAATTAATGTCAGAATTTGCTGATGATGACTTTTCTTAGAAGATAGAAGATGTAGAAACTGTAGTGTCACTTTCATAAGACACACAAAGCAGTTACTGGCCTAAAAAAGCAAAATCTGTAAATATATAGGGTTAATTTTATTAGTAGTATGTACTTAGTACCACACTTTGGACACGCAAAAGTCTATGAAACCTCTATTTGGACACCCTGTTTCCAAATATTGGCTAAGACCATGTTTCACAGATTGAAAATTAACCAGAACTACAGTATATCAATTATATAATAATGTCTTACATGATTGAGATGTTTAACCACATCTCTTGAGAGGCCGTCTTCCGCTTTGATGAGAACCTCGATCACCTTGTAAAAATGGTAGGGCTGTAACTCGAAAACCTCTAGGATCCACGGAAACTCCCTGCAAGTTAGAGAACACAAGATTAGAACACAAACTAGAACATGCATGTCAATTGCATAGTTAACATTTAAACAAGGTTTATACAAGGTTTATACAAGTTTGAATATTAACAGAATTGAGGTATTTGGGATGGAATCTTACAATTGATCTCTAAACAACTATACATATACCTGACCTGTCCAGAGGAAAATATAGTAGTGAATCAACATTACAAACCATAAAATTATACCAACTATTGATACAAGAAATGTTGAGACAATTTTTTTTTTTGATATATCAAATAACATCTCTCAATCAAATACTTTTAAATAATTAAGTCTTAATAATTAAGTTTAAGAGAAGTTAACTTGGTTGCTTAATAAATTGAAATGTTCATGACAAAGAATAAGTCACAAATAATGGGAACAACGTAGATATCTAAAATATGATAGACTTACCGTATTGAATTATAGGAAAATATGACTATTTCTAAACAGCAGGCGAAGAGTGATCTGTGAAACACGTCTTGTTCTAGTAAACTCTGAAAAATTAAATAAAATACACATGATTTTTTGTAAAATAGAGATAAACAATATAAGTTATTTCGCACAGTTCAGGATTTGAGCCCCACAAAATTCTATGGATTATGTCATTTCTGAAAGATTAACATTAATAACAAGATGTTTGCAAATTTCCACAGAATAATGATGTTTCAGTACTTATAAGAAGTGATTATCTTGCAAAGAATAATTGTGAGTATACAGAATTGACCTGAATGTGAATGTTGAGAATATTACAAATTGTAAGAGGATTTCAATTCCGATTGTAATAAATGCCATCTCTGTTGAAAAATATGAGGTATAAGAAGCAGATTCCAACTAATATGTACTTACTGTGAAATCGTATTTACTGTCTTTAGAACAGAGGTGTTTTTTTTTAGCCCAGCATGATACTTTTTAAGGTTTTGTAGTTATATGAAGGCCTCCCTTCTGTTAGTTGTGGATGAACTATATGGTATACTGAATATCATATTTAGTCCTTTTATACTTTATAAAGGTATAAGAAGCAAATTTCTAATAATATGTACTCACTGTGAAATCGTATTTACTGTCTTTAGAACAGAGGCGTTTTTTCTCACTCGGCATGATATTTTCTAGGGTTTTGTAGTAATATGAAGACCTCCCTTCTATTAGTTGTGGATGAACTATATGCTATACTGAATATCATATTCATCCTTTCATAATTTAGAGAGCTATAAGAAGCGGATTCCAACTAATATGTACTTACTGTGAAATCGTATTTAGGGTCTTTAGAACAGAGGCGTTTTTTCTCGCCGAGCATGATATTTTCTAGTGTTTTGTAGTAGAGGCTCTCCCCGAGCTGAAGACGCGTCTTAGCAAATGTACGAGATTCTGGAGTATCATTCGTGGGCTGCAATGAAATACAAGGTGTTAGAGCAAAGACGGCTAGTACGGCCAAAATAACTGAACAAAGCATACTAGATAGTATTGTACTATACTGTATTGTACTGTATTGCATTGTATTATATTGTATTGAATTATTTATTGACCATATCCTGAGACATGAAATTACTGATTGGTGAATTTTGTCCCATTTTGGTTGATGAGAAATTTCCACCAAGCTTCTTCAAGATTGCCCTTCGGGGCTATGGTATTGAAGAAAATAAACTTAGGAATAGAGCATGTATTTACAAAATATTTGAATTTTCTTTTTGCTGTGCTGCAGGACCAAAAGACTGTGCACCAAGACTTCAATAGTTGGATTTTTTGACAACTCTGTTCATGCTGCGGTGTTGAATGAAAGAGTAGTCTTACCTGTTCATAACAGTTGCAGAAGATTTCCCCCATCATCTTGACCCTCTCTATAATGGTCTCCTGGGGGTTCCTGCTGCACGACCTGAGAGGAGACAAAGAAATATCATCAGTACAAAAACAGTATAAAATGTATTCAAGAGGAATTATAGTTCGACAATCCTTGTAATGTACCTTTTTGTTCAGAAATTTATTTTTGAAATTTAAAAAATTGAATAGTCAAAAAAACAATCAACTGATGTTTAATATTTCAAAAATATAAGCACTAGATCCATTCATGCCTTTAGCCATTGATAACATACTGACTATGTAAGTGGTACCATTGTGACCAGGGAATTTTCGGAAACTATTTGAAAATAAGATGAAGATAAGAACCAAACCCTTGACTCTTCTTCAAATATTTTGCAGTTATTATCAAAAGTATCATAAGTCCAGATGACACTGTATGCTCACAGCAGCCAAAACAGCCTGACAAATTCTATAAAATCTTCTGAGCAAAAGCTTAGTTCCGAAAATATTTGAAGGAGAAATGTTAATGAGAACATTTCCAACAACTCTCCTTCAAATCTTTTGTAAAGTTATTCTTAATTTCCAAGATAATGTCAAAAGTATCATAGATCCAGACAACAATTTCAAGAGAAACTCTTAAGCATTAATGGGATAATGAAGAACTGGGAGTGCCATAGGATAAAATTCAGCCAACAAAGCATTTAAACACCTGTAAACAACATGCTTGTGTAGAAAGAATAAGGAGAAAATGGGGAATCATAAGTCCTACTTACTCGAAGATCTCCACCAACATATCGCTAGGGCACGTCTTTCGTCCAGAGAGTAATGACTGTAACCGACTGACGCTTTGAGTTGCCGTGGAAACAGGTGTTATGCTAATATCCTTCTCTTTTTCCTTCAGGTATCCCCGACCTGTCAAAGGCGTCGCCGGCGCCAAGCTCTTCGTCTGGAGAGGCAGAAAACACACAATAACATTAATAATAATATTAATGATGACAATAATAATAATAACTATAATAACAATAATAATAATAATAATAATGATAATAATAATGATAATAGTAATAACAATAATAATATCAACAACAATAATTGATATTTGATATAGCGCCCTTTCCACCTATAATATTCAAAAGCACTTTATAAAGAATACTCAGTGGACATTTTAATAGTCTGAATAGTCAAACAATATTTGAAATAGCAATGTGTTCAGCTTATGAAAGATCAATGTCATCATAAGCTATGCATGTCGTCTTTAATTTATAAAGGTTCTCCCATATGAGTTGCCAAAATTTGTGGTCTAACTCAAGCAATGACTTAATGTGAGGTGCTTCAAGCTTCAGCTATTCTAAATAGTAAATCTATACGTCAATTCAAATTAAAAGCAAAAATGGAAAGCAGGATCATAGCCAACATTTAGAAACTGGGTGCCCAAAATTGGCAATAGTAAAGTTTTTGTGTGTTCTTTTTTGCAAGGGAGATCATGATATACCCAGATTACAACCATAAACATGTATTGACTTAATGAGATAAGGCATAATGTCTATATAAAATGCCCTGGGAATTAGACTGAAGTGAAAAAATTCAATTGTATGCTTGAAATTGACATTTTAAGAAATTCCTCACTAAAATTTTGGGGGTGTCCTGAAATGTGATTTTTTAGGGTTCAGATGTCCAAATGATGCCCAGATACCCTCCTGGCTAAGACAATGAATTGAAAAGTATCCTCCCAGAATACTATACTCACCCTGTCCATGTGTTGCTGTAGGTTTTTCTTGACCTGCATTCTCTCGGAGAGCTCGGCTGGCTGTGCGGTCTTCGCGGGCGTACCTATCTCCTCTGCGGCGTCATCGCCCAGGAAGATCCTCTCGTCAAAATCTCCCACATTCAGGACAAACTCCTCGTACGCATTGTTCACTGCTTTACTGAAAAGCCACAAGAAAAACAAAGCATAAACAATAAGCACATGCTATATAATATTACAATTATTATACTAGAATATAACAATTATATTTTTCTATGTGATGTATTATCAAATGCCAATCAAATCACTTGGTATTTAACAAGACAAACTCCTCCTATGCATTGTTGACTACTTTACTGAGAGGCCCCAAGAAAAACAGAGCATAAGCATTAAGCACATGCTATACAATAATTAGGGTTGGGAATCGGTTGCATTTTCATGATCGATAATCAGTTACAGCCAACCTATCGATTATCGACCATAATCAGTTCATCGCACTTTTGCAGTAATTGGGTACTAGAGGTCTATAGCCTAATAAAAAGTGATAGTCTATGACAATTACTTGCAATGAGAACTACCTTAACTTAGTTTTGAAGTGTTTTTGGTGCTTAGTTTCATAGCAAGAAAGCTGGCAACTTGTCTGTCATATAGTTCTATATTTTGCCACTAGGTGTCACCTTTTTCGATTATTATCGATTGCCAGTTTTGTAATCGATTAATCATAATCAGAGAGGTAAACGATCGATTAACGATTATAATCGATGATCATCCCAACACTAACAATAATAGAGGTGGCATTTTTCCATGCATTTATAATATGAAATGCAAATCAAATCCCTTGCCATTTAACAGGACAAACTTCACATATTGAATTGTTGACTACTTTACTGAAGGACAGCAAGAAAAAGAAAGAAGCACATGCTACAATTTCACGAGCCATTTTTCGATGTAATAGGAAATGCCAATCAACCCCCTTTTTCTTCAAATCCATTTAACTAAGTATCTGAGAACCAAACAATTCACTATCATTCTTTTTCTGCAATTTTTGATAGCTACAAGACTTAAATTGACAACTATATATACCAGTAATTTGCTTCATTATATATCCATATCTTCATTATATATCCATTATATTCAACCTATAAAACCTCTTGAATGGTATGTTGCTCTTAGTAGCTGTACTATTTTTCTTTTATAAAATGTCTCTACATTTAACCGTCATCAGGAGACATTAAGATCAGGAAGGTCAAGGAAGGAAATAATTTCCTTGGCCTGAAACCAGTGCCATCAGCTGTCATAGTGCTTTAATGCTAATCAGGGACTTAGAAACTGGGTGCTTAAAATTGGCACTTGATAAATTTTTGGGCGTCCATATTTTCAAGGGGGACCACAATATACTCAGATTTCACCCATAAACATGTATAAATTTATGAAAATAAGGCATGATATCCTTATACAATGTCATGGGAATTACATTGAGATGAAAAAAGTCAATTATATGCTTGAGATTGACGTTTTAAAAAAATTCCTCACAGAAAAATTTGGTTGTCCTGAGGGGTGCTTTTTAAAGGTTTGGGTGTCCAAAAGACACCCAGACGCCATGCTGTCTAAGACTATGGCCGTCAGCTTGTCATAGTGCTTATGCTAATGCATTGAGCATGCTGGACTATATATCTACAAGATAGTCAGCCCATAAAGCAAACTCCATAACTAGCCCATGCTGGACTCTATTCCTACAAGATAGCCTGCCCATAAAGCAAAGCTCCATAACAAGCCCGCTGCCGTGGTTTGTTTGTGGTGAAAGTTATCCATAAAGCACCTGGAGTGGTGATAAAACAGCGGCAGCTTCTCCTAGTCCTAGAGGATTCCTCACTGCTGCTACTACTGCTGCTGCTATAGCCTGGCTCTAAGGCTGAGTTAGTATGATGCCACCACCACTATATACACTGAGTGGATGGTAGGTTTGATGTCTCTATCAAACTATAGATGGCAGCATAGTTTTCAGCCAGCAGTCTCTCCTAGTCCTGGAGGATTCTTCCCTACTACTGCTGCTACTATAGCCGGGTTCTCAGTCTGACTTAGTTATGATGCTACCACCACTACCAGCATATAAACCCGGAAATAAGAAGGTTCAATGTCTCTATTAAACTATAGATGGCAGCACAGTTTTTCAGGGGTCGTGGTTTAAAATCACAACTCTAGTGAGTCCCCCTCGAGGATCAATACAGAACTAAACCTGGACTGTAATCAACTGCAGGTAGATCAGTGAGACTAAGCTAAGGAAAGAGCCAGTTAAAACAGACCTGTAGCAAGTCTACTTCTACTTCTACTTCTACTGCTACTGCTGCTGCTGCCGATATTGGCACACACACACACACACACTCGCTAGCCACAGAGAGCCAACAGAGTAGGAATTGAGGGCACACAAGATGTGTGTTTGTCTTGGTAATGCAGAGGAAATCAGAGCAAATATTGTGCGAGGAGGAGGAGCGGAGTATGATATAATATTGATCAGCTGGTGCTAGGAATATCTCAGGAATGGCTCAGAGAAGGGAGGGGTTGTCGCCAGCAGCACCACAGCCAGCACCCTAGCAAGGGTGTCTGGGCATCATGCGGACACCAGGAGACCCCAAATCAACACCTCAATGCTAAATGTTAGACATCATTGTTTTTATCGAAATACATCTTGCATTTTGGTAACCCTTTCAGTGATGTAGTGGCCTGGCTATTTGGGGATATCTTTCAAAATATTTTCTATTTTTGAAATAATATACATGAAAACATTAAAGTTGTTATTGTTTTTCTTTTGGTTGTATTTCTTGTTCAGATATAGAACTTTTTCCTGTTTTGGTTAATCTAATAATGTGTGCATAATACTGTAACAGTGTCTATATCCATGTATCAATATAAAGAGAACAGGGTTAAGATTGCAACAAGTTCAATGAAAATTATGTTAGCTCAAGTTAGTTCAGCCAAAAAGTATCAGGTGTGTGTTTAAAAGCTCAATCAAGTTAAATAAACTGATTTTTAATTCCATTAAACTAATTGCATGTCAGTACACTCACTTTTTCAGATATTTATAGCATGTTTTAAGATGGTACAACGATCATTAAAAATTAGAGAATAATTTTTGACTACTTCATAAAATGTTCCTTAAACACAAATCAGTATCAATTAATATTTGTGCTTTTTTTTAAGGTAAGGTCAGCTAACTTAAAGCACACCTTTTTGACCTTTTGACCTGGTGTTTGAGAAAGAGGTCACACTTTGCAGGTCTTAGCCAGGATATAGAAACTGGGTTCCCATAAGTGGCAATTGTAAAATCTTTGGGTGTCCAAATTTATAAAGGGGACCACAATATACTCAGATTTCAACCATAAACATGTATAAATTTATCAGAATAAGGCATGATATCCTTATACAATGCCATGGGAATCATATGGAGATGAAAATATTTAATTACATGCTTGAGATTGACATTTTAAGAAATTCATCACAAAAATTTTGGGGGTGTCCTGAGGGGTGCATTTTAAGGGATTGGGTATCCAAAAAGACACCCAGACGCCCTGCTGGCTAAGACCATGACACTGGGCCATGTGTGTAATCAAACTTGGCTTGTACCAACTGGTAACTGGTAACTTGTTAATACAACAACAATAACAACAACAACAACAACAACAACAACAACAACAACAACAACACGAGGGGAACAAATGCAGCCCACAGACCTTCAAGCAAGACTCCCATCCAGCACATGCCCTACACAACAATGTAACGACAATGTAACAACAATGAGCAGCTGTGAACTTGTTCTCTTTCATACACACAGTGACAAGGTGCTATGACATAATAATTTAATGTGAAATACTTAACATATATTTAATTTTTTGTAATAAGACCTTCTGCTTATGAAAGCTGTGATGGTTAAATGGTCTTTATCCAAAAGGGGTCCAAATGATGAATGCCTATGCCCATGCCTGAAATTATCAGCAACTGGACCATAAGGCCATACCCCCCCCCCCTCCCCCTTCTCTCACTTATCTACTGTCTGATTCCCATCCTAATTAACCCATTCATGCCTGCAGCAGCCAAACCGCCTGACAATTTTGGTGATATCTTTCTAACAAAGGCAATATTAAGAAAATATTTGAAGGAGAACTGTGCATCTAAACTCTATCAACAACTCTCCTTCAAATATTTTGTAAAATTCATGCTTCATATCAAAATTATTTCCAAAAGTGTGACAGGTCCAGACGACATTGGTCAAATCAATCTCAAGGCATGAATAGGTTAAACACCTAGAGCAGACAGTAAATGCTTATATAATTGTTAATGGAGGAAAACACTAGTCTAGCTACTTATATTATCTACCATTAGCATAAAACCACATGAGGAAAACAATGCTACTTACCTATTAGCTTCGTAGTTTCCTACTTCTAGAATTCCTATCAAATTGTCAGCCTTCCCTTTGAGAGTCTGTGAAAAAAAGTTGATATTAAGGTATGGGTTTGGAAACATGTGATGCCATTGGACTCTGGGCAGACTGGGACCACTACGGATATAAGTTTCTACCTTTTAGTGTATATATCCTGTGTCTGGTTAGAATTCTATTGCATAGCAGTTAATGATACTCCAACTAGTCACCTTTATATATGATTTTTTTGTATGCCAAATGCTATGTAATACCCATCGTACTAGACCAAATAAAATAAAATAAAATCAAACGTTAATTATATAACTTTATCATTTCATGCTGAAAATACATTTTCGTCCAGGATTTTAACTTTTTGCAATAGGAGCAGAGTAAGCCCATAGCCTTAACCCTTCCAATGCTGAGGCGACTTTCGTTCAAAGCACAAGGATGCAAAGATTCTTGAAAACCTAAACCCTGTCATGTTGGTATTCATTGGATGGCTCTCACTGAGTTCTCTCAGATGAGTACCCTTGTGCCAGGGGTTCCAATCATTTTTCAGATTTTTTTGCATTTCATATTGGCAAAATTAGCCACCAGCAGCATAAGGCTTAAATTGCATTAGATTTAGACAGCAGGTATTTCTGAAAGCTTGTAGATAGTGTTTAAGCCTGAAACTCTCGATAGACAGAGCGGTGACAGGAGCAAGACTTTTTGAAGCATGTGTTGAAGAAGTACACCTGCTAGTGTTATAAATACTTAGCTTGATGATATAATGACAGAAGAAAATGCCATTAGGAAAAAATCAAATAACTTCCATTTCTTTTTTAGATAGTTTTCATTACATAAAGGATATCAACAGTTTACATCTAAGGCTGTGTGGGTATGTGTTTCTGGCAGGGCTTTGTACAGGAGTCACTTTCAGAGGTGGCCCTACTCAGTCATGACGACGTCTAATCCTGCCTCGTTCAGTCTTCACATAGGAGCACCACCAACATATCTAGGGGCCTGGTGATCTATTATCTACCACAAGCCAGAGTCTTAAATACAAATCTACCTCTATATTATATTCACTTAAGGCATCATTGTGTTACATTGAAATAACCATAACTAATTGATGAAGAATATTTACAAATCACCAAAAGCTTTTTTCCTACTGCAATATTTTTTTTAATGATGCACAGTACAAAGAATTCTCTCTCCGCCCTTGCAAACAATAAACAATAGTTTTTTTCTATTTCTAAATGAAAAAGATGCCTTTTTGCAAATAATAAGTTATGTTTTTTAATAATGTCATCATCCCATAGGTGATACATACCTTTTTATCAAATAGTTTTTTAATGTAGGGTTTCCACCAGTGTTCTTTGATTCCTTTTGCCTCCAGTATTAATCCCTCATGTTTTTCGCACAGTAGCTGTATGATACAGGGCACCTCTCCTGGAGGCTTGTAGTCCCGACTGGAGAAGTTCTCTGGCAAACCTGGCAGGAAAGAAATGGTAAAATAAATATATATTTCTAATTTGTAAAATGTGCCTTTTTTGCAAATAATAGGCTGTATTTTCTTATTGACATGATAAAATGGCAAAATAAATCTTATACTGATAAAAAGTTTTTTGGTGTTTCATTTCTCTAGTAGAATGATTACACATAAACCAGAGAAATACATCCTCTTGATCCGCAACCCCATAGGTACTGCATGCTAGCCTCTACGGCATCTGCGCCTACGGGTTACGCGCTGTAACCTGGGGTTGTATTGGTCAAGTGATCTGTGCAGTAAGCATGCACTGGCTGGCTGGGGGATGTCATCCTATCTAGGTCAGATAGTGAGAGGCAGAGAAATTTGATGACGCAAGACCAGTGCCCACTCCCTGTCTACTACTCTCAGACATAAACATATACCAATTCACACAAAAAAATGTTTATTGGGGTATTATTTCTTTTACACATAAATATATAAATTTACACAAAAAAAGTGTTTTTCAGAGTACCATTTCTTCAATATAATTATTACACAAAAATCAATTTACAATCACTTTGTACTTGTATCAGGGTGATTTTCGTACCATATTTACTTTTGATTTCTTACTTAACCAATCTAGCAATATCACTATTTAAATTTATTCAGAGCAATAATTAGAATAATTTTGAATGAGAAATATTGATATAAACCACCTAGTAATCAATCCCCTTCAAATATTTGGCAAATGAGCGATAAAATACACAATATCCCGGCTTACTTTCTGTAGGTCGGCTAACAAGATTAATAGAAAAGCAGCTTAAGTCTTCCTTCAGTAATCATTAAGCCATTATTCTCTCTGGGCCTTAATGTCATGACACACCTGGGAACTGGGTGGATTTGGAATTTAGATTTTTCGTCACTTTTTCTGCCATATTGCAGCTAAGTTGTGACTAGCCAGTTGTAACTGGTGGAGGTAACTGGAGTACCCGGCAAAAACCAGCCCCTAACCTTAAAGACAATGTCATAAAATATAGCCAACGCCACCAACGGCAGATTATTGCAACCGTTTCGCGCATTCTCCAACTACGCGGGAAACAGGTTCAAAGCTGTGTCACGCGCGTACTGCCGCCAGTATTGGCACTCGAGCACGTGCCACGCGCAAACTGCCGCCAGTATTGGCACTCGAGCATGTGCCACGCACATACTCCCGCAGGTATTGGCAACTGAGATCGTCTCTGGCGCTAAATGTAATCGCCAGACCTGACATGGAGACAACATCCAAGATATTTCAGGACAGGAAAGGATCTGACTTTCAGGGGTCTCGAATCTGGCCTTTGTGACATCACTCGGAGACAAAGACCAATGAGGGCTCTCGTATTGTTTATATTACAGAGTAAGAGGGGCACCATAACAATTATAGGGCTATTTGCCCCAGCCAGGTAGTGGATCAACATTAGTGGCTATAGTCTTAGATGAAGAAAAGAATGGATGTATGATGAAAGACCAAGAAATAAGAGACCCTTCACCATATGCGCTATAGTGAAGGGCTGGACATGCCAGGGGTCTCTGATCTGAGGCCATGAGGGAACAAGGACCAATCAGGGCTTTCGTATCATTTACATTGCAGAGAAATATGCCAGCATGCATAGAGCACGACTTTTGTTTTTTTTGTTGAGGCTAGCCTATTCAGGTTGACCGGCTGGTATTGCCTTCACTTGTATTTATTTATCTAAGCCATAGTGAAGACCTGACTATCCAAACCTCTTCTCAGTGTGACGTCACTAGGAGACAGAGACTCGTATTATTTGCATTATAGAGAAAGTTGCGCACCAACATGCACAGAACGCAACTTTTATGCTATTCACCGCAGCCAGGTTGTTCAGGGAGACCGGCGGGTGCATATCTGGTGGATCAACATTTGTCACATGTCACATGCAGTTAAAAAAATCACTATTCTACAACTAATGTATTATTCCGAAGAAGAGCATGTGCAGGTAACAAGTTAGGATAATATTCTCTAAAAGGGGGTATCGTCACTGTTCTGATGAGCCTCAGCAGATGTGTGGTCGATCTTGGCAATAATCCCTGACTACTACAAGCTTGAACCCTTCGCATTCTTTTGCAATTTGTAAATCATACTAGTATCTGATTGGTGCGCCAAGGACAAATCTAACTCAAAGTGTTCAAGCGTTCAACTATGACGCCACCTATCTTGTTAGTATGGCTGGGGACCCCCTTTATTTCTTTTTTTATTTGTTTGTGTTTGCGTTTGAGAAAATTCTTATTGTCGGGTATTTTTGTAAAGACCTGGAAGTTCTGCTTCAAAACTAGCACTTTTTACTTATAAAGTGCTACTTTGGCGCCACCTGTCTGGTCAGTAAGATTGGTGACCCCCCTTTTTTCTTTTTTTATTTGGAAGAGAGCTACCCAAAGATATATTTTGCCAAGTTTGAGAAAATTCGTAGTGCGGGGTATTTTTGTAAAGACCCAGAAGTTCTGCTTAAAAATCAGAACTTTTTACTCATAAAGTGCTACTTTGGCGCCACCTATCTGGTCAGCAAGGCTGGTGAACCCCCTTTTTTCTTTTTTTCATTTGGAAGAGAGCTACCCAAAGATAGATTTTGCCAAGTTTGAGAAAATTCTTAGTGCGGGGTATTTTTGTAAAGACCTAGAAGTTCTGCTTCAAAATTAGAACTTTTTACTCATAAAGTGCTACTTTGGCGCCACCTATCTGGTCAGCAAGGCTGGTGACCCCCCTTTTTTCTTTATTTATTTGGAAAAGAGCTACCCAAAGATATATTTTGCCAAGTTTGAGAAAATTCTTAGTGCGGGTATTTTTGTAAAGACCTAGAAGTTCTGCTTCAAAGCTAGCACTTTTTACTCATACAGTGCAACTTTGGCGCCACCTATCTGGTCAGCAAGGCTGGTGACCCCCCTTTTTTCTGTTTTTATTTGGAAGAGGGCTACTCAAAGAGATATTACTCCAAGTTTGAAAAAATTCTTAATGCGGGGTATTTTTGTAAAGACCTGGAAGTTTTGCTTCCAAGCTAGCACTTTTCACTCATAAATTGCTACTTTGGCGCCACCTATCTGGTCAGCAAGGTTGGTGACCCCCCTTTTTTCTGTTTTTATTTGGAAGAGGGCTACTCAAAGAGATATTACTCCAAGTTTGAGAAAATTCTTAATGCGGGGTATTTTTGTAAAGACCTGGAAGTTTTGCTTCCAAGCTAGCACTTTTTACTTATAAATCGCTACTTTGGCGCCACCTATTTGGTCAGCAAGGCCGGTGACCCCCCTTTTTCTTTTTTTCGAATGAAAGAAGGCCACCCAAAGAAATATTCATCCAAGTTTGAGAAAATTCTTAGTGTGGGGTATCTTCATAAAAACCTCGAGGTTTTGCTTCCAAGACAGCACTTTTTACTCTGAAAGTGCTACTTTGGCGCCACCTATCTGGTCAGCTATGCTGGTGACCCCCCTTTTTTCTTTTTTTATTTGGAAAAGAACTACCCAAAGATGTGTTTTGCCAAGTTTGAGGAAATTTTTAGTGCGGGGTATTTTTGAAAAGACCTGCAAGTTCTGCTTCCTAACTAGCACGTTTTACCCACAAAGAGCTACTTTGGCGCCACCTATCTAGTCAGCATAGCTGCTGAACCCCTTTTTTCTTTTTTCATTTAGAAGAGGACTACTCATGAAAGGATTATGCCAAGTCCAAGCAAATTCTTATTGTTGGAACATTTTTTCTTTGCTTGTACTTTTTTGCAAAACCTGCCCCAATGCAAGTGGAGTCCCCTAAGTGGCGCCCCCTATGTCAAAAATGGTAATATGAACCCATCTTTCTATATGATATTCTAGTAGAGGATACCATTAGGAACGTCATTCCTGATTTTCAGGAAATTCTGCAACTATTTTTGAATACGTTAGTATGCCTTTAAGTCACTAGCAACTTTCTCACATGCCCGGGCCGGGATTCGAACCTAGGCAGTGGTGAGAGACAGCTAGCAGTCAGTGGCAACACCTTAGACCACATTGCCATCAGGGCAGGCCTCCCTACAGATTGTACGTTTGCTGGCAATCAGAAACTGGGTGCCCAAAATAGCCATTGCAAAATCTTTGGCCAACATATTTTCTAAGGGAGACAAAAATGTACTCGAAATGCAATCATAAACATGAATTTACTTAATAAGATAAGGCCTGTTATATTTATAGAATGCCTAAGCCCTTGGGAAATCATAGAGGCGAAAAATTCAATTATATGCTTGAAGTTGACATTTTTAGAAATTCCGCATAAAGGATGTGGGTGTCCTGACGGGTGATTTGTGAGGGTTTGGGTGTCCAAATGTCGCCCAGTCAACCTGCTGGCTAAGACTATGCCTGGGAAAGTCACTACAGAGAAGAAGAATATGAAGAAAAGGTTCCTCAAGCTGTCTAATTTGATTAAACAATCACAACATTTAGTTCTGTTGAGCAAGCAATACCAATATTTATCATATCACTATGGAGCTGTGCCTAGATGATGTGTGCACTACTAGGAAAGGCTGATCCGATTGCCGGCCCAGCGGGCAAGCGTCTAGCCAAGAAACCATCGAGACAGGTTAACGATGCGAGGCCTGCGAGTCTGTACCTGCTGACGTGCTAGCAGCTACCATTGGTCAACCATTTGAGGCACATCAGCTACCCTTAATCACCTCTCTGCTGGCTGCTATAGCCAGACAATGAAGGTATCAACCACCGAGCAGTTTACATGGTAAAAGACAACATAGCTGCTCAGGTACATATTTATCTTAACCCTTATGCTGCTGGTGGCTAATTTGGCCAATATAAAGACCTGCAAAAAACCTGTAAATTTACTGAAACCCTGGCACATGGCTACTCAGAGTTCTCAGTGAGAGCTATCCAATAAATGCCAACATGGTATGGTTGCGATGGTTTTCAAAAATCTTAGCATCCTTGTGCTTTGGACAAAGGTAGCATCAGCATTGGAAGGGTTAACCCACCCACCTTAATTTCCATAAGAAATGCACACACTGTATGACCACATTGAACATAATTCTCCAGATTTGGTAGTTTATAAAATAATATTTGCAAAGGGATTGTTCAACTGAACATGAAAGAGGACTTCAAGTCAAGGCAATTCCAAGAATTAATACATTACTTTTATTTAGTATTGATCATTAACAACTGTTGTTTTGTTGAAATCCCTGCCTGTATCTGTGATCTTGCTGAGGCTCTTTCAGTTAGGCAACCCAAACCCTCTCCCTTTTCAAGAGAAAACTCCTCATGAGGTAGTACTTACCAGAGAATTCTGGATCAAGTAGATCTTTTCTGTTTCCTAGTAGGGCATTTGAGTAGAACCAGTCCACGCAACAGAGGAGTAAATGGTAGGAATTCACAAGGTCATCTGAAATGGCTGGAAAATTGCCTGAAAAATATAGAAGAATAGACCACCATAAGACTCTGTTCAATGTTCTGCAGAACAACACTCCTCAAAATATTTTGCAAATTAATGCCAAATTCCAAAGTTTTTTTCTAAGGTATCACAGGTCCAGACATAAATAATCAAGGAAATCTCCAAGCATAAATGGGTTATAATATGTTGAGAGTGCATGCTTGTATTTCAAGTATTAATAATCAAATTGTATAAATGATCTAGGAAGCACTTTCCAATGAATGGTATCAGGGATTTCATACATTCCTCTCAAGGGCTTTCAAAATACAAGGGTTATTTGCGGTCCCCCCAACTGGTACCTATTTGCAGAAATATTTACCCTGGCCCAAGGACTATATAGCATTCTCAGCAGTGTGGTCCCACGTGCAATATTGGCTATGCATGATTGATATTGATTGGGCCCATGTGGTCACACTGGCCACTGCTGCTGAATGAAGCTTGGATCCTGGAGGAGAATACCATGTCGCACTGACCTTTAATCATGGTATATATATATGCCATTTAGGGACTGCCACCTTTAAAATTTTCTATACAATATATATGATACGATAAAATATCAATATTTCCTTAACCTTACAATACTTAAATGATATTTCAATGATACTGGCTGTCTCCCAGGCCCCTAATTTTGTTAAATTCTGCACTGTCAGCTTCATAGATCTCTCTAATAAATAGGTGGCAATAAAGTTGATTTTGTGGTTTTCTTAAATCTTAACTACACGCTAATATTTTCTATACAATACTTTTTCCCATTGTGTATTGGTATTTGGTGTCCTAAAAATACCTAATGAAGAAAAAAATTCCTTTTATTAAAAATGAGGAGTCCGCTATATCTAAATCACATACTGCTCTGTCTCTCTTTTGCTGCACCTGCTAACAGAGACTATCGATGTAAATGACTAGTGTACATAAACTCTTCACTTTCTTTCAAGAGTTAAATTTCTCAGATTCAGATTTTCCTTATAGAGTAAATTTCTCAGATTCAGATTTTCCTTATAATACATGCCTTATTAGGCTTGCTTCAGGCATGAATAGCTTTATCATGGCTGCCAAGTAAGAGAGGAAGTAAATGAGCGGGATATTTTAATGTGAGTTGTGTTGTTAGGCTACCTGAGGCGACCAATGGGCCCATAGCTCAATCAATCTTAACCACGACTGCTGGCATTGACAGCTCTAGCTATAAATGAGGAAAGTGTGTGATATTTCTAGGAATGGTCGCAAGGTCGAAATGACCAGCTATAAGTGACCAGGCCCTGAAGGCAATTACTGTAACAATAGCCCATTAGTCTCATTCTGATTAATGCCCACTTTCCATGTGTAAACAGTACCTGCTAATGATGTTCTTGCCACTCAATGCGGAACTAACTGACAGTACTAAAAATACAGAGGCACTGCAGCTGTACTGTACTGTGTTGTGTTAGTTTGAGGTTTTAACACTTCAAGCCAAAACCATCTTGATTTATATCCATATTCTTCTAAGTGATGCTACGTCATAGCCATTTTTTTATTTTCTTTTTTCTTTGGTTTACTTTTCAAAATATTTGTAGTGACCATTATTGTTTAACCTTATATTGCAATTTTATCCTAGTAATTCTAACCAACAAGCACTGGTCTAAATGGGATAACCCAGACACTGCAGAAGCATTTTTTTTTAGGGGGTATTTCCAATATCCATCTCTGACTATTTGTGGACATCTGAGATGGCCCCATCCCATGGGTTGGCTAGAGATCCAGTTTAGAGACATGGGTTATGAATGTGTCTGCTCACTCTGCTGTCAGTATTAAACCATACAGCAAGTGAGTCCACTCTGCTCAAGAATGATCAGCAGCATTGTGGAATAAATGGATTTAGTGAAAACATGCACAGGTAAAATTGTTTCAAACTATGTTAAAGGATATGCTTTAAATATGCATCCAAATATTTGCTTTGATAATAATGGTAATATAATAGTGTCATTTGATATTGCGGCCTTTCCATATAAACATGCTCAAAGGCGCATGACATTCATTGTCAAAGAATAGATGTTGATATCCACATAGTTTAAAGGTCCAAGCAGTTGAGAGTGAAAAATACCTAGCTGAATTTAAAACATTGGGCAATAAATGGTCTGTTTCTCTAGCCATAGGACACAATGGTTCTGGATTTCTCAGGTTCTAGGACAGAATACTAGTCACTGCATATGAATTTTATCATTACTTACTTCAAACTGCCATTTTTGGCATTTCTAAATAAATTGGTTGGTTGGCTGTGGTTTTCAAATGTTTTGATGTACTAATGATACCCGAATCCATTGGACTGCCACCTATCTGGGAAATATGACATCTCCCCCCCCCCCCCCCCTCATGGCAGCCTGTGCTATTTATTAGACCTTGACCCTATATAAGCATGGTGGCAGCCAACCATAGGACAATCAGTGATTTATATGTTGCCAACAACCTTGGCCCCTTCCACCCTGCCAGCAAAGTACCAACATAAACACCCGCCTATACATGATGTGCTAGTTATGAACAGGACACCAGACAGCCAGGCTGGCAATATAAAAATTCAAAAATATTGTTTGAAAACAATTTTTTTACCCATTAGGGAAAATGTTTAGATATATCTATAAAAGAAAATGATTATAATGACAAAAATTTTGATCATTAATTTTTTTTTTGAAAATTTGGGTGTCAATTTTGAGGGTTTGGGTGTCCAAATAATGCCCCTTCGCCCTGCTGATGAAGAGTGCTCTGCTCTAAAATCAGAGGCAAGTGCAGCTCTAGGCTTGCTATCATGAATGGAGGGTGAATTCTTCTCCTGCACTGTGATTGCTTTCGAGGAGGGAGCCAAGTGTTTACCTAAAGTCCTAGGCACAAAGAAAGAAATTCAAAGCTCTAATTCAAGAAACTGATTCATTTCTTATGAAGCATGGCAAATTGATAAGGACGCAATGACCTCAGTCTAGTTGTTTTTGTTCCAGAAAGGCCCACCATTAATCCATTATATAAACCCTTCACATGCTGGTGGCTAATTTGGTCAATACAAAATTGCACGGGAAAATCTGAAAATATCTCAAACCCTGGCACATGGGTACTCATCCAATAGAATTCAGCAAGAGCTTTCATATGAATACCAACATGACAGCGTTCTGTATGGTTTTCAAAATTGTGTTATTGTGCCTTTGAAGAAAGTAGCCTCAGCATCACAATGGTTAAGGACCTGAGACAGAATATTGAATTTATTGGTAATATAATAATTATAAATATTTTGTGGGGGTCTATTATATTTGTAAAGGGAAGCAACAGTATTTTCAAATCACAATCACAATCATCTATTTGTAAAGTTCTGATTAATGAAAGTTGCTTGAAGTTGACACTTTTACAAATTCCGACCAAGACACGCAAGTATCCAGATGAGCTATTTTCAAGAGGTTGGATGCACTAAAGTCACCAATATATCCTGCTGGTGATAATCTTTAGAGAGCATATGAGATCCAAGAAAATTATCTATTTATTAATAAAATGGTTTTAAGTGACCATAGTGGAATTTCTCTAGTCTGTACATAGTGTTTCCAATACTTCTATAATTGGAATGAATTATCCATCACTAGTGGAAGATCTTGTTTTTAAACAGCTTGACCTTCCAACCCTTAGGGCAAGCTCAATGGGAGACACAGTTGTTGGGCATTCAGTTCTGAGAAGTGTTGATCAATAATTGAGCAGTGCAGAAACTAACCACAACTTCACAAGCAGATCAGGTTCAGTTCTGAGAATCTGGCAGAATGGCCCCTGGATCCTGGTATGCACAGTCATCATCACTTCCATGAAATTTCACCATAAGAAATTGTGAACTACAATGCAATTAGTCTCCAACCACAGAAAGAGATTAATATTCCTATTCTTGAATAATTAAGAAATAAACTTCCCAAGTATACTAAAACTGTTCATCAGAACTTTATCTATAACTCTTCATCAAATCTTTTGTGAATTTCAATTTGATTCCTAAGTTATTTTCAAAAGTATGACAGGTCCAGACGACATCGCTCAAGTAGATCTCCATGCATGAATGGGTTAACAGTCTGACAGAGTAAATGTAAACCAATGACAATTTTCATTGAAGAAACCAAAATTCTTTTTGTTTTGGTCCACTTGTTTCGGTTGAGCTCTGAGCGAGGTCAGTCTGGATATCGACTAGACCCTGAAAGGCATGCCGACAGCCCGGCGACTACCGCTGCGGTCAAAAGCACAGACAGAAACTAGCAAGTCTGGGCTTGATCCAAACATACTAATACTACATCATTCTCGGCCAGACTGCTCAAGGCTAAGTCATACAGGGAGAGAGGGGATGACGTTTCAGTCTGGCTTGAGTTACATTTTATATGTAGACTATCTTTTTTTTTAAAGATTTTGCAGGAGAAATACCAAAACTATGCCCAAGGCAATATTATGACTAATAGTAAGGAAATCTTGTTGATTTCCATAATTTGGTAGTTAATCAAAACAGCCATATTCTATTAATATTTAATAGTTCATTATACTTCATCTTTTTACAATTCCACCATAAAAAAGATCAGCCAACTCAGCCAATAATTAAAAGGTAAAGTCTGAAAATGAAATATCCTACAGTCTTGGGTATGAATTGGGGTCTTCAACATAGTCTCAGCTAGCAAGGCATTATTTGGACACCCGGATCCTCAAAAATAGCCATTCAGGACACCCAATTTTTTTGAGAGTAATTTCTGAAAATGTCAATTTCAAGCATATAATTGAATTTGTTAACTCAATAAAACTCTCCAGAGCATCGTATTTGTTTTATGCCTAACTTACTTAAGTAAATACATGTTTATGTTGTAATCTGAGTATATGGTGGTCTCCCTTGGAATAAGGATGCCAAAAGATTTTACAGAGGCCAATTGTGTGCACCCAGTTTCTAAATTGTGGTTAAGAACCTTTACTTCAACATAATTAGATTAATATCTTTTTCATTAGAACCCCTGATAATGCAAGTGTTTTGATAAATTTGTACATATTTATGGTTGAAATCTGAGTATGTTGTAGTCCCCCTTCAAAATTTGGATGCCAAGATTTTTTATAATTGCCAATTTTGAGCACCCAGTTTCTAGATCCTGGCTAAGACCACGGTCAGCACAATGTTATTCCACCGAGGAATTTAAGCATAAAATGAGACTCAAATAAGCTAATGACCACCTGGTGCATTCCATCACCATAACAGCCCATATGTCAACAGTGTAATCTCACCAAGATTGCTGGTGTCCAGGCATGGCCATTTAAAATGATGCTCACAGCCACCAAAATTGGCTTGACAATTTTGATGATATCTCTGAGAACAAAGCAAAATTGGATAAATATTTGAAGGAGAAATATTATTCAGAACACGACCAGCAACTCTTCTTCAAATATTTTGTTAAAGCATTCTTAATTACCCAAGTAAGTGTCAAAAGTATCAAAGATCCAGACGACAAAATCAAGAGTTACTCCGAACCCTTCCAATGCTGAGGCTACAAGCACAAGGACGCATAGATTTTTGAAAACCATCTAAAACCTGTCATATTGGTATTCATTGGAAAGCTTTCATGGTTTCAATCTTTTTCCAGGATTTTTGCATCATTTTGCATTGGCCAAATTAGCCGCCAGCAGCAATTACGCATTAATAGTCTCATTTAAAAGATTGCATAAGTTAGATGTGTGTGCTTACTTTCCTGCCCTACAGCAGCAGAGGCAGAGAGGAGGAGAGGGAGGAGGAGGAGGAGGGGGATTGGTCCCTAGCCCTGCCTGCTATAAATAGCCCTATCCTCATGTTGTGATAATCCAGTGGAGTAGTGAGCTCAGCGAGAGAGGGAGAAGGAGGCGGGAAAGTCAGGGCTGCTGCTGCTGCCTGCCGGGAGCAGTCCACGAGCCCAGGAGCTCAAAACAGCAGCAGCAGCGGCAAGCGACCGGCCGGCCGCCTATTACACTATACAGTGCTGGGTAAGTGGGCCGGGTCGCTTGCAGTTTCAAAACTCAATTACCTCAGAAAGACAAACCTGTTTTCATGCATAGCGCTGGCTACACCTACTGAGAGCCTGCAATACAACCACCGCGCATACAACACCCCACTGCTGCTGCTGCAACTAAATGCACCACCCCACTCCTGCATCTCCACCAAGCAACCCTCTTCCCGCTAGCTAGCGGGTGCAGCACAAGTCTGCATTTAGTGACCCGGTCCAGGGCACTCCGGCTATAATGGCCTCCCTCACCTGACGACATGCACTGGCAGCAAGATGACAAGCAAGATGCAACAAAAAAGTCTCAGCCTACCTTAAAGGGTCCACACCATAAACTCGGACCAACTGCATCAAGGCAAGAGCCTCAAAAACCTGGTGCAACGGGCATCTGCAGTGCTTTGCAGGAGTGCAGAGTGGAGAAAGAGGCTGAGATTGTGGTTGTAGGGAGCAGCCCCACGAGTAGTCCTACTATAGCCTAGTGGGCTTACTCAGCTGACAGGCCCAAAGGAAAAGATAAGTTGCAGGGGAACAACAACTGGAACAAAAGCGGGAAGATCTTAGCCAATCACAGCCTCGGATAAAGTTTGAGCCAACCGAGCCTAGCCAATCATGCACTAGACCTTGGCCCTGTGTAAGTCTCTAGGCTATATCCAGGTTCCAGGCCCTCCCATGACTGACGGTGTAGGGGAGCTGTATATTTCCATATCACTCACCGGCCGGCGGCTGATGCAGATAGTGGAAAGTTTAACCTATTATACACCCATAATCAACAACTGCATGAACCTAAACTCAACAAGTACACTTCTATACAGACATGGAAAAGTATGCACTTTTGTTGTAAGCACAATCAACACTTTTCAGGCAAAATCAGTTTCTCAAGTATGCTTTAAGTTAAATCAATGGTAAGTGTGTGATATGAGTGAGTGTGAGAGGGAGGAGGGGAGTAAAACCCAGCTGAAGAAGTGTGATAAATAAGGTAGAGTCGGCGGTGTCAGCGCTGCTGCTACCAGGGCTCCGGCGAGGCAACCAATCAATGCCTAGCAAGTAGCGGTTTTGACAGGGGGATGCCAGACACCCCTGGAATACAAATAGAGAACTCAAGGCGAAAAGAGTGCCTGGACATTTCAGACAATGCCCCTCTCTCTCTCAAGATATGACTGCACCTTCTTAACATATAGCTTATAGCTTAGCTGGGCCTTTTGTCACCAGCACTTGAATGCACACTACTATTACAAGCAGGAATGGTTCCATGTCTGACCTACCTACAACCTCAACTACAGCTAATTGTGGGCAATTAGAATTATGGAAGCTCATTTTCTTTTCCCCTATTTTTTGCAGTTCTAGAAAAATTCATAACTAGCCAGTGGCTGAAGGTTGACAGGTTCTCAGCTAGGATATTGAAAATATTGAAGGAAGTAGCAAAGATAAAATTTCTCTCGTTCCAGATTTATCTACTTGACTTGATCATACCTGTATAACAACTGTCGATTGGCTTATCAAATTGGGAAATTACATCTCTGCTTACTATAGACAATGTTATGCAATATTGTCTCCTAAAAAGTCATGAAATTCTACAATATTTTTTCCCTATCTGGAAAAATATATTTCTGACAACTTTCAGTCCATCTAACAGGCCAGATGGGTGCTGGCTAAGTAAGCCATAACACCAACAAAGTCACTGGTAACTTTCTAACATGCTTATCAAGTGAGACAGGGCAAGCAGTCAGTTGATGAGAAGGTACCAAGAAACCTTTTCAGTTTTCACCAATCAGATGGATCAACAGTGGACTTCAGAATCTGAGGATAATGTGGTCTTCCTTTAAAAATAGGACGCAAAAACAGGGTTTTAGCCAGGTCTTTTAAAATGCATGTCCAAAACAGAAATTCCAAAATTTCTGCCCGTCCAGATTTAGCTACCCAACTACTTCAAATCCTTATACCAACTTCATTTAATAGCCTATTTCTTCAAAACGGGCAATCCTTTTCAATTGCCGTGGGCACCCAGTTTATAAATCCTGGCTAAGACCCTGGTGTCCTACCTACCGACCCCCAGACACCCTGCTAAGACCCTGGACTGCCAACCTAGAGCAGCACATCCAGTAACACACGCCCGGCCAGGGAAACCTGAGCCCTGTTGTTGTTCAGCTGATACTGAGAGCACATTAATCCATCACTGCTAATCACAATGTGGGGAAAGGGAGCAGCAAATGTGACTTTAATTAACCCTGATGCTGCGGGTGGCTAATTTGGTCATTACAAAATGATCCAAAAAACCATGATAAATGACTGATACACTGGCACATAAATAGCCATCTGAGAGTACTCAGCAAGAGCTATCCAATGAATACCAACATGACAGGGTTTATATGTTTTTGTTTTTTTTAATTTTTATGTCCTTGTATTTTGGACAAAAGTAGCCTCAGCATTGGAAGGGTTAACTGGTGATTTCAGCAGAATCACAGCTGAGGTTCCTAGAAGGCACAGTGGGGGAGGTGTGTCACACAAACTGATTTCTCAACAAGTCTCTCTTAAATGCCCCTCTCACTGACCTAGCCTTTGATCCTAGACTTGCCACAAGTCTGTGTTTACTGGCTCTTTCCAGAGTCTCATTGATCCACACTGAAAAGATTTCATCCTAATTTAGTTATGCACACCACAAAGGCTGTGTTTGATAACACATGAGTTTCAAAATTGCAACTCCTAAAAAATGTGCCGCCATCTATAGGTTAAGAGTCTTAGAGTCTAAGAGTCAGATGCCCATCTGGGCGTCATTTGGATACCCAATCCCTCAAAAGTCACACCTAAAGACAGCCAAATATTTTTGTGAGTAATCTATTGAAATGTCATTTTCAAATACAAAATCGGAAGTTTTTCCACCTCAATACAATTCCCATTTCATTGTATAAGGGTATAGTGCCTTTATATTTCAATAAGTAAATACATGCTTATGGTTGTAATCTGAATATATTGTGGTTTCACTCTCCCTTGAAAAAAAAAGCATGCACAAATATTTTAGAACTGACATTTTGGGCACCAAATTTCGAACTCCTGGCTTGAGGTCTATCAACCAACCATAGCGCCTGTTATGTAGAGAAGCTTTCAGGTGGTCGATAATCATTACATGAATACTCAGCTTGTTTGTTTTGTTAAGACTCCAGTCCTCCGTCACTGCACAAATAGGTAGAAACCCTCAGCATATATCCCTAGTTCAGATTTCAATCATTTTCAATCAGGGTTTTAGCCAGGATTTAGAAATTGGGTGCCCAAAATTGGCAGTTGTATACTTTTTGGGCAACCAGATTTTCAAGGTGGACCACAATATACTCAGATTTCAACCATAAACATGTATAAATTCATCAAGATTAGTCATTATATCCTCATACAATGTCAAGGGAATATTATATGGAGATGATAAAATCAATTATGCTCCAGACTGACATTTTCAAAAAATCATTACAAAAAAAATGGGTGTCCTGAGGGTTTGGGTGTCCAAGAAGACACCCAGACGTCCTGCTGGCTAAGACTATGTTTTCATTACAGAGCTCTGCATTTCCTTTTTCTGCATCATAATAGTCTAGTATATTTACATACATTACAATAACAACTATGGAAATAGCAGGACTTCCATTAATTAATATCTATCACTGGCTTCATCTGATTGTGGTACCGACTCTCTTGTTTGCCTCTAGGCTGCCAGCCTTGTAAAGGTTAGTGGGTGCAACTCAAATTGGTTTTGCCAAGAAGTTAAAGGAACAGTGTGTGGTGTCTAAAAAGAGAGGCTACATTGGTGAGATGCCTACGTTCAGCACTATATATAGGGTTTTAGGTGGGGGGGGGGGGGGGGGGGGTAGTATCTCTAGGTGTAATTTGGACACCCAGATTTTCTTCAAACATAATAACATATTCAGCAGGAAAAACAAAAACTAGTTAGTGAATTTCTGAATAAGCAAACTTCAAGCAAATAATTCACTTCAGTGTAAATGCAAAGACCTAATTTGATATACCATGGATTTCCAATAACAAGACCATGATAAAGATTGCTATAATATATTGCTATCTTTCCAATCTTGGACACCCAGCTTTAAAATCTAGCTACAAGCCTTATTATAAAACCATTCATGCCTGTAGTTCCCAAAACTGCCTATTTTGGTGATATCTATGATCAAGGCCTTAGCCAGGATTTAGAAACTGGGTGCCTAAAACTGGCAGTTGTAAAATTTTTGGGTGTCCAAATTTTTAAGGGGAATCACAATTTACTCATATTTCAACCATAAGCATGTGTAAATTCATCAAAATATGGCATAATATCATTAATCACTGTCATGGGAGTTATAAGGAGATGACAAAATTCAATTGTTAAGCTTAATATTGACATTTTTAGAAATTCCACACAAAAAAATTGGGTGTCCTGAGGGGTTATTTTTAAGGGTTTGGGTGTCCAAAAAGGCACCCAGACGCCCTGTTGGCTAAGACCATGTCTATGATAAAGATTGCAATAATATATTGCTATCTCTCCAATCTTGGACATCCAGCTTTAAAATCTAGCTACAAGCCTTATTATAAAACCATTCATGCCTGTAGTTCCCAAAACTGCCTATTTTTTGTGATATCTATGATAAAGATTGCAATAATAAATTGCTATCTCTCCAATCTTGGACTTCCAGCTTAAAAATCTAGCTACAAGCCTTATTATAAAACCATTCATGCCTGTAGCACTCAAAACTGCCTATTTTGGTGATATCTCCCTAGAACCAAAGCAATTTTCAAGAAATATCTGAAGAAATCTTGATCAGATACAAACTCACAACTCTCCTTCAAATATTTTTCTAATTCATGATTTTTTTCTTCAGTTATTTTGAAAGGTATCAATGATCCAGAGGACTCTTGTCTGGGAAATCTCCAGGCACAAATGAGATAACATGTTGTTGATAGTCTTTAAATCTTTAAATGCAATCACCCAGAGCAATCAGAGTTTTGCCCATAGATTGAGCAATCTCTGGTGAAGCAATTTTGCCTGGCTGATTACCAGTGTAGGAATCCAATGGTCCCTAGTAAACCTGGTCCAAGCTTATTTCAATTTGGAAAACTTGGGAGAGCACTCAGGTGGCCAAAGACGTATTAAAGTAAGACAAACATTTAACCCTTCCAATGCTGCGGCTACTCTGCCCAAAACACAAGAATGCAAAGATTTTTGAAAACCATCTAAACGCTGTCATGTTGGTATTTATTGGATAGCTCTCACTGAGTACTATCAGATGAGTATCCATTTGCCATGGTTTCAGTATATTTTTCAGGTTTTTTGCATCATTTTGTATTGGCCAAATTAGCCACCAGCGGCATAAGGGTTAAAGGTTTATAGTAGAAAAAGCATTCCATCGTATGAAATCTGCAGATGCAAGAAGTTGAACATATTCATAGCATTGGAAAAACTCAACTCTGGGCCACCAAAAGCTTTCCATGGCTGCCAAAAGTATGTTAGAAACGATATCATTGCTTGTTTTATTTGAAATTCTAATCATTCTTCAAGGTTGTAAGAATTTCAACAAAGCATTGCTGAGATTATCTTGCTTTTATATATAATTCAGCTAAGAAGTTAATTAACTTTAGTTATATGCCATTCATGATCCCAAAATTTGTAACTGCAAAAAACCCATTCTCACTACACACATAATGCTAAACGTATGAGTCAGAATTTCTGGAAAGACAAACAGTTCCAGGAGTCTGATCAATACCAAGGTCTTCCTAGAAAAGAGTGATATTATCAATAGGATATGCATGCCTCAACTAATAAGTCTGCTGGGTGCGAGGACAACAATACTAATTCTTGCACATAGTGGCATAATAAAAGGTCGCACCATATTTGGACATTTTCTCTGGAAAGCACCTTCTACTCTATAGAACCTAATGAATGAGGAATGGCAAAACACAAGGACTTAGCCAGGGCCCGTCCAGCCTGTCTTTTGGACTGGCAATTTCCTAAAAATACCCTTCTAAGACATGAAAAGATTTCTATGAAGAATTTTCAACTTTGACATTTTTTTTGACTAACAACCATACCTTTTCAAACAAAGTATCTTCTAAGACATGGCCGATTAGCCTTCTGTGTATAAGATGTAGTTAGGGTAATTATTTGAAGAAGCCGAGTGGCTAAATCTAGACAGGCAAATTTTTGGGGTTGGGGTGTAAGGTTTAACCGAGAGAGGCGGCCATTGCCCCCTTTGATGTAACAGGTGTGTTTGATGATGACCAGGAGATGCTCCTGATGTCTTTACGGCCGCCTCAGACACCTGTCCTGACAGAGATGACACCAGGGACAATAGGGCACACTTTCTACCCATCTGTTCCTACAGGGGCTGAGAAGATACCCGACTGCTGGCTGCTCCCATGGACTGATACATGTCATGGCTGCATGCAGGGTCTAAGCCAAGTTTTTAAAAATGCCTGCCAAAAACAGCCAATCCAAAATTTCTGCCCGTCCCGATTTAGCTACCTAGTTACTTCAAATCCTTATAACAACTACATCAAATGCCCTCTTGTCTTGCGTCAATAAGGGCAATTTATACTTCAGCCATTTCATAGATGATGGTTTCTTAGGAAAATATTTGATTATTACTGCCAAAAAGTCAAAATTGAAAACTCCTCCATGAAATTTTTGCCTAGGTCCAAAAAGTAGGTTTTCAGGAAACTGCCTGTCCAAAAGACAGACAAGACGGCTAAGGCCCTGATGCAGGGTCTTAGCCAGGATTTCTAAAATGCCTGATACCCACATTTTGACACCCAATTTCAAAATTCTGGCTAAGACTATGGGTTAACCGAAGGCACCCCTTGCCCCCTTTGATGTAACAGGTGTTTTTGCAGGCTGCTCCCAGGAGCTGATAAATGTCAGGGCAGCATGAATAGTGCGATGTCGTGTTTCATGTGGACCTGTGGGAACCATCCCTCCAGGAAGCAGGACTCCCGCTCACTGCTTGTCAGGTAAATACCTACTCTCTCATTATATCTCTATCAAACTCGTTCTTGAGAACCTACACTTGCTATGGGTCAGGGGTGAAATGGCTGTTCCCGGAGTATTGCTGATCTACCCTGAGTTCAAGAGTTGATTTCAGTCCAGGTTTAGTTCCGTATTAGTCCACAGGGGAGCCACTAGCACTGTCTTTGATAACAGATACCCACAAGAAATGTGCAGCCATCTATAGTTTGATACAGATATCAACCCTCCTCACCATCTAGGAGAGACATGACCAAAATAGTCAGACAGTTCTGGCTGCTACAGGCATGAATGGGTAAAGTATTTCCAAATTCTCCTTCACTGAGATTGTTGGTAAGCATCCTGTCAAATTGAAGGATATGTGTTAACCCTCCCAATGCTGAGGATACTTTCTTCCAAAGCACAAGGACGCAAAGATTTTTGAAAACCATCTAAATCATGTCATGCTGGTGCTCATTGGATAGCTCTCGTTGAGTTTTCTCAAATGAGTACCCATTTGCTAGGGTTTCAGTCATTTTTCAGCTTATATGCATAATTTTGTATATATATTTTCAGTCACACTCTGGACAGGATATTTTCCAGCTTTCTCACACACTATCCCACTCGACTGAACAATTCATGTAGGACAGAGGTGACTGCCCCCAGCAGAAGTAACTAGTGAAGCAAAGAGGGCATCTTTTAATGCTCACAGCCAACAGGGGGCTGATAAAACAGCAATTAAAGGATCAGCAAAATCTGGCCAGAAAGAAACACTGTGCTAATGTTGTCCTATCTGGTGTCCATCTTGCCTGGGGCAGTTTGAGAACAAATGTCCACCCACTGACTCAGGGACAATATGGACAGTGTCCAGCAGCACCTGAGTGAAAACTGATTACAGGCGGGAAGAGCTACTAATTACAAAACACTGGGCGCCCATTCATGTGGGAACGCAGACCCAACAAGGCAATGATGATAATGGTACCAATCACAGCCAGAGACAGGGCATGGGACAATAGAATGGAAAAGACAGATTCTAGGGACATTTTCCTTCAATTAACTCCACAGTTATAGTTTGCAACCTGCGATGTTATCAGTACTAGTGAATAATACGTTAGAGGGAAAGTTATCAGTACTAATGAATAGTATTTTAGAGGGAATGTTGTCAGTACTAATGAATAGTATTTTGAGAGAGAATGATGTCAGTACTAATAAATAGTATTTTAGAGAGAATGATGTCAGTACTAATGAATAGTATTTACGAGGGAATGTTGTCAGTACTAATGAATAGTATTTTAGAGGGAATGTTGTCAGTAATAGTGAATAGTATTTACGAGGGAATGTTGTCAGTACTAATGAATAGTATTTTAGAGGGAATGTTGTCAGTACTAATGAATAGTATTTTAGAGGGAATGTTGTCAGTACTAATGAATAGTATTTTAGAGGGAATGTTGTCAGTACTAATGAATAGTATTTTAGAGGGAATGTTGTCAGTACTAATGAATAGTATTTTAGAAGGAATGCTGTCAGTAATAGTTAGTGAATAGTATTGAAGTGAAACCAATATAAGGCAGCCAATAAATAATCAGAATCTTTTATCTTTCGTATATATTCCATTGCATATAATTTTTTTCAAACACATACTTGTGTGACGTGACACATTGCAAATACTATTGATTGGCAACAAAAAACTCAACCACTGGTCTGTGAGTAATCCCATGAGTCATAAACTGTGAAAGCGCTGAGTTGAGTTATTCTTATTATTTATTACACATACTTTCCATTTTCTAGACCTTTTCATCTTTTGCACAACATTCTGTTTCCACAGACACTTCAGCCCAGGAACTTCGCCATGACCTGTCCAGCCTGACCTTTGGACCGGCAATTTCCTGACAACCTTCTTTTTAGACAGGCAAAAATTTCTATGAAGAATTTGCAATTTTGACTTTTCTGGGGTAATATGAAATCTTTTACTAACAAAGCATCTTGTAGGACATATCTGAAGTGTAAATTGTCCTTTTGGGACCCAATAGGCTATCAAATGTAGTTAGAATGAGGATATGCAATGGCTGAATAGCTAAATCTGGACTGGCAGATATTTTGAGATTGCTGTTTTGGAGATCCTGGATTCAGCATTGGATCAGGTCACCGTCTCAATCATTGCTCCAAGTAAACAAGATTAGGCTATGACCCTGCAACAGATAGGAAAGAGATGACACAAGTTCCCACCTTGTCTTTCCTTAAAACACGCTACCAGTGCTAGGACAACACATGGTGACAATAACAAGCCTAACACCACTCAAAATACGAATGGTTCTCAATAACAGGACATGACCTACCGCCATATTATTCTACAACTTCAATAACCTTCCTTAACCACAAATCTGTTTGAGTGTATCAATGTTTACAGAAGTGTGTACATATGATGACCACATCGACAAAGTAATCTATGAGCCATTTCCAGGCATGTGATCGCACTATACCACAGAGTGGTGCTATTTCCTGCAACGTGCCACTACACACGTTCAGCAGGGCTTTGAATCTGTTCAGAAATTTGGACTCTATCGCTCATATTTCATAAAAAAAACACATAAATTGAACATAATTACACTATTAGCCAGCAGGGCGTCTGGGTGCCATTTGGACACCCAAACCCCCAAAAATCACACTTCAGGACACCCCAAAAATTTTGAGAGGGATTTCTTAAAATATCAATTTATACCATGTCATTGGAATTTTCACCTCATATTTATGGTTGTAATCTGAGTATATTTTGGGTTCCCTTGAATGTTAGGACGCCCCAAGAAGTGACAATTTTAGGCACCCAGTTTCTGAATCCTGCCTAAGACCCTGATTACACTCATATAATAATAAACATGGTATATCACATGTTGACCCATTTAAATGCCCACAGCAACCAAAGACTGCCTGACAATTACAGTGAAATTTTACAGGCAAAAGCATATTTGGGAAATTATTTGATGGAGAAATGTTAATCAGCACACTACCAACAACCCTCCCTTAAATATTTCGAAGGTTTATTGTAAATTCTTAAGTCATTGTCAAAAGTATCATAGATCCAGACGTTGACTTCTGGAAGAAGCATTAATGGGTTAAACATCCACTCAATACAAGATAAAGAATGTTGAATTCTTGAAAATAAGGGTCCAGCTAGCCACTAGCCCAAGGCTACAGAAAGTTATGTGGCGCTATATATAATAATATGTGCCTTAGTACTAGTAGCCTGGCTGGCTATAAAATCAGTTGAAGGACACCATTTGACATATCTGTTGTCCTTTGTATTATATGCAGCAGAACAGTGAAAAGATAGTTTCGCCTTCAAAAAAATTGTTTTATGGAAGGACCACAGTGGGACTGGAGTATTTAGAAAATCGAGGACTATGAGATCTTGGTTGGGGCTATGGCAATTTGAGAAACTGAAGTCCTGGGGTCTCTTAAGTTTTTAACAGAGACCTGGCCCCTAAGAATGATGTAATCCATCCTGCAATCAATCTATATAAAAATTAATCATTTCCTCATGAACAATATCGCCATTACCTCCCCAGCACACAATCTATAATCTGCCTGTGGCTTTTACTAAAGCACACAGAACAAAAATAAAACAACACAATTGTGATCACTGTAAACTGAGAAGAGACTTACCTTTTACTTGAACAAACATAGTCCAACAGAAGCTAAATACATCTGAAGCTGTGCATGGAAGTCGTCTGAAAGGAGAAATATAAATATTTAGTGCTAAAGAATCAAAAATGATTGTTACTTAGAAAATCATATTGTACCTTTAAATTAGAAAATACAGGTCAGTGGATATAATCAAGATCTTAGCCAGCAGGGCATCTGAATGTTATTAGGACACCCAAACCCTCAAAAATCACAGATCAGGACCGCAAATTGTTTTTGAGGGATTTCTAAAAATAAAACAACAAGCAAACAATTGAATATTTCTACCTTAATACAATTATACATTGTACATGGATATTTCGCCATCTCTCCATAAACAAATCCATGTTATTGGTTGTTATCTGATTATAAGTATATTGTTATAATATGGTAACCTATAACCATTACACCTAATATTCACAAATTGAGTAGCCTTCGGATACAGGGCTTCTTTACATGGCAAGCCTAACACATTCATATGGAACATGGCCCACGTTCCATATTCATGAATGTGTTACATGGGTGTCCACTGTGCACATATTCCAAAGAACATGTAACTCATCTTTATGTGGTCTGGGATGCCTTCATCCCAAGGTAAGATGAATCAATCCTGGGTTCAAAGACAAGAAGCATTGTACTGCACCCCCTGAAATATCTTGGTATCTGATTGTGATCAAGATATGTACTGGGCAGGGCAGTCGGCTTTATGAGCCAGCTGAGGTAGTGCAATTAATGTCCACTTGGAACAGCTTGCCCCCCCCCCCCCCCTCCCTCAGCAGGTAAAACAGCAGTCTGAAACCACTGTGTTGCCTGAAGAGATGAAAGGTAAACACTGATGACAATTGATGATCCAGTGCAGAAGTGCCATCCTATTTGGAGATATCTGCTTGCAGTCTTTTTAACCAGCAGGGAGTCTGGGCATCATGTGGATCCCCAGGCACAACAAAGATTACACTTAAGGACATCCACTTTTATGGGAGAAATGACATTTTCAAGCAACTAAGGCCTAAAAATAAAGTTGTTTGTTTCCTGTAACACTACCCTAACAAGTTTTTATCCAAAAAAATCCCTACCCTAAGGTTTTTTCCGCCTTTCCGCCCTCCCAACTCCCAATCAACGTAAAACATGCATAAAACACACATTTTTGACCAAAAAGATAATGCAAAAAAAAGTTTTTGCCGACCTACCTACCCTATTTTATTTCGGACCGTTACAGGAAACAAACAATTTCTTTTTTTAGACCTAATTGGATATTTTCATGATCTGATGCAGAAGTGCTATCCTATTTGGAGATACTACTTACAGTCTTTTTTTTAACCAGCAGGGAGTCTGGACATCATATGGACACACAGACCCGACAAAGATTACACTTAAGGACAACCATTTTGTGGGGATTTTTTGAAAATGTCATTTTCAAGCAACCAGTTGGGTATTTTCATGCCGCTGTAATTTCCATTACATTACAAAAGGATGTTATAACTTATGTCTCTTCTTAGTAAATAAATAAATGTTTATGGTTGTTATTTAGATATATTTTGGTCTCCCTTGAAAAATTGGATGTCAAAAAATGTGTCAACTGACACTGCCTTTAATGGAGATGTGACACTTGTTACACAGTGCCCAGGGCAAACACTAATACGTATAAGGGAAAATGAGAATAAATATTTTACCTTAACCCTTCTAATGCCACATACATGTATATATATGTGTGTGTAGAACTAATAACCTAGAGATCTATGCACACAAATATGCGAGCAAGATGATCAAATTCATTTCAAGAAGAGACTGGCTTGCCAATCTTAAGAGACCCCCCAAACAATGCTAAAAAATTAACCAATTGGCAGTCAGAATACCATCCCCAATTCTATGTTTATTTGGTATGTCATATGACAGACCAATATTTTGCTTTATATAAGTCAAACAAACATCCTGGTATTCAATTTCCCATTACAACTAAGTATCAGGGATTTGTGGGCAAAATTACAATTTGGACTCACAACGGTCAATTGCTTTATTAAATGAGCAGTAAAGGCAGTCAATCTAGGCTGCAGTAAAACAATAAATTTTGCCTTGGACAGGTAAAAATCGATTTGGAAAAATATACATAAAAAGGCATGCTTCCTACAGAAAGAGAATAAAGGTCTTAGCCAGGATATAGAAATTGGGAGATTCCTCACTACAATTCTTTGGGTGTCCTGCTGAGTGATTTTTTAGGGTTTGGTTTAGTTGTCCAAATGATGCCAAGACGTCCTGCTGGCTAAGACTAACATCTTTGTCAATGAGCCCAGGCTTCGGGTCAGTAGGATGTCTAGACAGTGGCACCATGTGGAGGGCCAACTCCTTGTACGTCACACATCAAACACACAAATGTTTTCTCTAGGAATTTATCAGCATGAAATTTTAAGCACACAACATAATCAATGCCAATGCTGGCACTGTGGGGGTGCTTCGAAATTATTATTTACAGGTGTATCAGATTTAAACTTCATAGGGGATCTTAAAGAGGAACTCCTGATGAAGTTAATTCTACCATGAAAATTACCTTAAATCTATAAGATAGAACTCAAGCCAGGCTCTGACTAGAGTGACTGCCACGGTTAGTAAGAATGAATGCCAGGCCATTTAAAAACATCCCTGGCATGGCAAATCTGAGCCTATCACAGACTTATGGAATAAATATATATTTCAAAATAAATTTAAGCTATCAAATAATTCTATAGGGTAGAAGACCATGACTTCAGTGTACACCGGCTAAGTTCTTGCCTGCCAGAAAACAAGTAACAGGAAGTGTAGAATTGGAAACCGTTCAATCAGAAATGACTTCAAAACCCTGTATCTGAAACATGGCTTCCATTTGCAATTTGGTGAAATGTTTATGGACATGAACTGGTAGTCTGGTACACATCATTCAAGACTGAAGAGCTATGTAGGATACCAGTTCAGCAATACTGGTTTCAAACACATTAATTTCTTCAATTTCTTCAATACAGCACAACTTGTCTACTGGATCTAAAATAGTTTTGACAATGACGTCGGGATTAAGATTGATTTTGCAGAGTATCTGAAGGAGAGATGTGGGTAATGTACTGATTAGTGATAAACATTTCCCCATCAAATATTCTACACTATGGTTTTGTTTACAAGATATCATCAAAATTATCAGGCTGTTTTTGGCTGCTGTGAGCATTAGTTGGTTAACCACCCCACTTGTCTAATGACACATTGTCCCCCCTGCCTGAGTATCTCTCAGCATGTCTTTCTGAACAGGAAACATATAAACCTGTCAAGGGACTTGTCACCTAGCTACACTCCCCCACATTTCCTTCCACTTGAATCACAAACAGCTACATGTTCACACATGCACCTACAGCCATTGAGGTAAATCAGGTGTGTAACTCAGTTCACTGCGTCTTGTTAGGACTCCAGGAATGTTGACTAATAACTGCAGGTGAGAAATGAAGCTGAACACCTCCAAAAACAAAACAAGTTCTTCACATTCCTACTACCTACAAACTGTCAAAATGAAGCTGAACAAAAAAAACATGACCAGGTTCAGGGGCAGTTCTCTCCACATTCTGACAACCTACCAACTGTCATAAGTGTACACCTTATACAGGGCTTGTAATAAAATGTGTTTTTTCAGGGAGCACAATTGCATCTTCAAAAACTATGTGTAAAGGTGTTGTGTATAGAAATACAGTATATTGTTGGGTCCCCCTGCTGAAATTCAACCCTTATGCTGCTGGTGGCTAATTTTGCAAATACAAATTGATGCAATAAACCTGATAAAATAACTGAAACCCTGGCACTTAGGTACTCATCTGAGCGTACTCAGCGAGAGCTATCAAATTAATAACAAAATGGCTGGGGTAAGATGGTTTTCAAATTACATATATATGCCTTGCTATTGCTGCAATGGCAGCAGCACCATCCTTCAGTGCTTTTAAGCTAGCATTGCTCCCAACTTCCCAAGCAAAGGGTATAAAATGCATGTGCTAGGGGGATTAATTATCAAACACTCATCATTGATCAGCACTAACAAAACACCACCACCAAAAATCATATCTCTTTATATTATCACAGCTAACCACTACCCCTTCAAAAAGAGAAGAAAAATTCTGACCTGTGTTATATTTATCTGTCATTCAATATCTATTCGCTATTACAATACAAGAGCTCTGTCAGCAAAACCTGTTGAGACATGTATTTCAACTTCTGCCCCAATGAACATGACATGCTCACACTTCCTGCTGTCCAGACAGGAAAGAAATAGAGATTGGATCTGCCATGTGAATAATAGCACTAAATAAATAGTAAATTTCTACATTATGAATTACATAAGTCAATTTTAATTTCACCAAAGCCAGATTGTTTTATTATATAATCAAATGATAATCAGAAGCATAGCTTGTACTAGTCAAAAAAGGTGTTCTTGGTGAATGGAAAACCTAAGTGACAAGACCAGCATATATGTTCCTTTTTTGTACATGTCACATTGGTATTAAAAAAAACTACAAGAAGTATACATGTGGACGTAAGACAAGTGGTAGATATACATACTTATGGTCCACTAAATGTACAAGTACAATTTAAACTAAAAGTAAAGCAGTTAGCAAATTACCAGGTTATCAATAACAATCAAGGGGATTGAAAGGAACCTATAAAAGCCATTCAACTCAATCAAACTCTAAGCGCTACTGTGCATCTAACCAAATGCACTTAACAGTTCTTATCCATATACAATTGCACTTTCAGCTGACTGGCATGATTGTTAGTGAGCCTGATTTCAATTGAGCTGATTACCCTAGTTTGCTACCTACATCTTTACAACCCAAACATAAAAGTGGCCTAGAATTACAATAAGAGCTATGGAAGGATGCTTTGACATGTCCTTAACTGATGGTCACAGCTGTGGTATCAGATAGAGACTGTAAATCCCAACAGCACATTAGACACCAACACACTATTCTTTGTTTCAACCTTATATATGCCAAGACTGGATAGACATTATTTAGGATTAAAGTCTGATACCAATATCAATTCAATGAGAGTGACAATTGTCAAATACAAAAGATACTTAGGTATGAAAGATGTCATTCAAATAATCAGACCTTTTAAGGGTCAACATATTGGTTGATAATAAAATTCTTCAATATTTGTGTTTAAAACTACTTGCAAGTCACATATGAACCCTGCTTTGGCTGCTGACAATGCTAATGCCAATAACAAGTATTGTAGATTCAGATGAAATTAAACACTTCAATATGCAATTGTTACAATGAGAAAGTGTAATTATCTAATGCTGTCAGTATATAACCATAACTTCATATACACTGGCTTTATAGCTTGAAGAGTTCTGATCCCAAGTCATACAGGGTAGGATGGGTACATTAAAGCTATTTTCAGTTATATAGTGTCCATACACTGACACATAGTAAGAAATTGATACAATTGAGAAATCTGCTCTTTGATAATTGCAACAAAGTAATTAAAATCCGGAACAATATATCGTATCACCTATATGGTATAGTACTCACTTTTGTTTGCGACCTCTGTTTTGTTTTGGAGGATCATCTGCAGGATTTCTAAAGATATCCAGAAAGATTGGTTCGAACTTCTTGAATATCACTGTTGACACTGCGAAATTCCTTTCCAACCTATCCACTTTGTCCCGAAACTGTGATGGCAAATTTGCCATATCCGACCATTTCTTCATTTTGCTAAAGAACTGAATAAGGCTGAAAATGAAAAATCAGAAGATAAGAATCAATGAATCATGTATCGACATATCCAAAAGTGATAAAACTGAAATGAGTGTGGCTTGGTATACAAAAGAGCTGTGTAAGAATGATGTAGCTTACCTTAATTTTGCAGATCGTAGCAGTCTGGTAAGGGAAACACAATTTCCTTCTATAGTTCCCCTGCCCACAGTCGGTATGATCGATCCTCGGCATGAGACGTACAGGGCGCATGCTAACCAGTGCAAATTATCACCCTGCAAGGAGAAAAGTGGCAGTCAGAATACTTGAAGTATCACAAAATCATCTTAGAAAAATGAAATCAGATGATCATCATATTCGGGTGAAATCGACACATGTATGTATGTGTCCAACCGGGGATTTAAAAACAAATATGGCGGCAGGTCCCCGAGTCTTACCTCAAGTGTGTAGTTTGTGTTGATTCTCTCGTAAGATTGCCAAGCTTCTTCCTTGGCATTTCTGTCCATGTTAAGATCCATACATAGCTCTTCGAATCTCCTTTCCGTATTTTCATCACCATCCTCTGATAGTCCCATGTTGCCAGGTTGTATGTTGCTAGCGATATGCGTTCACTAACAATGGCTGACAAACTTCACTACATTCTCACTGGCACAAATGGCGGGAAATTTGTACCCATCACCACCACTGAGACAAATAGTCCTACGCGACAGAGATATATACCTTGCTAATGACACATCAAAGCTGCACTTGGAAGTAAAATATAACAATCAAATATAAACTTATAGTCAAAAATCAAATTATGAAGTTTGGATGCATTTCTGATATCCTAATTTTTAAACTGTTTAGATGGCGGAGTAGTTCCGGAAATCCCCGCGAAAAGCCACGAGCCAGGGGCGGGACCAAAACAAATCATGTGAACAATACTGCTTGTCAATCATTGATTGCTACACAAATGTATATTTAAATTTTGTGGTTTCCATGAGTGTCAAACTCTGAACGCACGTGCGATATCGCCCAATGTTCTTAAAACAGGTTCAATATCGATATTGGTTCTAATGATTACAACCAAACATACATTTTAAGTTCTGCATCATGCTGCTGTTGGCGAAATTTCAGTTATTTCGGCTGGTAGCACTGCAGCAGGGGTGGATATGGTTGGTGGCGTGTCAACCGGCTTGGATTAGTTCCGCGTTTTCCTGAAGTTTTTTTTAAAGCTATTTTAACCTTCATCACCCCGTGCGCGAATGCATGAAGAGAAAATTGTAATTATTTTTTTGTCATTTGAACATCATTAGCTAGGCCTAACTGCGTCCAGTATCAGAAATTTCTAACGATATCTTTAATATACAAGTTTCCCCCAAAAAGTATACATATATTCTGGGACCATTATTATTGCTTTTATTATTATTATTATTATTATTATTATTATTATTATTATTATTATTATTATTATTATTATTATTATTATCTAACATGTACATGTCCGTTTCTTTGTTCAAGTACGTAATAACAGGAACCATATAATTTTAAGTCTATACTCTCTGGTAATAATGATTTCAGATATACTGGTTCTGATAGCAAATCATCTACATCCATTATTATTATTATCATTATCATTATTAATTTTATTATCATTCTTCTTATTATTATTATCATCATCATCATCATCATTATTATCATGAGTATTAATAGTAGATGCAGCAGCAGTAGTAGGAGTAGCGTAATTATGGTGAATTGTTATCCAAAAGAAAAGATTAGTTCTAGCTGAGAGTAGTAGTTATGTATTTCTCTGGTTCTAGGTGTAAAACTGAGACTTGAATAAGAGAGGTATAAATCTATAATTCTGGACGAATGAGACAGAATAAATGGACATACTAGTTATGGATGTGTGAATGAAATTTGTTTGGAATAGAATTTTCAAAATAAAACTCATCATAGACATTTGGAGAATGAAGTGACTGCTGAAATGAAATGAGGCACTGTTGGCAGAATCATTATGTGGATCTCAACAGAGAATCTCATCCAACCCAAGCTTAGATTTCTAGACTGTCAGCTGCATTTTTCTGTCTTTAAGTTTTCCTGTTACCAGACAGGTTGTCAAGGTGGTCCAAATTTTAGTGGTAAAATTCGTTGACAGTTATCTCACCAGTATGTTAACACAGAAATATCAATAACCCTGGTCAAAGGGTTGTTATCTTTGCGTATGAAAAAACATTAGAGACACGAGTATCATGTTACGCCATCTATGGGCCAGAGCTGGTACTACATCTAAATGCCAAGCCGACCTGCCACCGAGCCTATTACCTCTGGCAAGAGTGATTTATTTTAACAGATAATGACATATCCATGAAAGTTTCTTCCTAATAGGAAGTTCCTATGGTCTTGTTCCTTTCTGTTATTCATTATTTCATATTTTTTTAGAGGGCGATCCCAAGTATTTTCTACATTTCTCTATTTCTTCTAGTCACTTTTTTCCTGTTATTAGTTCATAATATTTGTCGTTCACTAATTGCTCTTTCATTTCTATAAACACACTTGATCAACTATTTTCTCTCTCTCTCCCCCCCCCCCCCCCCCCCCCCCCCCCCGAAAAAAAAGATTGTGAAAATAAAGTTGTTGTTTTTTTCTCTTTCCCATGGTCGGTAAAATAAAGTTTCATTTAGCCTCCCTCTAGAGGGTCGGGAAAAAATAAGGTTTTATTTTCTCTCCCCAAAAACGGTAGTGAAAAAAGTAAGTTTTTTATTTGCTCTTTCACACTTGGTTCATCGTACTTGCTGCATAGTTATGGGAAAATAAATACGAACATAGATAACCTGCATTACAATCTTTTCCTTGTATCGGTGCTACCTCGAAAATAATTAATACCTAGTCTCCGCTTGTGTCAATAGTATGGCGCCAATACAAATTTACAAAGTTTCGGTGCTACATCACGAGTCCGGGATACTATTTTAAACTTTTACCGCGCCCGCGAAACATGGTATCTCACGGGACTGTTCAAACTGGAAACACCAGCTTAATCAGTCTGAATTGCTATCGCAAAACGGTAATCCTCCGCAGAGACCAATATCGTTTGATTTACTGATAAAAAAATAACTGCCCGGTGGGAGCACTCGGATACCAAATAGACTTTTGATAAAGATCATATTATTATTATTAATTATTATTATTATTATTATTATTATTATTATTATTATTATCATTAATATTATTATTATTATCATTATTATTATTATCATTATTATTATCATCATTATCATTATCATTATCATTATTATTATTATTATTATTATTGTTAGTAGTAGTAGTAGTAGAAGTAGTAGTAGTAGTAGTAGTAGTAGTAGTAGTAGTAGTAGTAGTAGTAGTAGTAGTATAGTAGTAGTATCGTCATCATCCTCATCTTCATCATTATTATCATCATCATCATCATTATTATAGACACACGGCTATTTTTAAATCGTCAGCAGGATTGGTTATTTTTTCCACGTGTCTGGTTTTGCGGACGCCCCATCATCGTGCGTATCAAGGCTACACTGCGTTTTCTACGTTTGATTCACTCTCATTATAAATTTGTCAAATCTTGTGGGCAAGTTCCCCAGACTGTTTAATCTGAACAATCAGTGTTTTGAGTTATCATCATATTTATTTTGTGTTGATCTCGATGTAATCATTTTCATGCTTTTATAGTGTGGTCGATATCATAATTATTATCATTATTATTATTATTATTATTATAATCATTAAAGAAAGTCAAATATTTTGATGAATGACGGGTTGTTAGTCAGAGCCGCAACAGTTTTTTCTATATACGGACTGTATAGATGTGTGTGATTATGGAAAAAAAAGTTTTGGGAGTGCTTTTAGAACATTAGGACCAATCTACGCCTATTAAGTACACGAGTGTCCCTCCCGGTGTAACGGGGGAGCCCGGGCGGCGGGAGAACCCTGCTGCTGAGGGTGGAGAAGTGGGACAGCGGTTGGCCTTGGGAGGGAAGATAGAGTGGGGGGAGAAGTGGAGTAGGGCACTGGTTGGTGATGACGACTTCCTGCAGAGGGTCATGTGACAGACGGGTTGAGAGAATTGAAGAAGAAGGTCACGTCGCGAATGGTGAGAAGAACTTCCATTGAATTTGTGAGGGCAGCCGCTGGAACAAATCCCATCAGAGACGACGAGAAGTCCCAGAGGTTGGGCAACGACCCGAGAGAGTGCTGAGCCAGAAGAGCGGGAACAAAAGGTGAGTTTATTGTTCTTTCAGGACTGTATTGTATTCTATTTCAGCAACTGTGAATAGCCTAAAGGTGGGTAGTTAGGTGTAGGGGGATTGGGGGAGCACATGGCCGCCGCGGGGGGAGATGAATGGTAGGGGTGTTGTTTGCATATATGATTACTGGCCTTAACCAGCTGGTGATGTATAAATAACTCCAACAGGCACTGCACGTCACGGCAAAGTGGTCAGCGCCACTGCCACAGTGGTGTCCGTGACCAGGATGGGCTGGGATTAATTTCGATTTTAATTCAAAGTTGGAAGTAGAAATCGGATGGTGCCGGCGGCCATGACACCTTGCTCAGTTTTTGGAAATAAAGAGTGAAAGTTAAAAGTGACCGTAACTCCTTAAATAAAGAAGGAGGAGGGGATTGTTGAAAGGGAAAAGGATTGGGAGTATTTAATTAGCACTCGGTTTTGGTTTTAGTGGAGAAATTTCTTGAGATTGGGGAAATAGGGAACTTTGGAGTTAGGAGTTAGAAATTTTTGTGTGATCCCACAGGCAGGTGACCATCAGGCAGGGATTTGTCTGTGTGTGTGTAATTATATTGTAGGTAATTAACCCTTCTTGTTCCAGGGAACGGAGGGGGCGTATTCCAGAGGGAGTAGGTAATTGTGGTGGTGAATGGAAAATCGTGATTGTTGTTGTTGTTGTGTAATTTTGCATTAATTATTAGCGGTCCTGCCTGTGTGGGTTTAGCTAGATAGGGACTAGAGATTTTTTTTGTTGTTGTTGTTGTTGCCGCTTGCTGCATTGTAACTGTGTGCATTGGATATGTCGGGGTGTTGGTAGAGGTTGAGGGGTGGCGATGGGGTTTCAGCGCTATTGGGGGGCAGGGGGGGAGAATCGTCGGAGATGGGAGAGGGTGGGGAGAAAAATTGAGTTTCAGACGCCGGGGGCTGATAGTTTGGAGCGAATGGAGATGGGAGGGGACTGGTATTGGTCGCAGGATGGCGTTGGGGAACCGGAGAGATCGTGGGAGGGGCAGCAGAGGGAGGTTGGACACACAGGGAGGGAGGGCTTCACCACGGCAGAGGGAGAGGGGGCCCTGGAGGAGCGTCTGGTCCGGCTCGAGAGCAGGATGGGGGAGTATCTGCGGATATTTGAGCAGATAGTTCAGAGGGTGGAACAGTTGGGGATGGATAGTGTAGAGGGACAGGAAGGGGTGGTAGGGGTAGCCTGGCAGGTATCAGGGGGTGGGTTGGTTTCGCCGGCGCCAGGAAGTGGGTTAGACTCGCACACACCGGGAGGTGGGGTAGATTCACACGGACCGGGAGGGGGGTCAATAGCCTCGCAAAAACCGGGAAGTGGGTTGGCCTTGCCGGAACCGGGAAGTGGGTTGGCCTCGTGGGCGCCGGTGGGGACATCCACTCCCATGGAGATACAGGGGGAGGAAGTGGGTATGGGACGGAGTTCGCCGGGGTTGGGATGGGCATCAGGACTTTGGGGGGTGTCAGAGGATGGCCTGGAGGGTGAACGGACCGACCAGTCGAGGAAGAGGGGCAGGGAGACAGACAGGACAGGGGAGGAAGGGGAGTCAGAGGGGGAGGTCGAACAGAAAAGGTTGCGGCCGCTCCTGCAGCAGAAGAAGGAGCAGCATTTTGAGGAGAGGGTGGTGGAGGATGAGGCTACTTTGGGGGGACAGGCGCAGGTGGGGGAAAGGGCAAGACAGCCGATGGAGAAGGGAGAGGCAGGGCGGGTGGAGAGGGTCCCGGGGGAATGGGATGAAAGACAGGAGTACCAGTGTCGGAGGCGGGGGACTCTGCATCGAGTGGGCAGGGTGCAGGTGCTGGCAGGGGGGTGTCATCGCCAGCAGGAGTTAGGGGACGCGCTCAATCGGACGCGGCGCAAGAAGATGGAGAACCGGATAAGGGCAGTGGGGGGTGAGGTAGAACGCCTTAAAAGGGAGGTGGGGGAGCTTAAGGCTAGTCAGGTGCCGTCCGGTCAGGGGGTCGAGCCCCCGTTGGAGCCGGGGGAAGGGGGGAAGGGAGCCGTGGGAGGGGAGTCGCCAGTTGTGAGAGACGGGGGGGTATGTCCCGCATCGCCAGAGGCGGGAAATATTACACCCACTGAGGTAGAGTCTACCGATTCGGTTCTTGGGTCTGCGGGGTCCGCAGATAGCGAGTTGGGGGGAGGAAAGGAAGATTGGGACCGAATCTTAGATGGGACCGAGGGGGAGGACAGCGCGGGAGGGGGGGCCAGCGCGGCAGGGGGAGGTGTCGGGGGGAAGGTGGGTCCCGCGGAGATGGGGAGCCCTATGGACCAGGGGAGTCCCACAAAGGGGAAGGAGGTTCCTCGGGAGAGGGAGGATCCGGTGACGGAGGAAGAGAAGTCTTTAGATGGGATGTTTGAAATTTACAGAGATGAGGTAGCGTGGTCCAAAGCAAGGGTTTTGTTCAGGAAGGAGTTAGTAAGGATGGGGGTGTGGCCCGAGGGAGCGGCGAGCGAGGAAGGTGAGGAGCAGCCTGGTGGGGCCACAGAGCTGCAGGGGAAGGGGGAGGATGGGCCGGCGGAAGAGCGTGGGGATGGGCAACCTGGTACGTCCAGGGGGGTGCCTTCTCCAGTCAGCTCGGAAGCGAGGGAGGGGGGTGGAGAGACAGGTCGGACGGAGGAGAGGCGACCCGCGGGCAGCGGGGTGGCGCCACCTTCGAGTCAGGGTGCGGAGAGAGAGGTGGTGGGAGGGGAGGACTGGGTGGGATTAAAGAGGTCCGGAGTGGGCCGCGGTAGAGGGCCAGGAGAGGGGGGAAGACGGATAGAAACGCGGCCTAGATTAGGGGGGGTGCAGGCTGCACAGGGGCGCCAGTGGGAGCCCATAGGCCCGGAGGAGGTAGGGGTGGTTTCTGGGAAGAGGAAGGGGGGTCCTGATGAGGAGCCGGAAGAGGGGGGAGATAGACGGCCGGAGAGTCCCGTGGTGGACCCGGTGGGATCAGTAAGGGGAACTGGAGGAGCCGGTATACCGGTGCTCCTGCCTGCGGGCAGTGAGCCCAGTCGGGCCCAGGGGGGGGCGCGTCCCAAGGACAGTCGGGCCACCGGGGCTGCGGTCGCCGGTGTGCAGCCACTGCTTGACGTGCCCACAGCGGGTTCGGGTCGCATGCGTGCGGTGGCCGAGAGTTGGAGAGAGCCCGAGCGGCGGGTGGAGCCGACAGAGGGGCCGATGGTACCCCGTTCGGCCTATGGGGGCACGTGGACGTCTGACGGTCTTTATATAGACTGGCAGGGCGTCCAGTGGGAATTCAAATGGGGGTTTTATCGTTGTCCAGTGGCGGCCTGCCTAAGAAGTTTCCGAGTGTATAATACTTGGCAGGCGTTAGGGCGCCATTGGGTGGCCCTGCACGGCTCACAGGCCCAGGCCGTGCAGTGGTACTGCGGGTGGTGTGGGATGGTCTCCAATCGCCGGGATCGGGTCGCGTCCCACATCGTACAGTACGGGCATGGGGACCGGGCACCCCTGGAGAGGGTGGTCCCGGCGGAGATCCCCACGTCCATTATCATGCCAAACAAGCGTCCCCCGAGGGGAGAGAACGCGCCGCCACCGGCGGAAGTAGTGGGTCAGGCGCCTGGTACTGGGGTACGGGCCCCGGACAGTGCCGCGAGCTCCGCGGAGGCCGGCATTGCGGGGAGGGGGGTCCCAGTGGTCCAGGAGGGGCCGTCCCGAGGGTTGGGCCGGGGAAGGGCCCGAGGAGTTAGGTTCGAGGCAGGAGGGAGCGTGGAGAAGGAGTCAGAGGAGGCCCGGCCGGGGGCCGGAGCGGGCCGAGGGGGTGGGAGCGACTGCACGAGGCTCGCGGGGGGTGGCCAAGGGAGGACCCCTGCGTGTGCCGGATGTCGCTGGAGGGATGAAGAGATCCGAGCACTCACGCAGAAAATAGGTAGATTAGAGGAGGGCAGCCGACGGCTGGCGGAGTGCTTGGGAGGGCTCCTGGGGGCGCGCTCCTAGGAGACTGGCTCCCAGGGTGCCTTGTAAATAGATGTACATAGCTAGTAGGAGAGGGGGATGGACTGCAGTAATTTTTGGGTCCATCCCTCATATATTTTTAAATGACTTTATGGAAGGTGTAGGCTGGCGGGCCCAGCGGGCCAAAGGCAGCGACTTTTTAGAAAATTTTATAGGGCAGGGCTTGGGGGTTCCTATGGGGGAGGGCAATGCCAAATGGGGAAGGGGTAGTGCATGGGGGGAGCATATATATTTATTTATTAAACTAAGAAAAAAAAATAGATAAAACGGATCAGATATGGCTGTTATAAAGAAAAGAAGTGGTGGGGAGCCGGACTGGTAGGAAGTGAGGGTAGGAGGGTGTGGCCTTGGAGTCCGGCTCAGGAAGAGAATCAGAGTTTTATATATATTTATTAGTAGTGTAGGTAGTCTGGGGAGACGGGACAAAGTCCAATCCCAAGCCCCGTGGTAGTCCCTTTTTAATTAGTTTTTTTATTGGGAAGGGTCCTGTGGATGGTTGATGAGTGTGGTGGGTCCCTGGAGGGGTTTAAGCTTTGTAGGACCTGAGGGGGGAAGTTTTTTATCTTTTTCGAATTATTAGTATTTTTATAGTGTACAAAAGTTGGCCCGGGGGATGATTAAAGACATTTTTATACCCAAAATAACCAAAAAGAAAAGAAGTTTTTAATTCAGTTTTTAGAGAGGTCCCACAGCCTGGAGTAGAGTAGGTAGATGTGTTTGGGCTTTGGAGGCTGTGGGCTCAGTAGGGTAGTGTTAGGTAGAGGCCAATCAGTTTAAATCACCCTGTTAGTCCCTTTTTGTTAGGTAATTCTGTTATTTTTGGGCAGGGGAGGGGGGGGTCCCAGCTAGACGAGGGCGTCTAGTGCAAGTGGGGGGGTGTGTAACGGGGGAGCCCGGGCGGCGGGAGAACCCTGCTGCTGAGGGTGGAGAAGTGGGACAGCGGTTGGCCTTGGGAGGGAAGATAGAGTGGGGGGAGAAGTGGAGTAGGGCACTGGTTGGTGATGACGACTTCCTGCAGAGGGTCATGTGACAGACGGGTTGAGAGAATTGAAGAAGAAGGTCACGTCGCGAATGGTGAGAAGAACTTCCATTGAATTTGTGAGGGCAGCCGCTGGAACAAATCCCATCAGAGACGACGAGAAGTCCCAGAGGTTGGGCAACGACCCGAGAGAGTGCTGAGCCAGAAGAGCGGGAACAAAAGGTGAGTTTATTGTTCTTTCAGGACTGTATTGTATTCTATTTCAGCAACTGTGAATAGCCTAAAGGTGGGTAGTTAGGTGTAGGGGGATTGGGGGAGCACATGGCCGCCGCGGGGGGAGATGAATGGTAGGGGTGTTGTTTGCATATATGATTACTGGCCTTAACCAGCTGGTGATGTATAAATAACTCCAACAGGCACTGCACGTCACGGCAAAGTGGTCAGCGCCACTGCCACACCGGGAATAACTTATTTGATTCCATTGTGTGGAATTCGAGGATCGACCAGGTGGTACCATTGTCTACCCGAGCTCAATGTCTTTCAGACAGTTACTCCTTCGCATTCTACCTCCGTCCTTTGATACTATCACATTATAAGAGATTGACACATCATAGCTTTGTGTTATACTCTTGACCGGTTCTAGGCATGGCAACCTTGCGTCCACCTGTCCACCCTCACCCCCTCCGGACAACACTGGTGCACATTTCTCTTTAGTGTAAAGATTCTCAAAATAACACCAAAAAACTTCTCATAGTTTTCAAATGAAAACCTGTCATTTCATGAAAAATGACAGATTCTATATATTTTGTTTTTCTCCATTCCATCTGATAATTATTGTTATTATTATTATTATTATTATTATTATTAGGAATTGTATCTGGGAATCTATAACTCATGATAACATGCTAGACTCATTTAATATGTTTGATGAGTGTTTAACTGTACACCTTCCAACACATTGCACCATTTACATGATCGGGCGGCTACCAAGACTTATTTTATTCAACACTTGTCACTTCTGGACTGGGGTTCCGCAAAAATTGCCTACACTTGGGATATATCAGATGGCGTGGACTTGTTCAATTTATATCAAGATATATCTCACAATTTCGCAAACAAATCATTTAAGGTTAAAATCTATACCACTAGTACTATTATCATCATTACTGTCGAAGGTTAGTCGTTTTTGGCCCTGCAAAATACATTCAAGTTAGTTGAAGTTTACCTAAAGAAGGCTCTAAATGGGTTTGAGTGGCCAGTTTCCTCCCCAAGGTGTGCAGTCTTGAACATTGGGGCGTTTGTCAGTATTTGAACAATATTATTCATATATTCATGTATCATTACCAATATTTTTATTCTTAATACTTGTATTATCATTATTATGAATGAATATTATCTATATATTAATGACTTAAATTGATATTAGTTGCATCATTCTTTTGGTAACTCAAAATTCATGGTACCAGCTGTGATGGGAAAGCCACCTGTAACAGCAGTCTAAGACTTAGGTAATCTTATATTTAGAAAACTACATCTTTCCTATGATATTCTAAACATTCAAATTCTTTTTCTGTATTATCAACCATTTGTAATTATTTTGTTTTAATCATGGTGAATACTCTTGTTAATCAAAACAGGTTTACCCAAATGTGTATGAAGTAAAAAGTCAAGCAAAAATAAGAAAAAGATGCCTTAGGTTCAAGGGTTTCGACGCATCATAGGAAGAAGAATTAACTGAAGTTGATAAATATTCATATGATGTTTCTCTATGTTTGCCCTGGACTTATAAAATACAGCAGTTCCGTGCTATATACTGTAGAACACACGATGTTAGCATCTGTTTATATATAGCGTACATAGCGTGAGGTCGGCTTCGCTATATATAAAAATGCTGTACTTTTTTCTTACTGTACTGGCGCTGTCAGCGGCGGCTATAGTCGCTAACATAAAGATACGCTATGATGCGTAAATTCACCAATTCGCTATATTTGGGACACGCGTCATATATATGTGTTCTACAGTAAATATTTTATAGATAAAATGGAGCAATGTTGCAAGGAAAACAAAGTCAGAAGTAATGTACACCAAAGCCATACTTTAATAAAAAATAATCTGTTCTTCATCATTCAATACTCCAGTCAATAAATACATACACAGGATTAAATATTCACTGTTCATCCTCTGTAGAAAAAACCTGCCTGGTTTTAAATCATGTATCCTACAATAATTTACTGTGTGAAAATAACTTAGAAAGATGATTGTAGAAAATGTTTTGCATATATGGAGCAAGAGAGCTGAGTGATGATGGCGTTGTCTCCTTGACGACGACTGGCGCCGTCTCCTTGACGATGACGACGCGGGGAATGTTCGATGGCGCAGAGCGTGGCAACACGTACTGTTTCACCTGCGTGATGAGAAAAGCTGGCCACGAGATACATGATGGTCAAGGCAAGGCTTTCCAGGTAAAAGAGATTTTCAATCATTTGGGAGATACCCAAAGTTCAGCGCCATTTCTTGACAATGATGGCATCTTATAAGGCATTTGTTTGCCTATTTCCACATTTTTCTTGTAGGTTTTGTTTCTTAAGTTTACATTTAATATAACCACTTAGATGACTTTCTATATGTGCCCAGGACTTTTCTAGTTACTCCACAAGATCTCCTAAAGATGTCCTGACTTTTGCACCTATCTAACCAATGACTTTGGCTTTGTGTCCAGGACATCTTCAAATTGTTCCTTCCGAAGAAAAAGAAGTCACAAAGCTGGAATTAAGTGTGTATTGCCTTTGAGGTTTATCAACTCAGAAGCCATGAAAAAGGAGTGTATAATGAAACAGCTTGGATGCATTGTTTTAAACATTATCTGGTGAGAGTTCCACCACTGGCACAATACAGACATCAAAAAGTATGCTTTGGTAAGGCTTTATGTATGTCATCAATGTCAATGTCATAAACTACTATGTTGTTTCCATGGCAACTTCAGCCATCACCGTGGAAACCTAAACAATTTGATTGGTAAATCACATATATGATACGAAAGAGAGCATTTCATCACTTAGCAAAGATCTCCATGGTGATGGCCAAGTGACCACAATCTAATAACCAAAACTAACTACATTTTAAATCATAAACCAAACATTTTGCGTATTTTGACGGCAAAATAAAGCCATTTCCATTGTCAAGTTCTGGCCTAAGAAAAATACTGTTATGACAGTCTGAAGTCCAGTTTATATTTAGCACAGAATGTACAGCTATCTTACAGGCTTTGGAAGATACTAGTTCATTCTTTGCATATGGCCACGTGAATGCATTGTGGGCAATAATTAACTGCAAAATTCATTTTAATACTTAAATCTTCCAGTTTTGACTTGATTTGAAATGATGATATAGAACCCCTCCATGCAAATCAGTGGTGATACAGATACACCATGCACCCTGTTCAGACACATGGCCTTAAAATGGCTTTTTCAAATTCTAAATGTATAATCATGAGCTGGACTGTTAATAACAAAAACTTAAGAGTGGAATAGATTCTCCATGGAATTATTTTCAGTCATGCAACATTGTGCTGAGCTCAGCACTTGTGTTATTATCACAGAATGGTTGTTGGGCCCACACATGACGGTGGGACACGCCAACATAAGTAGCAGCAGCACCAAGCAAAGAGCCACCCCAAGAGGAACATGTCGCCATAGAAACAGCAGCAGTTTTATTTCCATGGCAACAAAAGCAGCAGCAGCAATCCTAACCGGAGTTCCCCCTCAGGTGGCATCTTGCTTGAACAGCTGACAAAAGCAGCAGTTATGATATGAACTTTTTGAGTTTGGAATGCAATGGTCTCCATGGCAACAACCCCATGAGAATGCATCCTTGATTATGTGTCAAGTGGTTCCAGAATGGCATCCAGGAAAAAGATACAAAAAGTCCTTGCGTCGATTTCCAGAATGTCAACAACCATGAGTTAAAGATGCACCTTCTCCCTGTAAAAGAGCACCATACACCGTACCAACAAGATGGCTGCCCCTGCGAGCATCCCGCCATCTTGTAGCATTCACTACGAGGAGTCTGACTTGCTGTCCTTCTCTTTCTCCTCCTCCTCCTCTTTCTCTATTACATCACTAGTCTTTTCCTTCTCCTCCTCCTCACCCTCTGCATCGTTAACTACCTCCTCATTTGTTCCCTGAGTATCTTCAACATTGCTAGTTTCCTCCTCCTCATCCCGCTCAGCTTCAGAAGCAACCTCCTCCTCCACCTCTTTCTCCTTTGCAATTGCACTTGCGGTGACTTTTTTCACAGAAAGGTCCTCTGCCACCTTTTGCTTTGATGACAGATCCTGAGCCTCGTCTATTGCACCTTTGGTGGTGGACTCCTTAGTAGCCTCCTTTTTCTCCACCTTGCGCCGTTTGACGGAAAGGTCCTGCGGCGTGGAGCTCTGCACGGAGAGATCTTGAGCTTCCACCTGCTCACTCCTCACAGACTTAGCTTTCGCTGCGGCGGCTTTTGCGGTGGCTTTTGCAACGGCTTTTGCAACAGCTTTTGCAGAAGCCTCTTCCGCCTCCTCATCTGTGGATTCGTTGACACCGTTCGCAGCGTTCAGGAAGTTGGCCTGAGCCTGAGAGAGTGCGGCGAAGGAGGTGGGCACATTGGTGGGTAGCGTGAAGCCTCCGAGGCCTTGAGCAAACAGGGGGTTGTACATAAGAGGGTTATAGAGAAGAGGGAATGCTGAAGAAGTAGGTATCGCAGGATGAATTTTCGTTTTGCTTGAAGGCGAGCTTTTTGATGAAGACTTGCGCGGGGTGCTTTCGCTCTTGACCCCCTCGCTAAAGTTGGCAGCACCAGGCAAGCCGAATGCAGCGAGGTTCATCATGGGGCTGGTGAGGCCGAGATTGGGGAGGCCACCAAAAGGCATGCCCATGGGCAACTTGGGGAATCCCATGAGGCCGGCGGCGGCAGCGGTGCTGAGGCCCAGGGCGTTCATGGAGGCAGCGTTGGCCGCCAGCTCGTTCTGCATCATCTGGGAGTTCAGCATGGCTCCCGAGCGCTTACGACGCTCCGACGGACGCAGCACACGAGACTTCAGCTTATCCGGCACTTCATACTGAAAGAGGTGAAAAGGTAAGAGTTACAAGATAAACAAGAACAATGAGCCAGAGACTTATGAACAGATGTTTCCCTGAAGACCTTTTTGAAGAGGCAAAAATTTCTGAGAATTACCAATTTAGACATTTTGGGGGTAAATCATATATGAAATATCCACACAAAATGGATTTTGAAGGGAATCTCAGCAATTTAGAAACAGCACTACACTTTTTAGAAACTTTTAGCATTTGGATTTCATGGTGAACTGATTGCCAAGCATTATGAGGAGACTGCTGATGACTGCATAACCAATTCACGCCGAGAGATCTAGACAGGTAACGTCTGGACATGTGATACCTTTGAAAATAACTTAGGAGTTAGGCATAAAGTTGCAAAATATTTTTAGGAGAGTTGCAAACATCTCCCCTTCAAATATTTTCTTAAAATTTCTTTTAAACGAGAAATACTACCAAAATAATCAGGCTTTTTGGTTGCTACAGGCATGAATGGGTTAATTGAACTGACCAATCAGAGAGAGGCTTACCTTGGCAAGAACAACATGGCTCCATTTAGGATCGACATCGAAGGCTGGGTTTTTATCCAGCCATGAGATCAGGTACTTGAGAGGAGGAGCTTTGGCACCAGTGATCTGGAACAACACAAACAGTTCTATAATACAGGACAGCACATCACCTACAACCATACACCTATCTATGTATGGTGAGACCGACCCTATTTGATCATGGCTGTTTTTGTTCCCTAAGACAAGCTGCCTTTCTGTTATGTGCATCAGGAATTAATGAAGCTATATTTGAAATTTTTTTTTTTAAGGATTGTTAACCCCACAGGAGCAAGAACTTGTAAGCCAAATTATTTCTCAGCTTCATTATCAAGATATTCTAATACGTGTCCAATCGTATCTGTTTCTTTGAGTTAAGACAAACATTTTGTAGCACAAGAAGTGGTACTTTTTACTAATCGAGTATTACTGATCAAATTCAAAGTTGAACCTTCAATTTGCAGAATTTACAGGATAAGAATTATTATCATTATCCATATTATTATAATTTCTATTATTATTATATTTATATTAATTTATTTATTATTATTATTATCATTATTATTATTATTATTATTATTATAATTATAATTATTACTACTATTATTATCATTATCATTATTATAATTATTATTTTCATTATTGTGACCCACCTTTTTGCCGGTCTCTCTATTGATGACAGAGATATTTTCCTCCCCGGTGAGGTTGTGTAGGTCCAGCTTGTTGGGATCTACGCGTGGACGTCGCTTCTTCTTCCCGTCTACATGCTCCGCGATAAGCAACGAATCCTGGGGAGAAGAGAAAGGAAAAATCTTGTGTTTAGCTTCTTCTACATTCTATAATTCTACTCTTAACCCTTCCAATGCAGATGCCACTTTTGTCCAAAGAACAAGAATGCTAAGATTTTTGGAAACCCTATATAAACCCTGTCATGTTGGTATTCAATGGATAGCTTCCTCTGAGTACTATCAGATGAGTACCCATATTCTAGGAGTTTCAGTCATTTTTCAGATTTTTTGCATAATTTTGTATAGGCAAAATTAGTCACCAGCAGCATAAGTGTTAAAGATGCCAAAACCAGTGTTGTTTTTGTCTCGTTTGCTAAAGTGCCCCATTGTTGCACACATGAGGACATCAACAGGAGTAGGGATGTCATTAAGAGGCAAAAGTGCCGTCGTCAAGAATGCCTTGCAGGACTTCAATGATATACAGACTGGTTCTGGAAGCAACACTTTTCAATTATCTTTGATAAATAGACTGGTCCTGCATGCATATGTCAATGGCCCTTTAAAAAGTAAAGCTAGTCAAAGGTTTCAGAGGGCAGATTCAGAAAACTGATTTCACCACTAGTTTTACTAAAAATGCATAAGAATATTAAGTGAGTTTGAAGATTCTACGTAGATGGTCGATGTGTACAGTTACAAAACCTGGACTCTGGATGACCTACCTCATCATCATCTGGCCTGTCGACCATGTAGCCCGGATGCTCGTCCAGCCAGCGATCCAGGTCTTTGCGTAAGGGCGCGCGCTCGCCTCGCAGAATACTTCCGTCCTCGAGGTTGACCACCGGCACACGCTCCTCTACAAAACACAACAAAAAATCAAGTTAGCCAATGGAAAACACAACCTGACTTACTTCAATGATCTATACTAATAACACTCTCTAACTGCTACCAGTTTCGTCTCTTCTTTCTGAATGAAACATGAACTTAAAAAGAGATAAGCTTTCCTAGCACTAGGTGCTTTTTAAGACTGCACTATTTACTGTTCATACATTAAAATACATTCAGTAGATAGGTTTCTTGGCTCCTGTATACAATATTTCCTTTTTTCTAGTCTACACAAATAAGAAAAGTATACTACTACTATATATATTTTTATTTTAATAATAATAATAATAATAGTAATAATAATAATAATAAAAATAACAATAATAAAAATAATAATAATAATAACAATTATAATAATGAAAAATAATGGAAGTATTCTTGGTTCTTTTTGTAGGGCGGGGTAGTGATGTTTTATTTGCCATGGCAACACTCCTTTCTTAGCTTGTGTTGCATAGAGACACAAGGCCACCTGTTCAGGTGGTACAAGGGGCAGGAGGCAATCACAGACATTCCAACACATGCTGCTGCTCAATACTCCTACCATCAACCCCAGCAGTCAGGATTAACCCTTTACCACCCACAGCACAGCATAGCAACAATACACAATCCCAGGGCACTTCTACTAACCCTTCCAATGCTGAGGCTACGTTCTTCCCAAGTACAAGGATGCAAACCATCTCAACCCTGTCATGCTAGTATTTATTAGATAGCTCTGGCTGATTACTCTCAGATGAGCACCTATGTGCCAGGGTTTCAGTCATTTTTTCACGTTTTTTATAATGGCCAAATTATACTACCAGTAGCATAAGGGCTAATCATGGCTATGTTCAGAAAGTCCCGCACAAGCAGTTGACTAGATCATAACAATTATGCACTTTTTGCAGTATTTGTATACCAATATTTGGGTATTTGGTAAATTGGTATCCACAATATATAGGTAATATATATAGGTGGTCAGACAAAATAAAAAGATTTCTTTGGTTAAATTTTTCCATGAAAGTGGTGAACTTGAATACTGTTCCTTGAGAGAATATATCTGCTGAGTTGTAATTGCATTGTACTAGATCTGTGAGGAGCTTCCAAGTTTTTCAAGTAGCAAGAACAGTGGGCATGAATGTGTTATAAATGACTGGTAAGCCAAGTGGAACCTGCTGCTTCTTCGTAACAGCACTCAAAATCAGCGCCTTATGTTCCTGTATGCAAATTAGCCAGCATGCCGGCCGGCAGGCAGGTAGGGCAGGAAGGTAGGTGCTGTTGCCATGATGATGTTGTTATGGGTTAAGATGAGGTGAGGTGGAGGTAGCTGGAAGGCAGAGCCTGAATCTCCTCCAAGCTCCAGTGCCCCTCAATAGCAGCAGAGCACGTGCTGTCACTATGGAAGAAATGTGCACGTGTGTCAGGGCGCGGGCAGGCGGGCGCCGCATGAATGAGCCCGAGGCAACCCGCCCGCCGCTGCCCTATTTATACCCACTGCACCCTTTTACATGCACCTACATAAGAGTACCGGCAAGAGCTCAAGCCAGTTCAATACACAATGGAAATCCTCACAATGTAAACACAGCACAGGCGGTGTTCACCTCCGTTGCTGTTGAGGAACAGCAGAATGCTCTTCGCTCAAAATGACACCCAACAACCCTGTCATGACGGAATACCAAGGTTGACCCTTGCTACCCTGAAAACTTCCTACCGAGCTATGCTTACCAGCCATGCTTATCAAAGGCAATCAATGTGACTGATTAAAATAAAGAAATAAAGTGATATCTTAAAAGAGGACACTTAAGTATCCATCACCCTTATAATTATAATTATTATCATTATGATTGCTATTACTTCATCTGTTCTTTTTTATGATCTTTGTTATTGTTATTATCACCATGATGATAATCACAGTTATTATGTTTCATATTCAACCCATCCTGTTGCATTCACCTAGTTCACAAGATGTAAGGTCACAACCGAGGTGAAGCAGATGTCCGGTGGTTAGGAACTGGGTAGGTTTAAGGTGTAGCAGGTAGAGGAATGTAGTGGTCTCTGGGTGGTGGTGGGGGTAGTGGTACACTTTCCCAGGCGGCTGGTGTTAAAGGGAGCCCCCCACCAGCCACCGGAGCAGCAGCTGCTGGCTGGATGGCTGGCTGGCTAGAGACATGTGCAGGTGAAGGCCTCCCTCCCGCCATCCACCACCAGCAGCAGCAGCAGGAAATACCTGCATATCAAACACCACAATTCCCACACTCCTCCTCTTCCTCTTCCCAGAATAGCACGGCAAGGTTGACAACCACAACAACACACTCACAGGTGCAAAGCCTCATCATTAGCCACCAACCACCTGACCCAACGGCCGGTTGGGAACCCGGACACTATTAGTAGTCAGCGGCAGAGATTGTCATTCCTCACGACCATCTGCCTTAGATTCTTGACTAGGCTTTTCTTCAAATCAGGCACTTCCACTTGTTGAGCAGCTAACAACAAATTCCTAGTAATCAGTAGTCAGCGACAGAGATTATCACTTCACAGGACCATCTGCTTTAGGTTCTAGACTTGTCTTTCTCCACTAAGCACTTCCACTAGTTGAGCAACAAAACCCTTCCTCCACAACCCTCCTGCTATTGACTTCTATTGGGCCACTGACTCCTAATAACTTGATAGTTCTTCTAGAATTTCTGACTGCATATTCACCGTCCTTATATTCCTTTCTTGATTGTTTATATGCCTATCACTATCACCAATGTCACCAGTTATATATTTTTATATTATTAGTACATCACCAATGTCACCAGTTACATTTTTTTATATTATTATTAGTACTATCATCATCCTTATTTTTTTAATTAACAATATTATTATTATTATTATTACTATTATTATCATTATCATTATTACTATTATCATTATCATCATTATTATTATTATTAAAATCATGATCATGAACATATCAATCATCACTCTACATCATTAGCAATTGATTGTCTGACAATCACACTTATTTATAAAACTATTACATATGTTAGAAAATGCTTCAGATTTTTTTTTATCTGCAAGGTTTTTTATTTTCTTTTATCTATTTACTATTTTCTTTTTAAAACTGGGATTCTTATTTCCTAATTCAAGTCTTTTCCTCATTTATGAAGTTCATCAACTCCAGATATTTATCATCATTTCCAACAGAAGTTTGTGTCTGATGTTATAATGTGTGAAGGTCAGTCAGTGGCTGGCTGGAATAAAGGCCTAATTACTCTATCAAGGTAAGGTGATTATTTCTAGCCCCATGGACAGTGGCATTTGTAAACATTGCCATGCATGAATTAGGAAGGTAATATCTGGGTCAGGCAGCTGGTAGTCTGACCGTGGGAGAGTAGGGGGGAGAGAAAAGGGGCATGAGGCAAGGCACCGGTGGACTAGGAGGAAGTGATGATGAGCACCAGGTGTGGACGGTAAAGGAGGGAATTCCCTGATACAGTTCCTGGTGACCCCTGCCTCCGGTCACTAATCCAGCCGCCCAGTCATTATGCTCGCTCCAGGGCCACAGCCTGAAGCAGCACCAGCCTGAACATGTATATGATCATGCCTGAGTGGGCAGTGCAGCAGCCTAGCAGTGCATGCTGCTGTCTCCCTGTGATAATCACGGGTAATTGCTTTGTTGCTAATTTTATCTCGATTTCCCAGCAACAACAGTTCCGGGACTACTTTCTTTGTGCCAGCAGTAGCAGTGGCTGGCAGACGGCATTGCTGGCACTACTGGGGAGGAGGAAAAGGAGGAGGGGCTTGGAGATACTTAGGACATGGTTGTAGGTTTGGGTGGATTTTGACAGATGGGGAGAGAGGGTAATTCAAATTTTAAAAAAACACATTCATTCCAGAACTAATACTTAACAAATGCTTCACAAAAATGGAACTTCTCAAAGTAGGAAAAACTACTTGTACATGGTACGGGATAAGATACAGATATCTTTATGGACATTTTGAGATATTCACTCAAAACCTCCCTCATGTCAACTCTTTTTTTTTTGGTAAAAAGGCCACTCTTTTATGATTTTTCATTTAAAACCGAACACCCCCAATCCCACTTTCAGAAAATTTCTCACTGCTTTAATTCTACTCAACTTTTGAGTGCAATCCTTGTCATGTGTTTACTCTCTCATGCTGGTATAGTAGTCTTTAAGACCAAAACATTGTCTGGGTATAATGGTTTTGAGAGCAAGATGCTTTTCCTTGGGAAATAACTTTTTACCATGACTGCTGACTGCGTTTATTTATAGCATCACACGTTGGTAATACCAGTGTGCACTAATCTATGCATGCTGGGTAAAGGTATTGATCAGTGTCCTCTGATACTCATGAAAATGACTTCAAAATTGGCCATAACGCAACATAATACTTGGAGAATTGCTGTTATGGTTATGATGAATATATTCTAAGTATTTCAGAAAAATGCTTTCCACAGAACACTATCATCAACCTAGTCAGGCCAGTGAGAGGCCTGAAATGGTTAACCCTTCCAATGCTAAGGCTACTTTCGTCCAAAGCAGTGACACAAAGATTTTCGAAAACCATCTAAAGCAGGTCATGTTGGTATTCTATGTATATAGCTCTCACTGAGTACTATCAGATGAGTACCCATATGGCAGGGTTTAGTAGTTTTTTAAGGCTTTTTGCAGCATTTTGTAATTGCCAAATTAGTCACCGGCAGCGTAAGGGTCAAGAGACAGATATGGCCATAGCCTCCTCTCATTACCTACTGATGTGTACTCCCTTACAGCATAAAAGCACAAGGTCACATGTGAGAATAAAGAAGATCCTTCTTGGGTGGTTTTTGACTAATAAGTACTTCCAAGCATAGTTTTAGCCAGCAGGGCATCTGGACGTCATTCAAACACCTAAACCCTAAATCACCTGTCAGGACATCCAATTCTTTTAAAAGCAATTTCTTAAAATGCCAATTTCAAGCATATAAGTGAAATTTTTTCACCTCAATATAATTTCCACAACATTGTATGTTAGTATGCCTTTTTTCAACAAATTAATAATATATGTTCACCCCTTTAGGGTACTGGAGCAAGTCCAGGAGATAACTTCCAATGTGAGCAGGTAAGCAGTAAGAGATAAAATGTAGTCTCCGTAGAAAAATAGGTCACCTCAAAATATTACAATGGCCAATTTTGGGCAGCCAGTTTTTTTTTCTGGCTAAGACCCTGGGCACAACAAAGACAAATAGTTTATTTCTTCAGCCTAGGAGGATTTCTTTTTTTTTTGGAATTTTGTTTTTCATCACATGAATGCCAATTGTGGCTAATTCTTGACTAGCCAGTTGTAAGTAGTGGAGGAAACCGGAGTAGCGGGCGAAAATCACCGCCTAACCCCAAGTCACTGGCAACTTTCTCACATGCCCAGGCCGGGATTCGAACCCAGGCAGAGGTGAGAGACAGCGTGCAGTCAGTGGCAGCGCCTTAAACCAGACGGGCCTTCAGAGCAGGCCCCATAGTCAACGCCTCATAGGTCAACCATCAAAGTACCCTAGGGATTAATAATGATGCATGCTTGCTGGCCCTTTGCCGGTCAAATAATGTTAGAAGGAAAGGAGGAGCTGCTGAAAAGCTCCTTATAGTGTACTTAAGCCATTCATGCCTGGAGATATCCTTGACGAGTGTCGTCTGGACCTACGATACTTTTGAAAATAACTTGAGAAACAAGCATAAGTTCACAAAACATTTGAAGGAGAGTTTTGGATTTAATTCTGCTCAACATTTCTCCTTGAAATGTTTTACGAAATTTGCTCGGATCAAGAAGATATAATCAAAACGTTTTTTTGGTTGCTACAGGCATTGATGGGTTAAGGACATACCACAAAACGAAACAAATACTCTCACAAAAAATGCTGCAGAAAATAAGAGGAATATGTAAGAGAGGGTAAAACACTATTCTAGGGGAGGTTGGAGCATATGCAGGAAGAGATTAGGTCCACTTCCATATTTCTATTTATAGAACTTGGCTTATCACTTGCCATAGTAAGTGTTGTGTCCTGTTGCTTCAAATATTTTACCCACAGAAAAAAATGCTAGACTTCTAAATCAATACAAATTTTCAATGTTACTCTCATCTGTACAAACAAGATAAGAGAATCTTTGGTGGTCTGATGATTTGTGCAATATCAATTTCCAAGAATGGGCATCACTTCCTGTTTACTTTTCTTCTCCAAATGTCAGTGGTAGTTTCCATCAGATGTTAGTTATTTCTTTCTCCCCTAGATGGCAGCACAGTACAGGTGTTTCCCAGAATCAGCCATAAGGCTGCTTTCTCCTCGGCTCAGAGGCCTAAGACTCGGACACTTCCACACATTTACACCAAAAATTCTTGGTTTCTTTTTTTTGCAAATAAACAGTGGGGTAAAAAATGAACTACATGTATTCCTAATGTAAAAAAATCTCTAGATGGCCCTACATTTAAATGTTCCCCATATTTCAGCTTGAATATCTGCTACAATTAATTAGTTGAACAGATTGGAGTTAGAATCACCTTTCAGAACAGTATGTGTCAGCATAATTAATCTGACGGCAATTCCTATCATAGAAGGTTCATCATACAGGTGAAATATCCTCTATTTCTTTTGTGAAATAGAGGTTCTCTAACAAGAAAAATAAATAAAACAAAAATGAAAAAGAAAATGCTGTATATGAGCATGATCTTTTACAAGAATGCCATTAGGAAAACCACAAAGGCACATACCTATCATTGTGTGTTGGTAACTTATTACACTGAAGTTGAGTGATCCAAATATGGTCATTTTACCCATATATGGCACCAAAAACTATTAAAAATGCCCATTGGAAATGTTTATGCTTCAATGGATATTACTACCAGATAAAAGTGGGAATAGGCTCTCCTACCTGAGCTTGCAGTTGCCATGGCAGAGGAGGGCGTGTGGACAGGTTTCTGCTGAGCCATCTTCCTGATGGCGATATCCTCCGCCAGCTTGTCAATCTTGCGCTTCCGGCCGCGCTTCTTCTTCATCCTCTCCCCGTCCATCATGACGGGGCTCTCGCCGACGTAGGAGTGCTCCGTCCCGCTGTCATCCTTACGTAGGATGCTGAAGTCCGCGCCGCCACTCGTGCCGTTCAGGTAGCTGCTCTCTCCGCCGTCCACGCCGCCGTGGATGCTGGAGAAATTAGACTCGCTGCCCTCACCGTCACTGGATACGCCTATTCCTATACCATACAGCTCTCGCATACGGGCAGCTGAAACATGAAACAGTATAATTTAGCCAACTTGACAAGGCACACTCAATTTGTGTCTCACGACACATTGCTCAAAAGCGTGAACCCAAATTTGCACACTCAAGTATATACCACTTGTGCGAAGAATGTAGACCACCGATGCCAGGTCATTTGTATTGCAACATTGCACACTCAAATAATCATCAATTGCTTGAGGACTTAAAATAGGCCATCTTTGCCAGATCATTTATATAGCAGTGATAACTGTATCAATTATATAAGTGATGCATTACACTATTCAATGGAAAATTTCTACTCCCTTCAAGCTGAGAAAAATATGAATATAAACTTCAACCATTCAGTGGACAGATTTCAGATTAGAATCACCTTTCAGAACAGTATGTATCAGCATAATTAATCTGACGGCAATTCCTATCATACAAGGTTCATCATACAGGTGAAATATCCTCTTTTTCTGTCGAGAAATCGAGGTTCTCTAACAAGCAACCTAAAGGAATGAAAATCCTGACATGAGGTGTATTGGGTCAAATCAATCTCAGCTATATTTCCTTGATGGCTTTCTGTTACTGAAGTGCAGAGGAGTTAAGAGTTTTCTTACCTCGTTCGGCTTCCACCACTGCCTTCTTCTTCCTTCCCCTCTTCTTCTGAATGGTCAGCTTTAAGCCATCCCCCTAAACACAAGACAACTCATTCTTAATGACCAACAATCATACAAGAAAATAATCATAAAAATCAAGCATTTTCACGATTTCTGAGCAAGGCGTTCATTTAGAAATTACTTTCAACCAGAGTGATCGAACATCAATTTTCCATATACATTATTCAATTGGAAAGATAATTTGTTTGTTAAATTATGACCCCTCGGTTCCACCAGTTGGAAGTGATATCAGGAAGCCAATTTTATTGGTTGAGAAATTTTGATATTCACTGCACATGGTGATAAGGACAAAGATTTACTGCATCTCTTGAATAGCTTTATTTACTACATTATGATTGGAGACAAGGGCACTTTTTGTACTGCTTTTATTCTATTTGATATTTGAAAACTATGTCATTAGGGGAACTATCCGCTTTTACAATGAAACAAATTCTATGGAAGCTAGCTGGTGTAACAATATACAATAAATCTAAACATCCTTTAACAGTCAATGTATTCAGTAATAAATACATTTAGTTAGAAATAATTGTAAATAAAAAGTCAACAAGAAACAAATCAATAGGTAAACAAAATACATGCAATAAGTAAACTTTACTGTTAGAAAGGTGCAGGTTTGGAGGAAAGCTGCCTAAGCATGCCAGATAACTAGGAAATACTATTACTACTACTACTACTACTACTACTACTACTACTACTACTACTACTACTACCACTACCACTACTACTACTACTACTACTTCCACCACCACCACCACCACTACTACTACTACTACTACTACTACTACAGCAGCTAGACCTCAAACCCAATCTGCCTTCAAACAATACAGATTACTACTTATCACATAATGCTGTGAGGGACCATGCTAGTTAATATCAAGCAAATGTTAGACATGTTAGATTTGTTAGTATGGTCGCTTCAAAACCCCACTGTTACTCCAGACCTGCTCTCCTGCCATGGTCATTCTCCAACAACTCACTCGCAACTTGAAATTGGAATTTCAGTTATCATCACATTTTTTCGGCCATATTTTGGCCAAGTGGTGAATAGTCAGTTGTAAGTGCTGGAGGAAACCGGATAACCTGACAATGAAACACTGCCTAACCCCAAGTCACTGACAACTTTCTCACGTGCCTCGGCTAGGACTTCAAAGCAAACGACATTAAAAGGCTGGTCATATATTTAGAGAAACCTTGATAACTTCACATAAGACCTACAACTATATTCCTGAGACTAAGTGCTTCACTATTGTTCACATTTCCGACATCAAACCTTTTAGATCTTACTTTGTTTTGCATACTAGAAAATACTTTTACTAGAAACTGAACCAAAGTGTCCTCAAGTGAAAGTGGACATAATCTGAGGATGATTAGAAACTGAACCAACATGACCTATAGTGAAAGTGGACATCATCTGAGGATTAATTGAAATTGAACTTAAGTGCCCAACGTGAAAATGGACATTATCTGAGGAAGCGGTGCTGTAATTGAGCAAGCAACATGACATGAAAACACTACGATTAACAAGAAACTGAACCAAAGTGTCTGAAAGTGAACATTATCTGAAGATTACTAAAAACTGAACCAACGTGTCAAAGCATAAGTATACATTATCTAAAGATTACTAGAAACTGAACCAAAGCGTCTGAAAGTGAAAGTGGTCAAAATCTTAAGAAAATATGCTGTGCATGAGCAAGCAACATGACAAGGCAAGGGGGCTCAAGAAAAAACTATGATTACAAAAACTGAACCAAAGTGTCCTAGAGTGAAAGTGGACATTCACTGATGATTACTAGAAACTGAACCCAAGTGTCAAAGCGAAAGTAGACATCTGAAGATTACTAGAAACTGAACCAAAGTGTACGAAAGTGATTATATGCTGTGCATGAGCAAGCAACATGCCAAGGCAAGGGGGCTCAAGAAAAAACTATGATTACAAGATCTGAACCAGTGTCCTGGAGTGACAGTGGACATTATCAGAAGATTACTAGAAACTCAACCAAAGTGTTCTAGAGTGAAAGTGGACATTATCTAAGGAAGAGATGCTGTGCATGAGCAAGCAACATAAGACAAGACAAGGGGAATCACAAAAACACTACGATTACTAGATGTGAACCAAGACGTCCAGGAGATGCTGTGCATGAGCAAGCAACATGACAAGACAAAGGGAATCACAAAACACTACGATTACTAGATGTGAACCAAGACGTCCAAGAGATGCTGTGCATGAGCAAGCAACATAACAAGGGGAATCACAAAAACACTACAAGTACTAAATGTGAACCAAGACGTCCAAGAGATGCTGTGCATGAGCAAGCAACATAACAAGGGGAATCACAAAAACACTATAAGTACTAAAAGTGAACCAAGATATCCAAGACTCAAGAAAAGCGGCAGTGACAAGAGCAAAACAGGCTGAGGAGACAACGGCCCTCCCATCCCTCATGCATGCACCCCTACCTCAGCAAGGAGCACTTTAAAGTCCTTGCTATCTAGAGGACCAGCACTGTGCATCACCTTGGTGGAACTGGCCATGGGCGAGAAGGAGGCGTCTGGGGGCAGCTCCATGCTGTACTCGGGGTCGCGGTGGGGCGTGGCCACGGGCGTGCCGATGGGGGTGCTGCCTCGGGAGTCGCTCTGCTGCTGGAGGTAGTGGTAGTAGCTGCGCTTCATCACCGGCCATTCTCCTTTCTCCACGCACGAGCACACCAGCTCCAGGCGGTGCAGCACCATCTTGTCCTGAGGAGAGAGAACATCAAAATGATTTTAGTAAGCACCAAAAAAGCAAATTTAATACAAGCGTATTTGGTATTCAACTGCCACTAGCTTCTCAATCAAACAACACTGTATGTGAAAAGGGGAAAAGAATACGCTAATACTCTGCAAGTCTTGGATAAAGCATAACATGTGAACAAACCTATGTCAGGTATTTTATTTAAGTAAGTTGTAAAACTGCTGGGGAAATCAAAATCACCCCCTTCCTGTTTTTTTTAAAAATGATTCAGTTATTCATTCTACTGTACTTCCCTTAATTAAAATATGCTTATATATAAACATTATATCATTTCATTTTCCACTCTTTCTAAATTTAATTATCCCATCAAAAAGACCAAATAATGTGTTCCTATTTGAGCTTAATTCTGATAACACTGTCAGTAGGATTTTGACAAGTTCGCTAGCTATTTTTGAGCTGCCTGCCTGTGTGGTTGTTGTGCTTACCTTGGGCCACTGCAGGGCAGGATTGTGCATGGACTGAGCGAGCAGCTCTGCCACTGTGGGCTCATCCCCGCCCTGGTCCATGGAGCAGCTGAGGTCATCAGGGAACGGATCCCGCGAGGCACCTTGTGACGAGTCGTCCATCTTCATCAGTTCCGCCTCCTTCTTCGCAGCTGTGATGGCAGCAGCGACGATGGCGGCGTTTGCGGGCGGCATCCCGTCCTCGGTATCCATATCCTCCTCCTCCTTGGGGCTGATCTCGCCGTTCTCTTTCTTCACAACCTCCTCATCATCATCCTCCATCTTCACCTCTCCCTCCTCCTTTACTTCTTTCTTCACCTCCTCTTTCACATCCTCTTCCTTCAACTCTTCTTTCACTTCACTCTTCACTTCGGTTTTGACTTCAGTTTTGACTTCGGTTTTCACCTCCGTTTTGACTTGTGTGCTTTCACTGTTCAGACTACTCGTAGTGTCCTCATCCACTTCCGCCTTCACCAGCTTACTCTCCTCCTCCTTGTCACCTGACACTGACTCAGCTGACTTGTCCTTCACTAGAGAAGCAGCAGCGGTATTTGTGGTAGGGGTAGAGGTAGCAGCCCCATCAGTATCAGACGCAGAGGCCTCCAGTTTCATCTCCTCTCTCTTGATCTTCTCCTCAACTCTTTGGTCTACAGCTGCAAAGACAAAATTAATTATATAGTATTCTGAAGAACTGTATATTTACAAATTTCAAAAAGGAAATCATGATTATCTTCTCCCCAACTCTTTGGTCCACAGCTGCAAATACAAGCTCAATTATAGCATTCCGAAGGATTGCATATTTAACAATTTCAGAAAGGAAATCATGATTATGTAGCTGAAAATCACAGCACATTTAAGAGCTTTTTTCTTGATAGAATAGAGACGATAACACAAGTGTTCTTGCCCATAGACAATCATTTTTAGTCTATAACCTTATTAGGCATTTCAATACAACAACTGGTAAATTCTCTGTAGAAGTATACAACTACTCTTCAAGTTGTTGTGAACTGATGAGATTTGTGACAAAACATCTAAACACTTCTCAGGCATAGATCTTTACAACATATCAACTATGAAAGAATGGTTTCTCTTGTATGCATATGAAAGACCTTTTTCTTGAACATATACCTGCCAGAGTTAATCATTCATGAAGGAACAAAAACATTGAACAATGAAACTGAGAACATGCATGTCATTTTTGTAGTGTTAAAGAGTACTAACCAGGGGTAGATGTCTTTGGTGGGGTTTGACTTGGGTTCACACCAAGCATAGAGGTATATTGTTGCTGCAATGCAGGCAGTTGTAATTTATGCTTTTGTACAATTTCTCTGAATGACAGCTTCGGGTCGTGCAAGATGTGATAATCCGTTCTTGAAAGACCATGTCTGGAAAAAAGGAAGCAGAAAATGGAATTTAAAATACCAATTATAAAGACTCTCTAGTCAGTGCTGTATCAATTAGGAATCTATATAAATCCTTTGTAGAAAGGTATGAAATTACTTCACTCCTATAGAAACAGGTAACTTCAGATGTTATTGGAATTATTCATAGTAACAGCACTGTGCAGGGTGTTTGAGTATATATCATTCACATGTAATCACTTTGATATCCCTAGTGTTTCTAACTAGTGACTTAGCTGGATGCTTACTTAGCGATGGATGGTGCCACCTATTGGCATTAGGAACAACTAACTTTCTATGCTTGTCAGAAGGAGCGACTGGCATCACAAATTTCAAGATATGAACAGGTAACATATCACAATATTAATCCCTACTGTTTCTAACTAGTGCCTGGCCTGGCTGCTTACTTTATGACTCCTAAGAGGAGGCAACATATTTCAATAATAATCATTACAGTTTCTAGCTAACATATTTCGATATTAATCACTACTATTTCTAACTAGTTCCTGTGCTTGTTGCTTACTTTGCGGCTCCTATGAGTAGGTCCTTGTCGTGTTTTCCGCACTGCCACCAGTCGGGCATCTCTGGGCTGAGCTGGCACAGCTTGAGCCGCTCGTCCAGCTCTGGGTGGTACAGCGTCTCCTCGCGAATCTTGTTCAGGATGTCTATGCGAGCCAGGCAGCGGTTCGCGCGCTCCTCTGTGATAGGCTCCACAAATATAGTGTTAGGGGGAATAGCTGCAGAGGAAAACAAAACTTATTAAGTCTTTACATCCATAGTTCCAACCTTACCTTATGGCAGTCCAAACAGTAAGGAATTGCATAATAATTTAAAAATATATAAATATATATATATATACCATGTTTAATCCCTGAACTTCTTAAAGAAACTTTTCTTATTATGATTGAATCATAGCCATACTTTGTCAAAACATCAGGAAATTATTCGGCAACAGGGGTCTAATTTACAACACATACTTACGGGGATGCATAACATATTTAAGGTAGACCTAAATGTTTTCTAATGTGAACGCTATTTCCGGGTCCCATTTGTATCTTTTACATTATGAAGACCTCTGAGACGTGAATATCCCCTAATGTGAACGCTTTTGCCCTGGTCCTAAGGTTCACATCTCTAATGATTTCCCTGTAATTGAATTTGATTGAAGTCCTCTGCTCTAAGTTAGACATAAATAATCTTTATTTTAGGTCAGTAATAGTTTTACATAGTAAACACGAGTTGCCAGGGCTCTTGGCCAACCTACTTACCTTCAATCTCGTTCTTGAATTTTCTGCAGACGCGTTTGCACATGTGGTAGAAGGCATGGTAGTACTCGGTCAGCGTGTGGTCGTACTTCTTCTCCAGCCTCGCCAGCATCTGGAAGCGGTCCCACATGAACCTGCGCGCACGCGGGTCGTACTCCACGCCGAACGTCGACACTACCCTGTAGAAATCAGCCTCCTCGCGGCGAGACCACCTACTTGGCAAACAATGAACAATAAGTCAGACCAGAAAAACTAACTCCTCAACTGAGAGAACTAAAATTATATCCAAAACAACAAAATGAATTATAAATCAGAAACGAAGAACAAACACCTCAACTGATCTCCTATTTCAATGATTATGATTTTGGGACGAGCATCTAATTGAAATGCTCATCAGAACACACAAATATCTCCCCCCATATGATGCTTTACTAACAAGATATTTCTGTTAATATCATTTACCAACAAAATATTTGTGTTACTATCATGGATTCCCATTTCTATTAATTTCAGTATTCTCATAAGAACCCCCAAATATCTTCTCTCATATGATGCTTAATTTCAAAGATATTTAAGTATTACCATGGATTCCCGTTTCTATTAATTTAGCAGATCCTCAGACACTAGTGAATAAGGAGTTTTATGGGACCATTTTCCTAAGAACATGAACTTCCTCTATAGATATTCGCTAATGATGGATGTGGCATAAATGACTAGAAGACAAGTCTTCCCTTACAATAAAATACAAAACCCGAAATCTTGTTTTAGTTTTCCTTTTGACTGCATAATCAATTCCCTGGAACACATTAAGCTGCCATGTTAAGATTTCTTGATTGGAAGAAGCTAGCACCATCTAGCTCCACAAGTAAGTGAATGGAACTAGGCTATTCAGTATCTACTCACCTTTGCTGTAATTCTTTCTTCTTGTATTCCTTTTCCTTGACTGCTTCTTCAAACCTCTGCCTCCTCTCCATACGCTGAAATAAACAGATTATCATATATTTATTCAAGAATGAATCAGTTTCTTCGCAATAAAACAAGCTTTTTTTAGACATTAGTTAATAAACATATCAACAGCGGTAAAGACAAGTCCACCACAACATTTCCTAGTAAGTTTTAGATATAAATACAAGATTGATTTGAATCAAATCAATTTGTAAGTCTGTATCTCCCTTTTACCAGGAAATTATCCTATTATTTGGAAATACCTGTTCATATCTAGAAACTTGTAATGCCAATTGCTTCTCTGACAATCATAGAAAAGTTTGTTTGCTGTGAGGGCAATAGGTGGCGCTGTCCATCACCTTCCATTTTAAATCTTCCTGGAACCAGCCTCCCAAAGCGAGACTGACTCTCCCACACCGGGACCCTGGTCCACAAGGAAGACCAGGTTAGGCTACAGAGCCCCACTAATTCTAGCCCCATCCATTCCGATTGTCTGGAGCACCCACGCATTGGACATGAGGCACTCCAACTCCAGCCCGTAGGCCTGGAGTCTTCCCCCAACTGATTGGGGCACCTCATTTCTGAGATGCCCCGTCCGACCTGCCTCCTCTCCTGGCAAAGGACTCCTCTTTCTTGGGGCCGTAGCCACCAGGAGTAGGATAAGGGTGACGAGTGCTCTGATCGGAGGAAGTCGAAGGCCGAGCCAAACCATGGGCCTTTGGCTTGGAGCCCTGGGTCTTTTTTGGAATTCTGCTCCCTTTTCCAGCCCCAGACAAGTGCGCTGGGAGGAAACCTTGGCCCAGGTGCTGTTTCTGGAATGCAATACCCTGGGTTTCGGTAGTCCTTGTCTCCGTGAACTTTCCGGCGAATATCCTGTCTGAGAAAAGTGGCAGTTTGAGGAGATCCCTCTTGTTAGAGGAGGTAAATCCAGAACATCCGGGTGCAGGGACCACATGCTGAAGTAGCCGCGTGCGGTTTTCTTGCCGGACCTCTGCAAGCATGTGCAAGGAGATCCTGTTCAATGATGCTGACAAGAACGAGGCCAGCTCCATCGCATCGGCTAGCACCTCCGTTGAGAAGCCCCCTGATGGCATTGGCAACCGATGCTCAGGGTGGCTTATTTCCCGCTTCTCTGAGATGGCATGGGAAATAAACGCTTGAGTCTGGAACAGGAAGCTGGTCAAACGGCTGATGGTACCCATCCGTTCGTCCAGCCTCTTTCCCAACCTATCTGAATCGGCCAGGTGAGAGGAACTGCTGGATCCAAAGGGCTTGTTCGGGTCAAAGTCGGGATTAATCCTAGACTTGATGTATCTTATGGCATCTTCATCAATCACCTGTGGGGTCAAGAACTCTTTCTCCTCCTTCGCGCCTGCAGGAAACTTGCGGGCGAAGACTGACTCATCATGACTGACATCATCTCTTGTGCATCATGGTTCGCAATAGTGACTGTGAGAGGGTCAAAGGGAACCCTGACATACTGGGCTGGCGCACTAGACTCATCAGTCGGCAGGCCAAGAGCCTTCACAATGGCGCGGCGGGTGTCCTGAAATATTGAGGGGATTCGGAAGCGAAATGGCTCTGCTGTCCAGGTTTGCCTCCATACTGAGGCGTCACCTTGCAGGTCGTCGAGGTCTGGTATAGACATAGTCCCTGCAACCGACTCTTGATTCTGAGACTGCGGACCTGCTTCGGGAGGTGCCAGTTCCTCGTGGTCCCAGGCATGCATCTCTTCGGGTGTCGGACTGGGCGTCCAAATTGGAGAGGTGGCCTGACGAGGTGGCTTGAGTTGCTGAGTGACTGTTGGAGTTCGAGAGAGGGTGTCTGCTCGCATGAGCAGTACCAATCTCTCTTCCTCAGGTGACAATCCCTTAGGCAGGGATACTACGGCTGGCGCTGTTGCCGTTTCCATGGTATGGGACTGAGAGACCGGAAGTCTCATTAGAGCTGCCGGCTGCGGGACTGCTAGTTTTGCTAGCGTCTGCTCCAGGAGCTGTATCAACGAACCCTTGGCTTGTAGACCCGACCCTGAGGGATGTGCTGGTGTGGCCGACACCCAGGCGATGGGCCTAGAATTCTCCCTATCTTTCCTGCTGTGAGGCTTGGAGCGGGAAGAGTGAGACTGAGAATGCCGCCGCTCGTCACGCCTAGGTGGAGAGAAGGCTGAAGATGAGTCTGAAGATGAGCTGGACTCTGATGATCGATGCCTTCTCTTGCGCCTAGAGCGGTGTCTTTTGCGCCTAGGTGGAGAGGAGTCCAAAGAAGAGCTGGACTCTGATGATCGATGCCTTCTCTTGCGCCTAGAGCGGTGTCTTTTGCGCCTAGGTGGAGAGGAGTCCAAAGAAGAGCTGGACTCTGATGATCGATGCCTTCTCTTGCGCCTAGAGCGGTGTCTTTTGCGCCTAGGTGGAGAGGAGTCCAAAGAAGAGCTGGACTCCGACGATCGGTGCCTTCTCTTGCGGCTAGAGCGGTGTCTTTTGCGCCTAGGTGGAGAGGAGTCCAAAGAAGAGCTGGACTCCGACGATCGGTGCCTTCTCTTGCGGCTAGGTGAAGAGAAGTCCGAAGACGAGCTGGACTCTGACGAGATGTGCCTCCTCTTGCGCCTAGGTGGAGAGGAGTCCAAAGAAGAGCTGGACTCTGACGATCGGTGCCTTCTCTTGCGCCTAGAGCGGTGCCTTCTCTTGCGCCTAGTTGGAGAGGAGTCCAAAGAAGAGCTGGACTCTGACGAGCAGTGTCTTCTCTTGCGCCTAGGTGGAGAAAAGTCCGAAGATGAGTACGAAGACGAGCTGGATGGGGAGGGAGACCTCGCCCGCCTCTTTGACTTCTTGGATGGCATATTTGATGTGGAACCCTTGTAGGCGGAAGCCCTCAATGGTTCCTTGCCGGGAATCACCACTACTGACGGAGCTTTCGCTGGTGATGGGCTGGGCTGGTGGGCTGCTCTGGCCTGGCCCACAACTACTGACTCCGGAGCTTTTGCATGTGACAGGCCGAGCCTAGGCTTGTGGGCTGTCCGATAATCCCGTTTCTTCTGGAGGTTTCGAACCTTCATGTCGAAACACCTCCAGTTTTCACTGGACCATTCCCTGCACACGGCACAGGTCGGGCCTATGGATGTGCAGGTGAGATGTGTCCCGCACAGGCGATGGTGGGTCCACGGTTCGTTGTCCACAAACCGCATCGCCCAGCGGGAACACTTCTCCAAGACACACCGGGTCCCCGAAAGGGCCCGGGCTACAAGCTTCGAGGGAGCGTTCGACCCGCCGTCCGAAGAGCAGTCTCGGGCCGGACATTTCCCATGGGAGTCCGGAGACTCATGGTTCCAAACTGACACCCCAGGTCCCCGAAGGGACCAGGGTACCAGCTTCGAGGGAGCGTTTGACCCGCCGTCCGAAGAGCGGTCTCGGGCCAGAAAATTCCCCCGGGAGTCCGGAGACTCATGGTTCCAACCTGACACCCCAGGTCCCCGAAGGAACCGGGGTACCAGCTTCGAGGGAGCGTCCGACCCGCCGTCCGAAGAGCGGTCTCGAGCCAGAAAATTCCCCCGGGAGTCCGGAGACTCATGGTTCCAACCTGACACCCCAGGTCCCCGAAGGAATCGGGGTACCAGCTTCGAGGGAGCGTCCGACCCGCCGTCCGAAGAGCGGTCTCGGGCCAGAAAATTCCCCCGGGAGTCCGGAGACTCATGGTTCCAACCTGACACCCCAGGTCCCCGAAGGAACCGGGGTACCAGCTTCGAGGGAGCGTCTGACCCGCCGTCCGAAGAGCGGTCTCGGGCCAGAAAATTCCCCCGGGAGTCCGGAGACTCATGGTTCCAACCTGACACACCAGGTCCCCGAAGGAACCGGGGTACCAGCTTCGAGGGAGCGTCCGACCCGCCGTCCGAAGAGCGGTCTCGAGCCAGAAAATTCCCCCGGGAGTCCGGAGACTCATGGTTCCAACCTGACACCCCAGGTCCCCGAAGGGACCGGGATACCAGCTTCGAGGAAGCGTCCGACCCGCCGTCCGAAGAGCGGTCTCGGGCTGGACATTTCCCCCGGGAGTCCGGAGACTCATGGTTCCAACCTGACACACCGGGTACCAGTAGAGGCCCGCGGTACTGGCTTCGAGGGAGCGTCTGACCTGCCCTCCGAAGAGCAGTCTCGGGCCAGACATTTCCCCTGGTAGCCTGAAGACTCAGGGCCGCCATGAATTTCTGAAAAGATAGCAGCAAATAAATGAGTGATATTTATTCGACTAATACAAATTTGAGTAGGCTGGAAGTCTACATGCTCGTAAGATCATGTTCGAGCTTGCACATGTGACGTGGGTCATCAATGGAGTGCTGAAAATCCCAAGAGGATTCAAGATGAGAGTACCAACGGCACCACCTATTGCCATCTAGGGAAGCAATTGTTTCTCTGATTGTCAGAGGGGTGATTAGCATCACAAGCTTCAAGATATGAACAGGTAATGTATTTCGATAGTAAATTACAACAATCTCAGCAAAGGAAGTGAAGACTGCTGAGAGATCTTGGAATTTTTGAAAGCACAAATTGTTTCAAACCAAGCAATAATGCTGCATACAGGGTGAGCAAGAAGAGTAGTTATATCAAAAGAGGGGAGGTCGATTCTCAGAATCACGTTTGATGTGTGGAAGGCCTTTATGTATGTGGATGCCTACCTTAGCTCTCTGTTCCAGCTTGATCTGCTCTCGTTTGTGGTTGCGCTGGTAGGAGGTGATAACTCGCCGTAACCGCGTGTTCAGATCAGAGAATGACGGGAATGGTAATTTATCATGGTCACCTGGAGAAAGAAAAAAATATCTTAACTTATTTTCTATCCAAGTAACAAGAAGGTCTCCCTACTAAGGTGGCATTTCTGAAATGTTGATAGCATGTTCATGAGAATATGACTGTTGCTTCCCCTTTCAATATTTCACAAAAAACTTATTTGACTCAGAAGTGCATCATGGCACCCAGTCAATAAAGTAGAAGGTGATCTCACTTATACATAGCACTTATATTAGTACCAGTGTCCCTTTCCTGGTAGATTTTAAAATTATGGCCAATCTTTATGGTGATGAATTTTGAGTAATTAATCCCAAGAAAGGAATCAAATACGATTGAAATGGTAGCTAGATACTCTTAATCCTGTTAATTTACAGGTTTTTAATTTGCCAGTATTTGCCACTCTATAATCCTGGGGTACACTTATACTGTCCATATGAGAACAGCTAACTGCCATTTTCAATTTACCGATCACTAGATTGCTAAATTTTGGACATGGCAAATCAACCAAATCTACAGCAGACAAAAATAAGTGTCAAAATACTTGTTTACAGTTTAAGGCAAAGGAAGCAACTCACAACGATCAGACATTAAACCTAACTGTGGTACTGACCTATTTCTTGAATTGGTTGTTGTTTCTGCATGGCCTTGGAGGGGGTGCCGTCAGGGTACACATCAGCCTCCTCATCCTCATCATCATTCCTTCCTCCTCCTCGTCTCTTACCCTTGAACTCTGACTCACCACCATCATCCATCCTGAAGAAAACACAACCTCAATCAAACAATTATTTCAACTGCCAATTTAGCCTTATAGTTTCCACTTCTCTTTAGACTTTACAGGCAAAGATAATAATCTTCTGTATGCTGTTTTCAGATCTCACAGTGAGAAGAAAGTTTAACTCACAAAAACCCAGCACCAGTGGCAGAGCCCCCTGGTGTAGTTTTTCAGTATTAGCATGGTTAAGTCATCATCAAACAGCACTAGTCATCTTAACAGATCACAAAGGTAGTTTTAGGGGAACCTTTGATTAGTGTTTCTACAACGGAAAAAGAAAGCCAACATCCATTGATTTGGCGTCTTCAATTTTTCAAGATTAGAGGATGAGTGCAGAAATAGAACGCCCACCTATTAGAGGAAATACTGCACTTAATAAAGCATTCTATGCAACTGCTACAAGCTATATGATGTTTATAAGAATGAATGAATGGATGCTTAAAGGCACATCGGCACACAAAGGGCATTAAGAATGTTTACTTTTTCACTGAGAATCACTGCTAGCCATTAACCAACACACATCTAAAGTGTACTCAGGGCAACCTTTAGAAATACTTAGGAAGCTGTGCAATATTTGAGATTTGTTGGACTAAAAGTTGATATTCCAGTCGTGATGAACACTCCAATCTTTTTATACTCATTTGGAATTACTCTCTACTCAATGAGATAGATTTGAACTTGTTAGAACATATGTACAGCCCAGATGTAAGCTCTTCAGTTGACGGTAAATAATGATAAGTCTATATCACTATGAGAAACATGAAGAATCCATTAAATGCATATGTGAGAGAGTTAGGGAAATATTTCCCTTTGACTTACCCGTCCTCATTGTCTTCATCATTCTGTTCCCGCAGCAGTGCCTGGCCATCAGGAGGCCCACAGCGCACCAGGAAACACAGCGTAGGGTCCTGCCTTATCAGGTTATACTTCTCATAACCTACAAACAAACAGTACATCGTTGAGTAACATATTCCTTCTAATATATTATATGGTCCAGTCACACCATAATTCTCACCATCAAGTTTTTTCTTTCTTCTCAAAACCTAACAAAATTTACTACATGCTAAACCTATGCTTTACCTTGCACAAGTAAAATCCCACAAGTTGATAATATAACATTAATAATTGTGTGTAAAATTACCTTTAATGTTTCCCCATTTTCTCATTATACCAATTATTAAATATAAATAAAATATAAAAGATACATACATTATAAAAGATATCCAATATGTACTGTTTGATGCAGTTTAAACTACTATTGGTGAGAATAGAAGTTCTAAGCACTGTAAGCAGTGATATTTCTACGCGGCACATGGTATAGTCTGGTGCCTTCATGCTTACCATGTTTGAAGACTCCCACGAGGAGCGACCTGTCAGCCAGCTGGTCCCACCACATCACCGGGGGCTCCCCATCAGCGTAGGGGTAGGGAATGGCGATCTCCTCCACACTAGCACCAGAGAAAACCTTCATCGCTTCTGCCCCGATCACCTCCTGCTTTAAGTAGTAGAGCAGTCGCACACGAAGCAGTACTTTATTGGAATGCCTTTTTAAGTGTTTTTTGTAGCCCTCGTCGGTGAGGATCATGAGTGGGTCGATGTCTGCGCTGGCCATAGTCTTCTCCAGCTCTGTCTGTAGTTTGTTGGCCTGCATCTTGGCCTTCTTGCCCTTGCGGCCGCGCGGCACTGGTGCTGAGAGGCCCGAGTGGTTCTTATAGTCCTGCCCCTCCGCCGAAGGGTTGATCAGGTCCCATATGAACCCCTTGATGCGCTCATCACCATTGTAGTGCTGTAAACTGTACAGCAGCTGTGGAGAGGAAAGAAACAACATACAGTATTATTATACCTCACTTTAAGATCGTAAGCCGTGATTGGCTGACTTAACAGTGAACAATCATCATGTTGCCTGATGCCATCAGTGAGGGCTTCATGTTGCCCGTTGCCACTAGCGACACCTAGCGGGGAATGTGTGAATCACCAGTCATCTGTGACCTTGCTTTGTTTACAATTACAAACGGGGTTTGTTCTGTATAATAAAACAAATATGCCATGCCAGTGTGGGTAACATGATGGAATGTCTCCCCTCCGGAGGATGGTTTTCCCTCGGGCTCCGCCCTCGGGAAAACCATCCTCCCTCGGGGAAACATTCCGTCATGTTACCCACACTGGCATGGCATATTTGTATAATAGTTACTCAAATGTACACTGTCGAGAGAGTTGCTCAGGTCCCCATTTCCATAAAGAAGTCTTTAACATAAGACCAATTGAAACTTGACAGGTAAAGATGTTAAGTAAAGGTAAGCAGAATATATATTTTTAAATTGTGAAGATAATGTATCATTAAGAAAATATCAATACTATATATATATTTCAATTAGCCAATCCCTAAATGTAATCAATACATATTTATACAAAGGTTTTAGCCTCTAGAGGGACTCGCATCACGCCATATAGCAGTATAACACTGACGTGACAATCATCATTTCTTCAGAGAGAAATACCCTTAAAGCCCAATTCATGTGTGTGCTGTTTTCAGATCTCACAGTGAGAAGAAAATTTAACTCACAAAAACCCAGCACCAGTGGCAAAGCCCCCTGGTGTGATTTTTCAGTATTAGCATGGTTAGGTCATCATCAAACAGCACAATTCATCTCTTAAGATCACAAAGGTAGTTTGTAGGAATGGGCACCATCAAAGAGCAATTGTTTCATGGATATGATTATGATTTTACATTTTTCTCCTAATATTAACTACCTATATAGAATCCAGACAGGTTTGAACTTAGATAATGGTGGGAACTTACCCAAAATGAAAAGCAACACTTCAAAAAATATATTCCATGTGACATTCATTCTGAAATGACTCAACCATGTTTGGGACAAGTCACAACTACTTACCATTGCCCTTGCTATTGTCTGGCAATCTGACAACTGGAGCTTCCTCTTAAACCTGCCATGAGCCAAGATGTCTTCCCATCTTCCCCATCTACAACAAGAGATACACAATCAGAGAAAAATGCATTTTTTACAACAATCAACCAAGTAAGAGCAGGGGCTTAGCCGCCTATGCGTCCAGCGTGTCATTTGGACACCCAGAACACTGTTTTTTGACAGTTTGGACACCCAAAAATTTATGTCAGAATTTGCTGATGATGACTTTTCTCAGAAGATAGAAGATGTAGAAGCTGTAGTGTCACTTTTATAAGACACACAAAGCCGTTTCTGCCCTAAAAAAGCAAAATCTGTAAATATTTATGGTTTATTTTATTAGTAGTATGTACTTTGTACCACACTTTGGACACGCAAAAGTCTATGAAACCTCTATTTGGACACCCTGTTTCCAAATATTGGCTAAGACCATGAGTAAGAGACTTAATTTTTGCGCCACTATAATTATTTTGCTGCAAAATAATTATTGGGAAATATGGTCCACCCTTGATTTAACGCTGGTAGCTCTTTCGCACGGTACTGACAACTATTACTCTGCTTTGTCAGTATCTTCATAAAACACAGGCCATCCTCAACCCATAAAAATTGTAATTATCAAAAGTGACCCAAATTACTGGAAATTTACAGTATAATATTAGGCATGGGTTTGTCATCATTTGGGGTATTTGGGCATGAGTTTCAGATGATGATTAGTTTAAAGAGTTTTTTAAACAAGATCAATCAATCCAGCATTTAAGAGCAGCCAGAGCTAAAAGTAAGCCAGGAAACTTCTATTTTCGGGAAAGACGGCATAACTGCTTAAAGCATACTTCCCTCAACTTTCTTCCCCATAATCTTCCTTCCTTGCATTATTTTTGAACCAATTTGTTTTATTTGCCCAAGTAATTCTCACTCAAGTTTTTCTTGTTTATCACAAAAACTATACAGATCTAAGTAGGTCTACTTACCCATAGACGAGTAAATTCTTCTCCACCTTGAAGAACTCTGACCTTGTATAACCTTGAGCACCATCAACATCTCCTTCTACATCCTCGTCCTTAGGGCGACGCCCCCTTCTCTTACCCCCCTTTCTTGCCCCTCTTCCCAGTTTCTGCGACTCCTTCTCCTCATCATAGTCCGAGTCACTCGTGGTTTCCAGCTCTGACATATCCAGGATGCTATCCTGGTTGCCATAGCGAGCGGTCTGCTTCCTTTGACGAGGCATCTCCACAATCAGATTATTCTACAAGACAAAATTGGAATTCATAAGTTTGTTTGTTTTGATAATTTTTATTCCAAAATAAGCATCAATTGTACAGTTGGTGTATTCATAAGTTGGATTTCATAAGTTCAGTCTTATACATTTAAGGCTTCAACTGCCCAGACAACTTAGTATATCCCACCAATAAAGAGCAATCCACACATTTTCATATTAAGTTCTGATTTTTCCACTTTAGTATAACTAGTCCACTTAGATATATCCAGAAAATAAACACCTGTTTTTACATTGCACAATCCTTCTATATGCTGTTTTCAGATCTCACAGTGAGAAGAAAATTTAACTCACAAAAACCCAGCACCAGTGGCAGAGCCCCCTGGTGTGATTTTTCAGTATTAGCATGGTTAGGTCATCATCAAACAGCAGTTGTCATTTTTACCTATACTGTCATTAAGTAATTGTGTAAGACCATAAGAAAACATAGTAAGAGAAGATGCATCGTTTGAAACAAAATGTTTCAGTGTTTTGGGGAAACCATTTCCAGTTTCTTTTATTTTTTTTCTTAAAAAACATATAACAATGAAACACCAGTTTCCAGTGCTCAAACCTAGCAATTTGATGCACATACCCTGCGTTTCATCTGGTCGACGTCGAGGTCGGCTTTCTTGGCCCACTTCTGCCAGAAGTTGGGGTCGTCGATGTCGATGTCTGTCCTGTTCTGTGACATGGAGAAGGAGGCCTTGGAGAAGGTGGAGCCCTTGCCCTCCGACTCAATCTGGATCACCTGCGTCCTCCGCTTCAGGATCGCGTCGATGTCCTCCTCGCAGAACTCGTCGCCCGCCTTGTCGTCGTCCATCACCGCGCCGTACGCGCCACGCTTCAACAGATCCTCTATCTCCTTCTTAGACATCTGCGCCTGCAAGACACAAAACAAGCCAAAAGTCAGTAATTGTTATCAATCTTAACCTTCCAATGCTGAGGCTACTTTCTTCCAAAGGACAAGGGTGCGAACATTTTTGAAAACCATCTAAACCCTGGCATGTTGGTATTCATTAGATAGCTCTCACTGACACTCTCAGACCTATGTGCCGGTGTTTCAGTAATTTTCTGGGTTTTTTGCATCATTTTTTAGTGGTCAAATTAGCCACCAGTAGCATAAGGGTTAATATGCCAACTTGCTAGTGTCCGATATCTGGCTGATTACCGCTACATTTTGAATGAACTCTTCGTTCATGTTTGTTTCAATAATCTTTCATTTTAATGCAAGGTTTTCATGGTAAAAAAGGCCCCTTTTGAATGAAAACTTGGACCATGTGAGCAGAGAACATTATTGAAACTGATCGATCTTTCGGTTTAATGATCAATTAATCAGAAACCATGGCAAACAATTTGTATAATGGAATATAATGCTAAATCGTCCCAGCAGTAGCGGTAAGTGCATGACATACCTGTTGCCCAGCGGCCACCTTCTCAGCATTCAGAGACTGCAAGACGGCCTTGTCGAGACCCAGCTTGAGAGACGCTTTGTCAAACATCTCCCGCTCGTACGAGTTACGAGTGATCAGGCGGTACACCTTGACAGCCTTCGATTGGCCAATCCTGTGGCAACGAGCCTGGGCCTGCAGGTCGTTCTGGGGGTTCCAATCCGAGTCGAAGATGATGACCGTATCGGCAGCAGTGAGGTTGATACCAAGACCGCCCGCCCGCGTACACAGCAGAAAGACAAACTTCTCTGAATCGGGCTTGCTGAAGCGATCTATGGCTTCCTGGCGAAGATTGCCACGAATGCGGCCATCAATCCTCTCGTACAGATATCTAGAACAATGGAAAATGAAAGTAAGTTTTGATACGTACATGAATAAAAAAGTACACACAAGTGCAATTACCACATGATATTGCTTTGAACAGGACTCAATTTAACATAGGAGGATGAATTGAGAATGAAGGTGAACAACCTTATTACTGTAAGTAGGACTTACTTCAATTTCATTTTTTCTAAAAGATATATGTGGATATATATACTCATCTGAGAGTACTCAACAAGAGCTTTCCAATTTATACCAACATGACAGTGTTTAGATGTTTTTCATAAATCTTTGCGTCCTTGTGCTTTTGACGAAAGTAGCCTCAGCATTGGAAGAGCTAAGAGTTGGATAACTTACTTTCTTTGTATGAGGTAGTCTTCCAGAATGTCCAGCACTCTGATCATCTGTGAGAAGACCAGGACCTTGTGGTCGCCGGCCTTGAGTCGAGGCAGCAGCTTGTCAATGAGCACCAGCTTTCCTGACGCGTTCACCATGGCCCCAAAGAGCTTTTCAAGCTCCGTGCCTGGCTTCTGACGCGCCTCCTCAATAATCTGCTCCTCAGCACCTAAAACACACACAGACATACACTGTCAGAACATGATCACAATCAGCTCACACAGAGATTTACAACTAAGAAGGTAATGGTAGAATGGAAAGAGTTGAAGGAGTCTTACCATTTTGAGGTGAAGAGAAGGATGGTAAGTTGGACGAGACTTACCATTGAAAGGAGAAAGATAAAGTTGTACAAGACTTACTACTGAAAAGGTAATAATACCAAGCAGGGCTCGACGCTAAGGCTAGCCCCAGGCTAGTTATTGTTGAAAGTCAGGGCCAGTAAATTCAACCTGTGAGTAGCCCTGAGGGGCTAGATAGAATTAGAATATCAGTGCTTGAAAAAGTATGAAGCCCTCCTTTGGCTCTGACTAGCTGGATGATAATATAACTCAATTTACCAAAATACACTGTATTCTTTTCATGTAATCAACAGAAGTTATGATATCAATATAGGTCACTATTTGAAATGAGTTGTCATTAATATCAGGGCTAGCAAAAATATTTCAGGGCTAGTTAAAGTTTTGGTAACTAGCCCTGCTGGGCTTATTATTTTTTTTCTTAATGTTGAGCCCTGCCAAGGTGAGTTGGATGAGACTTACCATTGAGAAGGTATGGGTGATTACAGCACTTCCTGAGTTCCATCATAGTGTTCATGAGATTTGGTACATTAGCTGTAGAGTTGCCTTTGGTGAGGAATGAAAAGTTTTTTTCTAAGATTGCACGGTAGTATTTCTTTTGAATGTTGGTGAGCTCCACCTAAAACAAAAGTAAACAATGTAATCAGTCAAAGATCAACACAGATATGCAAATTTTTTTTAGATAATCACAAATCATATAATTAGACTAACAGTGCATGCATAGGCAATTTCTCTCATTCCATGATATTTATTTTTGACTCTTCCTATTACAAAATTTAGTTAAAGAAGACGCTACTTGCAGACTTAAATTATCTAAAGAGAAAGAGAAGGGTGAAAGGTATTTAAAAAGAACCCTTTCAGAGAACTAATACGGCTTATGCAGTAACGCTTTTTGGTTTATACCCCAATGTAACACTGATCCCCTCTAAGTCTTTTTCCTATTGATGTGCCTCCCAACTCTTGCTGAGCAACAACTCTCACCTCAATAATGGTCTCCTCTTTGGGGGCTAGATTTTTCTCCACATCCTCCTTCAGTCTCCTCAACATCATTGGTTTGAGCAACTGAAACAAATGCAATAAGCTAATCAGTTTCTAAGCACAATATGCCCTTAAAGATAACATATCAAATGGTGAGTATATTCTTTATTTGATAATGCTTGCCAATGATTATTTGTTTAAAATATTTTCTTGATGGATCTTCAAATAAATGTGTTGATAAATGATATTTTCATAAGGATATAGAATTGGAAGTTTCAAATTAAGTTCAGAGGTCATTTGTAAGTTGTTGTTTTCTAAGAAAATGTACATTTACCTTCAGAAAAAAATCAGATATGGATCATACCAATAAAACACACTTAGCACAAGGTTTTGAATTGGGTGTCATTTTGCATTTATTATGGCAGGACCCTCACAACAAGGATGAATAACTTACAGCTTTGAGCTTGTCGACCTGAGCGTCAGTCTTGAGTTCCCCGAACTCTGCCATGAAGGTTACGGAGGACTTGAACTTGAGGGGTTCCAGGAAGTTGAGCAGGCTGAAGAGTTCCTCTATGTTATTCTGTAGGGGCGTTCCTGTCAGCAGCACACGGTGCTCCTACAATGAAAGGCATGGCATATAGTCACAGGTAGTGATAAAGGCAATGTATTTAGTCACAGGTAGGGATTGGAACCTTTAAAACTTTCCGGACTCAATACGTTATTGACATATCCTTAACAATACAATACCTTAGCAATATTTTTAACAATACTCTGTCTCCAAGGGACCTTAGTTTGTTAAATTAAGCACTCTCAGCTTCAGAAATTTGGCCAATGAATAATGCACTGTCAGCTTCAGAATTTGGCTATAAAATAGCTAACTACCTTTTTGCGAATATGCCAATGTAGCGGTTAAGTCAATTAAATGTATATAGTTAATAAAATGCAAGAGCCATGGCTGTGAAAGAACTTTTAGAAGTTGAACACTTGCTTAGAAATCCAATTTCTGTCCCCTGTATGTTTGAGGGCTGACCAGTTCAAATACTGTAATTATATGTAACTTAGTACCTATTTAAAAGGTTTTTGCCATTCTTTCAAGCACAATCATTCTTCTCGTACATTAATTTTCAGTACTGATAATTTTGAACAACTAGCCCTGCTAGGCTAGTGAAACACTTTGTACACCCATCTATGATTAAGTATTTCACCAGAAATTGTTGTCTTGTTCAATTTTTTACAACTTGGCAATTACAAATTACTTCACAAAATATTTGGAGGAAGGTTGTTGATAGTGTTCCTATAAATGCCTTCGCTTAAATATTTTCCCAACTACGCTTTTGCTTGAAATATTACATCAGGCTGCTTACGGCCGCTCTGAGTGGTAATGTGTTATTTTCGAACCCTAGATATGATTGCCTAGTGTCTTACCAGTTCGAAGCACTTGAGTCCCTCCATGAGCTTGCAGTTCTTGTTCTTGAGCCTGTGTGCCTCGTCTATGACTGCACACCTCCACATGATCTGGCTCAGGTGCTCCACGTCAGCAATGATAATCTCATACGTCGTCACCAGCGCATGGAACTTATAGATGTCGGGAATGCGCACACCCTGAAATACACATACAACAGCATTGAAGAACTTAACAAAATTTCATCCTTGAAACAAAGGCTTATACATCAGATTTAAAGCTCCATCAAGGCAACTTCACTCAGGATACACATCAGTAAACTTAATTCTGTATACTATAATAATCAATTGAAATGTTATTTACATCTATTATGTCTAAAATGTGCGTGTAAGGTTACCTGCAAAACGTAATAGAAAATATCAATGACTTGGATATTCTCTATAATTCAATGTGGAATTTGAAATTTCATTTTTCATCACTTTTTCTGTCTTATTATGGCTAAGTCCTGACTAGCCAGTTTTAACTAGCAGAGGAAACCCGAGAACCCGGCGAAAACACCACCTAACCCCAAGTCACTGGCAACTTTCTCACATGTCCCAGGATTAATTTCAGAATGAGAAGTGGACTTTTACTGATATAATAGAATAGAACAAGTGAGAAATACGGTTCAAAAACATTTAGAAATAACATTTCTTACCTTTTCGTCCTTGTAGAACATTTCATACTCTGCTATCATGTTTCTGCTGGCGGAGGTGCCGTGATACACCACGGCGTTCATGTCCGTCCAGTTCTCAAACTCGCGCTGCCAGTTGCCGATGGTGGAGAGAGGGACGATGACCAGGTACGGCCCCTTGATGCCATAGTCGTACATCTCTTGCAAGAACGTGATGCTCTGTACCGTCTTTCCCAAACCCATCTCATCTGCCAGAATACAGTTACGCCTGAAACACATAGAAGTATGCTTAGAAACCTCATCTTACCTTGATAAGAAAGACGATAATAGTATATAGGTGGGAGCAGGTTCTTAGCCAGGATTTCAAAAATGCCTGTCCAAAACAGCAATTCAAATATTTCTGCCCGTCCAGATTAAGCAACTAATTTACTTCAAATCCTTATACTAGCTATGTTTAATAGCCTATTGTGTCAAAAAGGACAATTTACACTTAAGCAATGTCCTAGAAGATGGCTTGTTTGGAATATTTGGTTATTACCCCCAAAAAGTCAAAATTGAAAAATCTTCAAAGAAATTATTGCCTGTCTAAACAGGTTTTTTGAAAACTACCTGTCCAAAAGACAGGTAGGACGGGTCCTGGCTAAGTCCCTGGGTGGTAGGAGAGTTGTGACAGTTGGCTGTTGCAGCACCACCCATCCTTCAGGTCAGCCACCACTCCTCCACTTTGGCTATCTATCAGCAGTAGCTAAGATGACAGAGCATTAGTGCTCAAAACAATTAATCGTGGAAGACTAAATGTCAGTGGTGAAGCCAGACCAACTCATTCGACAGACATTCGACAAAATCAATTATTATCACATTTCGAGCGTTTGTGTCTCTGAAAGTACTGCGCAAATAATGTGCGCAGTATAGAAAAATGGTGATCGTTTGTTTTGCTTTCGGCGATGCATAAATGTGGCCAGTAAATCAACCCGAATCGATTAATTATGCAAAAACCTTTTGCAACCGCATGCTACAGAGTAGTACTCACTCGGTGAACCAGCTGAACTTGAGCCAGCTGACGCCCTCTAGCTGGTACTCCCTCAGCTTGTTGTCATTCTTGTACACGGGCGACACCTCCATCTTCGTGAACTCCTCATCTCTGTCAGGACGCTCCTTGAACTACAATAAATACAGCACATATTAGTTAGGATTGGCATCTTAAACATTTAGCAATACAATACTGATGAAACATTGTTCACCCTTCCAATGCAAGGACTACTCATTCAAAGCACAAGAATCTATTATTTTTTTTTAACCATTTAAACCCAGTTATCCATTGTATAGCTCTCATCGAGTACTGTCAGATGAGTACCCATGTGCCAGGGTTTCAGTCTTTCTTTTCCAGGTTTTTTGCATCATTTTGTGTTGGCCAAATTAGCCAACAGCAGCATAAGGGTTGAGGATTGGCACTTTAAACATTTAGCAATACAATATTGATGAAATTGCGTTAAGGATTGGCACCTTAAACAAATAGAGATACAACATTGATACTTCCTTCATGAAACAATATCTTACAGATATACAAATGATACTGCCTGGTTCAGCTGTGACCTAATTTTGTTAAACTTATCACAGTCAACTCTAAAAAGTTAGCTTGAAGCAATGAAAATTCATATTTCCACTTTATCCACATCTGGATCTATAATAATAGATATAACAATAGGTCTATTGTTGTCTTACCTCACGCTCGTCCTCTGGAGGGGGTTCCTTGAAGCGATGGAAGAGTTCTATTTTTGCTTTGTCCACGTCCTGCTCTAGCTCCCATGTGCTGTCCTCATAGGGCAGCGCGCGCCACTTGACCAGGTAGTGAGTGACCTCCTCGTCCGTGGCCGGATCCTTGACCACCGACTTCTCCAGGACACGGTCCGCTTCACAGTAATCAGGGTTGAAAAGCTCATCCTCCTCCGGCTAAAGAAAATAGATAAGGTAAAATGAAAAAATTATATACATATTTTAACAATATAGGTGGAAAGGGCCCTATTTCAAATATCAATTATTATTATTATTATTACTATTATTACATTTGGCACAAACTTCATGTACTGAACTCATTTATACTTATATTAAGAGTGCCTCTAGATATTATACTCTGGATCTTTTCTATTTTTAACAATAACTTAGGCATTGAAAATGATTTTACCATATTTGTAAGAAGAGTTGTTGGTAAAGTTCTAGTTAACATTTCTCCTACAAATATTTTCCCAAACATGTTTTCACTTGAAAGATTTTATCAAAACAGTAATGCTGATGTGAGCATTAATAGGCTATACATAACATGTCCACACCACACCATGCAACAAAGTAACTGTAATATCTTATTTTTATTTTATATTATTATTTTTATATTCAATAGTTCATAATAGAGTTAACATTGTATATGTAGAGCTGAATCTACATGGTAAAAAGACTTGGATGTCTAGGCACTCTAAGAATTATCTGATTGCGCTAGGTCTTAATCCGCACTTTTCCTAGTAGTATAACATGTCCATCATGAACTATGAAAGTGCAGTATGATTCGTTTACCTGATTGAAGTAATTATTGAGCTGAAGCTGTTTCATCCTGTAGCGTTTGATTTTCATCTGGATCCTCTTGTCCCTCTCCAGGTCTGTAGCAGCCTTCCATTCACAGTGCAGGTAGGAACTGAAACACACAATAACAATAACAATACCACACAATCACCATGGCATTCAGGTAGGCATTAAGTCAGGTATTTAGATATAAGGGTTGGAATCCCAGCCTTTTCACAGCCTATTCATACCACACATTCATCAGGAAAGGTCAGGGAATACAACACAAGGATACAAGTTTTTTTTATCCTCTCTTTGAAAAAGAGAATTTGGTAACCTTTCAAAATTTAGAGGAAGTGAATGAACTGTTGTGAAGGAAGGAATGGTTTTTACGTCGCTTTCAACAGCTTAGGTCATTTCGCGATAAGATAGAAACCTGAAACCATGCAGAAATTCCCTTCCCTTCCCAATTAGTTCCAAGGGGTCTTTCAGTTGCAGAATGACCATAAGAAGTCCTCCACAACGCGCACATTTATATAGCAACCAGAACTGTTGGGAAATCTGTCATCATAGGAATATATACTGAGATAAGAGCAGGGCTTTGGAAAACTGGGGACATATTCTGATGACAAATCAAATAATTAGGTAAATATTACCACTATTGGGCACTATCTCAAAGTCTTGAACACCACCACGTGCCCTCTAGGTAGAGGGAATGTTAGTCAAGCTTCCAAGTGTCACAAAACCAACTCATGTCTTCATATTTGACAAAGAATTCCTCGACCACCTTATTCCGTCCTTGCAAAACAATGATGGTTTTCAAGAAATAAATGTGATGTAATAGTTTTGGTAATGCTGGCTAGTACCGATGGGACATTTATGAGCATGGACAAGTCCAGTCCAGTAAAACCAACTTACAAATTTTTATACTTGACAAAGAATTCCTCGACTTCCTTATTCCTTCCTTGCAAAATCATGATGGTTTTCAAGAAATAAATGTCCAGTACATTTAAAAACCAACTTACAAGTTTTTATACTTGACGAAGAATTCCTCGACTTCCTCTTCTTCAGTGACCTCCATGGGAGGCGCGTCGTTTCCGTTCTCAATATCTACATCCTCCTCCTCCTCCTCTCCCTCCTTCTTCTCAGCCTTCGCAACGTCAGGATTCTCAACTAGTTTCTGCAAGAAAAACAAAGCGCAAGATGAAATAAAACTCGAAAGGCATTTTCAAGTTCCTGTTAGATATGGATTTGGAATTTTGTTTTTCGTCACCTTTTCTGCCATATTGTGGCTAAGTCGTGACCAGCCAGATGTAAGTGTTGGAGGAAACCGGAGTACCCAGCAAAAACCATCTCCTAACCCAAGTCACTGGCAACTTTCACACATGCCCCAGGTAGAATTCTAACCCGGACAGTGGTGAGAGACAGCTAGCAGTCAGTGGCAACGCCTTCGACCAAACGGTCATCAGGGCCATTATTTGTTAGAAATAAAATCATTGGTTCTCATGTAGTTTGAAAAATATACTATTCAATCAATCAAGCGGTTCAGTAGAACTCCTCTAATGTGGAAACACTATTAACCAATTAAACGATCAAAAAATGTTCATCTTGATCAATAACACAGTCCATTGTCAAATATTTAAAGTTGTCGGCTATGTTGCGAATAACATACTTCCTTCAGAAATCTTCCCAATTTTGTATTTGGATGCAAGATTTCAGGTAGGTACGAGAAAAGAGTGATGTGAGGACTTACCACTTTGGTGACCTTCCTTATCCTCATCCCCAGGATCTTCTCCACGACAACAGCATCCTCCTCATTAGGATTATCCTACAACAGCAACAGTAGCACATAAACAACACTGTCTTCATGCTCTACAGCATATAAACCATACACAGAACTGCACACTGCTAAGGTACCAAGATCTCAGACCAAAATACAAGATTCGATCAATAATTTCACTTGAAAGTAGACATGTGTCATGATCCTGAACAGCCTTATGGGCAGAATTTTTTAAAAGTAGGGCTGATATTGATCTCAGCCCATACTTGACTATCTTGGAAAATTTACTGAATATAAGTTTGGAAAACTCATTCAGAAAAATATTTGGGAAATACCCGACAAACGTATAGTGAATAAACAATTAATCATTGAATACTTGGAATTCATGGTTCATTACACACTGACTGCTGTGCCTTATACCTTATACAAATAACACTTTCAAAGAAAAAATCTGAGCATCAATCAATGGAATAAGCAATCATTGTAAATGTGTGATGGAGAAATAAAATTAATTATAAATGGAGATAAATAAATAATCAAAACAATTCAATAACAAATAAAAATGCTTGAAGATCTGTCTAAGTTATAATATTTCCTACTCGATGCAGATTATGGGCTCAGAAAATGCGACTGTAGAAGAGCAATTGCTCGGCTGATAATCAACCATCAAAACTCACCCACCTCCTCTGCTGTGTCAATATCTCCTGCTAAAAACAGCTACATCAGAAACAAGGCTGGCAGGGAAATCAGAGCACAAAATACTCACAACTTGATAGGGGTGCAGGCAGTGTCTTAGCCAGGAATTTGAAACAGGGTGTCCAAAATTGGCAATGTTAAATTTTTTGGGCATCTTATTTTTCAAGGGTGACCACAACATACTCAGGCTACAACCATAATCATGTATTTTTCACTTGATGAAATAAAGCATGATTTCCATAAACTAGGCCATTGGAATTATACTAAGGGAAGAAAATGCAATTATATGCTTGAAATTGACATCTTAAGAAATTCCTTGCAAAGATTTTTGAATGTCCTGAAGGATGATTTTGAAGGTTTTGGTGTCCAAATCACACCCAGATGCCTTGCTGGCTAAGACTATGGACCTGTATTTTCAAATTTTATCCCCATAAGCTATCTTGATGTTCAGTTGAGTTCAAGATTCTTTACCATCATACTCATTTTTACAAGGGGATAAGTCTCATAATTGGAAGAGAATTTGATTTTATAATGAAGAAATTCAACCAATATTCCAATGCTAAGTTGATGTGTTAAGTGCAAGAGGAATGGTTGAAGTGATTGATAAACTGGATCAACACTTGACAACAGCTGTGACATGTTTAAGTTGTGAGTATTTGCTCGTCAGAAATCCCATGCCTACAAATAGCGGGCCAAGTACAAGCAAAAACTGAAAGGCAACCACTACAACAAGGGATGGGGGGTACTTGTATGGATTAGGCGGGGAGGGGGAGGGGAGCCGTGGGGAAAGGGTTTAACATGGTGCATGCTGGGTGGGGATCATGTGATCATTTGTAATGGGGCATTAGTTAGTTGAACATTTGTTAAGATGGTCTATGTTCTACCCGTTTCAGTGTTATTGTGTAAGGACTAGGATTGATTGTATTAGGTTTTTCTTGTGGTCTGCTAGTGTCACTCAAAGAGCTGAAATTATAATAATTTATATGTAGAGTCAGTTTCATGGTCTTATGTTTTTTAATAAATAAACAAAGCCACTAAGTAACAAATCAAAGAAAATAAATGGTTTATATTTAATTCAAAGGAACTAAAGGTAATTTGAAATTGCTATTTAAAAGTTAGCAGAATAACCAGTGTTGTTTTTGAATATTTTTAACTAAGTTCTATAGACAATAAATGTCATAGAAATAAATGCTTCGATCTGATCCTGTTATATTCTTAGAACAGTCTGAAAGACAGATTTCAGGGGATTTAGGAGGACCCACTTGAAAGCACCTACTCCCTATGATAATCCTTAGAGAGCAATGGCACAAAAGAGCAACTTAAGGTTTTGTTTTTTTGAAAAAAGAAAATTTCAATGGCATATTTTGGGGCTAAATCTTACATCCATTAGTGTCCTATTGGTCTGCTAACTTAGAGCAGTATCTAACTCCAACACCGTAAAAATTAAAGAAATGCTTGAATTCTTTTTATTAGAAAAGGGTATAATTTTCATTAAACTACAACAGATAATCTTTATTTGAAAGATATTTCATGATGACAAATCAATCTACAAGAGCACCCTGATTTATTAAAGCACCCTTGAATGCTAGAAAAGGCATTTTCACAAAGAATCATAAAAATAGTGTGTTGGAGAAGTTCTAAGTGAGTGAAATTTTGCTCATTGAAGAAATTCCGAGTAAGTGAGTTTTACTTATTAAGTGTCAGACCATGAGGGCACTCGATGGAAGAGAGATCCGCAGCCCTGACGCAGCCTGCCATGGCAGCCATGTCGCTGGCAGACGCGTCATCGGGGACATGTTGTCTAGGTGTGGTAAGTGTTAGTGTCTAGCATGCGAAGGCATGCTTACCACAAAGAACTGTACCGATTTCATTGATGCCACTCCTGAGGCGCCGGTGCCCTCAACATCCACGTCCGCGTTCTCCTCCTCCGACAGGTTCAGCTCCAGCTCGTCCAGGTACTTCTTACGCTTCGTGTTCCTCGCAGAGCGGCGCTTCTGCAACAAAAACAACACCATCATGCGTTTCAAACGTTTGTGTCACTAAACGTACTGCGCAAATAATGTGTGCAGTAAACAAAAATGGCGATCCTTTGTTTTGCTTTTGGTGATGCATCAATGTGGCAGGGAAACCGACCCGAATTGCTTACTTAAAAAAAAAAACCAATTACTCGATGCGAAATTTCTTTTTGCATCTGAACCCTTATGCCAATCCCTACTTACCACTGTAGAGTCTATCTCCTCAGCAGCATGTGGAGAGGGAGGCGGAGTCACATCCAGGTCTGAGCCGTCGGAGCCTGTCTTCTTCTTCTTCTTCTGCATGAAGTTAATCAACGTAGCAGGAGGCCTGAAAACACAACAAAGATACATCTTTACAATGTGTATTTCACCTCACAATAATAACTTACAATGGTTTATTTACAGACCTTGAATGAAAGGTCTGAAAAGACATCAATGCAACAACGTCTTTACAATGTTTATTTCCTTTCGCCAAACAATAATAGCGTACAATGGTAGATTAGCAGAAATGAATGATATTGGGCATTTACTGAGAGGGCCAGCTAGTGCTATGCCTCAAACAAACTAAAAAGATGATCTTATATTATTCTCTCCTTTTCTCAGGCATTTGGCTTTCAAAATCAATAGTACAAATTTATGAGCATAACGAAATTTGAAATTGGACAGCATCTCTGTTCATTTAAAAAAACACACCTTTTAGCCTATGTAATCCTAAGAGGTTTGCTTGAAAACTTCCCCTACATGTTATGGTATGTTCGAGAACTTCAGAGTTTGAATTTGAGAAATAAATTTGAAGGAGTCATTGATTGGCCAAAAATATTTGCCAAAGAAAAGTCTATCATAAGCTAAGATCAAACTCCCCTTCAAATCTCTTGTAATACTTTCATTATTTCAAAAGCAAATAATAGATGCATAGGATATTTGTCAGGCAGGCATGAATGGGTCAATTATTGTTTCGCCCTCGAATCATCCTGTTGCTTCTTTGGCGTAGGTAACAAACTGTGAGTAAGGATTCTTCCTACCTACTCATTCATAGTCACCGCTATTTACTACACTCAGATACACCCTCACTCCTCATCCCATAAATCCATTATTTCCAGCAGTCCCCCTGCTAAACACTACATAATATTCATGTTACCAATTGCAATTTATATCACAGGGGCCCCGGAATGTGGATACCCACCAATGATATCAATGGGGTGGAATATCTAATCAGTTATATTAAACAAATGCCGGCAGCAGTCAACTTGAGGTTCATTCATCATTGACATGAGACTACGCTGCTCTGCTTGCTCTCCCTGCTACTCGCAGCACAGGAGGATACGCAGGAACTGGCTCGTTGCCAATATTCCTGCCACCTGGGGACCGTCTCAGACACTTGCCTGCCGACGGCGGCGAGCACTGTGCACTGCAGCGGTTCCGCCTACCTTGTTCTCTATGCGTAGACTGGCCACAAGTCAGTCTGCTAGCGCTCATCATGGATTTAGTATTTTTGGTTCTAGAATTTGGAATTTCCACCATCGTCACTCTTCTGTCGTATTTTGACAACTGTGACTTGCCAGTTGTAAGTGGTAAAGGAATGGGTATGAGAAAAGTTGCCAGATACTTGGGGTTGGGCGGTGGTTTTCGTTGGGTACTCAGGTTTCTTTCCCCAGTTTAAACTGGCTAGTTACGACTTAGCCGCAGTATGGCAGAAAAAGTGACGAAAAATCTATATTCCAAAATTCCTTCTCACCATCAGGAGAAAATTCAATGCAAACACTCAGTGAATGCTCAGGGGTGGGATGTAGTCCTTGAGGTAAATGTTTTCTTATAGTTATCAGTATTAATATATAGGATAGAGTTAAATTAATCTTCCCTTCAGCAACCAGAACAACGGTGGGGAAGTGTGGCACTTCAATCCTGTTTATAGTTACCTCCCCCAGCTCGACCCAGAGTGAAAGTGTATCAGAAAGTGGAGGATAGCTACTCATCATACCTCACTACTAGAGCGCACAGCAGAGTGGATCATAAACTTATAAGACTACATATAAAGACTGCAGACTCATTAGAGACATGCAAATATACCATAAGGGTTGAACACAAAGTTGAAGATGAAGAAAAGAAAGAATGAAGAGTTAGGGTGGGGTTGATGATTTAGACAGTCTTTACACTGCGAAGACGCTAGATCTCCCTTAAACCACTTTCATTCCTAATAACTCTGGACTTATTTTATGCTCCCTTCAGGAAGGAACCAATCACAATTTACAGCTCTTCTGATGGACAAAGCAGGATTTATTTGGGTCAGAGTGGTACTTGATTGCTGCAGCTGCTGCTACAATGGTGAGAAGTGATTGACATCCTACCTCCTCATTCCTATGCGCCCAAGACCTTGCTACCGCTATCCCCTGTTATGGTCACTACACCACCAATATCCCCTTGTTATGTGCTGTAGTTAATCCTTATTCCTACTTAACTCTTCCCCTCCCAACCACTCATTCCATGTGCCTACTTAACTCTTTACTTCCCAACTTAACCCTTTACCTCCAAACCACTCATTCCATGTGCCTACTTAACTCTTTACTTCCCAACTTAACCCTTTACCTCCCAACCACTCATTCCATGTGCCTACTTAACTCTTTATTTTCCAACTTAACCCTTTACCTCCAAACCACTCATTCCATGTGCCTACCTAACTCTTTATTTCCCAACTTAACCCTTTACCTTCCAACCACTCATTCCATGTGCCTACCTAACTCTTTATTTCCCAACTTAACCCTTTACCTTCCAACCACTCATTCCATGTGCCTACTTCACTCTTTATTTCCCAACTTAACCCTTTACCTTCCAACCACTCATTCCATGTGCCTACCTAACTCTTTATTTCCCAACTTAACCCTTTACCTTCCAACCACTCATTCCATGTGCCTACCTAACTCTTTATTTCCCAACTTAACCCTTTACCTTCCAACCACTCATTCCATGTGCCTACCTAACTCTTTATTTCCCAACTTAACCCTTTACCTTCCAACCACTCATTCCATGTGCCTACCTAACTCTTTATTTCCCAACTTAACCCTTTACCTTCCAACCACTCATTCCATGTGCCTACCTAACTCTTTATTTCCCAACTTAACCCTTTACCTCCAAACCACTCATTCCATGTGCCTACCTAACTCTTTATTTCCCAACTTAACCCTTTACCTTCCAACCACTCATTCCATGTGCCTACCTAACTCTTTATTTCCCAACTTAACCCTTTACCTCCAAACCACTCATTCCATGTGCCTACTTCACTCTTTATTTCCCAACTTAACCCTTTACCTTCCAACCACTCATTCCATGTGCCTACCTAACTCTTTATTTCCCAACTTAACCCTTTACCTCCAAACCACTCATTCCATGTGCCTGCTTCACTCTTTATTTCCCAACTTAACCCTTTACCTTCCAACCACTCATTCCATGTGCCTACTTCACTCTTTATTTCCCAACTTAACCCCTTACCTCCCAACCACTCATTCCATGTGCCTACTTCACTCTTTATTTCCCAACTTAACCCTTTACCTTCCAACCACTCATTCCATGTGCCTACTTCACTCTTTATTTCCCAACTTAACCCTTTACCTCCAAACCACTCATTCCATGTGCCTACTTAACTCTTTATTTCCCAACTTAACCCTTTACCTCCTAACCACTCATTCCATGTGCCTACTTAACTCTTTATTTCCCAACTTAACCCTTTACCTCCAAACCACTCATTCCATGTGCCTACTTCACTCTTTATTTCCCAACTTAACCCTTTACCTCCAAACCACTCATTCCATGTGCCTACTTCACTCTTTATTTCCCAACTTAACCCTTTACCTCCAAACCACTCATTCCATGTGCTTACTTAACTCTTTATTTCCCAACTTAACCCTTTACCTCCAAACCACTCATTCCATGTGCCTACTTCACTCTTTATTTCCCAACTTAACCCTTTACCTCCCAACCACTCATTCCATGTGCCTACTTAACTCTTTATTTCCCAACTTAACCCTTTACCTCCAAACCACTCATTCCATGTGCCTACTTCACTCTTTATTTCCCAACTTAACCTTTTACCTCCCAACCACTCATTCCATGTGCTTACTTAACTCTTTATTTCCCAACTTAACCCTTTACCTCCCAACCACTCATTCCATGTGCCTACTCAACTCTTTACTTCCCAACCTCCCAACCACTCATTCCATGTGCTTACTTAACTCTTTATTTCCCAACTTAACCCTTAACCTCCCAACCACTCATTCCATGTGCCTACTTCACTCTTTACTTCCCAACCTCCCAACCACTCATTCCATGTGCTTACTTAACTCTTTATTTCCCAACTTAACCCTTTACCTCCCAACCACTCATTCCATGTGCCTACTCAACTCTTTACTTCCCAACCTCCCAACCACTCATTCCATGTGCCTACTTAACTCTTTACTTCCCTGCATAACTCTTTCCCTCCCAACCACTCATTCCATGTGCCTACCTAACTCTTTACTTCCCTACTTAACTCTTTACTTCCCAACCACTCATTCCATGTGCCTACTTAACTCTTTACCTCCCAACCGGCAGCTCATCATCATCCGTGCTTAACTCTTTACCTCCCAACCGGCAGCTCATCATTATCCGTGCTTAACCATTTACCTCCCAACCACTCACTCCTCATTCCTGGGGCTCTACTTAACACTTTACTTTCCAACATGTCATTCCTTCAGCGGTCACTACACCACCAATATCCCCTTATTATGGCCTACTTTAAAAACTCTTAACTTCCCAACCTCTCATTCTCATAGCAGTCACTAGTGATTACACCAACACTATCCCCTGTTATGACCATTAGTTCACCATATTGTAACCCCTTGTTTCCTGACCTCTTTTCTACAAAGGTCATCATACCACTACTATCCCTTCGCTATGACCACTAGTTAGCCCATATCTTTACCAACCTAACCTGTGCTTCCCAAACTACCTCTCATTCCTAGGTCGCTACACACCCACAGGGTGCAACATAGGTTCCAAAACATTCTTTTCTAAGTGGGGCAAGCTGCCCCTAAAGTTAACTAACCCTTCCAACATTTCCACTTGCTCCGGACACCACTCTGTCAAACAAAGGTGAGTTACATAGCGAGGACTCTCCCAAACACATTACTTGCTGAGCGGGGCGAGTTAGGACCTTGTTCTGCTTGCGTGATTACCATTTTTTGCCAAGTTCACTTGCACCTTGCAACGGGGCAAGCGGTTAGGTTGCACCCTGACCCACCATCATTACAGTGACATACTGCAGGAGCAATACAATCTAGGGGCTTGGAATGCCTATAGAATGTTTCAGCTGACCCTGTCTGCACCTGCTCAAGACTCCAGAGACCCTTTGTAGACAGAGCCCTCTTGGCTCCACCTGGTGGGATTAGTGTGAACACATCTGCCTTGCCCTTGATGTTTTGTATCCAATGAAACCTCAGGGATGTGAACACCTTGGGACCATGGCAGAAGTGTTCACATTATGGGGTTGTTCACATTATGGGGTGTTCATATCTCAGGTCTTTTCATAAGGTAAAAAGATATAAATGGGTCTCGAAATAAGTGTTCATATTACGAGTTCGCATCTTCAGGGTGTTATGTTCACAATGAGAGGTTTCACTGTAGTTGGTCAGAGTAGGCATCAAGCCAGTATATGCCCAATCCCATCTGTACCTTTTACATTGAGAAAAGACCTCTTATATATGAACATCCTCTAATGTGAACCCTTTTGCCAGGTCCCAACTGTGGTGTTCATATCGTTAAGGTTTTTCTTTATACTATGAACACCAACACAAGAGGCCCCTCCCTACCCCCCCTATATTCCCTGTAAAGGTCAGTTAAGGGAAGAGCTGGGCAGTCAAGGAAGGAGGCAGGAAGACACTGTGTCACTGTGCAGTACATCATGTTGTGTTACCTGGCTGTCAGCGGCAGCACCATTATCATCACTGTGACCCCCATTAGGCACCCTACTGAATACTCAGGCTTTAATAGGTATATCCTAGAAGGTGTGGCACCCCAACCTCTCCTCCTCACAACACGCTGGTAGGGGGCGCCACCATTAGGCACCCTACTGAATACTCAGGCTTCAATAGGTATATCCTAGAAGGTGTGGCACCCCAACCTCTCCTCCTCACAACATGCTGGTAGGGGGCGCCACCATTAGGCACCCTACTGAATACTCAGGCTTTAATAGGTGGTATATCCTAGAAGGTGTGGCACCCCAACCTCTCCTCCTCACAACATGCTGGTAGGGGGCGCCACCATTAGGCACCCTACTGAATACTCAGGCTTTAATAGGTATATCCTAGAAGGTGTGGCACCCCAACCTCTCCGCCTCACAACACGCTGGTAGGGGGCGCCACCATTAGGCACCCTACTGAATACTCAGGCTTTAATAGGTATATCCTAGAAGGTGTGGCACCCCAACCTCTCCTCCTCACAACACGCTGGTAGGGGGCGCCACCATTAGGCACCCTACTGAATACTCAGGCTTTAATAGGTATATCCTAGAAGGTGTGGCACCCCAACCTCTCCTCCTCACAACATGCTGGTAGGGGGCGCCACCACCTGCCTTCTCCGCACACACATACCAGGGCTCAACATCAACTTTCCACTAGCCAAGTAGGGCAGGTAAACTTTAATATCTACCTGCCCGGCATTATTTTGACCTGCCCTGCAATAGGTGTGATAGAATGAACATGAAAGTGACTTTTCTGTATGTATTATACTTGTACCAATTAACTGTTTTCTGCTATGGCTTTATTTATCTGTACTGTTGAAAAAACATTGGATTCCTGTGTGATTTAATCTTTCTGAAGTTACATGATGAAATCTTACCTGCCATGTAAGGCAGGCGCACTTTGATATTTACCAGCCCTTCAGCCATTTTGAAATCTTTACCTGCCTATCTGAAGTTACATGATGAAATCTCACCTGTCATGTAGGGCAGGCATATTTTGATTTTAACCTGCCCTTCAGCCATTTTTAAAATTTTTACCTGCCCGGGACAGTCTTTAATGTCGAGCCCCGTCTACCGAGACGACGACATTCACCTGGCCCCCGTCTGCAACATTACTCAAATGTCACACGACCAATAAACACTTTACTCAATCAAGGCGGCCATATCAGCCTCGCATCTCTCCGAGCCCACGGAAATCCTCCGCTATCTCTGGCTACTCACAGGCAGCGGGCGCAAAGGTGGAATGAAAATGCCAGCGCCTGCACTAAAAGCCTGATGGACCGACACATGAAAGGCAATTGGGCAGTCCTAGGAGTGGCTGAGATGCTCTCCTATCAGACAGCAGCTGCCCTTTGTGGCATAAAACAGAAAGCCTTTTATTACGGCCAAAAAAGGTGTGCATCAAGTTATGGGCTGAAAGGGAGATGGATAGGGTTGTTTCTTTAAGTATCAGTTTCCTAATATAGGTAAGGAATATCATGATCAACATCTGCACATTTCCTTATATTGAATATATTCAATACCAGAAATATTCTTGATATTGAATGGCACAAAACTTTTATTTCATTGCAAATATGCAATGCTTCTGAGAGAAAAAAAATGTATTAGAAAAGCAACCAGTTTGAACTGGAAAGGATTGTTTTAACACTTGAGGTTTTCCACAGTACTTAAAATCTCAAAAGATCCATCAGAGATATTGTGTTCCTTCACTTTTTTGAGTGTGCATCACTATTTCTAAAATGTGCTATTTATCCACAGGCTTGGTCACTGTGATGCAGTTGAGGGGTGAATGGGATAAAGGAGATATGTTTGAGACTTCCTCATCAGCACCCATTCCCTGTGTAATCAGCATGACCTTAGGCGCCCCTTTCTGTAGCATCTCTATTAAAGAGTTGAAGAGCTGTGAAAACCACAGTAAGCCACTGGTCAAGGGGAACACATAACCATTAGCAGGAACATGGCCCTTCAGTCAAGGACATCACCTATTAACATAACAATACACAAATGGGTCAATATTTTCACAGATGATACAGGGCAAGTCCAATTACTTCTTGTTATTCAGATTTTCTTTTATCTAAGAATTATATGTAAATTGTTAGAGTGGGCAGTATTCCTTCTGATGTCGCATCATCAGTACAAAGAGCCCATTCTAAGGAATAAAGGTCAATGGAGTTCAGGGTTGGTCAGTGGCCATGTGCTGAGATGGGGTTTACTTCCAAACCCTAGCAGAGAAAACTTGTGATGGCTGAGACCACTGTTTAAAAGCATCAATTGGTGATCTTTTTTGTCTAGAAATTTCCCAGAAGAGTGCGTGCTCTAGAAGATTACTTAGGACCAAATATTTGATGCAGAGTGGTTGTTACGGAACTGATCACCCTTTCCTCCGTCAAATGGTTTCTGGAAAATGTTTTGATCACAAAGATACTATTCAAATAGGTGGGATGTTTCTTAGAAATACAGACACAGATGATTGAATTTCAAGCCCTTTTCTGAGTTCAGTAGATTTTCCAGCTATGATTTCCCACATTCAGATACCAAGGTACATTTTGAGAGGTCAATGACTGAAAAGGTAGACTGAGGCTTGAGTTCACTTCAAACCCTAAATGATCACGGGGAGCAAAGGGTGAATGAAACATCCTGCGACTTGCTCACTTTTACTTCTATTTCTGCCCAGTGACCTGCTGACCTGGGGCCAAAGCAGCGGTTGCCATGGTGACCACACAAGGCGCATCTGTCAGGCTGGTTGTAGGCAGTGTACACACTCACTGTCAAAACTGGGTCAAAATCTTACTGAAAAACGCCTCACAAACAAAGAAAGCCCCTGCTCCCGACTATGAATGGTGGAAAAGAATCAACTAGGGAAATCTTACTGAAAAACACCTCACAAAGAAAGCCCCTTCTCCCAACTATAGATAGTGGAAGAGATTCAACTAGGAAATCTTACTGAAAAACAGCTCACAAAGACCCTGCTCTTAACCATGGATGGTGGAAGAAAATTAACTAGGAAATCGCATATGTAAAGCTACACCATCAGATTTCAACTATAGAAATTGTCAAGGCAACATATTTGACCCTTAAGTCAAAAGAACTTTCTTATAGGGCTTTCCTTATGAGCTGAAAAAAAGACCACAGAAAGCAGACCTATTCTACCATCCCCTATCAGCGGAATTGAAATAGATGGTAGGGTATTAACCCTTATGCTGCTGGTGGCTAATGTGGCCAATACAAGATGATGCAAAAAGCCTGAAAAATGACCTAAGTCCTGGCACATGGGTACTCATCTGAGAACATGAAAGGGTTCAGATACATTTCAAAAATCTTAGCGTCATAGTGCTTTGGACGAATGTAGCCTCAGCATTGGAATGGATAATCTTGATTTTTACATTCTACTACCTCCTCACAGGGAGGGAGGTAAGAGTGAAAGTTGATATGCTACACTTCACTCCAGAGCTGTCATCTGAATGATGGGAGTAAATATCGGAATCCTTGAGCTGATAAGCCATTCAACTGTATCATTGTATCAGACTTGCATATTGGTCAAAAAGTATACATTTTCACAAAAGCAACTCATCTGAAGTGTGTCCCTTAACCCTTCCAATGCTAAGGCTATACTTTCGTCCAAAGCACAAGGATGCAAAGATTTTTCAAAAATCAGCTAAACACTGTCATATTGGTATTCATTGAATTGCTCTCCCTGAATACTCTGATGAGTATCCATTTGCCAGGCAGGGTCTTAGCCGATATTTGGAAACAGGGTGTCCAAATAGAGGTTTCATAGACTTTTGCGTGTCCAAAGTGTGGTACAAAAAACATACTACTAATAAGATAGACCCTATACCTTTGCAGATTTTGCTTTTTTAGGCCAGGTACTGCTTTGTGTGTCTTATAAAAGTGACACTACAGCTTCTACATCTTCTATCTTCTAAGAAAATTCATCTTCAGCAAATTCTGTCATAAAATTTTGGGTGTCCAAACTGTCAAAAAACAGTGTTCTGCGTGTCCAAATGACACGCTGGACGCATTACGGCTAAGCCCCTGTTGCCAGGGTTGCGGTCATTTTCTAGGTTTTTTGCATCATTTTTGTAGTTGCCAAATGAGCGAACAGTAGCATAAGGGTTAACTGAGGAAATGGTTCATATCAAATCCTGGGGTGATTTGTATACACCACGAGTGGATGGATATCAAGGTGATACTAGTCAGCAATGGAGAACTTTTAACCTGGCATCGGACGCAGCTTTTGATGGCTACAAGCCTACAACCCTATAAATTATTGAGGTTTCTGGGTGCGTCCTTGGGACGGATAGTTCACCTATTGTAACCATCTCACACTGGTGTGGAGAGCCTGGATATAGAGCATGACAAGCTCTTAGGGGGAGGAAAATGTTGCCTCCTGTTGCATTTAAATATGTGCCAAACATCCTACGAAATCCACACAATATTCACTACTAGTTGAATATCTAGTTGTACATGTCGCCCCCTTAACTCATCACATTCACATCACATTCTTACCTAACCATAGAAACTTTTATTGCAATTCCAGGCACTTTCAACATAATTCCTATTTAACTTTCTAGATCTCTGGTCCCATGGTGTTTCTTTGAAATATTCTGAGATCCCAAATACCTCAAACTTAGTTTTGGCCAACTAAATCCAAGGAATGTTTTTTAAACGCTGTTTGAGGTCCCTCGGACCCTATTCTTTGGTCGATGAGTTCCATGAGCCAAGCTTGTGGATGAGAGCATTTTTGGGGGGCAGTATGAATAGGGTTGATTCCGGTCGAGTGCAGCCTACTGTTGTTTCTACAGTGGAGCCACAGCATGTGTGAGGAGTGAAAGCGCTGCTGCTGGCCAGGTCTGATTGGAGCATGGTGGGCGCAGGTGGGAAGTTGGGACAGCACAGCAGAACTATCAGTGTGAGCAGACCACCTTCACACAATATGGCCATAAGCACTGCTCCACTAACAGGTCTACTATCAGGCCCACTATCACGCAGACTACCTTCACACAATAACAGACACTATCGGCTCAGTCACAATCAGGGTGCAAAACAGGTTTTTTTATGGTAACACCACTGAAAACCTGATATATTTCATATGTTTATGTATTTTGTTGTCTTCTTAAGATTTCTGGATAGCTGACATTTAGGGCAATCCGAAAATGTATCACATGGCTACATTTGGTATTAGTACAGGACCACAGGAATAGATAGTAGATATAAAATCTAGCAAAAATGACTGTTTTTGAGTCTCACTTTTAAAATGCATTAGTTTCAATTGGTTGTCAAGTAATATAATTGCAAGTTATAATGGCAACCATCATGACCAGTACTTCCAGTATTTTCCAAAGTTTTTTCTACTTTTTATTTCATTCTGATCGGAGTCATTTCACGGAATTGGGAGCAGTTTTACCGAAAAGACTCTGATAATAATACATTCAGCATTTTTGACCTTTTAAGACTTTGTCTTTGTTGAAAAGAGAGAGAAATATCAGTAAATGCCAAAAAGGGTCTCTATTTGGCCTGCTAAAGCCTTTGCAATATCTTAGGGCGTATTTTGTATAGATCAAATAACAAATGCCTTGATTTTGATCAAAATTCAATCTCATGATGAAAAGTGTAGTGTCCGTGACACCATATCATATCTCTAAGTTGTAAGAGGTTGGCAGTGGTTAAGTGTCTCCAGTATGGAGGCCAGAGGTTCTATTTTGAAAAATATGCAAAGGTGTCTTCATACTCTTTATTACACAGCAGCACCAGATGAAAATGTTAAAAGTGCAGTTTTGTAGTGTCCGTGACATTTGAAGTTACTGGTCATTTGATAATGAAATAATAAACATAATTCAAAGGGATCAGTGAATTATCATGTATCTGTATATAAGTAAAAATAAAATTTAAGAAAGATCAGGAATATTTTCTCTTTTTCATTTTTTAAGAATTTCTGGCTGTCGGCAGTGGATAAATTTCAAGAACGAAGATCAGAGCTCAAGATCAGTGATTAAAAACTATTCCAGCCAGGTTAATAAGTAGCATTTACACAAAGGCACATATAACCACTACATAAGTACTTGAATATATGTCTAATTTCTTCACTATCTTCATTACTAGATGAATGGTTATTATGTCACGGACACTACAGATAGACATTGCCCATTAGACACCCAGCAGAGAGCCATGTAAAATCTTTTGGGCCAGATTTCCTTTTCAAAGATGATCAATGGCTCCTGGAAAACTTATGGTTAATGTCTTATTTCATCTGTAGTATGGTTTACTATTCCTCTTAAAGGCGGTAACACCTTGATACATGCAGAATATGAGTGACATCACTAAATTACGTGCTCCATTGACTTTGGAGGGAGACATGTGCTCTGAAATAAGTGATAAGAAAAGTGTGATAAAATAATAGGAAGAATTAAGTAATTAGGAACCAAACTAAAAAAGCAAACTTAGCAGAAATAGATGGGAGAGTGACTAGAGGCCAAAGGCCAATCAGTCCGTCAGAGCTGCTCTTAAGGAACTTTTGCAGAAAGAATGAGGAAATATACTTAAAATTGCAATGGATCCTGAAAAAACTTACCGGAGAAAAAACACAAAAACTGCAGAAACAGAAAGAAAGAGAGAACGAACGATGCTGTTCAAAAATAAATGCAGGAAAAGGGCAGAGGCCAGGGGAGAGAAGAGGGAAGAGAGTAGGAGGTATAGGAAAAAGAAAAGGGAACAAATATTTGAAGAAATAAGAAAGCTTAAGAAGGAAGAGAGATAATAAGAAAGACAAGAAAAAACAAACACTTCAAACAGAGCCAGACTGAGAGAGAATCAGACTGAATCAGACTACCTGAAAACCAAGCAAAGGAGGTGAGGAAAAAAGTGTTGGTACAGAAGATGATTGTGATCATCAACATCATGATGATGAGAGATATCCAGAAATAGAGGATGTCTATAAAGATGATTCACAAGAAAAGAGTGAAAGTATAGATGATGATACAGAACTACACTACCTGCCCCATATTTACTTCCAAAACATCAAAGTACAGAACATTATCCAACATTATCGATTTCATCCAAATTCGAAAGGACAATTTTGATTTTCAGATATTTGCGAAAAGGTTTCTTGTTTAAGGTCAATGTTCCTGTGCAGAAAAGCTAGAAACCCCAAGAGACCCCCTTTCCCGTTGAAGTGATATACACTGAAGGGGGCAGCATAAGTGTAAAGTGCTGGACTGCTGTAATGGGATTTAAAGCCAGAGATGCCACCAGCAAATACCATGAACCCTGGTATACCTAGTGGACCCAAAACAAAAAAGTCCTCAAAGCTCCATCTGATATTAAATTGAGTTGACAGAGAATGCTGTCTTACACCCTGAAAGACCTTTTTAGGGCTTTATGTGGAACAGTGATGACTGGTGTCACAACATTCATAGTGAATCAAGATTTTGGCTGTATGTCCCACAAAAATATGGAGCCCGAACCAGCATGTTTGATGACTCTGGTGAACAGAGCTACCGATTTCTAAGGCAGTTAAAAACTCTGAACATGGTCATTTTATTGATGAGTCAAATTGTAATGCTTTTAGTTCTAGTTTGGTTTTCTATTTCAATGTAATGTGTGAAATTATAGTAAAATTTCAAACTCTTGCATAGTGTCCATGACAAATGTCATATATCTACTTTAGCTGGTTGACATAGTACAAGTTGGCCTTCATATTGCAGCTATTGGGTTTATGTTGTGCATTATAGACTATACAATTGGTAAGGAGTTTTAAGAATTCATTTTAAGATATTACCACACTTAATATCCATGTTATCTAACTTTCTTTTTGTTCCGTTTCAAATCATGGTCTTGTGTGAATAATTACTTAAACTGAGTGGGAATTTACTTTTAAAACACACAGAAAAACTTAATCTTGTAGATAGTGAGACAAGTTTACAGTAATTTATTAAACTATTTCAACTTAACTGGCTTTTGAACATTCTTTCACCAGTTTCTTGTGGTGCTGTAGTGTCCGTGACAAATGGGATCTACATTAGTTATCATCAGTATTACGACATCTTTGAGGATAATAACTCCACTAAGTGTTTTCTTTTAACAAATGCACCTGTAATGTTGCATCAATCATCAATTGGAGGTATCTTATGACTAATAGCTTCAAAAAAAGAACTGTTGCAATGATGAAAATAAGTCTGTTGGAAACTGCATTTCTGTTGAATTTTAAGTGACATGAATAAACAAGAATTCATGACTGTACAACCACTATCTTTGTTTATTTCTAAGACACAGATGTTTGCTGTCATAGAAAACCAGTTAAAAGCTATATTGCACACTGTGGAGGTCTTTTAATTAGATGTATCTCCTCTGTTATCAGAACTCTGTAGTGTCCGTGACATGAAAAATGACGTACAGAATCACTCAAAAAAATTCGAGAAGGGAACAAAAACTTAAGTGGGAACTATATAATAATGAAACCTCAGTATCTAACCTTTTGAATAGACACAAATAAACACACATCTGAGAAACTTTATTTTTGTTACATGGTGAGACTTTTTTGACACCCTGATTGTGACTGAGCCGTATCTACAGTATCTAGCCCACCTAGACAAGGAACGGCCTTAGTCAAGTATCCTGGACAATTAAACAAAATATTGAATCTTGCCCCACAGGGCCCTACCAGCCTTTTATCCTTCAGTGTAATGTGCAGTGAATCAATATCTTTTTTTGTATATTCTCTCGTTTCTTTTCCTAATAAGGATGGGTCTGGGGTACTGGACTTAGGCCGAAGGAACAGTGGATCTCATAATTTGGAACTTTGGTTTTCGTCACTTTTTCTGCCATACTGCAGCGACGTCGTGACTAGCCAGTTGTAAGTGGTGGAGGAAACCGGAGTACCCAGCAAAAACTACCACCTAACCAGTAACCTAGCTTGCTCTCTACAAAACATACCAGTGAACTTCAAATCACTACTCTCTAACACTTATTTAGCAAGGGTTTTACCAACAATTCGACTTAGCCTATGCAAAGTACATCATTAAAATTCAAATCATTTTTCTATAACATCAACTTCGGAGAAACGTTGTTTAAAACCAAACCCACAACTCTCCTTCAACAACTTTCAAAAGTATCAGAGGTTCAGACAACTCTTGCCGTGATCAGGATTTTCATAACAGGGTGTCCAAAATGGGGTTTCAAGAAGACAGGGTGTCCAAACCCCCTCACTGAAAAAAAAATTGTCATCATACTGACCATATACATTGACAAATCAAGTGATTATATGCTTTATTTCTTCAACAAATGTTCTAGATATCAATTAAGAATAAAACTTTTTAGAATATCTACTTGAAATTAATATTTACAAGAAATTCTGTCCAAAAGATAGGGTGTCTTTTCCCCCCAAAATAGGTATTTTTCGTGGACCAGGGTGCCAAAAAGACACCCTGCTGGCTAAGACCCTGTCAATGACAGATCTTCAGGCATGAAACGGTTAAGATTGGATAACCAAGAGATGACAGCAAAGAGAGGGATTTGGTTCTGTGGCTGTTCTCATTCAGCCACTGTTAATTTTGCCATGCCATGAGATCTTCAGGATGTGAGGGATTTCTGTTGGCGTTTTTCATGAGATGGTAACTAGGTCAATGTGCCATCTGTTCAAGCTGAGCCACTCGGTCAGTCTCCTTACTCAGCCACAGAGCCAGCCGTAGTAGTTACCAGCAACGCCAGGAATAGGAATACGTACAACAGGGCTTGAAATTAAGTAAGTTTGTTTTTTGCCTGAGCCACTCCGTCAGTCTTCTCAGCGACTGATCTGTAGTACGGTAGTAACCAGCTACGCCAGGAGAGGGAATGAAAAACAGGGCTCGAAATAGTGTTATTTTTTCAGGAAGCCCAATTGCATCTTCAAAAGCTACTTACAGCAAAGGAATCGTGTAAAGACCCGTACATTTTTGGGCTCCCTTAAGAGAAGCTACAGAAGAATTCAAGGGAGTCCTTGACTCCAGATAATATTTCTAGCCCTAGAGATGCCAACATCTATGACAGCTTCTGTCTTCAGAAACCCTCTTGAAAACCAAACATAATTGGCCTCCCCTATCCAATTTACAAGAGCAGAGATGCTAGTTTGCAATTAAGAAAAGAGATGACTTACTTGGTTGTTTTCTTCTTCTTCGCTGGCGCCTTTGGTTTGGGTGGTGGTCTTGGCTTTTTCTCAGGCTTGGGTTTCTTTTCCTTTTCTTTCTTTTCTCGTTTCTTCTTGGGTGTGGATGTTTTGCCCTCGGCGCCGCTTGCCCCGGCCGCTACCTTGGGTACAGCGTTACCGGACGCCCTTGCCTTCTCTATAGCTTCCTGTATGATCCTGTTTGCCTTTTCCTGTTGCTTGGTCAGTTTCTTGCCGGGTGCCGCAGTGACCACCACCTCTTTGGCTGGTTCCTCCTCGGGTGGGGAGGGTTCTGGTTGGGGTGTGGCCTGCGGTTGCTGTGGGGTGCTGGGCTTTTGGATCAGTATGGTCTGCGGAGCTGTCGTCGATGTAGGTGGCGCCACCTGTTGAGGCTGCGCTGGCTGCTGTGGGGCGAGCGTAGGCAGCTGAGTGGTTGTAGTCACCACAGAGGGCGCTGCAGCAGCCGCCGCTGTCAGTGTAGGAGCAGGCTGAATCTGTAGCAGGGGGGGTTGTTGGGGGGTTGCAGGCTGGGCCGCCGTTGCCACAGAGGTTGCCGGGGTAACAGTGGTGACCGTGGTGACAGGCTGGAGCTGGACCTGCGCAGGCTGTGAGGTAGGCACTTGAGGCGACATAGCAGTTTGCTGCTGCAAGAAACAAAAGGAGAAAACATGTAGTGACTTTTCTACCATTATCAGTACAATCAGGCTTAAGAGCATTGTTGACAACAACATTCAAAAGTGGAAGAGAGCAGACATAAGTACAACCTATAGTCATTCAGGTAGCAGTGGATCCATCATGGTGTTAAATCAGCCATTGTTTCTTATCCTTCAGGTGACCGTAGCATATACCTACCGAGTATCATTCAAAAGATATCACTACCTATAAGGAATCTCATTGGATTATAATCATATCTGCCCTAGCATTTTGTTCTGGTATTGCACAGTAAGTTGTGAAAGTGTGTGATGATGTATTCTCTTGCCCTTCTTGTGTGGTTCTACCAGAGACATATAGAAGTCGAGGTAAAGATATGTCTCTGTTTCTATTGAACAACATTCCTTCATAGGTGTGCCATCCAAATCCAGGCATCACTTATATAGCTATAGACTGGTAATGCTTACCTGAACTACTCAACATAGAAGGCCGCATTTAGCAACAAACAAGCAATGTCCAGGACCAAGTACTTCCCTGGACAATCAGCACCACTGACAGTAACTCCTATAGGAAACTAATTGATGAAGAACCACCTTAGACTCGGAGCAAAGAGTCAATGTAAGAACTACTCTCATACCTTGACACTAGTGAACTGTACCCTGGGACTTGACCTCAACAAATGATGCTCTCCTCCTCTCAGTGCTTCTCTAGAATGAACTAGGCCTAATCAGCGGTCAAAACTGCAATTGGCCAACTGGTTCATTACAATTGGTGTGTACCCCATGTGCCAGTATGGAGTGCAATCATGGCCCCTTGGCACTGGAACATTACTTGCTTGCCAGGTCCCCCCTGAACTAGAGGCATTACCTTCTGAATGGGGGGTAGGGGGGCATTGTAAAAAACAGTAATCAAAACCAGCATTTTTGATATAGGGTGCTATTTCCCGTCATGATACAGATTGGAAATGAAAGTCATGGGCGTCTTTGGACACCCAAACCCTCAAATAGCACCCATCAGCATCAGGACACCCAAAATCAGCATTTTGAATTGTTAAAGAGGGGACTACTACTGAATCTCTCTGTATCAAATATCAGTTCAAAACCTATGCCAATACATTCATGCTCATAATTGAAGGGGTTTAAACTACAATAATTGTGAGAATACAAGTGATGTTTTTGAAGGATAATGGTTACAAGTTGTTACAAATGCTGCCCAGAGGTTCACCTCAATATAATTTTTATGACATTGTTTGAGAATAGTTAGCCTGATCTCAAGAATTTTGGTTAATATCAGGATATACTGTGGGCCCCCTTGGAAAATTAGGATGCCCAAAAGTTTTACACTTGCCAATTCTGGGGACCCAGTTTCAAAATCTTGCTGGTAACCTTGTGATAGTAACAATGGTAGTGATTATTATTGTAATTCCACATGCTTTATGTGTAGGAGGGCTTATCAAGCTTTCTTCAAGTAGCCCAACCCTTTGTCACAGGTACTTAAAGATTACCTTAAGGTGCAAACTGAAATAGCTAGAAATCTATGAGTGAATGGTTAAATCTTCTTGTGATATAGTAACTGTTCAGATCAATCCCTCTTATAGGGCTTCATCAACTGCCGCATGCTCAGCACTGATGGTAGCCAGTTGCCTTGAGGCATCTCCTCCAGTCTACTACCCCACTAACTGCTGCTTACCATCTGAGATGACCCCCTAACCCAGTTTCTCTCTTGCAACTGATTAGCTAAGTGAGTGAGGTGACCCAGCTTTCCTGCTCCACTGGACCTGGCCACACAGGAACAATTAGCACAGGAAAGCAGGATGATGCCACTCTGCCACTGAGAGGAGTCAGTGCCACTCACTCACATCACTACTACCCTCTCACATGGATGCTACAGGAAAGCAGGATGATGCCACTGAGAGGAGTCAGTGCCACTCACTCACATCACTACTACCCTCCCACAGGGATGCTACAGGAAAACAGGATGATGCCACTGAGAGGAGTCACTGCCACTCACTCACATCACTACTACCCTCTCACAGGGATGCTACAGGAAAACAGGATGATGCCACAGCAAGAGGAGTCACTGTAACTCACTCACATAACCACTACCCTCTCACAGGGATGCTACAGGAAAGCAGGATGATGCCACTGAGAGGAGTCACTGCCACTCACTCACATCACTACTACCCTCCCACAGGGGTGCTACAGGAAAGCAGGATGATGCCACTCTGCCACTGAGAGGAGTCAGTGCCTCTCACTCACATCACTACTATCCTCCCACAGGGATGCTACAGGAAAGCAGGATGATGCCACAGCTGCCAAGGAGTCACTGCCTCTCACTCGCATCACTACTACCCTCCCACAGGGATGCTATGTACAGGAAAGCAGGATGATGCCACTGAGAGGAGTCACTGCCTCTCACTCACATCACTACTACCCTCCCACAGGGATGCTACAGGAAAGCAGGATGATGCCACTGAGAGGAGTCACTGCCACTCACTCACATCACTACTACCCTCTCACAGGGATGCTACAGGAAAGCAGGATGATGCCACGCTGCCACTAAGAGGAGTCACTGCCACTCACTCGCATCACTACTACCCTCTCACAGGGATGCTACAGGAAAGCAAGATGATGCCACTGAGAGGAGTCACTGCCACTCACTCACATCACTACTACCCTCTCACAGGGATGCTACAGGAAAACAGGATGATGCCACTGAGAGGAGTCACTGCCACTCACTCACATCACTACTACCCTCCCACAGGGGTGCCACTGAGAGGAGTCACTGCAACTCACTCACTCATATTACTACTACCCTCCCACAGGGATGCTACAGGAAAACAGGATGATGCCACTGAGAGGAGTCACTGCCTCTCACTCGCATCACTACTACCCTCCCACAGGGGTGCTACAGGAAAGCAGGATGATGCCACGCTGCCACTAAGAGGAGTCACTGCCACTCACTCGCATCACTACTACCCTCTCACAGGGATGCTACAGGAAAGCAGGATGATGCCACTGAGAGGAGTCACTGCCTCTCACTCGCATCACTACTACCCTCCCACAGGGATGCTATGTACAGGAAAGCAGGATGATGCCACTGAGAGGAGTCACTGCCACTCACTCACATCACTACTACCCTCCCACAGGGATGCTACAGGAAAACAGGATGATGTCACTGAGAGGAGTCACTGCCACTCACTCACATCACTACTACCCTCTCACAGGGATGCTACAGGAAAGCAGGATGATGCCACTGAGAGGAGTCAGTGCCACTCACTCACATCACTACTACCCTCCCACAGGGATGCTACAGGAAAGCAGGATGATGCCACTGAGAGGAGTCACTGCAACTCACTCACTCATATTACTACTACCCTCTCACAGGGATGCTACAGGAAAACAGGATGATGCCACTGAGAGGAGTCACTGCCTCTCACTCGCATCACTACTACCCTCCCACAGGGGTGCTACAGGAAAGCAGGATGATGCCACGCTGCCACTAAGAGGAGTCACTGCCACTCACTCGCATCACTACTACCCTCTCACAGGGATGCTACAGGAAAGCAGGATGATGCCACTGAGAGGAGTCACTGCCTCTCACTCGCATCACTACTACCCTCCCACAGGGATGCTATGTACAGGAAAGCAGGATGATGCCACTGAGAGGAGTCACTGCCACTCACTCACATCACTACTACCCTCCCACAGGGATGCTACAGGAAAACAGGATGATGTCACTGAGAGGAGTCACTGCCACTCACTCACATCACTACTACCCTCTCACAGGGATGCTACAGGAAAGCAGGATGATGCCACTGAGAGGAGTCAGTGCCACTCACTCACATCACTACTACCCTCCCACAGGGATGCTACAGGAAAACAGGATGATGTCACTGAGAGGAGTCACTGCCACTCACTCGCATCACTACTACCCTCCCACAGGGATGCTACAGGAAAGCAGGATGATGCCACTGAGAGGAGTCACTGCCACTCACTCACATCACTACTACCCTCTCACAGGGATGCTACAGGAAAGCAGGATGATGCCACGCTGCCACTAAGAGGAGTCACTGCCACTCACTCGCATCACTACTACCCTCTCACAGGGATGCTACAGGAAAGCAGGATGATGCCACTGAGAGGAGTCACTGCCACTCACTCACATCACTACTACCCTCTCACAGGGATGCTACAGGAAAACAGGATGATGCCACTGAGAGGAGTCACTGCCTCTCACTCACATCACTACTACCCTCTCACAGGGATGCTACAGGAAAACAGGATGATGCCACTGAGAGGAGTCACTGTAACTCACTCACTCACATCACTACTACCCTCCCACAGGGATGCTACAGGAAAGCAGGATGATGCCACTGAGAGGAGTCACTGCCACTCACTCCCATCACTACTACCCTCCCACAGGGATGCTACAGGAAAGCAGGATGATGCCACTGAGAGGAGTCACTGCCACTCACTCACATCACTACTACCCTCTCACAGGGATGCTACAGGAAAACAGGATGATGCCACTGAGAGGAGTCACTGCCTCTCACTCACATCACTACTACCCTCTCACAGGGATGCTACAGGAAAACAGGATGATGCCACTGAGAGGAGTCACTGCCACTCACTCACATCACTACTACCCTCCCACAGGGGTGCTACAGGAAAACAGGATGATGCCACTGAGAGGAGTCACTGCCACTCACTCACATCACTACTACCCTCTCACAGGGATGCTACAGGAAAACAGGATGATGCCACTGAGAGGAGTCACTGCCTCTCACTCGCATCACTACTACCCTCTCACAGGGATGCTACAGGAAAACAGGATGATGCCACTGAGAGGAGTCACTGCCTCTCACTCGCATCACTACTACCCTCTCACAGGGATGCTACAGGAAAACAGGATGATGCCACTGAGAGGAGTCACTGCCACTCACTCACATCACTACTACCCTCTCACAGGGATGCTACAGGAAAACAGGATGATGCCACTGAGAGGAGTCACTGCCACTCACTCCCATCACTACTACCCTCCCACAGGGGTGCTACAGGAAAACAGGATGATGTCACTGAGAGGAGTCACTGCCACTCACTCCCATCACTACTACCCTCCCACAGGGGTGCTACAGGAAAACAGGATGATGCCACTGAGAGGAGTCACTGCCACTCACTCACATCACTACTACCCTCTCACATGGATGCTACAGGAAAACAGGATGATGCCACTGAGAGGAGTCACTGCCACTCACTCGCATCACTACTACCCTCCCACAGGGATGCTACAGGAAAACAGGATGATGGCACTGAGAGGAGTCACTGCCACTCACTCACATCACTACTACCCTCTCACAGGGATGCTACAGGAAAACAGGATGATGCCACTGAGAGGAGTCACTGCCACTCACTCACATCACTACTACCCTCTCACAGGGATGCTACAGGAAAACAGGATGATGCCACTGAGAGGAGTCACTGCCTCTCACTCGCATCACTACTACCCTCCCACAGGGGTGCTATGTACAGGAAAGCAGGATGATGCCACTGAGAGGAGTCACTGCCACTCACTCGCATCACTACTACCCTCCCACAGGGATGCTACAGGAAAACAGGATGATGCCACTGAGAGGAGTCACTGTAACTCACTCACTCCCATCACTACTACCCTCCCACAGGGATGCTACAGGAAAGCAGGATGATGCCACTGAGAGGAGTCACTGCCACTCACTCGCATCACTACTACCCTCCCACAGGGATGCTACAGGAAAACAGGATGATGCCACTGAGAGGAGTCACTGTAACTCACTCACTCCCATCACTACTACCCTCCCACAGGGATGCTACAGGAAAGCAGGATGATGCCACTGAGAGGAGTCACTGCCTCTCACTCACATCACTACTACCCTCTCACAGGGATGCTACAGGAAAACAGGATGATGCCACTGAGAGGAGTCACTGCCACTCACTCCCATCACTACTACCCTCCCACAGGGGTGCTACAGGAAAACAGGATGATGCCACTGAGAGGAGTCACTGCCACTCACTCACATCCCTACTACCCTCCCACAGGGATGCTACAGGAAAACAGGATGATGCCACTGAGAGGAGTCACTGCCACTCACTCGCATCACTACTACCCTCCCACAGGGATGCCACTGAGAGGAGTCACTGCAACTCACTCACTCATATTACTACTACCCTCCCACAGGGGTGCTACAGGAAAACAGGATGATGCCACTGAGAGGAGTCACTGTAACTCACTCACTCACATTACTACTACCCTCCCACAGGGGTGCTACAGGAAAACAGGATGATGCCACAGCTGCCAAGGAGTCACTGCCACTCATTTACATTACCACTACCCTCTCACAGGGATGCTACAGGAAAACAGGATGATACCATGGTAATAGGAGTCTCAGACACCAATAGGTTCTGGTGTCCCCCATGGGCTTCTTCCCATGACCTAATACTTATGTGTATATGCTTTTGAAAAGGATAAACATACATTCAACTGTACAGATTGAGGTATTCAGGGGCAATAATTTAACTCTTTCTAATTACCACTTAATTTCATATTTAATGAGTCCTTTCTCACTGAAAAAGCCACCAGCCAGAACACACCTTCAGCAGACAGATTAATGAAGACTGACCCCTCCCCTTTCCCTAAAGCATATAGAACTTTCAGTGCCATCTCTTCATCCCAATAACTAATGGCTGTAGATCATGGCTCGCTGCCAAGAGAAGAAGAAATCAGGTTGAGCTCTTCTTTAAGGAGTCAGTCGGAGTTGGAGCCAAGTGTGCTGCTGCTGCTGCCGCTGTCTCCTGGGAGGGCCGCTGACGAGCCTGCCGTCTTGGCAGCGCGCCAAGACTATGGCAACTAGACAGAGACTGTCCACTCACAGGCAGCAAGGAACCGGTGGTGTCGGTGCCACAGTCGGTCAATGACCATCACTGCAGAGTCTTACTCATTCCTTCTTTCGCTGCGCCAATACGTAGGGTTATATGTTAATAATATCATTTTATTAAAATAAACAAACTATGGATACTCCAAGTTCATAAAAAAGTAGGGATTGGCACTGTTGAAATTTTCATGATACAATACGGTATCAATATTTTTTAGTGATACAATACCTAAACATTATCTTTATTGACACTGCCTGCCACCAAAGAGGGAATTTTGCAGTCAGATTTGGAAATTTCACTGGTAAACGAGGAACTGCCTTTGAGCGGAGACGTCTAAGTAGCCATTTGGTCAATTTTAAATACATTTTTCATCTTATTCAATATGATACGATACTAAACTTTTTCCCATTCAATATCAGTATTTGGTATTGTATTGTGTTCAGGTACCTTTCCCTACCAACAAGTAGTCCTGAACTGGACATCTGACCAGTCTGTTACAATATATACCATCTCAAGTCAGTGGTCCTTCCTCCACGACTGGCAGCTGCAACACCGACTAGAAAACTAGTAGATGGCAGAGTCGGTGGTAGGCAGCCAGGTTCACCAAGTACAGTACCAGCAGCGTAACTGATAACTAAGGCAGTAACAAGATATTCCAGTGCTCAGCAAGCCGCTGCTGAGAGCCTCTCTTCAAGACCACTATGGACTCGATAATGCACCCAACAGAAAGTCTGAGCCCCACAAGCTGCATTTACGCATTTCAGGTATATAGCATCTTGCAGTGTCTCAGCTCTATATGTGGCTGGCAGTGAGTGGAGCAGTGTCCCTTCTCAGCCAATGGTGTGAGAGAGTGCCAAGTGTTAATGGTTCTAAACTAGTAGATGCAAGGGATTCAAATTTTCGTCACTTTTTCTGCCATAATGCAGCTTAAGTGTGCCAACTAGCCTGGGGGAGGAAACTGGATTAGCCGGCAAGCCCACCGCCTAACCCCAAATCACTGACAACTTTCACACATGCCCTGGCTGGGATTCGTACCCAGGCAGTGGTAAGAGAATGCTAGCAGTCAGTGGAAAAGCCTTAGACCACACAGCCATTAGGGCTGGCCCCAAACATTCAAAGTAACATGCTGTATAGTGTATACCATGGCAAAATTGTATACACACAGCCCGATCCAATGCACGACCCTTTTTGGTCCCCGTGGGAGATGGATGGGATCAAGTACATTTGTGACATAAAAAGTGCAAGCGCATCCCCATGCTGCACTATAATAAGTCTGGGTGCAGGATCTAAGCCAGGAATTATAAAATGCCTGTCCAAAACAGTATTTATAAAATCTCTACTCTTCCAGATTAAGCTCCTGAGACAATTCAAATTCTTATACCAACTACATTTAATAGTTTATTGTATAAAAAGGGGCTGATTACACTTCGGCAATGGTTGTTTGTCCAAAAAAACAAAAATAGAATATATTCTTCAAATAAATTTTTGCCTGTCTAAAAAGGTGTTTTTCAGGAAACTGCCAGTCCAAAAACAGACTGGACAGGTCCTGGCTCAGACCCTGACCGTGCATCCCCTCACTGTACTATGATGAGCTTGGGAGCAGCGGACCAGCCACTGGAGTGTGTAGGGTTAGTAGAATAGTGGCTGTTAAGGATGATGTGGCGGTGCACTGAAAATCTCATGAAATCCTGGAAGCATCCTTTCCCATCTGCCCTCTATTGATTTTCTCTCTCCACGACCTAATTTATTGTCTTGTGCCGCGGCGGCGGCGCTCCCCGCTTCTCCTCCTCCTCGTCATCGTTGGTGGCAGCACTACTACTGTTTACTAGGAGGCCGGGATAATACCGGGGCGCTGAGCCTGCCAACCCCGACAGCTGCGAGCCGCACACAAGGGCTTAATAATCACCCTCCAGCAGCAGGGATAACAAGTTAACCCTTTTGCTGCTGGTAGTGGCTAATTTGGCCAATACAAAATGATGCAAAAACCTGAAAACGATTGAAACCCTGGCATATGGGTTACTTATATGAGTGCGAGCTATCCAATGAATAACAACATCACAGGGTTTTTGAAAATCTTTGCGCCATTGTGCTTAGGCCATGAAAAAATATATTGTTTGTTTCCTGTAACGGTCTGAAAAAAAATAGATTTTTTTTGTCAAAAATGTGTGTTTTATGCATGTTTTACATTGATTGGAGTTGGGAGGGCAGAAAAAACTTAAGGGTAGGGATTTTTTTTAAATATAACTTGTTAGGGTTAGGTTACAGGAAACAAACAACTTTTTTTAGGCCTTAGGACGAAAGTAGCCTCAGCATTGGAAGGGCTAAAATCTGCATCATAGTCTTAGCCAGGAGGGCATCTGGGCATCATGTGGACACCAAACCCCTAAAAATCACCCCTCACAACACCCAATTGTTTTTAGGGTAATTGAGTGTCAATTTCAAGCATATGAATTGAACTTGTTCCACCTACCTATAGTTCTCATGACATTGCATAAGGATATTGTGCCTTATTTCAATAAGGAAATACACAAAATTTCACAATTGCCGATTATGGGCACCCAGTTTCTGGATCCTGGCTAAAACCCTGATCTGCATGTCTACCGCTTTGTACTTAAACTAAGTGGTTTATACCCTTGAAAATAAATCAGATTCACAAAAGGGAAAAATCGCAAGTCGACCCCATGTCGTTTGATCTGATTATCGTTTTGAAACTGGCCTGGTATTCAAGAACACTAACATTGCATAGATGCCACTACAGCAACTGGTTGTGATGGTTCTGCAAATCAGCAAAACAGATGCAAGTTCATTTAATTTGCTGGATTTAGTTTGCTGGAACAGTAATCAGCAACATTATTAGGGCATCATTATCTATTACCATTCAATCTTTGTAATATGATAATAATGCTTGGAAGTTATTGAAAGAATAAATAGATAGCAGTAATTTCCCGATGCTCATTTGGCAAATAAAAAATATGCACCAAATTACATCAACGCACTATTTGCAATATGCAAAGACTATGAATGGGTCGTTGAAGTGCTTGGCTTGTTTTTTGACATGTTAATCCATGGGTGTATGTACAACCAGGTACTGGCAGACGTTCGGTCGACTGGTGCAGGAATTAAATGTCTGAACTGTACTAAGATGCTTTCTCAGTCACTTAACCATGCAGAGTTGTATGATTCCTAATAGAGATTGACATCAAATTCTAATAGTTCAGACTACCTATAAATGCTAGGACATCACTTAAAACACTAAGCCTATTGTCAATAAGTAAAACATGTCTACTGTTGCCGTATGAATGTAGTGCTGTCCAACTTGAAAAATAGGACAGTTTAACACCCAACATAACGGTTGCCCATTTTAGACATCCAGTTTCAAAATTCTAGCTAGATCCCTGTGCAGGAGGAACGAAAGGAGATTTGAAATCCATATTTCACTACTGCTCAGACTTGTACTTAGCTTGCATTTTTCCAAATTCACACCAATACTTGTGGTTTTATTTTTTATGCGAATTATCGGGCATTATCGATAATTCCCCGGGGAATCGATAGCACTTGGTGCAACCATCAAGTTGGCGATATTTTGATAAATCGTCCGATCACTATATTTCGCCCTAGCATTGTTTAGGGGGATAGGAGTGTGGAGGAGGGCTAGGCTGACGTTTGTTCAGCACGATGCCCAGTAGCGTTCCAGTCTTGCATCTTTCCATCAAGGGGTTTAAACGCAATTTCGTAACTGCAAGTCTGTTGAAGGCTACACCAATATTTGACAGTCATACTTTGAATGTACAGCTCTTGCCATATTGGACAGTATTCCATCTACAGTGCCGACATTTAATTCCTGAACTAAAGGCGTGTGCAGCCTGGGCAAAATACACAATCCCTGTGCAGGAGAGATCGAGAAGAAAGGAGTTTTGAAATCCATATTTCACCTTTGCATTGTTTAGGGGGGATAGGAGTGTGGATGGGGATGGGCTACCGTTGGTTCAGCAGGAGGTCTAGAAGCAGTAACGGCCGCGGAGGCCAAGTCTACGAGGAGAAGCAGCAGTAGCGAGGAAGCGAGCAGTCTTCTCTCCTCCTCCTCATCATCACATGACCCAAGCCCTTACCGTGATGGCTCAATTACCGACAGGGATAGTTTTATGCCAGAGAGGCATCGTAAAGGCAAAACCTGATGCAGCAGCGGCAGCAGGAGCAGCAGCGGTGGAGGCAGCAATATTGTCTGGGGAGGAGGAGAAAGAATGGAAGAGAATACCGCAACCGCCACTGCTAAAGCTAGTGCTGGTGGTAGAGGTGGTGGTTGTGGTAGTGGTGGCAGACACTACTTCCCCTGGAAGACTCTAACCCACCTCCCCACTACCCAGCACTGGCTAGTAGGCACTGCACATTATGCTAAACATATCTCCCCTTTCACTCTTATCTCCTCGATACCTGCTCCTCTAGCACACCTTCCCAGCAAGACTGGCTGCTAGGTGGCTGAGGTGGTTGTGGTGGTGGCAAACACTACTTCTTCTGGAAGACTCGGCGCTTACCCAACTCCCCAGCCATGGCTAGTCTACACATAATGCTAAACCTGTCTCTTCTTTCACTCTTCTCCCGATACCTGCTCCTCTAGCACACCTTCTCAGGAAGCCTGGCTACTATGAGCTGAGGTGGTAGGGGTGGTTGTGGTGGAAGACTCAGTGCTTACCCACCTCCCCACTCCCCAGCACTGGCTAGTAGGCACATTATGCTAAACTGGTCTCTTCTTCCACTCTTCTCCCATTACCTGTTCCTCTACACCTCTCAGCAAGTCTGGCTACTAGGCAGATGAGGTGGTTGTGGTGGAAGACCTCCCCAGCACTGGCTAGTAGGCACATTGTACTGAACAGGTCTTTCCTCTCAATACCTGTTCCTCTAGCATACCTTCCCAGCAAGTCTAGCTACTAGGTGGCTGAGGTGGAAGAGGTGGTTGTGGTGGAAGACTCAGTGCTTACCCAACTCCCCAGCATTGGCTAGTAGGCACATTATGCTAAAGAGCTCTCTCCTTTCACTCCCTTCTCTCGATACCTGCTCCTCCTCTGTTCCTCTAGCAGACCTTCCCAGCAAGCCTGGCTGCTAGGCGGCTGAGGAGGTAGGTTCTATGGGGAAAGTCTCTCGGTTATATGACCTCATGCTAATCCTGTCTCTCCTTTCACTCACTTCTCTCAATACCTGTTCCTCTAGCAGACCTTCCCAGCAAGCCTGTTTGCTAGGTGGCTGAGAAGGTAGATTCTATGGGGAAAGTCTCTCGGTTATATGACCTCATGCTAATCCTGTCTCTTCTTTCAATCACTTCTCTCAATACCTGTTCCTCTAGCACACTTTCCCAGCAAGCCTGGCTGCTAGGTGGCTGAGGAAGTAGATTCTATGGGGAAAGGTTTTATGGCCTCATGCTAAACCTGCCTCTTCTTTCAATCACTTCTCTCAATACCTGTTCCTCTAGCACACCTTCCCAGCAAGCCTGGCTGCTAGGTGGCTGAGGAAGTAAATTCTATGGGGAAAGGTTGTATGGCCTCATGCTAAACCTGCCTCTTCTTTCAATCACTTCTCTCAATACCTGTTCCTCTAGCACACCTAGTACCTTCCCAACAAATCTGGCTGCTAGGTGGCTGAGAAGCTAGATTCAATGGGGAGAGCCTCTAGGCTTTAGGGCCTCATGAAGTCATGATGATATCAATTACACCCTGTTTGAGAGAGGGGAACAGTATGAAATCTACCTGAAGACTCTGGTATCCCCTGAGGTAGAGCTTAGTGGGATATTAGTTATAACTGATTCTTGTTTTGACAAAATTATAAAATGAAAATAGCACAAAGGAACTACTGATTCTGTATTGATTGCAGTTCAAAGCAGGGATGTTTATATAGGCATTGGAAATTGTCTGTTATTTACCTTGAGTGATGCAACATTTGGCTAAACTTATTCCAAAGCAAAACATGAGTGTTGGATCAATAATAATCCATAATTCCATAATTATTAATGCTCAACCAACCAATTAGAAATTTGGGACATGTTCAGCTTCTCCTTGTATATGTAATAGTGATAATATTTTTAATGGCCAAGTCTTTCAATAATTTGGAAAATACTAGAAAAGGCATCCAGGGTCTGTGAGCATCGATGATCAGGCCCCAGACAAGATGGGATTCATCTGAACTGCCCATGAACCTTTGAGGACCCACCATGTCTAATCCCAATGGTGTGAGGTCTATGCTAGAACTGGAGCATGCAGCAAGCAGTCTGTATGTACAGTACATTCAACAAGCTCCCAATTCACTCAAGACCCTACATGACCTGGGGCCACTGATAAAACCACAAGGCTTTTCTCCAGCATAGGACTGCACAGACGGCTCTACTTGATTGTCCTCGCAGTCTTTCAATAATAACAACCACAGCCTGACCACAAGAGCACCTACGTAGAGCACCTAGTTGAACCACCATCATGAATTCAATAGCCAGAGTTCATCCACAGGGACACGTACAAAAAACCTTCTTTCCAAACCCATCTGCACTGCAGGGGATGTTGAAGGAGTTCTACTTGCCCTGGGTAATTTGAACTTGTCCAGACTCAAAATCTTCGTTAAAAAGCAGTAATATTTGACTAAATTCAATTTGGCATGTTCAAGGTTCAGGGTTTGAAATTAGCTGGAGCCCTGGGCTCCCTTAAATTCACCTGCGGCTCCCTCAAATTTCGGCAAGAAGTCCAAAGATGTACTGATTTCTATACAGTACACAACACTAAGCAGTAGCTTTTGTAGATGCAATTGGGCTCCCTTAATTTTAAGCCCTAAGAAAAGTGAGTTTACTTCGAAGTACTTTGATTTAGGGATGTCATCGATAGTCGACAAATCAACATTTTCACTTTGTCAATTAAATCTAATCGAATGGAAATAATCAATATTCTGTACCCCAATAATGGCGTATGATTATTAATAGAAAATACACTTTTCCCAGACATTTTCCTATTAAGCTAATGCAAAGTGAAACTCTGACTAAATATTGAAGTATTTTCTATGGCTTTTTTAAGAGAAATGGGAAGGAATGGTGTCCTTTACTCAGGCACATGGCCAAGACACAGGGTATCCAACCAAAAGAAAAGGGATATCAATGACATCCCTATTAATAATTGTGCCCTACGAGCACGTTACGGCGTATCGAATCGAATTGAAAAATATATCAATTAATCGAATCAATAAAATTTCATATCAATGAAATCACTACTTTGATTTCGAAATTCAATCAAGTTATTAATCTTTTAAACCTATCTATTGAAAGGATCTGAGTAGCATTGAGTTCTGATCATCATTTTCTTTCAAATACGTAAGGTAACTTGAGCCTTTCTAGGCTGATGTATGCTGGGCCAAACCTGGGCCTTCCTATCATATAGCCCTGCACCTGAGTGAGGAAGGAAGAAGTTCAGGGTTCAAAATTAAGAGTTTTCCCAAAGAGCCCAATTGCATCTTCATAAGCTTCATAAAGGTGTTGCATATATCAAACAGTACATCTTTTAGACCCCCTGTAGAAATTTGAGGAGCTGCAGAAGAGTTCAAGGGAGCCCTGGGCTTCTGGCTCCAGATAAAATTTCAAGGCTAGCCAGTCCGACTTCAGCTAATACTTCTAACCCTGGAGCGATGTGTGCACACAGGAGAGTTCAAGGGAGACCTGGGCTTCCGGCTCCAGCTAATATTTCGAGCCCTGCAGATAGTGTGCCGACTACTATTAGGGCTTTTTGACAGCAAGGCTTGGGAGGCTCTATCAATGATTACAAGCACCATGTGTACCACTAGGCCACTGAAATCAACACCCTCCTCCACCTGCCCATCTGTTCCATAATCACCTCCACTATATCCATGGTGAGGGGCCACCCTCCCAGGCCAGCACAGCAGGAACATGTATAGCGTGCATGCTGTGCAGGCGTGACGGGTCCTGCAGGTAACTCTGCTGATGTAGAGGATTGTGTTGGAGCAGGTGTGGACTGTGGACAGACAGGCCAATCTAGCACTCGCCTGTTAAAGGCTTTAACACATCATTATACATGCACAACAGAAATAATACCTGGAAACTAAGAACTCCACCCTAGTAACCTAGAGAAGCATTTAAGGAACAGTTAAGTGATGAATCTTCATCATCAACTCATACTTCAACCTAGTTCAGGTTGTGAGTGGAAAGTTTGAGGTATTTGTGTTGGTGTTGAGATGGCGTGTGGTGGTATATGGGTTGAGAGACAGCCTGTCATCCTGAAGCTAGCTAGCTACAGCAGCATACAGGAGTGTCACCTCCTAACCTCTCCCCACCTCCACCTCCTGCCTGACTCAAGTCAACATGATTAGCCATGCGGGCCTCCCACCCATCATTAACCAAACCTTAGTCACTGCACACTCACCAGCAACTCTGCATGCTAGGTATGACAAGACAAGTCCATTGCGACTAAAAAAATACACACCCTACTCTGATAGTAGCATGCACTTTCACATGAGGGGGGGGGGGTTATTTTGCAATTTTTTATTGCCAACACTTTTTATAAATACATTTTAGATTAATATGAATATAGGTCTGTTTGTTGGGACATGCATCACTTTCAACAGCTCAAATTGTGCTGCGACGAAATAGAATTGTGGGATCTAGGAAGAAATTATATATAGGGATGGAGAGAGACTGACACCTGCATCCACTAGTTGGGACAACAAGCTGATGACAAGTCATTCCTTCGAGAATCAAGCTCCACCAGGCTATTGAATGGGTAAATAAGTTACATGATCACCTCCCAAGGCTCGACAGTCCCTAGAAGGACCGGGTAGTCTGGCGAGGCTACCTGAACCCAAAATCAGGTAGTCCCGCCTGCCATGGTCAACTTTTGGGTGTCCAAACTGTCAAAAAAGAGTGTTCTTAGTGTCCGAATGACACGCTGGACGCATAGGTGGCTAAGCCCCTGCCGCCCACCACTTTTTTCTTTCAAAAAGGGACTACCAATGGGACAACCTGTATCAAACTTTAGGTATCCCCCGAGGGTTGTATTTGGAAGTCAGATCTCCAAGGAGATGGGACTACGCTATTTGTCGAGCGCTGCCTCCTACTCATAGTATTGAATATGGGCAAATGTTTTTCAAAAAAAGAATGCTCCTAGAATAGGTTCACAGTAAGTTCACAATAAACATATGAACAATCCATCCAAAAGACTAATATTGCTGTAGGACAATTGTTTGGATAATCGATTGATCACTAGATTTCCCTCAAGATAAGAGCGCTCCATTGTAAATATTTCAAAGCTGAGTTGCTGCCCAGTCAAATTGGGCCCAACAGCCGCTACTATCAACCTGACATTTATAAGAGACTTCTCCAATAATTTTTCAGCAAATACATGTCATGAAAGCCCTTGGGTTCTTGTTACTAGCAATATTTCAACCGCATATCTCAGGTCACCTATCTAACAATATACGGTTTGACAGCAATAGACAATGCTGTTCAATCCCCAACACATTCATCACATGTCAAATCCTCTCCCTTGTAATCTTTGGAGCCGATGCTTCCTCACCGAGCCTGCTCCTAGACATTCTCTTCCTTTGACAGGTCTGGCTTCAGCAGAGGATAGTACTTCTGACTGAGCATGACAGCTCCTTGGGTCCTGACCAACAAAACATCAGCCAACTTGACCCGTTCCTCGTCTGACTTCAAACCCTTACACATGATATTGGCAATTGATATTTTATGATGTAGGAATCACTTAGTCAGATAGCCTATTTCTATGATGGAGATTCTTAGGAATAATCTATCAAAGACTATTGCACAAATGACATGCATTAATTACAGTAACTAAAAGGTCCACAAGTCTTCATAAATCTTAATGACAGCCCCAGTGACAGTGAGTAAGCCAAGGTTTTTTTATTGTATAAAACAACCAACTTCCAGTCAAGATACAAATAAACAAAAGACTAGTGCAGGAATATACTGAGTGGTTTTCTAGTACCTCAAAATTACCAACTTTAAGCTTCGAACACAAAGAAAGTCCATGGGAATCCCTATCTGACAACAAGACATACCTTCTCCTTGTACAGATCTGTTTATCGGCATAAGTTGCACAATCTGGACAGCAAGCTAACTAAAACCCTAAGGAAACATACACCCCAGGTATTTATCATTAGCCAATGATTTCATTATCCAGCATGTCAATCAAACACCTACTGATCTAGAAAGCAGACAGCCACCTGCCTAGGTGTGTGCTTATTGTCAAAAATCCAGCATGCTGATGAAATCATTTTCCAACAGACTGAGACCGCTTACAGGTATGTTTCATGCCAATAGTTTCATCACTTAACATGTCAATCATATTACTACCTGAGATCAAATCCCTACCCACAGAAGGTGCACAGAAGTGGGAGAACCTCTAGCCCCCCCCCCCCCCCTCCCCCCACCACACACATACCCATGAATAAATTCATTGTCATTAACTTGGCCTATTAGTTTTTCAATCCAAGTATACCTCTAAGAATTTCATGATTGTCACTAATTTTTGAAACACAGCATGTCATTCAAATCCCATCCATACCTGACACTGCTGATAGAGCCTACCTCTCACCAAGGTATCAAATTTCTGACTTTCCCAGGGAGCTTTCCCTCAGATTTGTGTAATCCTCTAGTCTATGTTTGTGCTATGATAAACTGGGCGTCAAAATAAGTAATCATGAATTTCTGGTGTGTCAAATTTTCAATAGAAACTATTATATACTCAGACAACTGAATATTTGCCATTTGATATTATTTAAAGGAATATCATACCAAAAATTTGGGTGTCCTCATGTGATTTTCAGGGGTGTAGGTGCCGAAATGATCCCATATGCAGAACGCACCCTGCTGAGTGACGACAATATCCCAGCAGGCAGGGTCTCAACCAAAAATCTTATATGCGTCCAGAATAGTAATTCCGATACTTCTGCCCACCCAGATTTAGCTACTAATCTGCATCAAATCCTTACCAACTGCATTTTATTGCCTAAAATTGGAAATTCTTCTTAGAATTTTTTTGCCTGTGCAAAAAGGTCTTCCGGAAACTGCCTGCCCAAAAGGCATGCTGGATGGGCCCTGGCTAAGTCCCTGCCAGCAAGCTATTGAAATCCTGGACATATCCTTTTGATTAGGAAGAAAGCGAGAAAATATCAAACGAAAATTATTCAAGATTCAGTTAAATTTAATTGATATTTAAACATAAATGGTCTCAAATGGTGGTGTATAGGATGGGCCTGGGAAAACCCAGTTCTAGACCAAAATCCTTGTTTCCTTTTCTGATGCACATCTAGCCCGTGGTTTGATGGTGGTCCAGACAGGAAGGGGTTAAGCAGCAGCATCAGCAGAATTGCCTCACAACAAACAGCCAGACTGGCTGCCTCAACCAACGCCGCTGGTGCTGGGGAAACACTGAGTCATGGGGGACACCTAATTGGCCTGATAATCACATAATGAATTTGCCACGAACAACAGCGCGCGGGCTGATCCATTCATTTCAATATCCCACATGATCCAATCACTCAGAACCTTTGTGGAAAGCTAATTGTAAATTGAAATTGTCTTACAGAAAAAAGATTTGAATCAGAGTGTTTTTTTCTATATACATGTGCAAAACCCATCCAATATAATAGGGTCTAATTATATGAAATGTAGTATTAGATACAAAGATACAAATAAATGGTATCTTTTTGCATCTTTAAGCTACCCTCATGGCATCAATTTCAGCACCCTAGGAACCTTCACAATATATCATGCCCCCCCCCCCCCCCACAATGTTCTCATGATTCAAGTGGTAAGAGACACTCATACAATATATACTTGCTAGAAACCACAGTAAAAATGAATATCATGTAGGTTTTTAAGACAATCATTTTGTTACTGGTTTTGAAATTGACACCTGACTCAATTTTTTAAGCCCAAATATTTTTCCCAGTTGATGTCACAGTGGTAGTCAAGATGACTGTCTGGAAGGTAGATGGAAAAAACACTGCCAGCAACACACCCAACTTTCTCAATATTGAAGATTAATGTTTGAATGTCCAATGCTTTCAGATAACTTTAGTTCGCTTTGAATATACAAAGGGTTTGACACTTAAGATTTCTATTTGAAAACTCATATTCAGAGAATTCAATATATAAGTGCTTAGTTTAAATTGCACAAACCAATATTTTACCTGGCTGAATAAGGTTTACAATGAAAATTGGATACCCCGTTGATACTGATGCTGCCTTGCAAGTTGTTCAGTATTTGCACTGAGATGACCCATCTCATCTGATATTCTTGGTGTCAAATAGGGCTCCCGCAATACACTCGTTTAGTCACTGCACCGGGGATTGCCGCGACGCGAATAGTATTCGAATATACGCATTTGCATATACATGACCCTATATTCGTGAATATATTCGTATTCACCACCTACTGTATTCGTGAGAGCCCTAGTGTCAAACCCTGAGAATGATGGGATGGCCAGCATTTAATCAGAATTTGGTACTTACAGGTTTGATCTGAATCTGTACTTGCATAGTCTGCTGTGGTTGTTGCTGCTGCTGCTGCTGCAAGATGGTCTGCGGTGCAATCTTAATGATCTGTGGCAACTGTTGCGTGGTCAGTTGCTGCTGTTGCTTTGGCATGACGCCAGGTTGCTGTTGCTCCTTTTGCCGTTGCTGCAGGATGAGCTGCTGTGCCTTCAGCGTGCGAACCCTCTCCTGCAGATCCAGCATCTTCTGCTGGGTCTGCGGCGTCTGCTGCATGTTGTACAACTGCTGGATCTGTTGCTGGAGCTGCTGAATCTCAGCATTCACGTTGGGATTCTGTGCCAATTGCTGGAGATTTGGGCTGGCCAGGCCAAGAGTACCTGTAGAGTTTCCTATGCTGGTGCTCATTGTAGCTCCCTGTACAGGCGCCTGCGTCACGTTCAGAACCAGGTTGGGGTTGATGAAGCGCTGCCCACCCTGTGCAGAGGAGACCTGTATCTGCTGAGTGGGTGCCGGCGCGATGGTGGCCACCGTGGTCACCATGCGAGGCTGGTACTGAGACGACTGCGGACCTGCAGCACTCGTAGACTGTGGAAGCACAAGTTGTTCCAACTGTTGCAGACTGGATTGGGTAAACTTTCCCTGAGAGGTAGGCGCCTGTTGCTGCTGCTGCTGTGGCATTATTCTCGTCACAGTGATAGTCTGTGGCTGCTGCTGTTGGTTAGCGTTGCCTGGGCGCTGTATTATCATGATTTTCTGGGGACCTGTGGCGCCCCCTTGCTGTTGCTGCAGAGTAGTGGAGAAGGGGTGCCTAAAGCGGGTGGTCTGAGTGGGGGATTGCTGTGGGAAGTGAGATAGCCTCTGCGTGTTGGCCACCATGCCAGGAGCCTGCGCTCGAGGCTGCTGCTGACGCACAATTGTTATATTTTGAGGACTCGGCTGATTCAGCTGGTTCTGTTGTTGTGTGGGATATGCAAAGGTCTGAACCTGCTGAACCGCTATCTGCTGAGAGTTAAGCCTTGGTCCTGAGTTCACCTGCTGCTGCTGGGGTGGTCCTCCTTGCAGGCCGTTATTGGGGTAGCCTGTGGACTGCATCAGACGCGGCGCCTGATTGGTAGAGAAGCTCGCCACACTCACCTGTTGCTGGACCCCCATAGCCTGCTGCTGAGAGGCCTGGGGGTAGCCAGTCTGCTGCAACAGGCTCTGCTGCTGTGGACGATTGACACTGACCATAGTATTGGGACTGGAAATAGGCATGTGGGTGAGTCTTTGAGTTGGGGGAGGAGAGCCCATGCCCTGCATGTAAGAATTAGTTTGATTGGCTGCTGCTTGTTGATGCTGCTGCTGATCAGGGAAGTGGGAAAGGCGCTGCTGCTGTGGCTGCTGGGCCTGGGGTTGCCCAGTAGGGTTGGCAGCAGGTAGGGCGTAGTCATGGTGGGATAAATAAGCTGTGGGCTGGGTCTGACCCTGCGCCTGCTGTATGAACAAAGTCCTAGTCCCTATCTGTTGCTGCTGCTGCTGAGCCTGCTGATCAGTATTACTCCACATAGCCCCTTGATTCATACCCCTTGTCATACCCTGGTTCATTGTCTGGGGGAGTCCTTGAGCCATGGCCTGTTGCCCCGTGATCTGAATCATCTGTTGCTGCTGCTGTTGGATCATCTGTGTCTGGGGAGCCTGTTGGGGAGGAGTGTTGATGCGAGGACTATTGTGCATAGTGTAGGAGGAATAAGGACCAGGACTCTGGAGGTGCATACTGCCTGCCTGCGGACTGCCAAACTGGTTCTGCTGGGGTGGGGGTGAGATCATTGTGGGGCTCTGGTTTGGCAAAGGACTATGACTGGGTAGAGGGCTCTGATTTGGCATGGGGCTTCTGCTGGGCAGAGGGCTCCTGTTGGGCATGGGGCTCTGGTTGGACATCTGCTGCTGCATGGGCTGGTTCATGCTATGCATCGGGGAGCTGAACTGGTCGTAGCTATCGATGTGGTGCAGCTTCTGTGTTTGCTGAGGGGGTGTGGTCTGGTGGTGCAAGGGTGCCATCCCAGGCATGGGTGACATGCTGTAACCCCCTTGCTGCTGCTGCATGGGGTTCATTTGCGATGCCATGGACATGCCAGAATGCATCCCTCCCGCCAGTGCTTGGCCCATACCAGTCTGCTGGCCCAACAGGCCGCCGTCCGCGCCTAAGCCGGCCAAATCATCCGACCCTCCATCTCCTCCCGCTAACTCGTCCAGAAAACTGGTGGTGTCGGAGTCAAACAAACTCAACATAGACTGATCAGCCATCTTGCTTGATCCGGCTTTCACTCAATGGTTCCACAGCTCATTTGGTAACCTCCATTGTAGATGCAAAGTTAGCAAATCCCATATAGTTTGGGATGTTATGCAAAGCTCTTCAATCTGAAAAGACAGAAAAAGATACGAGTTAGTCTCATATGACAAATAAGGAGAATATTTCTCCACAAAATGCTTGACAGCGACACCCAGCTGGCTAAGGCCCTACCATTAAACATCAGGCTACAAAATTGGAAATTGCAAAATAGTTGGACAGCTCATTTTTTGAGGGAGGCAACATGTATTTACTTTTTGAAATAAGGCATAATATCCTAAAACCATGTCATGGGCATGTCCCTGCTGGAAAAGACTACACCATGAATTCAATGAAATGCAACAGTTCACTTTCAACTTAACAATGATTTTGAAAAATAAAATGCTTCAACTCATTCACCATTGATTGAATTTTCTAAATGAACAATGCCATACATGCTCAGTACTCCCAGATGCCGATGCACCAAGAAATTCCGGAGGGCACATCTTATTTTTGCCAGATAGCCCTAATGGCAATCTAGCAAATTATAGATTTATAGCCATACCCTCCTATACTAATAAATGAAACTAAGGAAAATGCACCAACTCTATTGTTAAAATATGAAATATTCACAAATTAGGATGTTAGGATATGTCATATTTTGATGTGCTAGTTCAAGTCAAAAGAAACCTGGACAAGCTTTAGATCAACTAGCCGTACCAGACTGATTGGTTCGGAGGGTACGATGAGCACTACCACTGACTGGCTTATTACTCCTTAATTTGACTGTTACTGGAAAAGTGCAACAATAAAATATAGAGGTGTACCACAATCTTTACCAAAATCTTAGCTCTGTGTTAGGAACAGTAATTTTCCATTGATTAGAAGATTGTATTTAATCATTTTCCTATGAAGCAAGTCAAGTAGTCCTGTTCAACTAAACTACGCCCCAGGAGAGGTGAGTATCCCAGGGACCTTGAATTTATTCCTAATGAGATAATCTACATTGTGCAGTGTCACTAATAATATTTTTCCTTAAAAGATGATAGAGTAACACAGTACATAAAAGCAGAGATATCTATTGCTGTGAAGACTCAAAAGATATTGAATGTGTGCGCGAGTGATAATAGGGGTCATAACTACAAGATTGTGGAATACAAGAAAAAGGCAAGAGGGATAGGCCCAAGTTATGAAACAGGCCAAAGGCAGTTTCTATTGCGATTCCAATGAAACTCTCAAAGCTTAGAATTCTGTCCAAACCAAACAGACCGGCAGCTTTTTGACATGTCAAGGCATTTGCCTCTTCTCTAAGCTTGCTGACAAGATTTTAACATTCTTACAAGCCTGAATATGAAGGTGCACAGAACACATCCTACATGATAAAACATGATAAGTGCTTTGAAGTGTAGGTATTGCACCCAAAAAGAAAAATCACATTCAACATGAGGGGTATGATATTACAAAACTTGAAAAATGGTGTTCTCATCAATTCATACTTCAAAACTTATAAAAATCATCTCCATATATGTCAAAGTAACTAGGGACATGCCATGGCACAAATTCTGTATCTAGTCAGATGTTGCCAGAGACCGAATCACCATTTACAGTTGTGAGATGGCCTATATCATGTTCTTTCTAAAAATAGAATCTGACAACAAAGGCAAGTTTTCAAGTATTGGAGTATAACGTAATTACAATAATAATTGAGGTACTATTTAAGGTTACTTCAAGACTTATCTTCTTCAATTACCTTAATAGTTCAATATTTTTTCATAATTGATACATCAATACATTCTCATGAACCCCATTCAATAAAGCACCAGAAACTTAGTGAAACAATGGCAACTTCACCAACATCACGGTAAGGATATGAAGGTCTCACATTTAACCAAAGTAATAAAATGAAAAAAATTACACACAGCCTGTTGTGATGAAATGAATATCTCAAATACCTAGTCCCACTCCACCCAAGTGGCAATCAATTCATGGGGAACCCACATGACTCATTTGTCATGATATTGACATTATAAAACAATGCTGGTGCTGGTCCATTTCAGATGATATGGATGCAGTCAGAGCAACTAGGGAGCGAGTGACATTAATAACACCTCTATAACATACATCTTAACACCGAGAGACATATAACGCCATTTGAATTTTGATCGAATTTGAACAAAGAACTTGTAAAGTTGACTGGCGGCCCCTGTACACAAAGCAGAAGCATGCTGGCCAAGTGGTTTCCTCGTGGTATTTGTATATGAAGTAACACACGTGTGCTCATGCCTACAGCGACATCAAAAGAACGTACCCCCTGCCCAAACACCAGCTTCTCGACAGTGGGGACGGACACAGACAACACCGAAACCACCAAAGTTAAAAAGCCGAACAATGATGAAAGTTTCCTCTGATCGCCATTTCGGTAGTGCTCTTGGGATAATTTTGTCGGTCAAAAAGCCCACCAAAAACGGGGCGATATCCCGGGGGTCAAGGAAATATTTACGCAACACACTGTCACATTTAGTACCCAGGACAAAATTACACAACCTTAAGAACAAGTAGAGTCATATTTACCTGAGAATTTTGTCAGAAATTTGATGGAAATTCAGCGGAGAAATTTGTAGAGTTTGGGTAGCTCTACTCTCAACATCATGCATCGTGCTAACTTGCATACAGGGGCTCTGTCATCAACGCTGATTGGCTATTGACACCGGGAGTTAATAATTGAAAAAATCGCTGTTTCTATATTGAAAACTGCATGATGCTCAATATAACTTTTCCCCTTCTATTTTTAATACTATAAGGAACATTTTGATCGAGTTTATTAGTCCATAATGCAGCGTATGAGTATTTCTTTTGCGATATATTGAAAATTGACCCAATTCCAAGAACCAATGAAATTCGTCGTGCCATACATCGTCGGTTTCGGCTCAGTCACAGCGCTTGGTAAATTTCAACCAATCAGCGCAAAGCTAAACAATAAATACCCGGATGCAATTACTGATTTGTTTGGTAGAGGGCAGCTGCAGTACAGCTATGCTTTTTCACCCTATGTCCATGGCAGTATCGGGGTACTGAGTGTGGTGGCGCAAAAAAAAAAACGATGTATACGATATGTCTCGTTCTAATGTGATTAAACTTATTCGACAATATGTAAGGACTGATACTGTTTATGTTTTAGAAAAAACTCACCTATCAATAATTGTTAAGATGACTTCTGGATGAGGTGATGAATCAAGTCTGAGCATTTTCAGGGAGAATTTTATATAAAAAAAGGAAATAATGACAAATGGATTAAAATAATAGTAGGGAACCAAAATAATTGCCTAACGAATAGATAAAAGTGTGAAAAATCTGCATATACCTTCAGTTTTCTTGCCCAGGTGATAATCATTTTGATTAAAAAGTTAGACTGGCTCTTCAATTTTCCTGTTTAAGGTATGGGCTATTCCAGAAAAAGGGAAATGGGGACATTCTCATAAAAAACATTGCGCTTGGGGGCCGTTAACAATGATAGGGAGAAAACAATGAAAGAGAAAATAAATTTAAATCTATTTTCACTCCCGCGTATTGTGGAGAGAAAATAAATTAAAATTTATTTTCTCTTTCACACTTGGTCCATCGTAGTTAACGAAAATAAATGAGTAGATATGCCGATTGGCCATTCAATTGCATAGAAATAGTACCGGCGACCAAAACTGAAACTGCGTAATGACGATGTCACTTGGAGTCGAAATCTCCTGTTCCCATAATAGAGACTGTGTTACAACTTAATTGTGCTGTTGCATCGTTTGTCAGATTCTGTATTTTAAACATCAAAATTAAAAACCATTGTCTTCTTGAAATTAAAAAGAAAACATCATGGCATGGAAGAAGGGGTCTAAAATTTGGCGCGTCCCCCTGCCCCACCCCCTTTGGAGCGCATATCCATACTTGCAGACTAAAGACCATCATTTTTTACAAATGTGAAGAAAAGATCAATATGGACGGAAGCCGGAAGGGTATCACATTTTTACAGATTTTTGCTCTGTTCAAAGTTTATGACCATTATTTTCTGAGTTGTCGAAAATGATAAAAATGGACTTTCAACTTCTTAAGTGCATAACTTTGGAACAATGTTAAACGTGTTGAATCTGTGATACCCTTTCCTCCATGATACTCTAAGTCTTAGCTATATGTACATCAAACTTCAAGTGAATCTGTCAGCATTTGATTACCAAAATTCTTGTTTAAAGCGACCATGTTTTTGTGAAATTCAACATGGAGGAAGGAGCCAAACACCCTTCTTTTCTGTGTGAAAACCTGTGAGGGTTTAAGAGATTTGGTCTCTTACTTTGCTCATTGATGGCCTAGGCAGTCAAAGTTGGTCTGATTTTGAGCATATAGATGTACGCTTTAAAATATGTAAAAATCTCACAAATTACTATATTCACAAATTAACCCCAAAAAGCACCAAACGTGGGCCAGGGTATCAGTACCATAAACGCTACGGAAATCCCGCTTTACTTTGAAACATGCATTTCAACGCCATATGTTGTTGTGTGTGTTTTCCAGTCAGTTTATAGTATTGGCCGTATGCGCACGACACATTAGAACAATCGATTACCATCACTTGGTGAAAATGAAGTTTAGTGATCACGCCGAACTGGGGATAATACAATGGTCATTAACAACGTATAAAAGTACGAATGTCGAATGTTTGTCTTCATCTAGATTTCTCTTCGTCTAAAGTAAAATCAACTTCGATTTCAAAGCCGTTGGGAGAAATTGGACATGTTCATTACCGATATTGGATGTAAACAACAATGTTTGAAAACAATGTTGGGCATTAACAACACACGGTGAAAAAGAACGTCGGGCCGGGCATATGAAAGAATTTTTCAATGAAGCGTGAGAAGAGGAGCATGCTGTCATGGCATTACCAAAAACCTTCCAAAACGGGAAGATATGAAGGCTGGTCGAATGTCTTCTACCTATTTGTTTGTTCAGTTTATTAAGTGCAGTGTTATTGGCGGGGCCCTCAGGCCGCGCCTATCTGGGAAGCCGATTTGAGATGTTCATGGTCCAGACGTCCGTGCTCTAAATCCTGTGGCCGGACTGAATATAATTCTCTATTCTGATTGGTTATAATATAAATGTTGCCTTTGCCGCGGAAATTCTTTCCTTCCTTATTTTAATTTAGCATGAAGTTTTCAAATATATAAAATATTTTAAGCGGACATAAAGTATATTTTTCAGTATAGGAAGGAAAATTACTAAGAAAAAAATTACTATGTGTATAGACTAGCGCCAGTCTCACAATCACGTCACGGATTAGAGACTGGTATCGCCCACCATCTATTGTTGGCGTGAAGCGGCTCATAGGACTGGCACTAGTCTACTATGTGTGTAGAATGAAATCAGGAGACTTCGTAACCAAACTGGTTCGTAACCAAACTGATGCGTACCCAAGTAGCTTCGCACCCAAGAGATTTCGAAGTCTCCAGCTTGCGCCTAGAATTCCGATATTTGTTTCATTTCTACAAAAATGATACAAATCTAGTCATTATAAATTATTTTCCTCTATAATGTAAATGTTCTTTATACATCCTGTTCCCTCACAAGTTCATAATAAATAACTTGGCCCCGCCTTTTGACTATTGATGCTTTGCATCTACAACCGTACTTGTATAGTATCAATTTGAAAAGGGAGATATGGAATGCCCCTGGTTAGACAATCCTGCATGTTTGTTTTCGTTTAGTCGGGAATTTGGATCTTTTTTAATCATTTACGCAAGTAGCATGTTATATGTGTTGTATATATGTATGTTTATTGGCTGATATCGAGTTACAAAACCATGCAAATAATGTATGAGAAAAAATTAGAACATAGAAAAATAAATGAAATAGCAAAATAAATTTATGTATAGACAAGAAATATGTGTTGTGTATTCATGACACAGGTACGCAAGTTGGTTACAAATTACGCCGCTAGGGGTCGTTATGCATATTATGGGAGATGCTTACACCAAGCCACTATGCATTCATGACACATAAAAGAACAAAATTGATTACCCACTACGCCGCTAGGAGTCAAAATACACATTGTTCACATTCATGAAATGTTTACACCGTGTCAATGGGCTATCGTATGCATTAAACATGAAATTATCATTGGAAGTTAGGTCTGTTAACCGACCACACACAGCGTAGAACTAGGCAACTAAAAATGTTGCTCAATCAACATTTATTACAGTTCCAACATTTAATTCCTGCACTAAATGCCTGGGCAGTCCGGGCATGATACACGGCCGCACGCCCGATTACCACCCAGTATCCTGGGTTTGGATGCATGGACGACCTTACAACTGAACGTAGCTACGTGGGTCATTGATGTACATTGAGGTGTTTGTACAACCAGACACTGGTCGACTGGTACAGGAATTGCGTGTCTGTACTGTACCCCCTAGTGCGTAGTACCGCTAGTCTTCGGATTTATGGTCAGGATAAGACGTTTCGAACCCCTTTAAGTAATTATGATTCCAGTAAAACTTTCCCGATGTAGTTGCTGTTCTTATAGTAAGTTTTGTAAACTTAAGTCTCAAGATACTATTAAGGTTGGTTGGGAGAAATAATAAAAATCTTATTAATTGTTTACCAGGGTAGTATGTGTATTAAACCTTCAGGCATCCTGGCCAAGATGCTTCCATGGGCACGTTTAAGGTCTTATGATACTCTCAAATGGTGACACCTATTGAGTATTGGACAAACTAAGATTGCTATATTACAACTAACCTGACGCCCCTGCAAATTTTGGAAAGCAATTGGTACAAAAACAGATTTTTACAAAATATGTACCATTATGATTATACATGCCTATTCTAAATGGTATACTGACAGATATTTTTTATGCTGAATGTTTTGGCTACAGTGATTTTAAAATGTATTGAATTGGATGACTTGGCACATTTTCAGTAAATATGTATGAACTTTCAGACAAAAAGAGTGACGGTATCTAACATTGCTACATATCTGATATATATCAAATGTCGGAAGCGTGTTTATACAAAGAACACACTGTGCGGAATAATAACAATAAAACAAACACCAATCTAGTTTTAGTCTAACAAGTCATCGTCTATATCAAAGTATTAGCATTTCAACATTGATAAACTAAAAATGTACTATGGTATATTGCCACCCAGGAAAACAGCCTTCGGCGCCATGCAATCATACCTTTAAAAAAACGACCTCAGTTTTTATTTTTCAAAAAAATCAATTTGAACTTGCAGCAAAGTGGAAACTACGAAGCACGAGTGCGAGTTTCGAAGCAACTAATATACTACCATGGACATATATTATTAGCTCTGCACAGACCTCCTTATCACTGCTTATGTACACACCTAAGTTTCCATACATTGCGCATGCGTCAGTAATTACTTGCCCTTATATTACTAGTTCGATTCCCTCCTATTACAAAACAGTATGTTTATTGAAAGCTTAAGGTCCGCGGAGCACTTCTCTTTTATTCCTTTCACTACGCTAACCTGAGGACCGTTTCGTTCAAAATAATCACAGAAAACAACAGGGCATATGTAAGGGCCCCTGGTGGCAAACGCAAGAACTAAAGGTCCAAGCCTTTCTATTAATCTGCTCATCAACCCCTGTTATGGAATGGAAATAATGAGGCTGGTATACATCATAGGAAACTGTATTGTTTTTGAAATGGTTCTATATCACTTTTACCTTTTTAGGGTGATTTCATTGTAAAAGAAAATTGGGAAGAGCAAGCTCCTTTGCCATCGCCTTTAAACATTGACATGGTGATCTTCAGTAAAATGTAATGTAATTAAGTTTAATTAATCACATATATTAATTCAAGTGGAATGATATCACTATTTTGCAACAATACATCCTGTTTTTCGTTGAAATTCAAGACGCCGTATCAAGAAGTTTGAACCCCTGCTAGAGAAATAAGTGGCACTCCCGTCTTTTGTTCATTTCTGTTCATCATACCATTATGACTATGCACAGGTGTGGACTATGTTATGTAAATTTGGCAGATTTGGTTATGTCACAACTTTATTCATAACTCCTTTTATGACATAAACATATCAATGAAAAAATCTTTCTAAAATTTAGTCAACGTCTTTTGGCTTATTTTTTATTTTATTCACCTAGTAAACACGAGCATCTATCAAATGAATGTCTTTTTTTTATCATCTATGAATGTAAATTGTCGTGCTGCTGGCAGGTTGAAATAATACATCTTAACCACACTTTGGGTACTTCACTTCAATAAATAAGTACCACATGTACCCCTATCCCCTTTCTACAAAAAAAGACATCCTAAGAACCCTAATCCAAAGTTTTTTTAATTTTTGCATTTCCATTATTTTTCTAAATAGTCTGAAGGGCCTGGTGGCGCCATCTATTTTGAGAAGCATGCATCATTATTAGCATGGCAATGTGAATGTGGAGGGGATAGAATATGACTTCGAACTAATCCATGATGTGCACAGGAGCTGGCTTGTAAACACTGAACAAAGCTTCCTTGTTATATAATATTGTATTTGCATATTGTATTTACCCTGCCATCAGATTTTTAACTGAGATGCATCCATACTGGGTTTTCTTTTAAAAGTTCTAATAGGGTTTCTATTGGTGTTTGAACAGAATCAAGTGACCATGCATATACCTTAAATTCTCGTTAATTTGGGACTTTTTAATAATTACAATTTTATCTGTTGAGGGTGGCCCAAGTTTTCTAAATGTTGTGACAATGCAGAGTGATTTCTCAGCCCCAGATTTCCTGGAAATTTATTATGTTATATCAACCATATTTACAATGTGGTCCATATTATGTGAAGTAACAACCAGCGATAGATTGCAGGTGGCCTAGATATCCCAATACTTTTTTGGCGAAATATCCATAGTGTCCCAGATTCCTAGGGTAGTCTTAATTTATGAGAATTTACAGTATGAGCATTTGTGGGTTGTCTGACCAATGCACATACAATCAAAAGACAAGCAACTCCTACTTTTCAACGCTTACCAGTTTTCAGGTTGATTGCCAAAATGGAAGTTAATTTTGCGAAGCAAGCGCATGCTGAAGAGTGGGACATGGAATAACCTTGTGCCATTACTGGATAATATACAGCTGATTATTATATTACACTAAGAGGCTCAAATGCTGGACTCTAAGATACATTTACCCTGAATACCTGGGTAATGAGGTGTGAGAATTACACACATTTTGAACCGTTGTCCGAGAAATAACATACCTTGCAAGACGGTTGGAATGTAATTTACCCTATATCTTCAGGATGTTTGCAGGTAGAAATGCTGATAATATGCTAAATATGTTCATATTTTGGTGGACTTATTCAAGTGTACTAGTATACCTACTCCCAATCAATAACAGCAGGTCAATGCAGCATTTGTATATCAAGGTAATGAAAAATAACAATATTCATGGTATCAATGAAAGTACTGTTTATTCCAAAAGAAGCATCTTTATATCAACATTGTGCCTGTCATATGAAAATCAACAAATAAACACTAAAACCTCAATCCATATCATTTGATTCCACACTTCAAAAGAACTTACAGTCAATCCTAAAATTTCCTTGCAAAGTTTTAACAGAGATTATATGTTTGATGGTTCACACAGCTATTTTCATCATGATGATAAGCATGGGTCTCAAGCAACAGCTACTGTTTCTTTCATTTTCTCTTAGTTGGTCTGTGTAAGAACTGTTGAATCCTGTCGACTCCTTGACAGCTAACTAGAGCTTTTCAGTACTTTCTAACTTGAGATGTTATTCTACCAGGCATTGGAAAGTAAGAGCCTCACTGGAGTTATGCTAGGCTCCCAGTCTCTAAGGAGTTGATATCCCTTTCTGTGTTGCCCATGCAGTGTGGTGTAGTACCAGGTATGGTAAATATATGCCATTACCTGATCCTCCTATTTCTAGAGGTTTTAGACATACTCTAAACTGAATCCTCTTTTACCCTGGTGAGATAAGTGTACACTAAATTGGCCATTATGGCCACCTAGACTATTTGGTGCCTGGTAACAGAAAAAACATGACAGAAAAATACATATGACAGTCTAGAAAACTAGGCTAAGCTGGAGTATGACCATGCCTGATATGAGGGGGTCTGATCAAAGAGATTGCTGGAGGCCACTGCTCGGAAGAAGGGCATTCAAGCTGCCACAGAAAACCAAGTCAAATACTAGTTGTTCTTCATGTACAGCTGGTTTCCTCCTGTTACATGTTAACAGGTTGTAGACAAGTTGCCTTTTTATCAGTGCTGGCTCAAGAATTGGATACAAAATTATTGATATAATTCTCTGAGAAAAATACACAGAAAATAGGCAAACATTAATGACCTAAAGCTAATCAATTTTTTTCAACTAAATCAATGCAATCCTTGTATAAATAATGGCAAACCTCTGATACCCTGTATACGTCCACATTCCCTTCAGTTTCAATATTTGAGTATACCAAGATGTGGTTACTGGCAAAAAGAAGAGGCCTTCATGATTTTGATTTATTAAGATCTTATAAAGTGTAAAATCTTACAAGTGGGTTTTAGCATATTTTCTAAGTGATAAGCTACTTATTAATTGTGAACAAGGCCAACAGTGTACATGACCCATGTCACTCAATTTCATAAATCTAATCCAATTCATTTCCTACAATCAGGGCAGGGTCTTACCCAGGAATCTTAAAATGCCTGTCCAAAATGGCAATTCCAAAATCTCTGCCTAGCTACATTAAGCTACTCATTTACTTCAAATCTTTATACAATTTACACTTTATAGCCTATTGTGTCAATAAGGGAAGTAAACACTTCAGCCATGTCCTAGAAAATGGTTTGTTAGATTTTTTTTTGTTTTTTAACCCCAAAAATTGAAAATTCTTCATAGACATTTTGCCTGTTTTTAGAAAACTGCCTGTCAAAAAGACAGTCCTGGCTAAGTCCCTGCAATTCAGGGGCTGATAAGCAGATGCCTTTCAAGAGAAACATAACACAACCTTATAAATCAGCAGTTGCTAGGAAACATGAATATGACAATCAGAAACATGGTTCAATCTTTTCTTTTTGTGGACAATCTTAAAAGTACTACAACTACAGCCTAACTAATTAATGCAAATAAGCATCAAGGCAAACGTAAAAACAGTTATTTAAAAGCCATTCTATGCTTCTAAACTATACTATACAAATATTACAAGAGTCAACTCTAACATAAGCATATTCCAATGATTTTAGCCCATTCATGCCGTTTCGATTAAGCAATACAGTTGGTTGCTATTATTACAAATATAATGGTAATTAAGCGTCATTTTGAAAAATATTTGAAGAGTTCTCTCGTGTGTTGAGAATATCATTTTGCCAATGTCCAAAGATTTCTTCCATTAACATGATATCTGGAGAATAGGCTGACCGATTTGAGGCACAATGGAGATTAAAGGGTTAAAAGGCATTTACTAAATAGTATAATCATGTACAACATGATATTAACCCTTATGCTGCTGGTGGCTAATTTTGCCGTTACAAAATGATGCAAAAAAGCTGACAAATGACCGAAACCCTGGCAAATGGGTACTCATCTAAGAGTACTCAACGAGAGCTATCCAATGAGTACCAACTTGACAGGGTTAAGATGGTTTTCAAAAATCTTTGCGTTCTTGTGATTTGGACGAAAGTAGCCTTAGCATTGGAAGGGTTAAGTCTGACATATAAATACCTACAAATAGCAGCACACACTTGGGAAAGACGCCTACAAAAAAATTCCCAAAGTGTACTGTTATCGCAAAGCTAATAACGCAACCTTTTACAGCAACATTTGTAGACAAAACCAATAACTTCTGGTTGATATTAGTCATTATGCTGGTTGGGGGCTAATTTGGCCAATACAAAATGAAGCAAATAGCTTTAAAAATGGTTTAAACCCTGGCACCTAGGTACCCATCTGAAAGTACTCATTGAGAGCTATCCAATGAATACCAACATGACAGGATTTAAACGGTTTTCAAAAAACTTTGCTTCCTTGTGCTTTGGATTAAAGTGGCCTCAGCATTGGATGGGTTAAATAATTCCTTTCTTTGAATTTACTGTTACTTCATTTATTCAGACATGATCTCTACACATTCCTGCTGCATTCCATAGAATTTACAATATTCTCATACATGTACAAAACTGAAGGTGAATGATTAGTCAAGCCCAGATCTACTGTGCACAAAATTGGTAATTACACATAAAATGTTACTATTTCAACTCTTTGGTGGGATACAAAACATACAAAGGATAATTTCCATTTCACATTTTTTCCTATCACACAAAGTCAACAGTGTACAAACCGGGTTAGGAGATCAATTATTTGCATTTTAGGAATAACCAATTTAAATAGACACACAAAATATGTCAAAATAATCACATACCGGTCACACATTCCTATGATGCCTGTTTGAAATTTCTAAGTTGGAAAACTAGAAATAAACTTTCACTGGGCAAAAGGTCTACACATCTCCAAACATAAATTGTTGATGAAAAGTACCGGAGATCAGAAAACTACCTATCAATATATGAAATATCTCTTCAACAGTTCCTGAGTCCTGATACTGCGTCCTCATAGGCCTGACCTCTGTTCAAATAAACAGGTCATGTGCCTTTCAACTACTGGTAGTTTCAGTTGGTTCTGACTCCACATCCTTCGGGGCTTCATCCTTCGGGGTTTCATCCTTCGGGGCTTCATCCTTAGGGGCTTCATCCTTAGTGGCTTCAACCTTAGTGGCTTCAACCTTTTTCTCTTCCTTGGTATTTGCTAGAGCTTTCCCGCCTTTGGTGGGGGAAATCAAGCCATATTTTCCACAGTTATCCTTGGCTAAGCACAGGTATTGCACCAATACCTGAGTAGGCACTTTAATCTGGACTGCCATGTAGAAGGCTCCTTTGGAATCCTTGACGTTCTCGACCCGCAAGTTGTACTTCCTGGCCATGTTCCTGATGGCCGCCCTCTCCCCCGGGGAGAAGGTGGAGGAAAAAATGAGGTCCTCCATGGACCCCTGAGAGGCGAACTGACTCATCAGTTTGTCTACCTGTTCCTGGAACTCTGTAGTGATACCCTGTGCATTCTCCCCTTTATCTGTAGCAGCAGCACTCTCTTCTTTCTCCCCTTCTTTTGGGGGGTTCTCGGCATCCTTCTCCTGCTCAGGTTCTGTGGTAGACTCGGTTTTTCCCGCCGCCCCAATGTCCACACCCTTCCAGCCAATCTTCATGAGGAGCTGGTAGCCAACGTTGTCCTCGGGATCGGTCAGCAGCAGCTTCTCAAGAGCAGCTTCGATCCCGTCCTTCTTAATGGCGCAGGCTTCCAGGTTCTTTCTCGTCTTAATCTGGGGAGGCAAAGAGTTGCATTATTAATCATGGATGCATAATAAACAGTGGACCAGAAAGCGGTTCCCTAATCGGAAAATATGGGGCACCCTTTATGCATCAAAGACCTTGGACTGGTAATCTGTGTATGACATAGGCTTAGCCAGGATTTGGGAACAGGGTGTCCAAACAGAGGTTTCATAGACTTTTGGGTGTCCAAAGTGTGGTACAAAGTACATACTACTAATAAAATATACCTTATATATTTACAGATATTGCTCTTTAGGCCAGTAACTGCTTTGTGTGTATTATAAAAGTGACACTACATGCACTATCTTCTAGGAATAGTCATCAACATTAAATCCTGACATAAACTTTTGGGTGTCCAAACTGTCAAAAAACAGTGTTCTAGGTGTCCAAATAACACGCTGGACGCATAGGCAGCTAAGCCCCTGGTGTATGTGCTGCGGAGTCAAACTGTTGAACACTAATAGCCAGCTTTATTGGTATAGAGAGTGATTAACTAATGAGTTCAATCATAGTCTTAGCCAGGAATTTGGAAGTGGGTACCTAAAATGGGGTATCATAAAATGTTTGGGCATCCAATATTCTAGTGGAACCATACCCTCTTCAATTTACACTCATAACGGAATATTTATTTATTGAAAAACTGAACTACAACTAGATGTAATTGATTTCTTTAGCCTTTTTAAAGCCATCCATGTATAAATGGTAATGCATTGCTTCTGATGAAAAATTCAGACAACACCTCAATGTTGTAATTAATTTCTTTGGCCTTTTTGAAGTCAAAAAGAAATGAAAGCAATGTCTCAGTATGACAAGCATTTACTTTTTTTTTTTGTAATCTTACTATAAATAATGAAAGGAAAAATAATGTATACCTGTATAGTATAATTGGTTTCTTTGAGTTTTGTTAAGCCAATCTTGGCCGCCATTTGCTTTGCCTTCTGCTGGTTGATGTCTGTTCCCTGGGCGAGGACCTTGCCTTCTAAGGATATGGTGCACCTGAAACAAGAGGAAACATATACTTACAACACATAGGAGGTGGACACACATGATAAGCTCTTTTCCTTATTAGAATAACTTTCTTGCCATACCTAAGAGCGTCAAAGAATCACTGCTACTCTCTATATATATCTGGGCTCAACATAAAACTCATAGAAACATATATAAATGTCCTTCAGAAATTTTACCTGCCCTACACAAACAACAGTTCCACACAGTTTGGCCACAATTCCCAAATGCCATAGTGAATATATTAATATTGCATTATGTCTGAGCTTGACAAACAATGTTACAGCTGATTCAAGCTAACAATGAGCAATAGTACAAGTTCAGGAGTATAGTCCATTCACTCTGCACAAAAGATTGATAGACCCTACAGGTGGACGTGTGACCTCTACATGTCCACTTGTAAAGTACACTGATGGGTTCTGCGAGTAGCCCAGTAAGTTTTCTGGGTCACAGAGTAAGGGGGCTCCCCAGGGGTTTCATATCTCAAGTACCACAATCTCTACATCTTATTTTAGACTACTAGTGTCCCATGTACCAATTGCCCCTTCAGTTCCCCCTATGTTCGAGTTCTCCACACTCCGTGGCTGCTAACCACAAACTGACCCTGATTTCTATAAGTGCACAGGTGAGCTTGAATTGAACATCGATAGCGGACAGACCTGTTCTTACAGGCACACACTTGAAACTTACAAACCCATTCACTTTGCTCATTGTTAGCTTGAATTAGCTATAAAACTTTCTCAGGTTTGCAAATTTCCAGTTTTTCAAAACTACTCATAGGTAGGATATGATCAGCTTGTTATTTAATTGCCCGGAGTTTAGTAGTTTCGACAAACACTATTACAGCTGATTGCAGCCAAGAATTTTCGCTATTGTTCTGTTAGTCAGTTCATTCATTTCATCAATACATTCAAAGACCAGTCCCTGACCACAATGTTTCTTGTTCTATGTTTGGCTGGTGACTTCAAATGTTGCTAGGTTTATTCTGTGGTTAGGAAGTGAGTACTAGTCAATACAGGTTTAGATGAGGTCTGTTAGGGGTTAGACATAGTACAGGTAACAATGCTCTTAAACACGTAGTTATGGGCTTGACAAGAGATGGCTATCATGTTAGGTCCAAATCCGAATTTCCCACTCTGACCTCAACATGTGCCAAGAAGAAAATTAGGACACCTCATACCTAGAATCTAAGCAGAGAAAGCAGGTTTTGTAAGGACTATTGATAGATCTCATTAGTTGTTCTCTGTTTTCTGTGTTCAAGTGCAATGACCTATGAATAGAAGTGGAGACCAGTTAGATAGCGAACATTCTTGGATGAAATTAGCTGTAAGACCAGTAACAAGGTGAGACTTTTTAGGTCTCACCTTCCCCAGATTTGCACAATTAAACCTTTCGAATCCCCAGCTTTTCAAAGCAACTCACAGGAAAGAAATGCTCAGCTTGTTACTTACTTGTATTTTTCCTCACCAGAGGGCAGCAGGTGTCTTATTGTGTTAGAGGAGAGGAGCAGCCTGCTGAAATCCGCACTCTGGTTCAATATGCAGGTAGCCGTCTCATCCTGGCGCTTTTCTTTATGCTCGAGGATGACCAACTCGCTCCAGTCCTTGGGCGCGTCCTCCAGACTGCGCTCCTTCAGACTGGCAAGGTTTGAGGACTTGAGAGTGTCCTCTCCTATGACAGAGTCCACGTCGGGACTATTGAGACCTTTCTTGTCCAGACGAGGCCACTTGACTGCTAGGTGTGGTGGCGTGTTCTTCAGAGCCTCGATGGCCTTGCGGATCGCCTTTGCCTTGGCCTGTCCCCGCTGGGTCTCACTCTCCTTGGCCACCTGGACGTTGTCAAGGTAGAGCTCACAGGTGAACCTCTTGGACTTGTCCTTCTCCTGGCCACCAGTCCTGAAGACCTGAGTCACCTTCATGCCGACGCCTGGGTGGCGCACACAGTTCATCAGGTAGGTATGTGTAGGTTTCATAACAGATGATGCGTTGTCATTGACCAATCTCTGCAGCACAGCGAAGCGTTCCCTGAGCGGTATTCTGGGCCTGGGACCCGGACCTCCTTGGAATCTAGGGCCCATCAAAGGATGGGGACCACCGGGACCATGGTGTGGAGGAAATGGATGCCGCATCGGTGGTCTGGGGCCGCCAGGATGCATGGGCCTCATAGGTCTTGGTCCAGGACCGGGACCAAATTCTGGACCAGGTCTTGGTCTAGGACCCGGACCAAATTCCGGACCAGGTCTAGGCCCAGGACCTCCGAATCCTCTCCTGAAGGGGGGTAATGGAGGCTCTTCGTAGTGGTCATCAGTGGGTATGTCCATGAGTGCCATGGGTTTCTTTTTAGGCTGGTTATTGTTCATGAAAGGAGCAGGTTTTGGTCTATTGCCGCCATCAGGCCTTGGCCTATTGGCACCATCAGGTCTTGGTCTATTGCCACCATCAGGTCTTGGTCTATTGCCGCCATCCGGTCTTGGCCGATTGCCGCCATCAGGTCTTGGCCTATTGATTCCATCAGGTCTTGGCCTATTGATGCCATCAGGTCTTGGCCTATTGCCACCAACATCACCACCACCACCAAAAAAAGGTTCTGGTTCTTCAAGTAGAGGTCTTGGTTGACTCCTTTCATTATTAAACTGATTGTCCTGCTGCATACCAAACCGCCCTCCCTGGTCTGGCTGAAAACGCTGAGAAGGGGGATTCTGTCCCCTAGAGGGTTGATTTTGTCCCCTAGAAGGCTGATTTTGTCCCATAGAAGGACGTCCCATACCTTGATTCAGTACCCTAGGAGCAGGACGTCCCATTACAGGTTCTGGCTCGTCCTGGTACCACTGATCATTCTGTGGTGCCTGTGACTGTGGGCGGAAGAAGGTATTTTTCTCCTCAAACCGGGATTGATTCTGGTTCATATTGGACTGATAAGTGTGGCCATTATCTCTGAAATAGGAAATTAACATAGTTATTTCACTGTAGATGTAGAATTACATATTTCCTATACAGGTTTATTTCTTTTAGCCATATTAAACAATGAAATGCAAGGATATGTTCAATAAATATTGCCATACGAAAGATGATTATGGAAAACTTTTGGGCTTTTAGTTTCCATAAAACTAGGCCCCTTATTCAAAAGGTTTCAGTCTACTGCTGCACAGTAGAACTTCAGTAATGGAAACAATGAACATTTTGTGATATGAAGGAATACTATCAAAAAAATATTCCTTTGTTTAAAAACATGAGTATTCTACAAATGAAAAAGTAGCACTTAACCACTTGGTTTTTAGTACTACACCAGACCATCCAAGTCCTACAAATTTACTTTACAAGTTAATATGTTTTTTAAAAAGGATTTGGCATTTAGCCTTGAAAAGATTTGGCTATTACCCCCCGAAAAATCATAATTAAACATTATTCATAGAAATGTTTCCCTCTCTTAAAAAGAGTTTTTCAGCAAACCAGTTGTCAGTGCAGACAGGCTGGACAGGTCCTGGCTAGTGGGTCAGCTCACCTTTGGTTTCCATACCCGCCTTGGTCCATGGTCATATTAAGAAGTGAGGGCACACGACTGCTTGAGTTCCCATTGCTATTGGAACCGCCACTAGCGCCACCCCTATCACCCATTTCTAGTAAGGACGGTACCCTGCCAGAGGGCTTCTCAGCACTGCGGAACTTCTTGGTACCATTAGATGTGACATCAGACCTAAAAGAAACAAGATTTTCAAAACATTTTTACTTGGGAAATATGGTGGTCAAACACGGTGGTCCCTTCACCATACAAATATTTTTGTGATTATCTAAGTGATTTGAAAACATTTTGAAAATTGACAATTTTGATAAATGTGCAACATGCTATGATTTTATAATGAATATACTGATCAATTTAAACATCGGCTGTAGTTAAACATCTTGCACATACTGAAAAATAAGTCCTTTTCAGATACATAACTATAATAAATCAAAAACTAAGATTGATAGTAAGACATATCATAACATAAATCTCAAGTAACTTGATATAAAAAAAGCAATGAAAATCACTCACAATTTCCTCTTCCAACCCGCGCTATAGCCTTCAAGTCCATTCCCATAGGATGTAGTGGTATTGCTGGTCTGCATTGAAGTCTGACGAAATCCACCACCAGACTGCTGTCCATAACTGTCACCCAAAGACTGGCCATATCTATCTTCAGCTTGTTGACCATAGCCATTACCTCCTTTCTGGCCATAGCGATCAGTGGACATCTGACCATAGCTGTTCCCAGATAGCCCTTTGTAAGTGTCCCCAGATTGTTGACCATACCCACTGCCAAAACCAGAGCTATCTAGTTTTTGACCAAATCCACTGCCACTGCCAAAACCAGAGCTATCTAGTTGTTGACCATATCCACTGCCACTGCCAAAACCAGAGCTATCTAGTTTTTGACCATATCCACTACCACTGCCAAAACCAGAGCTATCTAGTTGTTGACCATATCGATCCATTGTCTTGTGTTGTCCATATCTGTCCACTGTCTGCTGCAGTGATCCATAGCTGCTGCTGCCTGCTCTGTTGCCCAGACTGCCAGTAGAGCTTGAGAATTGGTTACTGTAGGAAGAAGAGGACAGGCTGCTGCTGTAGCGATCCCCTAGCCCCTGTACCGATGCCTGCTGCCAGGACGACCTCCCAAGGCTCCCATCACTCACTGACGAGCCTCGCCAGCCTTTGTCTCCTCCAAAACTCCCGTATGAAGCCATAGCTCAAGATCCTGAAATGACAATCAATTCTCTAATGTTTAGATTTAACCCTTCCAATGTTAAGGCTACTTTCGTCCAATGCACATTGCACAAGAACGCAATTTCTTTCAAATATTAAGTGTTGCTTTTCCTCAGTTCGGTAACGCATTCTTTAAAATCTATGGAATTCATTATGGATCCTCTGGGTTACAATTATCAATCAAAATTGGTGTCATTTGGTACTGCACATACAGGGGTGTCTAACTATTACCTCTAGATGTTTCACTTGCATTTTAAAATAAAGATTGATTGATCTGAGTCTTTTATATTGCTATGAAGGCTGATAAAGAAGTGTCATCTGGTGAAATTATTTAAACTGTTTCAGTGGTTGAAGCTGTGCACCAGGACCAATTGTCTGTAAGCTTTAGGATATCAATACTTGGACAAGCCTGATACTCTCTGGAAGTCCTTAGAAAGTACACCCTGTACACAAAATCTCCCCACATTAGCAGACAAAATTATAATGTTCACAACTTCAAGCAGAGAGCTGGTAAAGCAACAGGGCCTTGTAACATTTAATATCATTCGCGAGTCTGTGGCTCTGGTTTACATCTCTCTGAGACCCTCAAAAGCTGATGTCTAACTGATTTAGGTAAGATCCGTACTAAAGATTTATTGGACATACATGCCATCTGAAGTAAATGTATACATCTACCATTTGAAGAATAAAATAATCATGAAGGAAACGAAATGATGAGTTAGATGGCACAGATAACCGTTGTCTATATTACCAATATATATAACAAGCCACTTCAGTTCAGTAAGAGTGGGCCTGAGGCTGAGCAAGAGGGGGGAGAGCATCTGAGCCTGTGGACTGCCGGCCGGCGTCACATAGTTCTGGGATCACACTTGTGGAGGAGTGCAAAAACACTAAATGTGACCTTTAGGTTTCCGAGGTAAAGTTACTTAGGAAAAGCATGTGAGCCGCGCGCGAGCCTCCAGCCCTGGATTAGTGGATGGTTTTCCACATGGCCACTGATGCTTTCCTCTCTTTGTAGTTTAGCCTTGGAAAATCAAATCTATTATCGCCCACAGATCAGGTGTATTTCATATAATCTGCGCTTCAGACAGAATTATTTATAGCAAGAACTTTTTCCTCATTCAAAAACAAGTATAAACGATGCTCACAAATGTGTAAGTTATTGCTGAATTCGTGAAATCAAGAAAGTATAAGCGGCATACCTCGATCCGTGGTTCGACGCATGAGAGTTACAAGTACCCGGATGATGGAGGAAGTTGCACCGGCTAGACCCTGCACTTAGTGAACCTTTCTGGCATACAATCTGGGAGTGGCCAAAAAGTGGGAGCGGCTAAAGAATATTTCGTCTATACAAACTCCGCTGAATATGGATACTCTCGAGTATATAATGATATCATATGTTTCATGAAAGTCGAATGACACTTGTCACTATCATACCGATTCAATTATGACGAAGTCATGGCCATTGAAACCTTATTGTTCGCAATATATTAGCCAAATACCATCTTGAGTCTTCTTTTTTTCAGAGGCCTGACTAGCAGCTTAAGCAAAGGGTGTGCTAAATGGCTGAGAGTCCTTGCTCTATAATGATCGCACGACTGAGAGTAAAACTAATGGCAAAAGTAGCGAAAGTGGAAAGGAATTAGGATTTAATGATATCATAAAATAATTTTGATATCTATAAATCATTTATGTATATCAATTATCCTTATTTGAAAGCCATATAACAAGAGCGCATTTTTTTTATCAGTTAATCATTTTTGATATCAATGGGATAATCAACAGAATTCAGTAACTGGCTATTATTTTCCACTTTCGCTTGCCATATGAGAGTAGTGATTATTAGTAGATGCAAGGACCAAAAGAGATCTAAGCTCATCTAAGGTAGATGGCAATGAAAGTAGAATCTCCCGACACAGAGGCGCAGAGCGGTGCGTGAAAAGAAATATGCAGTCTATGGAACGCCCAGTGTGTCAAAACCACATGTTTCTGAAACATGAGAGATGTTTAGGAAACATGTACATGTTTCCTAAACATCATTCGCCATATTTATGAGATATCACCTATACTGGATGCAGAGATATCTCCTAAACATGAGACATGTTTCAGAAACATCGCGGTTTACTAGATATGTCTGACAGAAATCATCAATAAAGTCAGAGATATTTCAGAAACATCTCTCAATTAAGTGATATCACGAGTGATATCACTTAATTGAGAGGTTTCCTAAACATATGCATGTTTAAGTGATATCACAGTATCACTTGAGTGATATCACCTAATCGTGAGATGTTTCTTAAACATGTACATGTTTCCGAAACAGCACTCATTTACGTGATATCACCTAATTGAAAGATGTTTCGCAAACATCTCTCTTATTTAATGGATATCTCTCAAATATAGTTTTGGCGCAATGGCGTCAGGTCCGCCTGGCGTGTCAAAACCACATATTTCTGAAACATGTGAGATGTTTACGAAACATCTCTGACTTCAGGAGTTTCACACCAGCCACTAAAAGAGATATCACTTAAATGCAAGATGTTTCGGAAACATGTACATGTTTAAGAAACATCTTGTATTTAAGTGATATCACCCACATTTAGGTGATATCATGATATCACATAATTCAGAGATGTTTAGGAAATATCTCTGAATTATGTGATATCGCGCTATCACCAAAATGAATTAGGTGATATCTCTAGAAGTGAGAGATGTTTCAAAAATATGTGGTTTTGACACGCCAGGCGGACCTGACGCCATTGTGCCAAAACTATATTTGAGAGATATCCATTAAATAAGAGAGATGTTTGCGAAACATCTTTCAATTAGGTGATATCACTTCAAAAAATTAGGAGATATCTTGTAAACATGTAAGATGTTTGTGAAATATCGTGATGTTTCCTAAACATCTCACATGTTTCAGATACATGTGGTTTTGGCACACTGGGCGTTCCATAGTAGTCCTGATAAGGCTAGCTGGCATCCTGGATTTAGTCTTACTCCACTTATAAGCCTGTAAAACATTTTTCCACGCAATCTAATTCACATATTCGTAAAGTGACTAAAACTTGTAAGACCAAAGTCAAATCGTGATTTTCATTTCTAGATCTAACACAATATATGATTGTATTAAACTTCAATAGTTGAATAAACTGTACTAAATAGAACGTATATAAATACAAGTATTCTATGAAAATGGATCAGGGGAGTTTTCTGCTCATTCTGAATTGAATTTACGACTGAAACTAGAAAAACACAAAAAGGTTGATTTTTTAATTTTTCACTCTTCATATTTAATCCAAAATATGCTAAACAAAAAATAAATTTTGATTTTTTTAAATACTTGGTATGACACGATTTAAAAAATCGAATAATATGGTTTGAGTGTAATTTTGATGTTGAGATTTTTAGGTCAAAACAAATATGAGCTCCTTTATTTTGATCTACAAATACCAGGTATTCAGTCAATAGCTAATATTCAGAATTTCTGATTTTGATTTCAATCAATAAATTACATTAACAAGAAGGAAACCTTACCTAAGAGATACACTTATCAGCTATGCATATTACTTCCTAAATCAACGAGTCACCAGTACTGCCACTGTAACCTTTCACTGATTTTTCATCTCCATTATTTTTTCCTGAAATGTGATTATATTTTCAATCGTTTGAGGCATTTTCCATTTTAAATGGTTTTCATATTACTTTGTAGATTCACTTACCTTAAATGTGTAAAGAAAGAACTAAGATTGAATAAAAAAAAATCAAACAGCAATTATGAAAATCAACTATGAATGAATCATTTGGCGAGATAGAAATTTTGGTTAACAGCAAATTGGAAATATTGTATTGAAAAAATACATTGAAAATTCACGATTACAAAAAGGAAAAAAAACTTGAGAAAAACAGGCTCAACCATTTGATGCAAATAGCACGCCATATCGTTCTAGACACACGTTTTCCGGTACGATATTTTGCTTTTCACCTCTTATCGAATTGATTGCTTTCATACTAGTCTGTTCCAGGATATGTCCTCTTTGTTTTGAAAGGCATGTTTAACTTCATGTATTAAATGCGAAGACATTGAGGGTCAAACCTGGGAAAAGGGCATCTGCCTCGCTCGGTTTTTAATTAGATAGATTCATGAGTAGGTTAGAATCTGGACTATACTCGCAAAAGTTCATAGATTTGCAATTAGAGTCAAGACTGGTTATTACACTGCTGTAAAAATGTTGAGCGAAACAGTGAACATCTGCTGTTTAAAAAGGCGTTATGTGTTTATGATGTCTGAGGCACTCGGGTCAGAAATATCTGAACACATTATATGAGAATAAACATGTGTCTCTCCTAAAAGGTTTTGGGTGGAGTAGTTCCTTGTGCGAAAATTCATTTCCTGTCTTTGCTGATAACGGATTCCAGCAAAGACGTCCGGGTGAATTGGCCAATGACTGTGGCGCGTTTTAATTCCAATTTCCAAGAAATAGTCATGACTTTTCTACTTGATCCTATATTCCATAGGTGTTACCGCCCAGATAAACCGGTGCTATGATGTGATATCGTAGAAGGTGAATTGCAACGTGCTACTCTCTTGTGACCTACTCAGACAAAAAACCCGAGATGTCACAGCACCTAATATTAACATTTTGGCCTGGTCCCAAGGCGTTCAAATCTCAGAGGTTTCACTATATTGAGGACATTGGCGAGGACATTGGCGTATGTTATGAGATCTAGTTTGGATGCAAGATCCTGGCGGTACTTTCCCAAGGTAATTGACCTCATGTCAAAGACCGGTTATGACAGGTGACCGGTCTATTACCACCCATAACACTAATAGTAGCCATTCATGTTCATGAGTTCCCCAGCCCCTACAATATATTCGATACTCTTATACTTTGAAAATTAAGAACCAGGAACTCCCACTTTGCAAAATATAATCATCCTGCAATTTGATTTTTGTTTTCCAATAACTGTCAGAAAAAAATGTTTCAAATATGGAATTTATAGTGTTTTTCCTCAAATACTTTTCAGAAGGTATACTGGGTACTCGACACGGAGTTGGATACATTGTATGGGGCCTCTTGTTTTATATATCATATGGCACCAGTTAAGGAAGAAACATTGTAGTCTATTTATAGCCACAATACATCTATTTATTATGGCAAAGAAGAAACATTGTATCATGTTTATAGCTACGATTGATGATATCTTGCCATTGAATTATAACCCATCGGTACCCTAAGAAGAACGGGCCTTGCGACTGGAATTGGAAGTGATTTGAAAGCCTTCGATCGAATGTGTAGAGGAGGGAAGAGTAACGTTTGTATAGAGGAAATAAGAAATAGGCAAAAATGGAGAAAAACATGCAGCAGTATTGTTTCCTAGCTGTCTACAATCCTAATTACCGTATCATTTCTCCTCCTAGATTTTCTGATGAGTTTTGTTGTTTGAGATTCGCTAGCGATGGGTATCGATACCCTTAGGCTTCTTAGTACTAGTATTGTATTGTATGTGTATTGACTGTATACGTAGTGATACAAAAGCATACTAGTATTCAATACAAACTTTTCTATTAAACATCAAACATTATAATAAAGAAAAAGCATTAAGTATAGGAAAAACTCATGGTTGCAATCCAAAAGCATATGCTAGCACCAGGAACTATATATTTCAAATAAATAGTTCCTGCTAGCACAGGATGTATTATGGGTCAAGTATCTGTATGAAGACGATAACTCTTACAACACATTTTCAGGACTGTCCTTGTCCCCAAAACCGCAGCGGTCTTTCCAGGACGTTCGTGTACAGCCATAATCTTGGGCGTCATCACATGCAAGGTTAGTGCCTGTATTTATAAGGAGAGTCCTGCGCTACATGACCAGTTATTAGTTTCGCGAATGATCAAAACATGTGGTTAGTTGCACTTGTGACAGTCGTGTTGTTGGGGACCACAGGTAAGATACTCGTACAATCATCGCTACTTAAGAACTCGGGTTTGGAAGATCACTAGATGTGTTCTTCATTGTTTTAAAAGTGAAATGTGTCTGGGATTTTCAAATAGATTTTAAACAACAATAATAGGATTTGGAATATGCAATTGTTTTATTGTCACTTTTGTGCCACTTTAGGCTTAGTAACCAACCGTTATATCTGTTATTTTATCTGTTATAACTATATTTGCATCCTTAAAGCACTTGTGGCCATTACTTCTCACGATACGGCAAGAACATTTTAATACGTCAATCAGGCAAATACTTGAAATCCTCAATGAAAACAAATCATTCGGTATTAGATTTGGGCAATTTCGCAAGCTTCCAAAGCGAGTGTTATTCTCGCCGAATGCATGAATAATTGCAATTTTACAATAAATGATACCGATATCAACAAAAAAAAAACAAAGCTATCAATATTTTTGCAGATTTACAAAGATGTTTGTGAAGAGCGTGATTATTTCGGCTTCGCTTTTTTAATCAACGCTTGTTCGTGTCCGGGCCTGTCTTGTTGGCCAGGTGGTCTAACGCGTTACCACTGCTAATCGTTGTCTCTCACCACTGCCCGGATTAATTCGAATCCTGGCCGGTGCAGTTGAGAAAGTTGCCACTGACTTCGTATCAAACGGTGTATTTTGCCGGGCAATCCGATTCCCTCCACAACTTACAATTGTCTAGTCGAGGTCTAACCTAACTTTGGCAGAAAGAGTGGCGAATTTCCAAATTATTTGCTTCGTGCGAGACCGAATGGCCGAGATCTACGCGTGCATTATTCAGGTTCCTTTTATTTGGCGGCGGTGCCAAAGGACATTAACCCGTTGTTTGGAGGCCTGCAAAGTTGAGGATGTATTCCTATTTTACTCATTTAAGTGTGCATTTCAATTTTACTAAAACACTAGTTTCATTGGAATTGAATATGGATTTTGAATTTAGTTTTTCATTTTGTGTCACTTTTTCTGCCATATTGCGTCCTAGTCGTCACTAGCCAGTTGTAACCCAAGTCACTGACCACTTTCCCACATGCCACGGATGGAATTTCCGGACAATGGTGAGAGACAGATAGCAGTATGTGGCAATGCCTTAGACCACATGGCCGTCAGAGCAGGCCCAGAAGAATATAATTGACATACTACTAAACTATAGTTGATATGATGATATTAAAGGTATAATAATACAATAATGTGCTGTATTTTTCTGTTTAGCGTTTGGAGAGCGTGGGATACATCTGGGTTGCTATGGAGATTACCATTCACCACGTGATCTGCCGCATGGTTACTGGGGCGACACCACCGGGATGACCATCACTAAGTGTATAGGACATTGCAGTGCACTAAACTGGGCCTATGCCGGTCTGCAGGTAAGCCAAGTAGAGGATACACATTTGCATATGTATTCATCTCGTGGCGATTACGGCTGTGATGATGGTGACACACTCAAAATAATACAACTCCTAGTTTAGCACTCCTGTTCCCTTTCTAACAATAGTTATCTAATCCCTGAGGTATTGGTGTTTCAAATATAAGTTTTCTTTAACTTAGCTGCTTGAGCTGACCTCGATGTAATCACAGTTTCTATTTTACAGTACTAGTGTATTACCTCAAATGAGGTTTTCTTGGTCAATAAAGGTACATATGATTCATAAATACCATACATGTCTGCTAAATATATTAGGCTAGGGCAACTGGAAAGCAAGTGTGGTTATATCAAGGTCAGATCAAGCAGCTAAGTTAAAGAAAACTTATATTTGAAACACCAAGACCTCAGGGATTAGATAACTATTGTTAGAAAGGGGAAAGGAGTGCTAAACTAGGAGTTGTCTTATTGTGAGTGTGTCACCAGCATCACAGCCTTAAAACTATATTGCGCCGTTTGTAACATCCATACTTTTGTTGACAGAAGCAACTTTTGTCAAGACAAAATTGATTTTGATAACAAAAATATTTTTTGTTGGACAAGAGTAGTTTTGTGTTACATATGGCGTGACCATTCACCCAAGTGTAACATCTTAGGATTCTGTCTCTACAAAATTGCCTTTGTCGACAAAAGTAACTTTTGTAACGTTGGACAAAAGTACGTTTGTGTTACTCATGGCGTGACCGTTCGCCAAGTGTAACATCTAAGAATTCTGTCTTGACAAAATTGCTTTTGTTAACTAAAGTATGGATGTTATAAAGGGCGCCCCATATATAACTAACATATAAATCAACTGGAAGGATAATCGGAGGATAATAACTGAGTGATATCTTGAAAATATTTCACTGAAAGTGTTGCTATTCGTGTGGGATTTAACAGCTCTTTGACAGATATATTTCTTAAATGTTACTGCAATTGACAAGTTCTTTTCAAAGTTGTCAGACCATGTCATGTATACACTCCATCAACTAATTGATTGATACGTTTATTTCATGTTTAGGATGGGTTCGAGTGCTGGTGTGGCAATTCTTATGGGTCCTACAACAAAGCCTTTAACTGTGACGCGCCGTGCGTGGGTGACATATCTACTACGTGCGGAGGAAGCTACGCCAACAATATCTACACAGCTAGTAAGTCACGCTGCCAAATCACACACCTTCGCCCAAATACTTTATACACATTCCAAAATCTCTGTACGTTGTAACTATAACCAGATTGTTCAATTCAAAGATTGATGACTATGTCTGCAACTTTATCCTCAGGTCCACTCTGGTTCTAGCAGATGATTGGTCAATTGCTTTGCTGTACTAGACTGTATTTGGCTTCTATCATTGCTTTTAACAATTGTCAATGTTAGGAGGCCAATATAATACTTTATTGGGATACTAACAATGCTGCTCAGAACGTTCAGTGTTAGGACCCCAAACATACCATTCATCGCCATGGCGACAGTTAAGAACATTCTCCCCCGACAGAGGTCGCTTTCCCTTAGCAACAAAGATGGCGGCCACTGCTCCTCACTACGCCTCTAGAAATTATTTTTCGTGTTTAACACATTATTTGCGCATTAAAGTATGCCAACATGGTTTATACTTGGAAAATGATATGGCAGAAAGTAATTAAGATGGATGTAGGTATGTAAATCAGGGATTCAAGGGAGAAATCCTTGCCGTTTGCTCTGCGCGTGTCGAGTCTGATGAAGAGTTTTCTCAGATGTCCGCTGCAAGATCCTTGAACTTAGAACTTGTTGTGCTTATCATAATTCAAAATTTATGTAGGAATGGGGGAGCTGATGATGAATTCGTTATCCTAGTTGTGAAAATGATGGACGGCAAGATGTCTGCGTTCAGCAGGCGGATATCGCACTCGACCTCCCGGCCTCGTACTATACCCACCAGCTTCTTGCAGGCATATTGCTATACACCATTTTCACAACAAGGAGCACTAATATCATATCTTCTTTTCTTGCACTATATGTAGTGTCACTTTGCTTGGACGGCTTAGTATCAAAACCTGATTACCATCGTTTTTTCTCTCCCAGAAAGTGACCCGGAGGCCACGCCGTGTACGCCGGTCGACTGCAGCGTCGCCTCGTGGACGCCCTTCGGCGAGTGTAAGGGCGAGTGTGGTACCAACAACGGCCAGAAAGTCCGCACAAGAGAAGTAAAAACACCCGCCTGGTGCGGAGGACGCGTATGCCCCAACCTACGAGATTCTGACACCTGTACGAGAGAGGAACCTTGCAGACGTTAGTATAACCTCGATCCTGTCCTTGTAGTTAGGTGAAGTACGATATGTACAGGTTCAGTTTTGATATGAGTTAACACTTGATATTACGTGGCACTGGATAGGTACATTATAGCACTATATCATAAGAATATCTTATAATGATTAGTGGTGTTAAAGCCACCTTAAACAGGGATCTCTGTTTTCACTAGTTTAGTAGTAGTAGTAGTAGTAGTAGTAGTAGTAGTAGTAGTAGTAGTAGTAGTAGTAGTAGTAGTAGTAGTAGTAGTAGTAGTAGTAGTAGTAGCAGCAGCAGCAGCAGTAGCAGTATTAGCTTAGATTACCAAACATTTTTCTTCATCTAAGGTAGTAGTAGTAGTAGTAGTAGTAGTAGTAGTAGTAGTAGTAGTAGTAGTAGTAGTCAATCATCACTACTGCCATTGCATCCTCCTCGTTCTCCTCCTCCTCCTCATCCTCCTTACTGACGTGATTCGGTTGATTGACAGCGGACCACGACCTGCAGTACCTTGGCTGCTGGAACGACGACCCGGCGGACCGCGTGCTGCCAGATGACGAGATCGAGGGTCACGAGCTAACCCTGGAGATCTGTGCTGAACACTGTAACGCCAGGGGGCGCATGTACGCCGGTGTACAGGTGAGCACATATGTCACCCTTATCTTTCATAGGTGTTAAAATCCTAGAGGAATAAACACATAGATTGATCGCAACAGACCATGAACAATAGGACCCTTTACAATGCCCTGGATACACCCAATCTCGCTGAACCTAGTCTCAGCGTGACGTCATTAGGAGACAAAGACCAATGAGGGCTCTTGAGCAGTTCTTGTCAACATCTGGGCTAGGCTGTTAAGCGAGATCTGCTGGTTATGTATCTAGTGATGGACATTCGTGACTTATCAGAGATGTTGAAATGTATTCTTATTCTGTGCGTCTAATCATTCAAAGTATATGGCATTTGTTGTGGTCTTTTTTTCCAGAACGGTGTTGAATGTTGGTGTGGCTCAGGCGACTACACAAGGCACGGTTATACTAAGTATTGTAACATCCCCTGCGCTGGCAACAACATACAGTTCTGCGGTGGAGGAAACGCCCTCAGCGTCTTCAATTCATGTGAGTATTACCCCTCTCTCTAGCTTTTATAAGTTAAACCTTTTCTACATTGACCTATTGAAGTTGCAATACATTTGATTTGTAGTTGCATATACCATTCATAGATGGCACTACCTGGTCTGTTTTTTTCTACTCTGTCCAGCGAGATCCAGTGGTAATAAAGGCCAACAACTAATTCCCTGGGAAGAACGAACACAAGGGACTGGCACCACCTCTATCAAGAGACCACGTCACATGTTCATTCTCCTGGTCTAACGTTATAGTTTAAATGTCCCTCTATTAAGAGACCACCTGTTTTAGGAGATCATAGTTTGGTCTTCAGGCTGTATATATATATATATATATATATATATATATATATATATATATATATATATATATATATATATATATATATATATATATATATATATATATCACAGTGTAGTGATTTTCTTTTGTTGCTTTGTTTTGCGTGTTGCAGCGTGGAGTGAGTGTGAGCCGATTGACTGTGAAATGGGCGAGTGGACGGAGTGGCAGGAGTGTTTTGGGGAGTGTGGCGAGGGGGAGGGCCGGCAGCACAGGTACAGGAACATCACCCAGGAGCAAGAGTGCGGGGGCCACTCCTGCCCATCATTCGTAGATGAACGGCCATGCAATGCTATTCGCTTCTACTGCCCAGGTACGTAACTTATCAGATTTAAGAAAACAGTTGCGTGTTCATGATTGATGAACCTTAAATGAGTATTCAATTCGCACCCTCTTGGAAAGGTATACGTTAAGCAACATATATAGTGGTACATTGTAGTAGTAGTACGTAGAATAAAAACTAATAACTTGCAGCTACTAATAACATACCACAAAATGTTTACAAAATAATGTATGAACAAAAACTATTAACTTGTCAAATTGAGTTATCCACATTGACAAATAGCATGGTGATAACGGAGTTATACATGTTTGTGACAGGTGAAAACTATGTAGGCTGTTTTAACGACACCCACGACCGTGACTTGCCCGAGGACCATTATGAGGACCCAGCCAACACAGTCGATAAGTGTATCATACACTGCAGGTCCTTTGGCTGGCAGTATGCTGGAGTGGTGAGTCTAGATCAAACCATTTCCATCTCTCTACAAAAGTATGATATGATAATGAACCAAGAAATTATAGACACATTATGTATCTACGTATGTATGTAAGTATGAAAGTACCTACATACACACATACATACATACATACACACATACATACATACATACATGCATGCATACATACATACATACATACATACATACATACATACATAAATACATCGATGAGGTTTCAGATGATAACTATAAAAGTGCCTGTAATTGTAATATTTGGTATTTCAGAAGGTATTTATGGTATGTCCTTGCATCTTCACATGATATATCCGTGATACTACCTGATGTCGTGATGTATATAGTATTTCAGATAATACCTGTGGTACTATGTGACATTGTAATACAAATGCGATTTCATGTGGTATCTATAATATTATTTATTTACATGGTATTGTAGAATCTTGAGGAGTGCTGGTGTGGAGATGCGTATGGGCGCTATGGTGCTGGCCGAGGCTGTGGCTATCGCTGTCCAGGAGACCCCTCTGTAGGCTGCGGCGGCTACTGGCAAAACAGCGTCTACAACACAAGTAAGATATCAAATACATCATGTCAACAACACAAGTAAGGCATCACATACATTATGTTTACAACACAAATAATGCATTACATACATCATATGTACAATATAAGTAGGGAGTTAGGAGAAGAATAACATCTCTTCAAGGAAAAGGTGCGTTTAACTTACTTTTATCGCCACTTGGTGCGCTTTGAACTTGAATAGTTGTCCTTAGCATTTGTGTTTACACCTTAGATAGTTAAGGTTAGTCAAAATATATGTTTGTGATACTATGCGATACCTAATATATTTTTCATGTAATTTACAACGAAATGCAATATACATTACAATTCAAAAATAACTACACATTGCAATACGATTTGCATCTATTTGCAGGTTACATGACGCAGACGGAGAAGGACATGACGACCACGGCATGTGGCGCTCCCCAGGACTGCCAGCTCTCCAACTACACGGCCTGGGAACCATGTGACCTGCAGTGCATCAGAACGAGGTCCGCAGAGGTCATACAGTATCCCAAATGTGGTGGGGAAGAGTGTCCCTACAGCACGCGCGACTCCCGCAACTGTGACAGGGACGACGTTGGATGCAGAGGTACAGTGCCGACATTAAACTCCTACACTAAATGCGTGGGTAGCCCGGGGATTATACACGACCGCACGCCTGATTGACAACCCGTTTCCAGGGCTTGGATGCATGGATGTACTCTCAACTGAACGTAGCTTGGATTCGCAAGCTACGTGGGTCATTGAGGTGCATGGCTTATTTTTTTGAAATGTTATCCTTGGTTATCTGTACAACCAGCCACTGCCAGACGTCTGGTCGACTGGTGCAGGAATCAAATATCTGTACTGCACACATCCAAACATTCAATGCTTTGGTGCGGGGTTGTGATAGCTAAAGACAAATGCATGAGAATATCACTGCCTGAGTCGTGCTATTGCTAGCCTAGATTTCTAGCAGGCTGTTATATATTTTTCTATCTTCAAGTTTTTCTTTTACCGGACACCAAGTGATCAAGGTGGCCAGAGTGGCCAAATTAGTTCATATTCATCTCACCATGTGAATAGAGAACTCAGTTTGAGTATGACCTCTCGCGAGATATGTGGACCAGGTGGTGCCATCTATCTACCATTGCTGGTACTACACCTCACTTGGCCATACAGAAGGGAATGTCAACTTTTTTAGTCTGTGGTATTGGGTATATATATATATATATATATATATATATATATATATATATATATATATATATATATATATATATATATATATATATATATATACATATTAAACTAATTAGCAATCGCTACGAATTACTAAGTATTGTTATGCCAATACATTCATGAGACTTTACGAATGCATAAAACGCATTCTTGAAAGTC